>NW_004624790.1:7122710-7286896 GCF_000247695.1 Heterocephalus glaber | reverse complement strand
AAAAAAAAAAAAAAAAGAAGAAAAGAATGATGTATAGTGAAAGGAATTTTACATTTAGCAGAGCTAAATTGTCAGTGTCTTTTACAAAATTGCACAGTGTGCAACTATGAATATTAACATTATTTTTCAAGGAAGAAATTGTTACTTGTGACCCCAGTGCCCCTTTTAATAAGTTCTTCTGTTTCTACAGATTCTTTGACAGAAAAACTTTCAGTATTAGGTTTATACAAAATATTTGAAGTGTTTACATAGGAATAATGAGCCAGGCATGGTGGTGTATGCCTGTAATCCCAGCACTCTGGAGGTTGAGGCAGGAGATTGCTGTGAGTTCAAGACCAGCCTGGCACATGGAGAGTTCAAGGAAGCCCGAACTACATAGCAAGATCCTGTCTCAAAAACAAAACAACAACAAAAGAGTAGTTCACAAGCACTATTTTTATCTATGGATCGTAACATGAATTATATTTGAATATCTTCCAAAACTCATTTTGAAATTTAGTTGTCATTGTGTATTAAGAAGTAGGACAGGGCCAGGGATTTAGCTCAGTGGCGTTGTGCCTGCCTCACAAGCACAAGGTCCTGAGTTTGATCCTGGTACCAAAAAAAAAAAGAAGTGTAGGACATTAGCAGGGCATGATGGCACATGACTGTAAACCCTGTACTGTGGGAGGCAGAGGCAGGAGAATTGCAAGTTTGAGCTCAGTCTAGGCAATCTAGTAATTTAGGGAGGCCCTATCTCAAAATAAAAAATGGGTGATGTGAAGGCCTTGGATTCAACCCCTAGTACTGGGGAGAGGTGAAAAGAAAAGGAAAATAAACAGACCTTACAAAGTATAAAGTAATTAGGTAATGGATTAATGATTTGTCTTGGAATTGGATTAATTATGGGAATGACTTTGATAAAGAGATAAAGTTCTGCCTTCTCCGCTCTCTGTCTTATACACTGCTTGCCCTTCTCCTGTGGGACGAAGTAGTGATATTGTCACCAGGCAAGGCGTTGGGGGTGCCCAAGGCTGAAACAAAGGACTTAACCCACCCCTTTAAAATAAGTTTGTTCAGTTCACTGACTCCACTTGCATAGAAAGAATATCAGGACACATTGGTAAAAGAGACATGAGAAAGCGTGTTAGAGATAGAGATATAGGGTGCACTCAAAGAATGGAGCACAGGTGCTCAGAGAAATGTGACATCTTACAAGTTGGAGTGGGGTACATTTAAGGGGTGTCTTCAAGATAGATGATCTAGGATGTGTATTCTCACTGTCAGGTTACAGCGAAAGCCATTTATATGCATTTAAAGTTGAGATATGTTGTTTAAAGTTGAGATATGCTGTGGCCAAGGTTACTGCATCCTGGTCTGGAGGAAAGGGCAATTTGTAGGTGAAAGGATGGGTCCAGTGCCTGGGAATTTATAGGCTGTTGTAAAAAGGACCTAGGAATTTAACAGTATTCTCTTTAAGGAGGGAAGGAAGGGGTGGGGGGTTGTGACAAACCAGGGTGGCCTCCAGAAGCAGGAAAAAAACTTATCTTGAAGCTGCAGTTTTTCTTAAAAATACAGACTTAAAATCTCAATTTCCTTGGCTCTTTTCTTTCTACTTTCTATTTCTTCGATTCTACCTCAGTAGGGGGAGATGGATCTGAGAGATAGATTCCAGATTCTTGTGTATGGCAAGCAGAGAGTATATCCAGTGGGAAAAGAAAAAGCAGCTATTGAAAATAACAGGAAGGTGTGCTCAGGGCAGATTTGTGTGAATAGAAACAAAAAGGTAGCATGAACAGAAAAGTGTTGTAAGGACAACAGGGAATAAAAAACACAGATTAAATCAAGCTTTCAGATTTTAAAAGATGTGTACCCCATCCATAGTGGCTCTCATTGGATCTTTGGATAAGATTGATAGGAATGATTGACAGGGCTGAGTTATCTCAAAGGTATGGTAATGGGCATGCTCATCCCAGAATTCTTTCTAATTAAATCACATACATGAGGTGCAGTCCATATGTGTGAACCTTTAAGGAGGTTTGAATGGGAAAAAGTTATTGAAGGTCGGCCCTAAGATCTAACACACATGTGCCCTGGCTTGAGGCTTTAGAGATTTCCTGGGACTTTTGTTATTTTTATTTCTGCTTTCCTTAGGACTCTGGAAGGATGATTGGCTCTCGAGTATTGTCCAAATCTGGGGGATCCAGTAGGAGTGGTCTCCCAGCCCCAGTTGTGCCACCTGTACTAGTAGCATAAAGGCCTTTGGAGGATATGGGTGCCATATGCTTGGACTTTTCAGCATCCAGAACCATGATCTGCCTCTCTCTTCTCAAATATAAAACTATACCACTTTTAGGGGGAAACTAAAATAAAAGAAAACCTTCAGGATCTAGGGCCTAGTGGAGTTTTTTTTTCTTTGGAGTGAGATAAGATTTATTTGAGGGCTGGGGATTTAGCTCAGTGGTACTGCACCTGCCTGGCAAGCATATGGGTTTAGTTTCAATCTTTGGCATGTGGGAAGCCAGCTTTTCCAGTACCATTTATTAAAGAGGCTATCTTTCTTCCAGTGAAGGTGTTTGGCTCCTTTGTCAAAGATAAGGTGGCTGAGTATGCTTGGAGTTGGTTCTGCATCTTCTGTTCCATAGATCTTTCAGTTCCATAGATCTTTCAGTTCCATTGATGGTCTTTTTTTTGCCAGTACCATGCTGGTTTTCTTTTTTCATTAAGTTTATTGGTGCATTTTAGATATACAACCCAGTTACATTCATCATTGGGATTTTGTGCCTTTACATGATGTATCTTGGTTCTTATTTTTTCCCCTTTCCTCTGCCCTCCCTTCACCCCCTCCACCCTTCCCTATTTATAAAGGCTTTGTTTCCATTTTTTCCTTTTCTCATATTTTTTCTTTTCCCTTCTTTCCTTTCCCCACCCCTCCCACTTCCCCTACTCCTGTAGACCTTTTCTTCCTATTTCACAATATCAGTTATACATTTTTTTTTGGTACTGGGGATCGAACTCGGGTCCTTGCGCTTGTGAGGCAGGTGGTGTCACCACTGAGCTAAATCCCCAGCCCTCAATTATACATTTTGATCCTCATTTACATTTTTAGTTTTTCACACCAGAGAAACTTTTCGACATTTACACATGTGTGTCCTGTTTATTTCACTTAAGAGTATGGCCTCAATGTGCATCCACTTAACTATAAATGTCTCTAGTTTCTTGTTCTTTATGCTGAGTAGTACTCCATCAACTCCAGTTGATGGGCACTTGGACTGTTTCCAAGTTGTTAGCTTTTACAAACTGTGCAGCTAAAAAGATGGGTGAGCCATATATCACTGAAGTATGGTTCTTTTTTTTTTGGTACCGGGAATCGAACTTGGGTCCTTGCGCTTGCGCAGCAGGCGGTGAAAGCACTGAGCTAAATCCCCGGCCCTGTAGTGTGGTTCTTTTAATTCTTTTGGGAAGATATCCAGCAGAGGAATAGCTGGGTCAAATGGGACTTCTAATCCTAGTTTTTTGAGGTGTCTCCATTGGATTTCCACAGTGGTTGCACCAGTCTGCACTCCTACCAATAATGAAGAAGGATTCCTTTCTTCCCACAATCCCACCAGCATTTGTTATTGGTTGATTTCTTTTTTTTTGTTACTGGGGATTGAATTTGGGGCCTTGTGCTTGCGAGGGAGGCGGCAGAACCACTGAGCTAAATCCCTGGCCTATTGGTTGATTTCTTGATAGCAGCCATTCTTTCTGGGGTGAGGTGGAATCTCAGTGTTACTTTCATCTGCATGTCTCCAATGACCAGTGATACTGAACATTTTTTCATATATTTGCTGCTTTTACTTCTTTGAGAAATGTCTCTTCATTTCACATGCCCATTTTTGAATTGGGTCTTTATATTTGGGGGGTCTGATTTTTTTGAGTTCTTTATATATCCTAGATAGTAGACCTTTGTCTGAGGAACAAACATCTTGCTTTTTTTTGTCATAGTAGCTTTATAATATAATTTCAGGTCAGGAATTGTGATGCCTCCTGCCTTGCCTTTGTTGCCCAGAATTACTTTTGGTTTTTAGGTCTCTTACAGTTCCAGATGAATTTTAGAGTTGTTTTTTCTAATTTTGTGAGATATGCTATTGGTATTTTGATTGGGATTGCATTAAATCTGTATAAAAATTTTGGAAGTATGGCTGTTTTCACTATATTGGTTCTTCCTACCCAAGAACAAGAGATATCTTTCTATTTTCTAATATTCTCTTCAATTTCCCTTTTCAGAGTAATGTTTTCAGTGTAAAGGTCTTTGATTCCTAGGTATTTAATTTCATGTTTTGGAATGCTTTTGTGAAAGGTGTTGTTTCCCTAATTTCTCTCAGTAAGTTTGTTATTTGTATACAGGAGTGCTATTGATTTTTGAGTTGACTTTACATCCAGCTACACTACTGAATTTGGTTATTAAATCCAGAAGTCTTTTGGTGGAGACTTTGGAGTCTTCTATGTAGAATATCATGTCATCTGCAAATAATGATCATTTAACTTCTTCCTTTCCTATCCTTTTCTTTCTCTTGTCTAGTTGCTCTGGCTGATATTTCCAGAATTATGTTGAGTAAGAGTGGTGACAGTGAACATCCTTGTCTTGTTCCTGATCCCATCCCCCCCTTTTGTTTTTTGTACTGGGGTTCTAACTCAGGACCTTGCACTTGCCAGGGAGGTGCGACCCCACTGCGCTACATCCTCAGCCTTTGTTCCTGATTTTAGAGTGAAAGCTTTCAGTTTTTGTCCATTTAGTATGACATTGGCTGTTGGTTTGTCATAGTTGGCTTTTGTCATCTTTTTTTTTTTTTTTTGGTACCAGGGATCAAACTCGGGTCCTTGCGCTTGTGAGGCAGGCGGCGGAACCACTGAGCCAAATCCCTGGCCCTTGTCATCTTTTGAGATAGACCATCTATTCAAATTTTCTGTAGGGTTTTAATCATGAATGGGTGTTGAACTTGTCAAATGCTTTTTCTGCATCTATTGAGGTGATCATACAGTTTTTGTCCTTGGCTCTGTTCATATGGCACATTTATTAATTTTCATATGTTGAACCATGCCTGCCTGCATCCCTGGGATGAATCCTACTTGGTCATAGTATATAGTGTTCTTGATGTTCGCTGTATACTGTTTGCCAGTATCTTATTGAGGATTTTTGAGACTATGTTCATTAGGGAGATTGCCCTGTATTTCTTATTTTTAGTTGGATCCTTCTCTGATTTTGGTATCAGGGTAATGCTTGCTTCCGGGAATGAATTTGGGACTATTGCTTCCCTTTCAGTTTCATTAAAGAGGCTGAGAAGTAGCAGCATTAGGTCTTCTGTAAATCTCTTGTAGAATTCAGCAGTGAATCTGCCAGGATCTTGGCTTTTCTTTTTGGTAGGTTTTTGAGTTTGGGCAATTTTCTTTTTCAGTACCACAGATTGAACTCAGGACCTTGTGCTTCCCGGGCAGGCATGGTACCACTGAGCTACATCCTAGCCCAGTAGGTTTTTAATTATATCTTCAATTTCATTGACTGATACTAGTTTATTTAGAATTTTTATATCTTCTTGATTCAGCTTTGATAATTCATATATTTCTAGAAATCTGTCCATTTTTTCTGTGTTTTCCATCTCACTAGAATACAGATCATCAAAGTAGTAGGTATTGATGATCTTCTGGATTTCTGCAGGATCTGTTGTGATTTTACCTTTTTTATTCCTAATGGCATGGATTTGAGTCTTTCCCTTTTTTTTTTTGATAAGTTTGGCTGAGAGGTTGTCACTTACATTTAATTTTTTAAAGAACCAGTTTGATTCACTAATTTCTTTATATTATTTTCTTAGTCTCCATTGCATTAATTTCTGCTTTGATCTTTATAATTTCCTCCCTTGTGCAAGTTTTGGGCTTGATGTGCCCCTCTTTTTTTAGAAGCTTGAGGTTCCACATTAGGTTATTTGCTCTGTTTTTCTGATATGGAAATTCACCACTATAAATTTCCCTCATAGAACTGCTGTCATGGCATCCCATCCATTATTTTGTATTAGCATTATTGTTTAATTGTAGAAACTGTCTAATTTCTCCTTTAACTTCATCTGTGACCCATTGGTTGTTCAGGAGGGTGTTACTTAATTTCCGTGTATTTATAAAGTTCTTGTGCTTTCTTTTGCCATTGATTTTCAATTTCATTACACTGTGGTCTGATAATAAGCATGGGATAATTTCAGTTCCTTTGCATTTACTTAGGGATGTTCTATGAGCTAGTATACGGTGTGTTTTGGAGCACATCCCATGGGCAGCTGAGATGAATTTGTATTTTGATGTTGTGGAGTGAAACACTCTATGGACATTACAAAGTCCATTTTTTCAAGTTTGGTTCAGTTATGATATTTCTTTGTTGAGTTTTTGTCTAGTTGGTCTGTTTGTGACTGGAGTATTGAGGTCCCCCATTACATTTGTGTTAGTGCTTATTTGAGTTTTCATATCTGTTAATACTGGTTTTATGTAGTTTGGTGTGCTGGTATTTGGTGCCATATATATTTATGATATCTCTTCCTCTTGGATTGTTCTCTTTACAAGGATGTGGTGACCTTCTTTGTCTCTCTTAATCAGCCTTGGCATGAAATCCACAAACTAAAGACAGCATCTTGGTATTTTTCTTAGATTGAAAACTAAGATCGAAACAATCTCAGCACTGAGATTAAAACAATTTGCTTAAATCAGTGATGGCAAACCTTTTTAGAGCTTTCAATGATAGAAACAACCCACTTTGGCACATATACCATAGGTTTGCCACCACTGGTTAAGGTATTCAACTAGTATAGAAACTAGAAAAAACACAAATGCATTGTTTCCTGAATTTATGTAGGTTGTAGACCTAATTACTTTGTAGATAGACACAATCTGCTTTTAACATAATCTTGATTCTGGCTGCACATCATAAGTTCATTAAGGGAGCCATTTGCCGAACATTGAGGTATTGTTTTTTGGACACCCCCCCGCCCCTTTTCCCCTGGTACCAAGGATCGAACTCAGGACTTTACACTTGGGAGGCGGGCGGGGTGCAACTGAGGGGCCCTCCCCCCTTTTGGAGACAGGACCTCCTTATATGTAGTCCAGGCTGGCCTTGAACTCACTGCATAGTTTAGGTTGGCCTTGAACTTGTGAGCCTCCCCAGTGCTGAGAGTACAAGTGTTGGTCACCTAAGCTGCCAGACCTTTGATTTTTAACCCTTTCCGAAGCCCTCTGAAGGTGGTAGTATGTCAATTTTAAAGAATTTGAAGTTGATGGTCAGAGATTTGGTGAGACCATGCTGGGGCTCAAATCACCTCTGAAGTCTGTGTTTGAGATTTCCCTCTCTTTTGCTTCATTCTGGCTAGATGAATCAGTTCTTTTGTTTGATTTCACTGATATTGTATCTCTCATGCCTAGTGTAGACATTAACTCTATTAACGTTTTGGTTTCAGACAGATGTTGCATGCTAACAAATCTTGTCCGAGGTTTTTTACATGGTGTTCAGATAATGGGTGATGGTGTTATCGTGCCCCAATCTTATGCTGCTTTGACTAACTTAGCTGAATTTCCTCCCTACCCTAATCTTGTTTGTCTTTGAGGAAGATGCTTTTAGGCCAGAGGTCCCTCTACGTGGGTGAGTCCAGACTGGTTTTGAAGGTGACTGCTAGAGTGACAGCCACATAACCTCTAACTTCATTATAGTGTCACCTACATGGTCAGTGACCCTCCTCCTTTCCCATGGTTGTCTACAGTTGCCATGGCATGACTACAAAGAACCCTAAAGGGCATGAAAAGAAGTGGTGCCCAAATTCTCAGAAAATTTCCACCCATTCTTAGGAGAGACGTGAATATTCTCCCCTTCATTGCCTGTCCCACCCCCCCTCATTTCTTTTATCCTATATCCATCTCTAACCTCCAACTCCCAACCATTTGAGAGGTTGATTTGGGAGTTTATCCTACTTCTCCTGTTCTGCATACAGTGACAAACCCACTTGCCTGCAGACTGGGTCATGATTCAGACCCAGGATAACTTTGCTATCCTTGCCACACTGTTGAATTATTGCCTCAGCAAAGTCCAAGGCAAGGGGTAGCCCTGACTACTCCTCCTTGAAGGTCTTGTTGATCTACAGTTAGAGATGGGGTTGAGAGGACCCAGTTTAGGGTCAGAAATTGATAACAGTGGTACAGTCTTTTTTTCTGCTTTATAATGTATGAAAATTTGTAACTTCCACGTTCATTGTTTTGTTTCTTTTTGATTTGCTTCCCCATAGCTCTTCTTTTAAAAATCTCATTAAAGTTTGTAAATATTTATTTTAACCCTCATTTGAAGATTTTATTTCACTGGATCTTGAATTCTTTTCATGTTGAATTTCTTGGCTAATCTTAGTTTGGTTTTTTTTTTCCTTCCTTTTGGCATTCTTCTCTGTGTGCCCTCCTCTTGCTGCCTTCTATAGCTCTATTTTTATTTCCTTCATACATGTAAATTATACCATAGGTCTAGGTCTAGGGTTCTAGTCTGAGGTATTGTAATATCAGAAATATGTGTGATCCAGGTTTTATAGGTAGTACTTTTCCTTGTATAACTGCAGATGGCAAGTTGATATAATCACTCTATTGATACTGCTTTTTTTTTAAACCTTTAAGGAATTTGTTTGTTTGGATTTTACCTACAAAAGTTTTTGATTTTTTTTTTTTCCTGTGAGTCTTGCTTTTGATTCTGTTATCTTGTGCATGATTTTGATTTCCTGACTGCCTTTGTTATTTCTCTGGGGCTCAGTGGGTTCCTGGAGTTATCAATTAATTGCTTTATGTTTACTTTGTATTTTCGTCTGCTGTTATAAATATCATGTTTGAGAACATTGGTGTCTTTTAAAATTAATAAAAATACATATTTTAATCTAATATAGTGGCTTTCAAACTCCTGGGAACTTGTTAGGGAATCCACATGGTTAAAACTATTTTCACGGTAACACTAATGTTATTTGACGTTTTCATCCTGTTGATGTGAATACTGATGGTGAAAACACAATAAGGCATAAGCCCCTTAGCATGACTCAAGGCCAGTGGCACTAGACTTTATTAGTAATCATTTTGTTCTTCACTGCCATGCACTCATAGTTATGGGGGGAAAACCCCAGCACTTTCCTACTTAGGATTGTCTTTAAAGAAACAGCAAAACTTGTTCATTCCTTAAAATCCTGACCTAGTTCCATCCTGTCCTGTTCCATCCCACCTTCCCTTCTCTTCCCCATTCCCCTTCCCTTCTTTTGTCCTCCCCTTGATTCTTCTCTTTAATTTTTCTTTTGCTGGAGTTTGAACCCCGGGCGTTAATCTTGAGCTACATTACCAGCTTTTTTGCATACATTCATTCATTCATTTATTTGTTTATTTATTGTACCGGAGATTAAACTTGAGACCTTGGGCTTGTGAGGCAGGGGGTGGAATCACTGAGCTAAATCCCCGGACCCGTTTTTTTTATTTTTTTTTTTTGGATATTTTGAGGCAGAGTTTTGCTAAGTCACCTGTTGCCTGGTCTGGTACTTTTGATCTTCCTGCCTCAGCTGGCCAGAATGCTGTGATTATAGGTATGTGCCATGACACCCAGCCAATCCTTTAGTACTTAGAAAAAGATATATACTATTCTGTTTTTTTGCATGAAGCACTTATGCTTACCAAAGTTTGATAGTTGTCTTGAGGAAAAGCACTTCTTTCACTTACAAACTAAGCTATGCGTTTTTTTTTAATGGAATACCATTTTTGTTTGATAAAATGATGGATAAAGTGTACTTTGAACCTTTGGTGGTATTTGACAGTGTCTTGAAAATTGAGGTGGACCCCTCACTTCAGGGAAAACACCTGATGGTATTGGTGAAGCAAATCTTTCAGATACACAATGCATTATACAATCATTTTAAAACTCACGTTAATTAAGTAATAAGCTAGCATACACATGGTGCCTCTCAAGTTGACTAGTTGATAGCTGCACTCTAAACTCAAATTCTATAACCAACAATCAGTATCATGATGGACAGGCCTGCTGTAAGTTGTGCCCTTAGGAACTAGGCATTTGTGCCTACCACAGCACACATGAATCCTGCATATGACATAACCTTACTTGGCTTTGTATCCGTGTCTGCATGCTTTATCTGGCTTTGTGGAGGGTGGGAGCCTTGTGGTACTGCCAGCAGTAGACCCTCAGAAGGAAGGGCATCACATGGGAATGCTTCTTTCTCCATACACGCTGGATATACTTGTATGTACCTATCTTGGCTTACAAGAAGAGCCCTAAGGATGCAGGGTCTTCAAGCCTGGGTGGCTGATACAGAGTGATTAGCAGCAGATGGAAGAGTAAAGATCTGTGACCCAGACTACCTGATGGCATTGCCATGTTTTTCCTTGTCACCACCCAATAACTGGGTGGTGACACACCTCATACCCTCTTTCTTTGTTTCAGTCTCATTTCTAAACTGTGAGTCGGGAGCAGGCTGTGCCCTACTCTAAGTTACTTCATGTTATATAGAATAGCAGATTTTTTGCTGTGCCTAGCCCCAATGTAGTCCATTTTATAAAGTGACAATTTGCCATTTTTTGTGGTACTGAGGATTGAACCCAGGGCCTTCCCATTGAGCAACATCCCTAGTCCTTAAATTTTTTGAGTCAGGGTCACATTAAGTCACTAAATTGCCCAGACTAGGCTTGAACTTGACTTGCCATCCTTCTGCCTCAGCTTCCCAGAGTGATGAGGCTACAGGTATGTGCCACCACGCTTCGCTAAGTTATTCCATTTGGAGTACAAGTACCAAGGCAGAATGACTTCAGATCTTGTTGGTACAAGCAAGCAAACACTATCTGCCTACCACAACCATAAACTACAAACTTATTTATGCCAATAAAGTTAATGAAATTGAATTGAATCAGGAACACATGGATACTTGTGTGAAGACATCAGACAAACTAGGCACATGATCTTATCAATTATGTAAGATATAACCCCTCACCTAAGACTTATAAAAGGTTGGAGCACGACTGTTGTAGTAGCATGCTGTCCATCTTGACCCTTCCCCAGGAAGATCCCCACAACGAAAACATCCACCTGTTTTCAGCTTTAGTGTGATTTCTCCTGTTGGGAGACACTTTGAAACTGCTTTCTAGACTGTATCTTGACAGTTCTGTGCCTTAGATTATTAATCCCTTATCTGGCCAGTAGCTCTTTTGCCTCTGTTTTGGCTTTGCTCTAGCTCCTTTAAATCCTGTGGCTGTTTCTCAGTCTGTCTGTAATTTATAAATCGTTGGATGAAGTGTTATGTGTGACTTGAGTGTTACAAGTATAAGTAATTAAGATTGGAATGGAATAAAAGAACTTGTGATTGTTGTGGTCATGATCATCAAGTGAAACCGAGAGTACTTGGTGAATTAAAGCCAATTAAATTGATGTAGCTTGTGAATTTATTATTATTCAGTACATTGTGATATTGTAGAAAAACCTAAACATTTCTGGTGTATGTTGATGGCATAAATGGTTCACAGCACAACTTTTTAAAGATACATTCATTTCTCTGGGTGTCTTCCACATAAGTATAAGGTCTGAGTGTTAAAAATCACCTGTCTTTTCTCTCATTCATCTGCCTTTTGTTTTAGATTCCTGTCCTACCTAAGAACTCAACAAGGATAGAAGGCAAATTATATTTTCTTCTCTTTCATGACTAATCTTTAAGAAACTTATCATTTGTCAGGTTTTAGTGTAATATCAAAAAAGACTATCCGTAATTATTTGTCAAAGTTGTTACAATATTCCTTCCTTTTATCAGTACACGTCTCCGTGAGGCTAAATTTCCTTCATATACTTCAGTCAAAATAAGCTATTGGGCTGGGCACAGTGGCACACACTTGTAATCCCAACACTCTTGGAGACAAGGCAGGGAGGAAGGCAAGTTCAATTTAGTAATTTAGCAAGACCCTGTCTCAACATTAAAAACAAGTTCTGGAGATGTCACTCAGGGCAAACGCCTTGAGTTCAGTCCCTAGTACCAAAACAAAAAAAATTGAAACAGATTGAAACAGTAAATAACTATCTTTTCCTAAGTCAGTCATGATTTGTAAAAATGCCACTCTTCAAATTTTGTTGTTTCAGAACAGATGAGGGGATGGGGAGGTGGTTGAGGTTGTTAAATTTAGGTTTTCATACCTTGTAACCTTTCTATTAGTGCTACTTCACCCTCCAAAAAGTGAATGATGTATTCATAGGCACTTGTTATTTTGGGCTTGTTGATATATATGCTCTCGTTGGTTGTTTGTATGATTAAAAAGTTTTCTTTGAAAACAAATTATGCATATTAGTGGGGTAAATGGAGTTTCAGCATAAAAACTTTAAAAAATCTTCTCTTTAACTTTTTGAAATATACAGTACATTTTTTGGGGGGGGATACCGGGGATCGAACTTGGAACCTTGTGCTTGCGAGGCGGGTGGCAGCACCACTGAGCTAAATCCCTGGCTACAGTACATTATTATCTGTAGTGATGAACACTTACTTGAAAAGGTAAATTCTCATACCAGGCAAGTAACTTCTATGGCTGTGGACATATTATTATTCTTTTTTTTTTTTTCCCGGTACTGGGGATTGAACTCAGGTCCTTGCGCTTGCGAGGCAGGCAGCAGAACCACTAAGCTAAATCCCCGGCCCTGGACATATTATTATTAAAAAGTGATTCTTTTGAATTTAAAGTTATTTTAACTAAGGATGGAATTATAATCATTGAAGAATAAGAACCAAGCTGTTGAGGTCAGGGGGAAAAAAGAAAAAGACAATGGAAACGGCAAGGTCTGAGTCACAGACCAATCAGTAGTAAAGATAATGACCCTTTCAGGAAATTTTATGAGTCAGACTTGGCTATGTTGTTTTGCTAGAGTTAGAGATCTTGGGGTCCAACTTCTTTGCTTTGTGGAGAAGATAATCTAAAATGTATTTTTCCATAGTAAAGTTATACATCTTATTATCTTCCTCTACTTTTAGTGCTTATGTTGAAAAATTAACAGTATTTTCAGTTAAAATTTTTACATTTGTTATTTTTGTAATGTCAGTGCCACAGGTAAACCCATGTTAACCTTTTTATTTTTATTTTGTGTGTGTGTGTGTGGCTGTACTGGGAATTGAACCCAGAACCTTTACATTGAGCTACATCCCCAGACCTCTTTTATTTTAAGATAGAGTCTCACTAGCCCAGGCAGAACTCTAACTTAGGATCTTTCTGCCTTAGTCTCCCAAAGTGCTGGAATTGCAGGTGTGTACTTCTGTGCCTATCTTTATATTTTTAATATTGGTGGACAGGGTCAATTTTAGGGGAAGTGTGTTGTGACTTTTTTTTTTAGCTTAACAGGCCCTGTCTTGTTTTTGACCAGTCTACCATGGTTATCATTTTCCCTTCATTGCCTACTTTGTGCCACGTTCTGTATCAGCCTTCTGCTCTCAGCTGTTACCAAGTGGTCAATGCCAGCTCTTCAGTTTGGACATTTCTTCTCTGGTGTGGTCTTCTGTAAGGGAGATGGAAAGGATGGATTAGGAGAGAATGGTATACATACTGTGATCATCTGGCTCTTACATCATTCTTTTTTTTTTTGTACTGGGGATGGAACTCAGGACTTTACGCTTGTGAGGCAGGTGCGGTGCCACTGAGCTGAATCCCCCTACATCATTCTTTTTCTCCCTCCCTTCCTATGGGTGCTTTGTCACTGAGCTCTGTTTCCCCTAGCTTGGTCTTGGGGATAGAACCCAGGGCCTTGTACATGCCAGACAGATGCTCTGCTGCTGAACCAATCCCCCAAGCCTTTAAAAGACTTATTAAAATTTTGAGACACAGTTCCTTTAAAGCCACTAAGTTCATCAGGGTGAGAGCTCAATTTGTGATCTTCCTTCTCAGCCTCTTGGAGTACTGGGTTTACAGATGTGTTCCACTATGTCTAACTCTACTTCTTTACTTTTTTTTTTGGACCGGGAATCGAACTCAGGACCTTGGCCTTGTGAGGCAGGAGTGGTGCCACTGAGCTAAATCCCTGGCCCCTTTACTTCTTATTAATTAAATTTACATTATTTTATTTCTGCTCTGTGCTCATCAAGCTCTTTACCATTTATCTTTTTTTTGGGTACCGGGGATTGAACTCGGGACCTTTCAATTGTGAGGCAGGTGCCAGAACCATTGAGCTAAATCCCTGGCCCGCCATTTATCTTAATGGTTCTAAAATCTTTTATTTTTCTCCCTCTCTTTTTCTGCTGCTTATATTTTATTATGGGCCAAAGTGACTAAATTGGGGGTTTAACCCAGGGGGTGCTGTATCAGTGAGGTATATACCCTAAGCCCTTTTTCATTTTGAGACAAGGTCTCCCTGTTTTGCCCAGGTTGAAGTTGAACTTGTGATCCTCGTGCCTTAGCCTTCCAGGCAGCTAACATGATAGGTATGTGCCACTGAGCCTGGCTATAAATACTATTTTGATGTAGAGATTTGTGTCTGCCAAAGGAACGTTAAAGTGGGAGTGGTGGTACATTCCTGTAATCCCAGCACTCTGAGAGGTTGAGGTAGGGGGATGACCAGTTAGACCCTGGGCTGAGCAACTTACTTAGACTCTGTCTCAAAAAATTAAAAGACTGGGGATGTAGTTCGGTGGTAGAGCTCTTGATTAGCACATACTCCCAGCACTCTGTGCTATATACAGTACCTTTGAAGATATTTGGGTTTTCCCTCCAGAATCCTCTAAAGGGTGCCTATTTAATTCTTTAATTGCACCTATGTATGTTAGAACCCCCCCCCCCCCCCCACCCCACCTGTTTTGAGACAAGGTCTTGCTAAGTTGCCCAGTCTGTACTTTCACTTACGGTCGTCCTACCTTAGCCTCACAGAGTTCAGGGATTATAGGTATGTACCATATGTACCACCATGCCCAGCAGCATGGGTATTTTAATACATCATTGTTATTACTAGTATTTTTGCAGTTCTGATGTTTGAACCCCAGGGTCTTGTGCATGCTGCACAAGTGCTCTACCATTGAGCTGCATCCCCACTTACTTTTAAAATACTTTCTTTTGAGACAAGTATTCCTAAATTGCTTGGGCAGACTTTGAAGTTGAGGTGCTCCTCCCTCTTTGGCTTCCTGAGTAGCTGGAATTACAGGCATGTACTACCACTTCTGACTGAAGACCTTTTAAAAAAAATTCTGTTTTCATGGCTGTTGCCTACTAGCTACCATTCACCACACTATTTCAGTCATTGGGAAAGTGTTTTGAATTTTAGGCAGCTATCTGTAAGTTGAAGATATCTTAAATAGTTCTGGTTTTTGTTTTTGTTTTTTTTTTGGTACCGGGGATCAAACTCAGGTCCTTGTGCTTGTGCAGCAGGCAGTGAAATCCCTGAGCTAAATCCCCCTTCTGGTTTTTGTTTTGTTTGAATCTTTTTAATTGATTGCCATGTGGGATATTTGTAGCCATTTTTCAAATGAGAACAAAATTAGTGTTGCGGAACACGCATCTTTGTTCTTGGTATTGTGTACCTTGGAGAGATCACTGTTATTTCTTATACTAGTTGCTGGCTGTGTGTTATGTTTTAGCCTCATAGTGGACGTGAATATGTTAGATATGATTAGGCTGTTATTAAAGGTGGTAAGCTTTTTTTTTTTTTTGGCATCGGGGATCGAAATCCGGACCTTGTGCTTTTGAGGCAGGCGGCAGAACCACTGAGCTAAATCCCTGGCCCAAAAGTTTACCTTTTAATTGCCAGACCTCATAGTGGATGCCTGTAATCCCAGCACCTGGAAGGCTGAGGCAAGAGGATTGCTGCAAGTTCCAGGTTCTGGGCCTACAGAGTGAGTTCAAGGCCAGCTCGAACTACATTTAGCAAGACACTTTTTCAAAACAAAAATAAGTTGACTTTTTAGTGAAGTGATGAAATTGAGTTTCAGCTCTCAAGTATGATTCAAACAAATCTCCAGTCTTTTTTTGTACCATGATAAATCAGCTAAAGGTTCAAACCCTTGAGTTTTGTTTTACAGGCAGCTTGAAGCTGCTATGTTTTTGGAATGGTAATACCTAAGTAACAAATGACATATCAGAAAGAAGGAAAACCATCTTACAAAATAGGCAATACCTCCACCCCTCCACAAACCCTTTTGTTTTACGAAAATGAAGAGCTGGTCAGAAGCACAGGTGATAGGTGAGAAGTAGAGAACTGGAGTTGTGAAAGGAATGAGAATGGAGGCAGTAGTAAAAAAGAGGAGTTTTGTAATAGAGTCATACAAGTTTTTATAGTGATTTAGGGCTTACGGTAGAGAAAATAGAAACAGAAAATGAGCAGTAATATATGGAATGTTATAATAAACGTGTGATGAGTGCATTAGAATAAAGAAAGGAAAATTTCCCTGATTAGGAGAGTTGGGGTGCTATCTCCACAGCTGATAGTTTGAAGAACAGGAATATTCTAGATTGAAGAGGAATATAAGAGAGATTTAAAAAGAAATGAAAAATTTAAGGCTAAAACTAAATAGGTAATGTTTCAATGATTATCCTTTGTTAAAAACTGTTACCATAGGGCCCGAGATTTAGCTCATTGGTTCCGCCGCCTGCCTCGCAAGTGGGAGGTCCCCGATGCCAAAAAAAACAACCCCCCCCCCCCAAACTGTTAGCATAACCTTGGGTGGCTACTGATTGTGGTGGTGGTAAAGTATACTGACAGGATGTTGATAGTGAAATTGAATTCAAGTTGATGAAGCTCAGATTGAGGTTTGTATTGATATAGATTCAGTGTATTAAATTGTGGGAGTGAGCATAACCTTTAAAATAAGTATTACACTGCTAGTTAGTATGCTATCTAGAGAAGGTGATTCGATTTAGATGGAATTGGGTTGCTAAATCCTTCTGCAGTGTCTGAACTTTAGCTCTGTTGCTCATGTGAAGGTTGAGAAGTCTCTTGGCAACAAGCTTCTAGTTGCAGCTAACACCTGCATTGGCTAATTGGTATGCTTGGGTCTGGTGTGAGAGCCTCTGGGAGTTGGTGTTTGGATTCAACTTCCATCAGGTTTAAAGCAGAGCAAAAATGTGAAGAACTTTGGAGTCAGCCTGTCAAGAAAAGGTAGAGGATAATGAAGGACAATGCCACTTTATGAACAGATAATTTACATTCCATTGCTTTATATTTCAATTTATGTGTTAAAATCAAGAGGTTTTAACTTATTGCTAGCCTCTTTCCGAGCTTGCTGGCATTATGAAGATGAAGGAGAAGAGAATATCAGGACTGGAGATTGCTACATTTTTGTCTTTATATAAACCAAAATTGCAGTGGTTTATATGGCTTCCTCTTCTGCTGGCTTGAGAGTTCTAGCAGTTCATGGTGTCATTTGTCCTTTTTCCTAGATCTAAAATGTTTCTGGGCATGCAAGCATTTGAATTGAGATAGAATTAAATTGAAAAATCAATTCCATTATATAGTTTATATTTGATTTCACTAAACATGCATGTACAGGTTGGTTAGTAGGAAGAAAACAAAAGGATATTGGCAGCTTGTTTTTATCTAAAACTTTTCTTCTTTTCCCTCCTATTATCTTTTCATGACTTTCCCTTTCTTCTGCGGGGTTGAAAGTAACTGGAAAGATAGGAGACCTCTTTGGAAGAGTCATCTAGTTGAGGGAGCATTCATAGTGGCTCCATGTTTATGGGCTTGGTTTCACTCTGCCCCCTTTTGCCCCTTGAGCACACAGGTTATTTCTCTTCAGTTCTTCTCCCAGGATTCCAGTCCTCTTAGACCTATACTTAGTAATGTGGACCACAAATTGTTAAAAACAAAAAACCCTTTAATTTATTTTGAAAAAATAATTATAAACTTAAGCTCTTAAATTAATTGGTGGTGACTGTATTACATTTTTTGAGTAAGAGTGTCTTTATTTGGAATTTGAATTTTGGGTAGAGCCTTTTTTTGGGAGACAAGATCTCGGTATATATTTCAGGCTGTCCTTGAACTCACTATGTAGTTTAGGCTGGCCTTGCCTGTGATCCCCCTCCTTCAGCCTCTCCTTTGCTGGAATTAATTAGCCCCTTCATACATATGAGTGTCTCATAAATTCTTCCTAGGAACTTTATTTTTCTTTTTAAATTTTTTTCTATCTGGCTTTGAGCAGTCTCAGCTTTTGCATAGTGCTTAAAGTAGTTTTCAGTAAGTGAATTCCAATCCACAACTGTTGATTGAAAAATTTAAGCTACCGTGATTCTCAAGAGGCACCCAGAAACCTCTCCCTAATTAGCACACTTAATCATACCTTATATAAGTCAGGCAAACAAACCTGACAAACCAAGTTGCTGCTAGCACAGTCAAAGTTCTTGGCTCCAGGATTTAATCTTAGCAAACTCAAGAATAAAAATACTTGACAGGCTATTTTGGGGATATGAGTTTGTTTCTCATCTCAGAGTTGTCTCTTCTTCCTTTTCTTCCTCTTCCTCATCCCCCTTTGTCCCCCTCATCCCTCCTCTCCCTCCCCACCCCTCTTGCTCTCCTCCTTCCCCTCCATCTCCTTCCTACTTTCCCTCCCCCTCCTCGTCATGTGTGTGTCACATTTTCTTCTTGCTATGTGAGCCACTGACTATTCATCTTAATTGAAAATAAGGGTTGTGAGTAGTATTAGTGCCCCACAGAGTTCAGTATAGCCAATGACTTGGGAAGTACTGGGATGGTTAAGGTAGGGGGTTAGTACTTGCTGAGCTCGAGCAACTCCTTGCTTGTGACTTTTTTTTTTGGTACCAGGGATGGAACTTGGGACCCTGCGCTTGTGAGGCAGGCAGTGGAACCACTGAGCTAAATCCCTGGCCCTTGCTTATGACTTATAATACTGGATGCCCCTAAACTGTGGATGTCACAACTTTTCATTGTGCTTATTGATGACCTGAGAAATTTAACTAGTTAGTGTATTGTGATTCATTATTATAAACAGCTTATTTTGGTGGTGGTAGAGAATAATGCCCAAGAAATATTTGATGTAAATATATATCAAATGTTATAAAGTCTAAGAAAATATTATAGTCCCAGCTCTGCCATTGTGTGTGTATTTGTGTGTGTGTGTGTGTGTGTGTGTGTGAGAGAGAGAGAGAGAGAGAGAGAGGGAGAGATGGATTGTGGGAAACTGTTTCCCTATCTATAAAATGGGAATGATAATAGTATATGCCTTAGCAGGTCATTTTGAGTAATCATCCAGTATATATGAGATGCCCAACACTATCCTGCCACAAAAGCTATCTCCTTCTTCTTCCCTTACTAATTTAAGAAAAGTAAAACAGTCTCTTTGCCAATTTAGATTTACTAGGTAACCCATCTCTTCCTAAAAGCATGGCTTTTCTTAGGTCCTCGAAATAACTTCTTGCTTAGACTGAACACTGGTTTTGTTTGATATCTTCTCCTTGTAGACAGAGTATTTCCTGTGCTCTTTTTTTTTTTTTTTTTTGTTACTGGGGATCGAACTCTGGTCCTTGTGCTTGTGCAGCAGGAGGCAAAACCACTGAGCTAAATTCCCGACCCAATTTCCTGTGTTCTTGTTCATCTGGCCAATTTGCCGTACATAATCAAGATTTTCAACCCTCTGATCTTTCCTTTGAGTTGAGACAGGGTCTCACTATTTAGTTTGGACTGGCCTTGAACTTAATATTTAGCCCAGGCTCAAAACTGCTCCTGCCTCAGCCTCCTGAGTGCTGGGATTATAGGCATATGCCATTACAGCAGACCTAAAAAAATAACCTAGGGTTATCTTAACCATAGAAAACCAAAAGAAAAGATGGTTAATGCTGCTAAGGCATATACCAAAATTTTAATGGCTTTGAGCCAATAAGTATAAATCTTTGTTGCTTTTTAGTTTCTATTAGTATTATTCCATGAATGTTCATTTTCTGGCAGTTTATTCATGAATGTCTAAACTGCAATATGTTTTGTAGCTTGTTATGTATAGAAGGTCCAGTGAAACATTCTTCCCAGTTTCTTTAAATTTTATCATGGATTAAGCTGGGTATGGTGGTGAACGTTTATAATCCCAGCAGTCAGGAAGCCGAGTCAGGAAGATTGATATGCTTTCCAGGCCAGCCTGGACTACATGGTGAGACCCTGTCTCCAAAAAAAAAAAAAAAAAAATTCATAGATATACTAATGTATCTGAATAATATAGAAATAGCATTATATTTAGGTACCATTGAAAGGTAGCCTAAATTTCTATTCTATATTTGAGATAATTGTGTAGAATATTTTGCTTAAATATAATCTTAACTTAAAGCACATTGTCGCATTAATGCCCTGAAGTATAAGGCATAGAACTCTAGTAGGAACATTTCAGACAAGGAAAATAATTATAAAAATGCCTTAAGGATCTAGTGTGTAGAGTTCACATTGAAAGGTTGAATTTGTTTTGAGCCTTTGATTCTGATTCAGTGAAAGTTCTTCACTTTAGTACTTTCCTGTACTGTATAGTAAAGGGCTTGAAACGCCTCCTGTGCTCTACTGGGAAGTTCATTAAAGATGAATTTGCGGTTTAACATGAATTGGAGGGACCCTCTTCACTGGAAACTTCAAAATAATATTTTGTGTGACATTATTAGGTTTACAACGTGACCTTAAGAGCACAGGTTGTGGGGGGCAAATATATATTGTGGTCCTAACTTCTTTTCCATTCAACTGTGTAGGTGATAATCGTGAATTATAGGGAATCAGAATTTAGAAAGGACTGAATATTAACAGGCTATTTTATAATCAGACATACTCAGAGATTCTTGTGCTATATTCTCTTTTGAAGATGGATTTTTTCGAATTCCGTATATCCTCAAAATCTAGTTGGGTTGTAATTTAAAATGTAAAAAATGTAAGCTATACAGTTACAAATCTGTGTACTTCATGGGACTGATATATACTGCATTTTCCCCCTTGCCACCTCATTTTTGACTGACTGAAAATGGTCTAGATTTAGTATATCTATAAAACAGGCATTTATCTTATACTTTTCAGAGTTGTCTGCCAAACTAGATAATATGTCCTCTCGTGATAATGTAGACAAACCTGGTAAAGCAAATGTTACTTATAATTTTTGATGTTTATAATAACTAAGATTAATACCATATAGAGATTGTAAGTATTTGTCAGTCATTTGTCCTCAGGAATTATATTAGTTATTGTATATATTGAAATTATTGAACAGAAATTTTTTCTCATGTTGAACATTTTCATTATTAGTTTAATGAAACTTAGGCGATGTGTTCTCATTACTTTGAGTTTTGTTGTCCAGTAGTTTGTCATTCTGTATTGGACAGAGTTGTTCTGTACAGTAGACTAATAAATGTACCAATCTTTGTCATGTCTAAGTAAAACCTTTCTAAAAGAAATCTGCCAAAATTATTCCTAAAAAAAAAAAGATATAGAATACATATAATATATCTTAAATAATTATACCTTTCATGCTTGGGTGTACTCTTACCATGATTATGTTAGGATTTTGCATTAGTGAGTTTTTGGATAATTGTGTTACTAGTGATTGTCAGTTTCTGTGAAAGAGTAAGTTTGTAGCACAGAGACTTCCACAGGCTTCTGTTGATCTGAGAAAGAACCACATGTGACTGTCTGTGCACACACACATTCAGATTGGTCTGTATGCACATAAACACTGATTTAACACAGCTGCCTTGTATGCATTTCTAGTTAAGCTTATAATTGTGTTTATTGATGTCTTCCTAAAAGATTTTCTTGGTGTAGGCTCTCTAGTGGTATAATTTATGCTGGCAAAATTCATTGCAGTAATATTCTATATCAACTGAGTACAAAGATCAAAGTGAAGGAAATTTAAAAATATTTAATAGGTTGAACATTCCTTTTATTATTCAATATTTATTTAAGGCATATATTGGTCACCTTCACATGTGAGGCACCTTGTACTATTAATCTTATATTTCACAGCAAGGTAGGGTGTAATATGGAAAATCTAGATTAAACTCTTTCAATTTAAGTAAATGATATTAGTCACTGAATGATTTTTAAACTGTTTGTTTGCTTGTTTTATTTATTTATTTATTTATTTATTTATTTATTTATTGGTACCGGGGATCGAACTTCAGACCTTGTGCTTTTGAGGCAGATGGCGGAACCACTGAGCTAAATCCCTAGTCCCTTTAAACTGTTTTAGAGATTCAGTTTATGCTTCATACCAGAGTAAGAAAATAATATCTAAAATGTGGAATAAATTGTATCTTTATTTTATTTTTTGGTCTAGTACTCAGGATTTAACTCAGGACCTTGTACTTGCAAGACAGGTGCAGCGTCACTGAGAGCTAAATCCCCAGCCCTAAATTGTATCTTTAAAATAAAGAGATATTATTATTCAGTGGTTAGTTTGCCACTCAAAACCTTTCCCCGCCCTCGGCTGGGGATTTAGCTCAGTGGTGCCACTGCCTACCTCAAAAGCACAAGGTCCTGAGTTTGAATCCCCCACAACCCCATACCAAAAAAAAATTTTTTTCCCCACCTTGTACTGAGGATTGAACCCAGTAGGGTCTTGTGCATACTAGGCAAGCATTCTACAACTGAACTATGTCCCTGGCCCTTTTAAAATATTTTGAAACAGAGTGGCACTGAGTTGCCCAGGCAACTCTTGTCTTTGAATTTGAGATTCTCCTGCCTCAGCCTCTTGAGTAGCTGGGATTATAGGCATGTGCCATCTTGTTCAACCTAAAAATGACCTTTGCATGAACCAAATGAAAAACCGATAAGTAGCAAGAATTAATTTACTTTTGTATTTAAGGGATTACTGTTCTTTTTAAATATAAAAATTGAAAAATAAAAGCTGAACATACCTTTAAATATTTATTTAGAATCAAGTTTAATTAATTAATACTGGAGATCGAACTTGGGACCTTGTGTTTGCAAGACAGGCGGCAGCACCACTGAGCTACATCCCTGGCCCTGGAAACAAATTAAATTTAAAGCACATTTGATAGATATTTCTTTTTCTTTCTTTTTTTGGGGGGGGCGGGTACCGGGGATCGAACTCGGAACCTTCTGGGTGGAGGCAGACGCCAGAACCACTGAGTTAAATCCCCGGCCCTAAAGCACATTTGAAAGAAAAAAAATAGTACAAAAGATTTAAAAATTTCTTCCCTTCATCAAGATCCACCCAATGCCATTATTTTACCCTAATCCCTTCATCGCCCTTTCTCCAGCTCCCTTCTAATCCTTCTTTTCCACTGCCTGGTTTACTCTCACAATACTGTACTCCAGCCTTCTGAGTGTCATTTGCATACTAATGGCTCCTTAGCCCAAATGCTAAGAATATTGATAGTCTTTTTTTTTCTCCCAGTACAGGAATTGAACTCAGGACCTTGCACTTGCCAGGCCAGCATGGCATATAGTCTTTTAAATAACCACAGTTCATACATCAATTTCAGTGAATTTACATTCATATAAAATAACTTTTATTGAGCTGAGCGTGGTGGCACGTGTCTGTGTAATCCCAACTCTCGGAAAGCTGAGACAGGAAGATCGCTCTGAGTTCCAGCTAGCCTGGACTACATAGTTAAAGGCTAGCCTGAACTATGTAGCAAAACTGTATCTCAACAAATACTTTTATCTTTTATGTGTTGTCCATATTGTAATTTCATCAGTAGATTGGATAATGTCCTTATAGCATTTTCTTCCCCTCTAGTATGAGATGAATTCTAGGAGCAAATACAGTATCTATATATTTATTTTTTGAAACAGGGTCTTGCTATGTAGTCTAGGCTGGTCTTGAAGTTGTGGCAATTTTGCCGCAGCCTCCCAAGTGTTGGAATTACAGGTATGTACCACCAGGCCCAACCATGCAAATATAGTATTTGTCTTTTTAGCTTTTTAAATCAAGACAGTTTTTACAGACATTATCATTTATGACAGTAACATTTTATTTTGACCTTGATATTTTTGAAAATACAGCACCCCTGAGATTGTGTGTATACTTTTTTTTTTTTGGTACCAGGGATCGAACTCGGGACCTTGCGCTTGTGAGGCAGGCGGCGGAACCACTGCACCAAATCCCTGGTGCCATGTGTATACTTTCACATAATATTGAGCCAGGGTAAAAACCCCAGCGAATCTTTAAAACATGTTTGTCAGCCTTTACATTTTACTACCAAAAGTATAAAATGAACTTTGTTTACATTTAATGTATACCTGTTTTATCTGTAAAGATGGTGCAGTAATCCAGAATTCTGATTAGTCCTGATTTTGATTGTTTTAAGTTTGATCAGCATCTTGGATGAAGTTTTTCATTTGTACTGTCCTCCTTGTGGTAGTGGTGTGCCATCTGGTGGAAATGTGTGTCCACTTTTTACAGAGTAGCTAGAATGCCTTGTGCATTTCAACATTAGAAATACAGTTTAGAATGTTTGAGCTTTGTTGGTTGACATGGCATTCTTTTTTTGGGTACCAGGGATCAAACTGAGGGCCTTGTACTTGCGAGGCGGGCGCCAGAACCACTGAGCTAAATCCGCGGGCCTGACATGGCATTCTTTAGAACAATGATTGTCCTGTTCTAAACAAGAATTTAGCACACATAAAATATGTAAGAAAATGAAGGCTTAGTAGATGTCTTATGATCTATTGAATATTAAAATCTGCTGCTTTTCCTCAATAAGAAATACCCTATATTTATTTTCTTCATTATTGAGACTTTAACCACAGCATATTATTTTACCATCAGCTAATGTTAAAGTAATTGTTGATCTGTGGCTCATTGCCAACCCCTTCACCTTAAGTTCTATTGTTTCACATCCACCTTATAGGGTGCCATTTATGCAATCTAGGTTTATTTTGGTATAACAGAAGAAAGCACATTAGATGATAAATGATAATGAAATGATCTAATGGAAAAGGGCTATTTATAAAAATAGCCCAAATAATTTATGTTTATCATTTGAAGACTTCTTACCTAGTCATGGGAAAATCTTTATGTGGTCTACCTGGATATATATAAATAAAATCCAGAAAATTATCAGTGTTGGAATCTTGTCAGTTTCTTGTTGTTAAGTATGAAGATCTTTCTTGATTCCTTGTGAGAGTCAATATACGTATTTTTACTAGAACCCGAGAAACATTTCTGTCTTGAGGTTGAATACTCTAATAAGATAGAACTTGAACTCTGAGGTTGTTTTCAGTATGCTTATTTATGCTACAGAATATTGAAAAAGTATTTCTGAATCATAGGATTGAGTCTATCATACAGCACTTCTACAGAGATGCAGATGCTTTATAATACTTTCATTTTTTTTTTCTTAGTTGCTGATGTATATTCAAGATGAGTGGATTAGGAGAAAACCCTTTGGATCCACTGGCCACTGATACACGAAAACGCAAATTACCATGTGATACTCCAGGGCAGGGGTAGGTGATTTACCTTGGGGATGCTTCACCATAGCTCCTTCCTTCCATCCTTTTTTTGGGGTGGGGGGATTACACTTCAATTTCCTATTTTGCATGCAATTTTGTCACACCCCCCCCCCCCCAGCAGTATTGGGGATGGCACTCAGGGCCTTGAACATGCTAGGCATATGCTAGGCCAGTGAGCTTCAGTCCAGCTTTTTTTTTTTTTTTTTTTTTTTAAAGACAGAGTCTCGCTAAGTTGCTCAGGCTGGCTTAGAATTTGTTGTCTTAGGTTAGGGCCGGGGATTTAGCTCAGAGGCACCGCTTTTGCCTCACAAGTGCAAGGTTCCAAGTTTGATCCCGCTACCAAGAAAAAAAAAAAAGAAAAGAAAAAGAATTTGTCTTCCTGCCTCTGTCTCCCCAGTAGCTGGGCTTATAGAAGTATCCCACCATGCCTAGCTGGATTTAAAAGCTTTTTTTTTTTTCCTTAAATAATGTGATTTTGCTTTGTACTAAGTACAGTAGTACCTTAGTTCACAAACTTAATTCATTCTACCGTTCTGGAAAAGATGGCCATGGTTGTATTGATTACCAGATGCAAAGTTCACAAACAAAAACAATATTTTGCCAAATGCTTCTGTTTATGAACCAGATTGTTGGCAAACAAAAGTGTTTGTGAATAGGGGCCAGGGGTCTAGCTCAGTGATTCTAGAGCCTGCCTCGCAAGTGCAAGGTCCTGAGTTTGATCCCCGGTACCCCCCCCCCCCCCCGCAAAGTGTTCGTGAACAGAAGTACCACTGTACAGTGTTGCTTATGAGATGCATGTCCTTATGGATGTAAAAGAAGCTTTTTTTAAATTGGTGATTCAGTTAAGGGGATATATATATTTGTTTACTTTTGTTTTTGTCTTTGTTTTTTGAGACAGGGTTTTGCTATGTAGTTCAGGCTAGTCTTGATCTCACTATGTAGCCCAGGCTGGCCTTGAACTCACAGGGATTCTCTGGCTCAGCCTCCTGAGTACTGAGATTATAGGCGTGTGCCACCACCTGCGGCTATTATATTAATAGTCTGGTACTTCAAGATTTTTTTTTTGAATGGAAGGTGTAGGAGTTAGGAATAACTGATCAATGTTGTTACAAATAATCGCTGATAATCTGTAAGAATATAAATTCATGTTTGGGCATTTGTGTGGTTTCATCATTTTTTTTTTCCCTAAATGAAATTAGAAGTTTAAAAATCAGAAATAAAATGCTGTGATCTGTGCAGTGATAGTCTGTAGTTTTTAAAGTATTTCCAAGGTCAACACCATTGTGTTTTACTGTGATAGTTCAAAAACAAAAAACATTCCATATTTTATTAAACTTTCTCATTAATAAGTACCTGTTTTTGTTCTTTATTTACCTCTACAAGGTAAAGATAATTTCTTGTTTTCCAGGTGAAGGAACTGACGCTAACTCTTCCCAGGGCCACTTGGCTAGTAAAAAGATGGGAATTTAAATTTGCATGTTATACTACTTCTTCATTCTAATGTTTTGGTAGTTTCTTTTTTTCTTTTTGCTTTTTGAAACAGGGTCTCACTAGGTAGTTTGGGCAGGCTGTGAATTCACTATATAGCTCAGGCTGGCCTTGAACTGGTGGCAGTCCTCCTGCTTCAGCCTCCCTAGAGCTGGGATTACAGGTATGTTGTATCACACCCAGCTTGGTAGTTTCTATTGGTTAAAGTGGTTCACACATGAAAGTAATGGTAGTGTTAGAGGTTGGTTTTGCTCACAGCTCTATTTTGAGACAGGCTGTCCTTGAATTCACTAGGTAGCCCAAGTTGGCCGGGAACTATCTCCCAAGTGTTGGGATTACAGGCCTGGGCCACCACATCCAGTCTGCTCACAGATCTTTTGTGATAGGTATATATCATGGCTTTTCTCCCCTCTTAGTCTTACCTGCAGTGGTGAAAAGTGGAGAAGAGAACAGGAGAGTAAATATATCGAAGAATTGGCTGAACTGATATCTGCAAATCTTAGTGATATTGACAATTTCAACGTCAAACCAGATAAATGTGCGATTTTAAAGGAAACAGTAAGACAAATACGTCAAATAAAAGAGCAAGGTAATACAAAGTAGAAACATAGTCTTTTGTTTACCCACCCCCCCTTCCTCCTTTCCTTTTTTCCACCTTTCCTCCTTCCCCTTTCTTGTGCTGGGGCTCAAACCCTGGGCCTCACACATGCTAAGCAAGTGCTCTACCACTGAGCTACACATCCTTGGCCCCTACATTTGCCTTTTGGGCTACCTTGTTTAGGAACTATAGGTGATTGAGGCTAAAGAGCACAGGATTGGATAAGTGAATTGGTCAGCTTTGCTTTTTGAGGAAACAGTTAACAAAGAATTGGAAGAAGGCCAGCGTTGGTCACCCTGTCAGATGTTAGCTTCCTTTCTGGAAGCTATGGGTTATATCAGGAAAAGAGAATTTAGGGTATTGTCTACCTCTTTGAATAACTATAAAGTTTAGTATTTTAAAATTGTGGTATCATTCTCTTCCCAGGGGAAGTGTGTGACTGTGTGTCAGTGTCTGCACTGTTTGAAGGTAGATTTAATTTACGACTGATATATGTGCTGTTCATAGTATTGCCTTCAATTTTTTCAGGAAAAGCTGTTTCCAGTGATGATGATGTTCAGAAAGCTGATGTATCTTCTACAGGACAGGGAGTTATTGATAAAGACTCTTTAGGACCACTTTTACTTCAGGTAAATAAAAAGATTTTACTGTCCAAATTGTATTGTACTTTGGTTATATTCTAAAGTGATAAAGTAGTCAAAATTTTTTGGTTAGGAAATGAAAGGAACAGCAACCACAAGACCTTTCTGGGAGACAGAACTCAGTATTCAGAATACAGTGTTAAAGTGTTCTTATGTTTACAATATATTTAACTCAGAAGGCCCTGCCCCCTAATAAAAATATAGTTGCAAACTGAAAACACACACACATACACACACACACACACACACACACAACTAAAGCAGGAGAGGGAAGGTAACGCATTTCACAAAAGTAACCCAGTGTTTCACAGAGGTTAATACTTGGGTATATTTTAGCTCTCACCTTTTTTGTGCATTTTTGCATTTTGTGTGTTTACATTTTTTGTGCATTTTGGACGAACATATGGGGACACTACAGGGTTTTTGTGTTTTGTTTTTGTTCTTTGGGCAACTCAAGGGATTGAACCCAGCCTCTCTTACATGCTATACAAGCTCTGCTCTGCTCTTTTAGTTTTTTGTGGTGCTAGTAGTCAAACCCAGAGTCTTATGCATGATAGGCAAGTGCTTTAGTAGTGAGCCACACCCCAGCCCTTTGTTCTGTATTCTTGAGGAATTTTTAAAACTTAAAAAATGGACACTGTTTTGTTGCCTTAAATAGATTGTGTTGACCTGTGGCACTTACACAATGTTTTACTTCAAGGGTAGTGGCTGAAGCCCTTCGTAAAGTTTACTTGTCAACTTGTTTTTGTTTTAGTTTGTTCCCATTGCTTTTTAGTTGATTAATTTTTAAATTTCTCCTTGTAGATTCTCATTTAAAAATAGTAGCAAATGGGAAGAGCTAAGGATGATTTTCTAAAAAATTTTTTTTCAGTACTAAGGATTGAACCCAGGGCCTCATGTGTGCTTGGCAAACACTGCCACTGAGCTACATCCCCAATCCTTTTTAGTTTCAATTAATTAATTTAATTTTGAGACAGGGCCTTACTCTGTGGTCCAGGCTAGCTTTAACTCATGATCCTCTTGCCTTAGCCTCCCAAGTGTATTTTTATTTTTATTTATTATTTTTTGTGGTGATATTGGAGATTAACTGAGGGGTGCTTACTGAGCTACATCCCCATAACTTTATTTTGAGACACGTTTTCATTCATTTCCCCAAGTAGTTTTCAACCTTGGGATCCTCCTGCCTCACCCTCCCTCAGTGCTGGCATTATAGGTGTGCACTGCCACACCTGGCTTACCTAATCCATTTTCTATATTTTAATTTTGTACAGTTTCACTAAGTCATTAAGTTGCCCAGGCTATGCTTGATCTTGTGATCTGCCTGCCTCGGCCTGCAAAGAGTGCTAGGATAGGAGTGAGCCCAACATGCTTGGCTTACAGTGACTGTTAAGTCAACACCCCCTTTCTCCCCAGGTGTATTATTACTAAGTCTGTTTTCTTACTCTGTTAAGCTACCATTACAGTATCACAGACTGGGTGGCTTAAGAGAAATTTTATTGCAGTTTTGGAAGCTTTAGTTAAAGATCAAGGTATAGGCAGGATTGGTTTCTTTTGAGTCATCTCTCCTTGATTTGTCACTATCCTCATTTTCTCACTGTGGCATTTTTCTCTGTGCATGCATCCCTGCTGTCTTTTTTATGTCTCCTGATAAGGACACCAGTCATATTAGGTTAGAATCCTGCCCTTATGACCTCTTTTATCCTTAATTACCTCCTTAAGGCTGTATCTACAAATTTTGTCTCACTGAGGGTAAGAGCCTCAACATAGGAATTTTGTGGGGGATGCAGTTCAGTCTGTAACAGCCTGTAATAACATATCCCATTATAGGCATTGGATGGTTTTTTGTTTGTGGTGAATCGAGATGGAAACATTGTATTTGTGTCAGAAAATGTCACACAATACCTGCAATATAAACAGGAAGACCTGGTTAACACAAGTGTCTACAATATCTTGCATGAAGAAGACAGAAAGGATTTTCTTAAAAACTTACCAAAATCTACAGGTAGGCTCTTAGTGTGCATTTTCTAAATATTTAAATTTGTTTTCCTTTATTATTTCTTAGAAAATTGAATGTACTTTGTAGGAAACCAGGTGATCAAACTTGTGTAGAAAGATAAGTGGTTACTAGGAAACATTTCAAATATGGCCTCAGTAAATTTAAAATATGGCATATACATTATTTATGGGGCTAAAATACATAGTAATAATTTCTGTTGAAGTTGAAATTATTCATATGTTTTGTATATTGGTGTTCTGAAATGTTAGTGTAGATCATTCCATGAAAACATATGTAATGAAAAAATGCAGCATAATTTTTTTTGTTATTTTTGGTTGAGACAGGATCTTGCTATGTTGTCCAGACTGGTCTCGAACTGTAGGGCTCAAACGGCCCTTTGCCTCAGCCAACTGAATAGTTGGGACTATAGGCATGCGTTATTACACCTGGCTTATAAAGCTTGAATTTTGCTGATATCATAGACTTGAGATACCAGATTTGTAAAAAGTCATTTCAATTTATTTTCTAAAGTTAATGGAGTTTCCTGGACAAAGGAGACCCAGAGACAAAAGAGCCATACCTTTAATTGTCGTATGTTGATAAAAACAACACACGATGTTCTAGAAGATATGAGCACCAGTCCTGAAATGCGCCAGAGATATGAAACAATGCAGTGCTTTGCCTTGTCTCAGCCACGAGCTATGATGGAGGAGGGGGAAGGTAAGAGGAATCATGTTCATGACGTTTATGAAACACACAGCAGCCGCACTGTAGTTTTGTAACTCCATTATTCCAACTCTCACTTTTTTGTCTTTGCTCTCTTACTATTATTTTTTTTGGTACTAGGGATTGAACTCGGGTCCTTGCGCCTGTGCAGCAGGCGGCAAAACCACTGAGCTAAATCCCCGGCTGCTCTCTTATTGAATAGACATTAAAAAACAATTCTAGTCTTTATCTGATTAAATTTTTGTTATAGATTTGCAATCCTGTATGATCTGTGTGGCACGCCGCATTACTACAGGAGAAAGAGCATTTCCATCAAGTCCTGAGAGCTTTATTACTAGACATGATCTTTCAGGTAAAACTGTATGTCCAGGCATGTGTGTGTGCATGTACATCTTCACTTTGAAAATTGTTATAGGAGTTAACTATTTCTTCATTCTGTGTGATCATTTAAGTGTTTATACCCACTGGAATTAATTCCTTGTGTATTATACCCTTGTTTCTTAAAGAACACAGTGAATTTCACTACCAGTCACAGCATTTGAGTATATTTTGGCACTTAAAACCCCTTACATAAACAAATTAAGCAATAAATATAGTGGCACTGTTTTCTCCAAATATCATTTTGCATCAGAATTATCACTTTTCTCTAACTTCAAGCCCATTTATTCTTTTTGTTGGTACTGGGGATTGAACTCAGGACCTTGTGCTTATGAGGCAGGCGGCGGTACCACTGAGCTAAATCCCTGGCTCCAAGCCCATTTATTCTAAAGAAATGTATTAAAAAATGCAGATAATGAGAATTACTGGCAATAATTCTTTTTTTTTGGTACTGGGGATTGAACTCGGGTCCTTGCGTGCTGACAATAATTCTTGATATCAACATGAGCTTCAGCTTGGTTTGCCATTTAAAAATTTTTTTTGGTACAGGGGATCAAACTCGGGACCTTGCGCTTGCAAGGCAGGCAGTGGAACCACTGAGCTAAATCCCAGCCCCAGTTTGCCATTTTTGACCAGAGGAATAAAGAATTGATGACATCACAGTTGATAAAACACATTTAAGAAGTTAAACATGGTGCCACTGTTACCTGTATACACCTTCAGGCTCACTCTTGTGATCATCTAACCCTAAATGATGAAGCCAAGGCTTTGTCCTGTGTACTTCATCTCAGAGAGGAGACATATGGGCTTGGTGATAAGAGAAGCTAGCTTATTGTCCTAGATCATGGGTAATAAGAGAATGTGTACTAGGTCTGTTTGATTTAAAAGAAAGCCTGTAGGTTAGCTTTGTGTAACACTAATTTTACACCTCAAAGTTTTAGTAAGTGATTTCATAAATGGAGTAGTTTTAAATAAATATAAAGTGTATCTGTTGCTATTAGAGGGTATGTGTAATATGTACATGTGTTTGACATGTGGTTCAGGTCTAAGCTCAGGAGAAGGGCTTGAGGACTGTTCTGTATTCACAGTGCATAGATACTTAATTTGCTGTTTCCTAGAATGTTTTCTCCCTAGTCATTCCCTCCCCCCGCAACTAATAACATTTTTATTTTTGATCACCATTAAAACTCTGGTTTTAACAATTATTGAACTGGTGGCTTATTTCTCTCAGCTCAGTCCACATTAGTTCTTTTCTCATCCTCAGTAGCTTTTTCAGAACTACCTTGCACTGTGGATTCCCATGGGTTTTCTTAGTCCATACTTTGTTTTCTTCAGTATTTTTACTGTTCTAACGAGATGATGCATGAATTGGTGTTTTTCTGTCTTTCCCAGTCATCTTCTTTTTTTTGGTACCGGGGATCAAATTCGGGACCTTTTGCTTGTGAGGCAGGCGGCGGAACCACTGAGCTAAATCCCCGGCTCCCAGTCTTCTTAGAGTCAGCAAGCTGCTTGTTTCTAGTCTTTCAGATATCTTGAGTTGTAATGTCTGTCATCTTCAGGATTTAAGTAGCACTATTTGTGTTGAACATAACCAGTGTTGTGGATCTGAGCATTGTATTTTTTAGTAAAACCTGTGCAGAACAGATAAATAATTATTGCTAATTTTGACATCAACATGGGTTTCAGTTAGTCTGCCAATTTTTGGCCCATGGAACAAATTTTGTCCCAAGCAAGAGCGATGCCACGGCAGTTACAGTTTTTGTCTCTTGGTTCCTTAGTAATTACTTTTGGATTTTCTAACTGCAACTTATTCATTCTGCACATCAGCAAGGATCACTTCAAAAACTCAACTCCCCTGGAGAATTTCCATGCCCTCTCCAGGCATTTTCCCCACCTTTACCAACCTGGAAGCTCACTGGGTCTTTTTTTGGTACTGGGGATCAAACTCAGGATCTTGCGCTTTCGAGGCAGGCAGCGGAACCGCTGAGCTAAATCCCTGGCCCCTCACTGGGTCTTTTGTTCAAGAGTTTTTATCTCCCTACTTTAAGTCATAGATGGAGTTGATAGCTCTAGTCCTCTAGTCACGTGGTCCTTCCGATGATTAGCTCCTGAGACTATCTGGATGTACTACCCTAAATCACCTCATTGGAATAGATTTGATCGGAGAGATTTCTTATGAATCAGTAGCGCAGATTCTCTTATGAGAAAATTGTAAGGGTTTTATGAGTTTTATGCCAGGAAGTGGACAAGACAAATATGTATATTATTATACCCCATAGCAGAACATGTAGGCATAACAGCATCTTACAGGACTATGTCTTCAAGGAGAAACAACAATTTGGGCTAGAGAAGGCAGGATAAAGATTTAATATCTTTCATTTCTTTTCTGCTAAGCCGTGGGTAGGCAGGACTAAATACTTCTGGGTGGTATTTAAATCTTTATTTTCTGTTTGCAGGAAAGGTTGTTAATATAGATACAAATTCACTAAGATCCTCCATGAGGCCTGGCTTTGAAGATATAATCCGAAGGTGTATTCAGAGGTTTTTTAGTCTTAATGATGGGCAGTCATGGTCCCAGAAACGTCACTATCAAGAAGGTAAAGACATTTGGAGTTGATTCTTGATCTAGATAGTTGGGTATGTTATAACATACACATGACTGTGGGTGTGGGGGGAGGAAAATAATTCTTTAAAAAATTTTTTTTTGTTTTTTTGAGACAGGGTGTTACTATGTAGTTCATGCATGTCTTGAACTCACTACATCACCCAGGCTAGCCTTGAACTTGCAGCGACCCTCCTGCCTCAGCCTCCCAAGTGCTGTGATTATGGGCGTGTGGCACCATAACTGGTGCATTCTCTCACTGGTTGGAAAATAATTCTTGAGCCAACTTAGTTTATAATTTTGGTGCAAGTCCAGTCTTTCACTGGATTTAAAATATTTTGGGCTTGAAATGTAATTCCTTCCTCTTCTCTGCTAAATACAAGCATTTATTTTACTAATTGTAAATACTAGTAATAGTGTATTTCCCTTAACAGCTTATATTCATGGCCATGCAGAAACCCCAATGTATCGATTTTCGTTGGCTGATGGAACTATAGTGACTGCACAAACAAAAAGTAAACTCTTCCGAAATCCTGTAACAAATGATCGTCATGGTTTTGTCTCAACTCACTTTCTTCAGAGGTAATGATGGTTGCATTTAACACACACATGCACAGTACTGTTTTCACAAGGTGCTTTATTAATGTAAAAAGAAAAAATGTAATGAGAGAAACAGAAATTGTTGGATTGGGTGAAGCTAATTTAGATTCCTAGATTATTTTCTTTATCAATATATTTTTGTGTAAAATGAATATTTCACTAAATACTTCATGGGAAAGCTAAGAGATGGGAAGTCTGGTGGATGAAGAGCAATAAAATCTGATTACCGCTGTTACCTTTCATTTCTGTTTTGGGGGGTGTTTAGGTTTTTTGAAACAAGGTCTCACTGTGTAGTCCAGGCTGACCTTGAATGCATACGTAGCCCCAGCTGGCCTTGAACTTGTGGTGATCCTCCTGCTTCAGGCTCTCTAGTGCTGGGATTAAAGGCACGTGCTACTATGCCTGGCTTTTGATTTCTAATGATGTATTACATTGCTTTTAGGGATTGAATTTAAAATTTGAAGGTATACTATAAGAATAAAGGATAGTAACTACTGGTATTGCTAATGGTAACTAAACAACAGATGGATATTGATCCATTAATTATCTTGAGTAATTTGCAGGTATTTTCAGGTTAACCCCTAGATATGTGGCAATTCTACTAAAGCCTTGCTGAGATTCCAGTTAACATAGCTGTTGGTCCTTCACAGCACTGTGGTGGTATCACTCTAATTTAGATTTTCTGACTTACTAAAAAATACATTATTGGATTAGTGATCAGTACCTAAATTGAGTGTGTCAGTAGGTATTATCCATTCCTGTAATTTTTTAGTAAAAGTTTGATGTTTCTTTCTTTGCAGAGAACAGAATGGGTATAGACCAAACCCAGGTCCTGTAGGACAAGGCATTAGACCTCCTGCTGCTGGATGCAGCAGTTCGGTAGGCAGCTTGAGCATGTCACAAAATCAAGGCTTACAGATGCTGAGCAGCAGGGCCTACGGCTTGGGAGACCCCAGCACCACAGGGCAGCTGAGTGGAGCTAGGTATGGTGCTTCCAGTAACATTGCTTCACTGACAGCTGGGCCAGGCATGCAGTCACCATCTTCCTACCAAAACAACACCTATGGGCTCAACATGAGTAGCCCCACACATGGCAGTCCTGGTCTTGGTTCCAACCAGCAGAATATTATGATTTCACCTCGTAATCGTGGGAGTCCAAAGATGGCGTCACATCAGTTTTCTCCTGTTGCAGGTATTCATGTTAGCGTTTTTTCTTTAGTTTTCTTTCTCAGACCCGTGTAATTCTTATAATTAATTAATTTTGCAATAGAAACTGAAGTACTGTTTTGTCTAATAGCCTAATTTCCCACTTTTTGTCCAAATGCAGGAGTACATTCTCCCATGGGATCTTCTGGCAATACAGGGAGCCACAACTTTTCCAGCAGCTCTCTCAGTGCCCTGCAAGCCATTAGTGAGGGTGTGGGGACTTCTCTTTTATCTACTTTGTCTTCACCAGGACCCAAACTGGATAACTCTCCCAATATGAATTTAACCCAACCAAGTAAAGTGAGCAGTCAGGATTCTAAGAGTCCCTTAGGCTTGTACTGTGACCAGAATCCAGTGGAGAGTACAATGTGTCAGTCAAATAGCAGAGATCACCTCAATGACAAAGAAAGTAAGGAGAGCAGTGGTGAAGGGGCAGAGAATCAGAAGGGTCCTTTGGAAAGCAAAGGTCATAAAAAATTACTGCAGTTACTCACCTGCTCTTCTGATGACCGAGGCCATTCCTCCTTGACCAGCTCCCCCTTGGATTCAAGTTGTAAAGACTCTTCCATTAGTGTCACCAGCCCCTCTGGAGTCTCTTCCTCAACATCTGGAGGAGTGTCCTCCACATCCAATATGCATGGGTCACTGTTGCAAGAGAAGCACCGGATTTTGCATAAGTTGCTGCAGAATGGGAATTCACCAGCTGAAGTGGCCAAGATTACTGCAGAAGCCACTGGAAAAGACACCAGCAGTATAATTGCTTGTGGGGAAGGAACTGTCAAGCAGGAGCAGCTGAGTCCTAAGAAGAAGGAGAATAATGCACTTCTAAGATACTTGCTGGACAGGGATGATCCCAGTGATACACTCTGTAAAGAATTACAGCCCCAAGTTGAAGGAATGAATAATAAAACGAGTCAGTGCAGCAGCTCCACTATTCCCAGCTCAACTCAAGAGAAAGACCCTAAAATTAAGACGGAAACAAGTGAAGAGGTAATTGATTTTCTCTCTGTTCCAGCTTAGACGTTGTGTGTCATCTGTTTAGAAAGATAATGTGTTATACACAAATATTTGTTTGCTAATTTAAGGCTTATTTAGGGGAAGTTAGTCTTGCGTTTTCACTTCTTCTTTTTTGTTTTTTTTTTTGGTACCGGAGATCGAACTCGGGACCTTGTGCTTGCTAGGCAGGCAGCGGAACCACTGAGCTAAATCCCTGGCCCAAGTTTTCATTTCTTTGTAATACTTTTGCTTATTAGCAAAGTATTGTGATGCAATTTGGAAATATTGGCTGTGTATCTTTTTTAAAATTTTTTGGTACCAGCAGTCGAACTCTGGACCTTGTGCTTGTGAGGCAGGCAGCAGAACCACTGAGCTAAATCCCTGGCGCAGCTGTGTATCTTCTGAACTGTGGATATAACTTACATGGCAATTTGAAAATTTTTGGGGCTGTTTTGGAACAAGCAGATTGAGTCATTAAGGCTATTATAGAAGGAGGAAAAAAATTTGAATTGAACATAATTTTGATTTTTTTTTTTTTTTCCTGGTGCCTGGGACCAAACTGAGGGCCTTGTGCTTGCAAGGCAGGCGGACTTCTGCTGAGTTAAATCCCTGGTCCACTTTTGATTCTTATCTAATAATCAGGTTTCATTTACATGCTCACATTCTATGTAAGCATTTCCCAAACTCCTCTTAAACACTACTCTAGGAGCAAACAAAAGGCTTGGGAGAAGTCTTACAGTTAGGGTGTGGGTTTAACTTTTGAGCTAGTGCTCATCACATTTAGTGATCTTTTTAGAGCACCCCATGAATATCTTGTTAACACCAGCTTGCTGCTTGTATTACTAATCACCCTTACTTATAGAAGGTATGTATAGGTGCAGACATCTATTAACTAATGATCTCTGCTAGTGATTGTTAACTGGAACATACTCATTTAAATTTTAACTTTTTAAAATTTTTTTCTTTTTTGCTGGAAAATACCATAGTTTGAAAGTTAAATGTCTAATTTAAATGACAAAAATGCCTTTTGCAAGCACCAAGTTTAGTGATTTGTAAACTGTTGATACTTCTGAAGGAGGAAGATTAGGGAGGGGAGTCATAGGAGGGGAGTCACCTGGTTAGGTGTTAAGTTGGGTATTATCATTTTAGGTAACTTATATTTTATTTGTTCCTTCATATATTTTCTTTTGATGAACATGTTTATAGATGTATATCTAGCATGCTGCATAGGTTAATTTTTAAAATTTCATTTTCAGGGATCTGGAGACTTGGATAATCTAGATGCTATTCTTGGTGATCTGAGTAGTTCTGACTTTTACAATAACCCTATATCGACAAATGGTAGTCATCTGGGGAGCAAGCAACAGATGTTTCAAGGAACTAATTCTCTGGGTAAGGGCAAACTAGTTTTTGTTATTTGAAACTTTTCTGTTTACTTGTATGTAAACAGGATATAACTACCATTTTATTTTATTTTTTTTGGTACTGGGGATCAAACTTAGGACCTTGCACTTGTGAAGCAGGCAGTGGCACCACTGAGCTAAATTCCCAGCCCACTACCATTTTAAATTAAGACATACTCTGCCTTTCAGTTTCTCGTACTAATTCAGTGTATGTGATTTTAAAAGTTTTTTGGTGTTGTTTTCCTTTAAAAAGTTTCATTTTTAATGAATATGCCAGTAACCATGGTACTTGTAGGAAAATGTTAATTTTTGTTTATTCATATGAGTAGTAGGTGCTAGGGCTTATGTCTTTTTTAGCCACAGAGAATTGGATTAAAAACCAACCCAGATGATAGGTTAAAACCTATCCTCTGGTTCTTAGCTAAGTTCTCCTGTATTTCTTATGTATTTACTCATTGACCATTTTAACAAGGAGATATATTCTGTGTATCAGTTGAAAAGGAATAATTTACAATTACCTAGAATGGTTATTATTGATTTTTAGTTTTCTAAACTGAAATGTATATCAGATCAATCAAATAGATTGGGAAAAAAGGGAGGGGGATATTTTAGGAGAAATTGTATTTCTTTTTGGCTTTTTGAGACAGGGTCCCACTATGTAGCCTCTGTCTCACAGTGATCCTCCTGCCTTAGCCTCCTGACTGCTGGGATTAAGGTATACGCCACCTTGCTTGGCAGGAATTCTATATTTCATTCCTTATTTGATTAGAAGACAGCTTACTTGGATTGATTGATTGATTGATTTATATATTGGTACCAGGGATCGAACTCGGGACTTCCCGCATGCAAGGCAGGCGGCAGAACCACTGAGCTAAATCACCCAGCCCAACTTGGTTATATTTATTATAAAATTATAATCAGAATATGTTTAATAAGTATACATAGGTAAGAACCTCCAGGAGTTTGAAAAGTTAGTAAATTATTGGTGAAATTTTTTCCTTCCCTCCCCTCCCCACCTCTTTCTCTCCCCTTTTTTGTGGTGCTGGAGATTGAATCCGGGGCCTCATGCATGCTAAGCATGCACTGTACCACTGAGCTACATCCTCAGCCTGGTGGACTTTTCAGTATGCTATGAATCAGAATATGAATTACACAGTAGGCTGTGGAAGAATACCCAGTACTTCAGCCATTGCTGAAATTGTTGTTTCTACTTTATTTGGAATGTGTAATTTTTTTTTAGCTTAGGATTTATTTTGTAAAGGAATACAGTATTTATTTTTGTGAGAAGGACATTCTCGTGTGGGGAATGGTGATGTTCATATCTTGTACATGATCACTTGCATATTTTCTTTCTTTCTTTCTTCTTTTTTTTTTTTTGAGACAGAATCTCACTGTATTTAAGGCTGGCCTTGAGCTCACTGTGTAGCTCAGACTGGCCTTGAACATGCAGCGATCCTCTTGCCTCAGCCTCCTGAGTGCTGGGATTACAGGTGACTTGATCACTTATGTATTGAATCAGCATGAGATATTTATGTAGTGTGCTTCTGTGTTTTCAGCAGGCTTGAGAAGTCCACAGTCTGTGCAGTCCATTCGTCCTCCATATAGCCGAGCAGTTTCTCTAGATAGCCCTGTTACCGTTGGCTCAAGTCCTCCAATAAAGAATATCAGTGCTTTCCCCATGTTACCAAAGCAGCCCATGTTGGGTGGGACTCCAAGAATGATGGATAGTCAGGAAAATTATGGCTCAAACATGGGTAGGTTATTTCTATATTTATGCTTAAAAAGTCTTTTGAGCAAAGCACAATTTAAGTACTTTAAGCTATTTAAATAATTGGGGAAAAATAAGTCTAAAAATATTAACATAATGTTTCTTTCATAAAGATACTTATTTATTTTATGTCTTGGTTATTTAAACTCTTAAAGAATTTGTTGGCCTAAGACATTATTTTGACTTATAATCAGAATGTGTGAATAGTGGCTAATTGAAATCATCATCATCATATTTGGCCAGGACTGTTCCCAGGATGACATAGTACTTTGGCAAAGACAATATCTTAATGGCCATAAAGAGGATTTCATTATGCTATGGAAAAGACCTAATCATTTTTACCTGTTTCAGGTGGACCAAACAGAAATGCAACTGTGAGCCAGACTCCTACCTCAGGAGACTGGGGCTTACCAAATTCAAAGGCCAGCAGAATGGAACCTGTGAGTTCAAACTCCATGGGAAGACCAGGAGGAGATTACAGTGCTTCTTTACCCAGTTCTTTACCCAGACCATCAATGGGAAGTGCTATGCCAGCCTTGCCTCTTCGGTCAAATAACATACCAAGTGCAAGGCCAGTGTTGCTGCAGCAGCAGCATCAGCAGCAGGAGCAGCAGCAGCAGCTTCAGATGAGTATGTGTCATAAAAAAATACCATTAGTTATTTTAGGGTAATTTTTACTATTGGCTTATTTGGAAACTTAACACTTTTCTTTTTACTCCTCTAGAGCCTGGTGAGATTGCCATGGGAATGGGGGTCAATCCGTATGGCCAAGCAGCACCATCTAGTCAACCAGGTTCCTGGCCAGATGGCATGCTGTCCATGGAACAGGGCCCTCATGCAACTCAAAATAGGTGGGGCTTTATTTTGTGACTGTTGAACATGTTAGCATTGGGTGATCTAGAAAAGAGTCAGAGTAGGAAAAATAAAACCTGAAAGAGAATGTGAAAAATTCTCTGTAGTTGAAGTACTCAGTTGCCATCCTGAAACAGCAGGCAGAGACAAAGCTGTGCTGTTAGTGATCAGGACCATGTAGTGGTCAGTTCTCCGAGAATCTCTCTGTGAGGTGATTTTTTTGTACCGGGGATCGAACTCAGGACCTTGAGCTTGCAAGGCAGGTGGCGGAACCACTGAGCAAAATCCCTGGCCCTAGGTGATCGTTTTTTGCTAATGATAATCTCATGAGGAGGGAGAAAAATTAATAGTTTGCCAGTATAAGTACATATTTCCATTGGTTTTATAAATGGTGTTTAGAGAGGAAGCCTCAGTTTTTCTGAAAATTAGTTTTTAAGGATTGGATAGTGGTTTTTTATTTTTGGTTTTTTGAGAGGGGATCTTGTTGTGTAGTTCAGGCTGGTCTTGAATTCAATACACATGTAGGCCAAGCTGGCCTCAAACTTGTAGCAATTTTCCTGCCTCAGCCTCCTAAGTGCTGGGGATATAGGTGTTTGCCACCACAACCAGCTTGGATAGTTTTCTAAAGTTATTTAAAGCATTTCTGTGATGGTGGTAAAAGTGGACTATTTCACCTATTTATCTTTGTAAAAGAAAGACTGTGATTGCTTCTCGGCCTTTTGGCTAAGATCAAGTGAAGAAAGACTGTGGATTAAGTCTGCATTTTATTCATTCATTCATTCATTCATTCTGGTACCAGGGATCAAACTTGGGACCTTGCGCTTGCGAGGCAGGCTGCAGAACCACTGAGCTAAATTCCTGGCCCAACCTTTTTTTAACAGAATTTTTTCCCGGAAGGATAAATATCTCACTTTGTGCTCTTCCATGTGTTAGAGAACTATGACACCTTGCTGTGTGTAGAGCTTGTATTATACTTGTTAATACAAACTTATAACAAAATGTTATTTTGGCAGTTTTCCAGACTGCAAATCATTGATAGTTCAACATTTCTAGCCTTTTGTTCTTTTGCTATTTCTATGCTTTTCAAGTATTAGAACTACTATACCTCTGTTCTTATCTTGAAAAAAGCACCATCTTCCCCATGGTGCTTTCCCTCAACTTCTGCTGTCCCTCACTTGGGACTTGGCAGTTACATTTTGGTGGTGGGGTTGAGGGTGTAAACTTCATATGTTGGTCTCAGATAGGTGAAATTTTCACATTGTGGGTCCTAAATGTATATTGATGCCATTCACTGTTCTTTACTACCTGGTTTATTGTTTTACTTGAAGTATGTGAGTTACTATATATTATAAATTAATATAATAATAATAGACTATATATATGTTTTTTTTGTTTTTTTGAAACAGGGCCTCACCACGTAGTTCAGACTAGCATTGAACTCACTATGTAGCCTAGGCTGGCCTCGAACTTGCGGTGATTCTCCTGCCTCTGCCACCTGCCCAAGTATTGGGATTGTAGGCATGCTCCATCATGCCCGGAATGGTCAATTTTTTTATCTTGTGCGTGTGTTACTGGAGATTAAACCCTTTTTATTTTGAGAATGGGTCTTGCTAAGTTGCCCAGAGTGGCCTTGAACTCAGTGGCCTTGGCCTCCCATCTCAGCTTCCCAAGTAGCTGGGATTATAGGATTACAGGTATGTGCCACTTTACCCAGCTTATCTTCTTTTTGCAGTACTGGGAGTTCAACTTGGGGCCTCTTGCACGCTAGGTAAACACTCTACCACTGAGCTACATCTCTAGCCCTTCTGCTTATCTATTTTTTAAAAAGAAAATTTGTTTTTTTTTTTTTTGTATTCTAGACATTAAACTCAGTTGAGCTAGTGCTAGGCAAGCACTTATAGCCACTGAGCTACAGTCCCTGCCCAACTGCCATTAAAACTGATTGTAGGGCTGGGTATGTAGCTTAGTGGTGCCATGCCTGTCTGGCAAGTACAAGATCCTGAGTTCGATGCCTGGTACCAAAAAAAGAAAAAGACAAAAAACCTGATTGTAAGTCTCTTTCTAGACCAATTCTTAGGAATTCTCTGGATGATCTCCTTGGGCCACCTTCTAACCTGGAAGGCCAGAGTGATGAAAGAGCTCTGTTGGACCAGCTGCACACACTCTTGAGCAACACGGATGCAACAGGCCTGGAAGAAATTGACCGAGCTTTGGGAATCCCAGAACTTGTGAATCAGGTAAGTTCCATCAACATGGAACTAGGAGAATATGTGTTTTCAGGGGCATATGTGTACATGTGTGCACTTTTATGAGGTCAGGCACAGAATGCTTGTGTAGCTTTTCTACTTCCTGTGCTATTCATGAACACCAGCAGTAAATTTAGAAAATAAGCTTTATGATTGTGATGTTACTCCTAACAACCTAGTATTTTATGAAGATGTCACATTGTAGGAAACTAGAAGTCTTTCAGTTATACTAGAGGTTTTTTAAATGCTACTGGTATGTTAAGGGTTATTTTTATAACTTTAAAAAATTTTAAAATTATTTTTATTAGTACATATTCATAATACGTAACGATTGCATTCATTGTGGAGAGCTGGTACATGCACATAACACATCTTAATTTTTTTTTTTTGGTACTGGGAATCAAACTTGGGACTTCGCGCTTGCAAGGCAGGCGCCGGAACCACTGAGGTAAATCCCTGGCCCCATATCTTAATTTTTTTTTACTTCCCCTTTCCCTCCTTTCCCTCCACTTGCCTTCCATTCGTATAACTATTTTTCTTCACTGCCTAGCTAATCATTGTGTCCTCTGAGGAGGCAGCCTGCTAGTTTGTCAGTTTAAATCAAACACATTCACAACAGGAGTTCTGAATATCCCAACATCATCATCAGGTTATATTTACATACCCAGCCTTATGGAAACATACCATTCACAAATCCATTTTTGCAACAGATGCATTTTGTAGTAGCTGTTACTTTTAAAGGGTGTATATTGGGGGCATTACATAGTTCTGTGGATTTGGAAGTAAGCAGACAAGATCAGAAGGTTCTTAGTCTTTGTTGTGGCAGATGTACATATAAGAAATTGCAGAACAGTGTTGCAGACAGTGCCACAGAACTTTAAAAAGGGTGAATGGGAAATCCTAGGGAGTCCTGATTTTTGCCTTCAGGCAGGCATACCAGTAATAGGTCTCTGGCACCAGAGTATGTTTAACTTGGTCTGTTGGGTGAGAGGTAGACAGAGACCAAGAACCTTGAACTGCCCTTTCAAAAATGTTAATTTAAACTTGGAATTGTTTTCTTTGTCCTGATGATATAAATTAGTGGTGGTTGTATGAAATCCTTAGAATTGCAAAAAAATTATTAGAGTTTAAAATTTTCTAATAGTGACACAGGGTTAATCGTTAATTACTTGTTGGCATATAATGCCTTTTGATTTAAAAAAGGTACACATAGGTAGGTATGGTGGTATACACTTGTAATCCCAGTACTGTGGGAAGCTGAGGCAGGAGGATCCCAAGTTCTAGCTGAGCCTGGGCAACTTAGTGAGACCCTGTCTCAAAATAAAAGGAAAAAATAAAAACAGGGATGGGAATGTAGTTCATTGCAAAGGCCTTGGGTTGAAGCCTAGTTCTAAGGGTAAAAAAGATACATCTGTAAATATTTGTATAGGGTACGTAATGTGTGTTTGTGTGTGTGTGCATATGTTATAAAAATGAGAGTCTTTAAAAATACTTTATAACCACTTTTGTTTTTGAAAGTCCTGGTCAGTCATCTTTTTGTTTGTTTGTTTGTTTGTTTATCGGGGATCGAACTCAGGACCTTGTGCTGTGAGGCAGGTGTTGGCACCACTGAGGTAAATCCCCGGCCCTTGATGGAGGTTTTTTTATTGTTGATTTTCAAGAGTGTTTTATGCACATGGCCCCTGGCTTACGATGGTTCAGTTTTCAGTTTTTTGACTTTATGGTGGTGCAGTAACAATTCACATTCAAGAGAAATAGTCATTTTGAGTTTTGATTTTTTTCCTGTGCTAGCTGTTTGCGGTACAATGCCCCCCCCGCCCCATATTTGTTTTTTTGAGATGGGGTCTTGCTATATATCATGCATGCTGGCCTTGAACTCACTATGTAGTCCAAGCTGGCCTCAAACAGCAATCCTCCTGCTTTAATCTCCCATGCGCTGAGATTTATAGGCGAGCATCACCATGCCTGATGGTACAGTGTTTTCTTGAGATACTGGACAGCAAATATTATAAATAGTTTGCCTTAGTTTCCTTTTTGGTGAACTTGATTTTAGCTTTGTTATTTAGTTTTGAAAGGTTTATGTTTTCAAATTTAGAATGATGAGGTAGAGAATAACCAAGGACTTGAGTGGTCAGGTTAGCTCTTTTGGATGAATGGATAAAGAAAACGTGATAATTACATTGGGGTACTACTCTGCTACAAAGAAGGATACATTTGAATCATTTGTAGGAAATTGGATACACTTTGAGACCACAGTGTTAGGCGAAGTAAATCAGACACATAAGCTTGAATATTGTAATGTTTCTCTTGTATGAGAAACCCAAAGTGTAAATAAATTGAAGAGAAAAATACAAGATAATAGGAAGCAGGGAGATGAATCTTTAAATAGGAAGGGGACCAAGAGGTGGAGGGGGTGGTGAGGGAAGGAAGGGGAGGTAAAAGAATTGAGATGTGTTATGTGTATGTACCAATTCCCCACGATGAATATAATTGTTATGCACTGCAAATATGTGCTAATAACACAAAAAACTAAAAATAAAATGATGTGAAGATATTTGTATTGAAGAACCATCTGAGGTAGTAAATCTGAACTCTATTTTGGCCATATTTCTAAGTAACATTTATGCAGCCATTTCTGTATCAACTTTAGAGAACTTATAGTCAGATATGTTGTAGAATTCAGGGATATTTGGAGTTAGAAAAAGCAGAATGTGCATGTATGCCATAATTTGTATTGTACCCCCTGGTGGAGTTTCAAGTAACAGTATAGTTGGCAGTAGCCTATGATCAAATAGTCTAAATTAGTCAAAATATATAATTAGTGCCCTCTTTTGTACTCTTTTCTTGTGAGGCAGGTGTAGTAAATGTCACTATTTTCCTGTACTGGATCCTAGTTTCCAGCATTTCAAGTCATTTTCTTTTTCTTTTCTTTTTTTGTTTTTTTGAGACAGGGTCTCATTTTGTAGTTCAGGCTGGCCTTGAACTTGTAGTGAACCTCCTGCCTCAGCCTCTCAAGTGCTGGGATCGCCCTAGTAAATAAACCACTCAGTCCATGATCTTTTTTTTGGTACAGGGGATGGAACTCCGGATCTTGCACTTACATGCTGAACCACTGAGCTAAATCTCCGGCCCTCAAGTCATTTTCATTCTTAGTTTACTCCTTTCTTTTGCTGGAACACATATTCTGACTTCTGTCCCTGCTACATGAGATACAATATTTTGGGTCCTGTATATCTGAAAATACCTTTATTCCATTCTCTTGCATATCTGGCTATTAGATTCTAGGTTGAAAATAATTTTCTAAAATTTTGAAAGATTTCTCTCATACTTGAAGGTCCACGTTTTTTCCAGTATTGCCATTGAGTCTTGCTGCATCCGGTCTGATCTCTGTTTTTACATGTGTTCTTTTACATTTTTGTCTTTGGCAATGAGGATACTTTTCCTTTTGAAATTTCATGGCTCTATATCTTGGTAAGGCTCTTGTTTCATCCATTCTGTTGTGTACTAGGTATATAAATACTGCTTGAAGCTTGGAGCATTTTCTTCTATAATTTTAAAAATAATGTCATCCTGTTTTTTCTTTCCCTTTCATTATTGGGGATTGAATTCAGGGTGTTTGGATTGAGCTGTGTCCCCAGCCCCTTTTTAATATTTTGAGACAAGGTCTGGCTAAGTTGCCCAGGCTGAGTTTGACTGCCCCCCCCAACTGTAATTCTAGGTGTGTGCTACCCTGCTGGGGTTATTTCTAACCTTTCTGGGGTTTCTGTTGACATATTTGGTATTTAATTTTGTATATGTGTGTGTGTGTGTGTGTGTATATATATATATATATTTTTTTTCCTCTCTATCTTGTCTTTGAGTTGAGTCCTTTCATGTTAGAAACTTTTATCAAATACCTATCTAGTGATCCTTGACTGTTTTGTGAGATTTAAGAATAATACATTAAAAAGGCGATTTGAGCCAGATATTGTGGCACACGCTTGTAATCCCAGCACTTGGGAAACCAAGGCAGGAGGATCGTGCATTTGAGTGTAGCCTGGGCCACATAGTGAGAACTTGTCTAAACAAAACAAAACAAAACAAAACAAAAAGCCTGATGTGAAGCTTTCCAACTTTGAGCAGAATTAGTTACTTCTATGGAGAATGATTGTGAAACTGGCCTTCTCTTTGTTTTAGGACTCCCCAAATTTTAACACACAGAATTGTTCTCTGCCACTTCATCCTCTTGGGACTGTTTTTTTTCTCGCGAGGAGGCCTCCATTTCTTGCCTGGAAATCTTCTGTTACCTGATTACATATGGGAGTTGAACTGGGGATGATTTCATAGTGTGGGATATAAAATTAGAAAATACACAGTTTTATTAGAATTTATAAATATGTAAAATTTCCTATTTTCAGCCTCTGCCTCCCTCTACCCTCTGCTGTGCCTACAGTCCTGAATGCAGTTCTGTGGGGTTTAGGTGGAAGGTGTGGATATTTTGAGGAGGGGCCAGGCAGGGAGGTAGTTGGCCTCCTGCTCTGTAATCAGTCTCCTAACCAATTGGTGTTCTAGCACTGTGCCAAGCACGTCTGTCCATTCTTTGGGCTACTTTCCTTATTTCTGAAATGTATTTTTCATCCACCTTCACATAGGTCTGAGTTTCTCTGCTATGTTGAGTTGATTTCTACTCCTCTATTTACTTTCTGTCTTCCAAATACCTATCAAAATACTGATCTTGTTATCTTTCTTATTGTTTTGTTGGTAATATAATCTTTTACATTCTCTTCTGTTGTCAGGCGTGGTGACACACAACCTGTAATCCCAGTAGTCGGAAGCTGAGGCAGGGGGATCACCCAAGGCCAGCCTGGGCTACATAGCAAGTTCAAGGCCTGCCTGGACTACATAGTGAGACCCTGTCTCAACTCCCCCATCCCCAAATTCTTTACTATCATTTTTAGTAGAGTTAGCAAGAGAAAGAACTGCTATGGTGGATCTGCTCTATTTAATTTAAGTTGGGCCGGGGATTTAGCTCAGTGGTTTTGACCCCTGCTGCGCAAGCACGAGGACCCAAGTTCAATCCCCGGTACCAAAAAAATAAAAAGAAATCTATTTAACTTAACTTATGAGTATCTTTATTTATTTATTTTATTTTTTTTGGTACCACGGATCGAACTCGGGACCTTGTGGTTTCGAGGCAGGTGGTGGAATGTTACTTTCAAGGCTGGTGATGATGTTACTTTGTGCATGTTTTCAGTGTGTATAGAAATGATTTCTAGCACATAACATTTAATAAGTACTTTTGAATGGATCCTCCGGTAAAGTATGTAGGATGACCACTTTTAGGTTGGTTTTTGTTTTGTTTTGTTTTGACTGCTGGCTTGGTAAGTACACTGCTGGGGATGTGAGCATTTTTGGATATACCTGTAGTTAGTTGCTCCTCTTGCCACACTGAAAAATGTTCTTATACAAATTACAGAAGAATTTATTGATTAGTAATCTTTTTAATTGATTTTAAAAAATACTTGGCTAGGGAGTTCCCTGTTTATTAGTATAGAAATCTTGTCTGGAACAAATTGCATCCCTCCATGTATTTAATACATTTGTAGAACTTGACTCAGAAAATATTTGAGTTTCCATCTGTGCGTGATTCTTTGCTAGGCACTAAGACCAGTCCTGAGCAGAGGCACTTGTTACTCATAGAACTTTAGACAATAAATTTGATTTTGCCTTTGGCTTTATGAACCATCATATATTCACATTTACTTTATTTTTCTCCTCCTTTAGAACACTTGATTTTGGTTGCTTTTACAGATGTACTTCATTGCTTATTTGTTTGATGTTTAAGGGACAAGCTTTGGAGCCCAAACAGGATGCTTTCCAAGGCCAGGAAGCAGCAGTAATGATGGATCAGAAGGCAGCATTGTATGGGCAGACATACCCAACACAGGGGCCTCCAATGCAGGGAGGCTTTAATCTCCAGGGACAATCACCATCTTTTAACTCTATGATGAATCAGATGAGCCAGCAAGGCAGTTTTCCTCTCCAAGGAATGCATGCTAGGGCCAACATCATGAGACCCCGGACAAACACGCCAAAGCAACTTAGAATGCAGCTTCAACAGAGACTGCAGGGCCAACAGGTAATCAACCCGCAATGTATTTGGCTGTGGCCTAAAAAATTTTCCCTTTGACCTCACATTATTTAGTTTTCAGGCTGTATTCCTTAGAGCTTTTGCCACTGATTCTCCCTCCCTTGCCAACTAAATAAATTCCTTTTGTTTTCACTGCTGTGTAAGATTTTTTTTGTACAGATGACTCCTTATTAAGAAATGATTGGTTATCTTCATATATGAATATTTCATTGTACAGGTTAAAAAGTAACAATGTCAGAAATAATTGCTCTTTTAGGGAAACAGTGTTTCTTGAGGACTTCCTTTTTTAAGTAGTTGATACTATAACCAAGTATTTAAGACTTCTTGATTTCAGCGGTTTTTAGGTGTTTTCTAAAACTAGAGCTCTCTTTTAATATTCTTAGAACGTACTTCTGTTTTCCCCATTGTGTCCTTAATTTCTAGTTAATGTTTTAAAATATAATTATTTCTGTGGTTTATGTCCTTTAAGTGTGGTAAGTGGTGGTACTAATCCATGAAGTAGACGAGTGACTTGAGTTTAGAATCCATGAGCCAGTGACTCTGCAGTGCCTGGATATTCCTAATAGCTTAGGTGCTTGGGAAAGCTGTGTTTCTGGTAATACTGTACTTTTCATCATTTCTTCCCACTTAAAGTCACTTAGGAAAAAGTACCAGGAGGTAATTTATCCACAGTTACTCTCATAACATGAAAGCAATTTCTGCAAGTTCCTGAATAATCCCAGGGAAAACTCAGCTGTAAAAATCCTTTGAGTTCCTGTAAAGATAGTTTGTAAACTCACCACTTGTGTTTTTTCTTCCAGCACCAAATGAAAGCTTTATACTACTGGGCAAGGATATTTCAGCAGTTACTTTGTTTGTTTAAAATTAATGTTTTTTGCACTGTTAAAATGTACCAGCTCAGTTTAGATGTGACTTACCAGGTTAATGGGTTTGGAGATACCATCATGACCTTACAGTTTGGGGCATGTCAGCATGTTCCACTTGCATCCTAACAAATCCGTTTCTCCTCAGTTCTTGAATCAGAGCCGGCAGGCACTTGAAATGAAGATGGAAAACCCCACTGGTGGTGCTGCTGCAGTGATGAGGCCCATGATGCAGCCCCAGGTGAGCTCCCAGGTGAGGAAGAGCCTCCACCTTCACTGCTGTCCTCCAGACAGGGCTTGGTTTGTGGTTGGCTCTGTCATTGTAGGCTGAACAGATTAGAGTAATTCTGAATTTCTTGTGAAACTGTTCAGATTGAACAGATTGAACTTTCTTTTTTCTCTTGATGGTGATGGGAGTACAAAGGGGAGGAGGGGTTACTTCATTAAAACCACCAATGAGTATTGTTTTACCTTAATTCCCATTGTAATCATTTGATACTAGGGATTGAACTCTGGGATCTTGTGCTTGCAAGGCAGGAGCTGGAACCACTGAGCTGAATCCCTGGCCCTGTAATCATTTGATGTGTTGTGAGACAAACTATCACTTAACCTTTTAGGAATTTAAAATAGTAACTCTGTAAATGTCTCTGCCTGGGTTATGAAACCACATGCTCATTGGGTAAGAGGTACTCTATTTCCTCTAGCTCCAAGGCATGACAACCCTTCTCTCTCCTCTAGCAGCCATGTAGGCAGTACTTAGATGCTTTCTAGGGCTGGGATGTAGCTTACTGTGTGAAGGTCCTGGGTTCAATCTCCAGCAGCCCCCACCCCCACTCCATTCTAGTTTAATGTTCAGGAGGCAGTCGACAACATGACAATCCTCTATCTACTGGGATTATAAATACTGTTGATAATTATGTAAATAAAAATGGAAATGTTCAATTTTCACTATCTTGGGCCTACATGAAAGTACTTACTGATACTTGTTAATCAGCATCCTGTATAAACTGAGCTAAGATGCTTTCAAATAGATAATAAAACTTTGTTTTTTAGAGTTGATCTTTGCTTAGTTTATAGAGCCTCCTAAATCAGTGTTGTTGTTTTACAGTCCTACCCTTTTTCTTTTCTTTTTTTGAGACTTTTTTTGGGGGTGGTAATGGATATTGAACCAAGGTTCTTCACATAGAGCTACATCCCCAGTCCTTTTTTTTTTTTTTTTGGTACCAGGGATCAAACTTGGGACCTTGGCGCTTGTGAGGCAGGCGGGTGGCACCACTGAGCTGAATCCCCAGCCCTCCCCAGTCCTTTTAAAAATTTTTATTTTGGGACAGGTTCTCAACTAAATTACCTAGGCTGATTAGAACTTGTGATCCTGCCATCTCAGCCTCCCAGAATGCTGGGATTACAGGTGTGAGCCATCATACCTGGCTCTTGTTCAGTCATGTTACCACCCTAACTTCCAGACAGCTTTCTGTCTTCTACCTCTCCTTTCGGAAGGTTTAAAGGACTGAGGTCTCTGCTTATCTGAGTAGAACCCCATCCTTTATTTCTTGTCTTTTTATTTTTTGAGGGGGTCTTCCCTTCTTTCATTCCCTAACAGCCCAACATACAGCTATATTTTGGGGACTGGGCTCCTTCCTCCTCCCTTCTTTTTCCCTTCCCTCCTTCCTCCCTCTCTTCTCCTTTCCTGTCCTCCCCTTCCTCTGTTCCTGCTCCTCTGAAACTAGGGATTGAACCCAGGGCCTCTGTGCTAAGCTGCATCCCCAGTCGTATTTGATTATGTTTTTGAGATGGGGTCTTGCTAAGTGATTAAGTTGCCAAGACTGTGCTTGGACTCAGGATTCTCTTACCTCAGCCTCCCAGAGTTCTGGGATTCTGTATGTGCCATCATGCCTGGCCTCGACAAAAATAATGAGATTTTATACTGCCCAGGCAGGCCTCAAATTCCTGAGCTCTCAAGAGAGCTTCTTGTCGAAGCTTCCTCTGAGTGCTGAACAAGAGGTGTGTGCCAGTGTGCCAGGCTCAGAAAGTTTTTATCATAATGAATTGCACATTTTCTTTTTCCTTTAATTTTAAAGAGGAGCACTAGATATTTTTCTCTTTGATACTAATGCACTATATGGGGGAACTATATGTATGAAACTGGTTGGCTTTTGCTATTTGTAATTGTGTTCTTTTTTGGGTATTAGCAGGGTTTTCTAAATGCCCAGATGGTTGCCCAGCGCAGCAGAGAGCTGCTAAGTCATCACTTCCGACAACAGAGGGTGGTGATGATGATGCAGCAGCAACAGCAACAGCAACAGCAGCAAAGTCAAGCCTTCAGCCCACCTCCAAATGTGACTGCTTCCCCCAGTATGGATGGCGTTTTGGCAGGACCTGCAATGCCACAGGCTCCACCACAGCAGTTTCCATACCCACCAAATTATGGTAAATGTGATAGAGACTATCCCATCCCCAAAGTAACATTTCTTAGGACTTAGCCAGGTCTATTGTTCATGGAAAACAAATACTATTACTTCACAAGAAAAATTAAAATTACTTAAAAGTAATGAAGAACCAAAATGCTTGCTATAGGTAATTGAGGCATGTACATTCTATCACAGTTGATATTTTTTGCAGGTCTTGTTTTCAGCTCTCTACCTCTTCTTTTGGGGAGGAAGACTACAGAATTCTTCTCCTATTCCTTTTTACATGTCCCACTCTAGCAGAACTCTAATCTTTCAATATTTAAGTCTGTGAGAAGGGTGCATTGTTTTGGGCCTTTGAAGTTCCTTTTTGTGGTGACTTGCACTTAGTATTAATGGTAATAATGTAGATAACACTTCAGCTCAACCTTTACAAGGTTCCAGAAACAGAGCAGGTAGGGTAGAGGTGTCTGTATGGGGATTTTACATTTCAGGATGCAGCTCTGCTCTGGGGGACGGTAGTTTCTCTGCCTTCTAAAGAGGGATAGACAGAATGGTATGAATAGAATGTTATAGGTTCCCTTTTATACAGAAAAGCTGTTGAGGCAGCTGTCCTTCACTTGATCTAGATGGTGTGCCTTTCAGTAGTAGGTCCATGACTCTAGTTGTCATGGTGAGAAGTAGGAATAACTTGGAGACAGCTTCTTGTAGCACTTCACATCTTATTACCGCCTCCCACCCCCTTTCTAAAAAAAGAACAAAGTAGCATTTGAACATCATAATTTCTTTTTCTTTCTTTCTTTTTAAGGAATGGGACAACAACCAGATCCAGCCTTTGGTCGAGTGCCCAGTCCTCCTAATGCAATGATGTCATCAAGAATGGGTCCATCCCAGAACCCTGTGATGCAGCACCCACAGACTGCACCCATGTATCAGTCCTCAGAAATGAAGGGCTGGCCATCAGGAAACTTGGCCAGAAACAGGTAAACAATGAGTATAAATGCAATTCACATCCTAGTCCCAGAAACTTAGAAAATTAATCTCTCTGCATTTTTTTGTCATACTTGCTTCAATGGAGAAATCAGAAGGCCCGAGTTCATGTCAGAAAATGTTATTTGACTTGTTTCTTTAGAGCACCCTTTGTACTGTGCACATACCTATTAGGGTGTTGAGTACAAATAGCTGTGAAAAATGGAAGGCCTTGCTTAAGTACAGGAGCAGTTGACAAAATTGTGTTAGGCTCTGTGTGTGCCAAGTTTTAAAATGACTCAAAGTATTATCACACTTTCTTTACAGCTCCTTCCCCCAGCAGCAGTTTGCCCACCAGGGGAATCCTGCAGCCTATGGTATGGTGCACATGAATGGCAGCAGTGGTCACTTGGGACAGATGAACATGAACTCTATGCCCATGTCGGGCATGCCCATGGGTCCTGATCAGGTATGGGGATCTATTTCTTCTTGTTCTCTGAAGAGAATCAAAGTCTCACCTGTGATCTAAAGATCTAGGTCGATTTTAACTTGGATATATAATTTAAAAATATGGTAGTTGGGCCAGGGATTTAGCTCAGTGGTTTTGCCGCCTGTTGTGCAAGTGCAAGGACCCGAGTTCAATCCCTGGTACCAAAAAAAAAAAAAAAATATGGCAGTTGGCTCATATATGCCTGTAATTGTATTACTGTGGGAGGCTGAATTCCAATTTAGCAAGACCCTGTCTCAAAATAAAAAGGGGTGAAGGTATGAAGGCCCCAGGTTCAATCCTCAGTACTCCCCTCCCCAAAAGGGGGAAAAAAAAGAAAATTAAAAATGGAAAAAAAAAAAATTGGTTTGAAGGCCCTGGCCCATTAGGTATTTTTGGTAATGTGGGCTCCTAAGGAGTCTGAACTAGTCAGCCAGAGCTACATGTCACATCCTGTGTGTAGAGTGTTTTTATGGGTGGTCATTTTTTGTTCTGTTGAACACATGTTTTACTAATGTTTTCTTCTGATTATTAACAGAAATATTGCTGACATTGCCATACCCGGACCTCTACGGAAATCACTGTACAAATGCTACTGCTGTAGGATTATTGGGAGGTAAAGAATCATTGTTCAGGCATCCACTTGTGAAGCGAGGACCAGCTTTGATCTCCATCAGGGATATTTCACGTTATGTCATTTGAGCAGGACTGACTCTTAAGCTGAAGTGCAGCATCTTTTTTGTTGTTGTGTCCTCCTGTACTTTTGTATATCATGGTGTTCGAAACAGAGTATTTTTGACATTCTGCCTCCTAGGGATGTGATTACAATGTTCTCCTGTGTCACTTTCTTCTGCCTTGCTAGCCAAAGTCTTTTCAGCTAAATGTAGGTGGGCCAGAGAGCAGAGGAGAGATCAGCACATCTCTAGTTTCTCTAGTTAGAGTATTGGACAGGGAGCATAGTTCCAGCCTTCAAGTGTTTTATTCCATAAAGTAATTTTATGCTGCCCTTTATGCAGTGGAATTGGTATTTCTGAGTTTTTGTTCTTTGCTGATTGATTTGCTCTGTCCCTAGTTTTTACTGTCCTAGGTCTTCTAATGAACATTTTCATTTGGCCCTAAGGTCCTGTGATGACTTCACCTACAGGGTTTGTCATTGATGTCCAGTAGCTTTGCAGAAGGGAAAATGAGATGACAGTATTTAATTGCATTGGTGGCAGTTTTTTGTATGCTAACGTGCAGCTGAGTGCACTTTAAGTAAATAAGTAATGGATAAATGCAATATTCTTGAGGTCTTGAGGAATGGTGAACCACATTCCTGGTTTTTGTCTACACTAATCTGTTGGACAAGAGCTATGATTTTTTTAAGTACTGGTGTCACCCTTTGCCTATATGGTAGAGCAATAATGCTTTTTGAAAATAAACTTCTGAAACTCTTAAGGCCAGGTACTGCCTTCTGAATCAGAAGTTTGCAGTGTTTCTGTGAATAATTTTTTTGTAAATACGACCCATTAAGATATTGTATTATGTAAAATATGTATATACCTTTTTTGTAGGTCACAACAACTCATTTTTACAGAGATTGTGAAGCTGAATATTTAACATTTGTCAATTTTTAGTGAGCTCTATGTGGTGAGGATTCAAACAAGATCCCCTGAATCACCTGGGTGTGGGGGTGGAGGGACGATAAGGGTCCAGTTTTTCCTCTCCCCCAGCATTAGATGCCTCACTCTTTTCATTTTCTCAATCTAAATGCTTTTTAAAGAGATCGTTTAGATGTAAGTGAGCATTTAAATTTTTTTTTTTAATTCCTCTACCAGAGAACTAAGCACTTTGTTAATTTGGGGGGGGGAATAAATAGATATGGAGAAATAAAGAAAAAAAAGAAATCAGGAATTTGAAGAAAAGCAATTTGGTTAAAAAAAATCTTTTGGATTTTAAGCAGTCCATAAATCATCTTTCCTTTTGTAAAATTTAAGTACTGTGTTGTCTTTTCATCCATTATAGGAGTGCTGTAAGATTTTGGTTGCTAGGAGCTGAATCAACATTGAGATTGCAGGAATAGACTCCTTGGTATGTGGTTTCTGGTGTCTGCTCAGCTATCTTATCATTTTTCTAATATGGCGTTTTCATTACATCTCTGCAAATTAGAATAGCGTCACTGTTCTTAAGGAGCTTAGTACCCAGAACAGATATTGTGTTGCAGTAATTCAGAACCATAGTCCGAGCACCTTTGTTACCCCTCCTCCCAATCTCCTCTGCCATTTTGTGCTGTTGCCTATCCTTGACATTCTAGTCAGTCTGGAGTAGGGGAAAAAAATCAAGTTTAATTCCCTTTACTGAGTTATTCTATTAGGTTCAAACGGTGGAATGAAATTTGGGTTTTGGAATATCTATAAATTTCAAATGTCTTTGATATCATTTTCTAGCAATATCTGAGAACCAGTTAAGTTTTTTGAATTTCACACATTTAGCAAAACTTTCTAGATGTGTCTGAAGGTAAGATAATTTACTTTCTTTGATATGCTTAAGAATAAACGAAGCTCCCTATTTCCAGAACCTCACCTAGAATGGATTTTATTTTTCCAGCACTTGCAGGCCATTATGAGTTTGCCATTCTTATCCCTTCCCCACAGGTTAAAAATAAATCTCAGATTTTAAAATCATAAACTGCCATTGTACAGCTTGTGGTTTTCAGTTGATATCTTCTTTTTGGGTCACAGAGGCATAGCTCAGTGTCTCTCAGTCCAGGCAGGTTGGGTGTGTCTGAGCCTTCCTCAGGCTAATTGTCTACATGAGGACAGAATGGTGCTCCTACCTTTCTTGACTTTTAAGAGTTATTCAAAACAAAGCTTTGTGGTTCTTTTTTCAGTCCTGACTCCAGGCTACATAGAAGGCAGCAGCGTCCCATTTTTCTATGGGAAAAACATGTTTATCATAAGTTTTTATATTTTCTACTTGTTGATTTTTTTATTGGTGTAAAGTCAAGATTTTGATTTTAACAGATGGAGTCTTTGAGATAATTTGTTGTTTTTACCTTTATTATCCTTTAATCTTTTTTGGATAATTCTTTGTACTCCTGCTGCCTACCTCTCCTTGTTCTCAGCCGCCCCCCCCCCCCAAATCCTTTTTTTTAAACCTAAGTATTTCTTGGGTAGAGTATAAGTAGTCTTTTCATCTGCTTTTAGATTGTGGGATATTTCCAGTACCTACTTTTTCGCTGAATCCAAAGATATATAAATAAAAAAATATATTTTATGAAGATCAAAATGATATAAAGGAGATACATGTTTTTTCCTTTAAAAAAAATAGAAGTTTCATTGTTAATGTTGATATTATGCCGCCATTTTTCTTAATTGTCCATCTGGATTGAAGGGTGTAAATATCAATAAACAGTCCTACTTAGTTTATCAGTAATGAATATATAGAGTGAGCTGGGGTCGGGTACTATAGAAGATAATGGCTTGATGTCCTAGAAGTACTTTTATCCAGAGGTAGATGCAGCTGGAAAGTAAACAAAATGGATTATCAGTTGCCCATATGCCGGTCCAGGCTCCTTTTTATTTGCAGAAGCCCTGAGTTTTGTGTACAAGTGGGAAATTCACAGGTGCATATATCTTCTAAGATATATGAAGATTTACCCCTGCAGCGGAGGAATAAATAAGTTGTTTTCAACTCCAAGGTAAATCATTTCAAATGAGAAGGATTTTTTTTATTCTTACCTCTTTTCTTTCCAGTATACGGAATTTTGAAGATAGAAATGTCATTCTGAGAGCAATATTTAAATTTCTCAGGAATTGACTTACAGTATTAAGAATTAATTTGATTTCAATCAAGTTTAAGTGTTGATTTAAAAAAATTGAAATTGTTATTTTACACTGCAAAGAATTTAAACTACATGGGATGACTCACGAGATGGGGTGGTGAGCTTCGACTTCTTCACCATTTTGGATGTCCTTGTAAATAAAGGTTTCTATTTAAAATTGGTGATTATGAGCATGATTCCTCCCTCTCCCTCAGATTGGATGAAGGGCAAAAGAGAAAGTTAAAGCCTATTTCAAATAACAGCAGCAGTTTCTATTAAAAACAGTGTTTTTGCTAGGGAGTCTGTGCCTATTTGTGGAGTGGAAAAGTGTGGAACATTTTTTCAAAATAGGCTTAGGGAATCATCTCTCAAATGAGAAATGGGTTGGACTGCTGATGGCAAGGTTCCACCTACTTCTTGAATTCCAGCAACCATCCGTACCAGGTTGGAGTATCTGGAGAAAGGTGGTATGGTGAACTGCTTTGCTGCTAATACTTTTTAAAAATGGTGTAATGTGAAAAGCTGGTGTAAGATGAAACTTAGCACCAGTGAGGACCCTTCAGGTATGGTAAATTTTAGTCATTATTTAATCATTTGCCACCCTTAAGGTATCTGCTTCCAAAAAGGCATTCACTGGTATTGAGTACTTTTAAAAACAAACGAAAAAACCCAAAAACCCAGCTCTCAAGGAATGGCCTTTTACAGAATGGCAGATTTCTTCATACCAGTACTGGTCACTGCCTAGGAGTTTGAACACTGTATGACAGTACTTAAACTACAAAATTTCTTTACAAATACAAACTTGGGACATACAGCAACTTCATTTTTTAAAATACCATAAAAATATCAGTTCTGGAATGGATAACAAAGGAATGAATATTGGGAGAAATGGTATTTGGGCAGGAACAGAAATGTCCACAACTGTATGGGATTTTCTTTAACACTGGCCACAGAGCGTTTATTGACACCACCACTCTTGAAAAATTGGGATTTCTCATTAGTCAGATTCCCCTAAAAGTCCCCATGTCGGTTACAGGTAAATAGTCACATTATATATACAAGGAAGGCAGTTTCTTCAGAGGCAACCAGGGTTACAGTGCTTGTAACCCTGTCACTGTTTTGTGCTATTGACTCACTGTATAACTGCAGTTTTCAGCATCTGCAAGTTGCCCATCCTGCTTAATTCCTTCTTTGTGATGAATCAAAAGAAAAAGAGGATTTAAACAGGACTGTTTCTCTTCCCCTATGATTTAAAAAAATTCCAGCGACTTTCACCTCTGGGTAAGTTTTCATGAAAATCTGTTCTTTTTTCTTGTGAGCTTTTCAGAGAAGGTTAGTGGTGACTTTTTGATATGAAAATGCATTTTGTGCAGCTGGTGAGGTATAATCCAAAGCAAAGCAGGGGCAAAATGGACTTTCTGAAGTTCTCTGCTTCTAATGGTTGTCCTCCAGAATTTGCAAAAGCAGTTCTGTCTCTCTCAGACCTCCTGGCCTGTATCACAGGTCAGTTAGGAATCAGTTTTGTGGTTGGTTCTTCATGGCCTGTTAGAGTCAGGTGAAGCCTCTGGTTTTGGAGATCCCTGCTTGTTGCTTCTTAACCTTCCCAGCCTTCCCACAGTTGTCCCCTGTAGAACAAAACAAACTCCTCTCAGCCTTTGCCTGACATGTTCTTTAGGATTTTTGCAGCTGAGTAAGCTTTGCTTCTAGTCTCCATTTTTAGTTGCTCACTTATACACTCAGTGGCTGGCAAGGATGGCATTTAAGTGGCTGAGGAGAATGTAAGATGTAAACTCTGGAAGCAGCAAAGAAATGCTTCTTTCTTCAACAATAAATAATGCGCCACTAAACAAGTACACCAGGGTTGCAAATAGCAGGTCACTAAGGGGGTTGGTTTGCCCACAGGGTAACAATGTCTAATTAGTTGCCACTGTCATAAATGAATTATCACACAAATAATCTGCAGTTCTGGATTTCCTTAATAAGGTCTTCTCTTGCAGGGGACAAACCAGCCACCCTCATTAGAATCGTGGTGATCTTTCCAGTTTATCAGTCTCCTGCAGCCCCTGCCAGCCGCTCAGCACTAGAGTGACACATGATAGGATGGACTTTTTGGAAGTCATTTAATGAGGTCGCCCTATTACTGATGGTGCCTACCAGTTAGCGCTCTGGCAGCCACAGCCTTTAAGGTGCCTGGCAGTTGTTTAAGTCATAGCTCAAGTATTATTATAGAGAGAACTGGTTTGGATATGGTATTAATCTAACATTACTCTTTTCCCTCTCATCATGGGAACAGTGAGGATAATAGAAAATGGCATGCACATAGAATAGCCTTGGCAAAAAGAAGCAAGTCAGAACCAGATCTGTATCTGTAAACTGACTGGTTCCTCAACTCACAGTGATTTGGAAGATGGTCTCTTCATTTCTGGCCATTTTCGACGCTGAAACTGCCTGAGTTTTCAAGTTTCAAAAGGAGAATGAATGTTAACCATCACCAAGAAAGAAAGTCATCCCCAAAGAACTATACAGAGAAGGACACCTGTCACTGTTGGGTGAGGAACAAGTTTCTCAACATAATGGGTGAATCCTCACAAGAGACTAAAGGGGTTGGGTCAAGATATGGGAACCTTCCTCCAACTTTAGTAACAAAAGTGAATACCTGTATTGCTCATAGCTTCCTCCATCTTTAAGTCCTGAATGAGGGAAAAATGAACAAAACAGGAACATTTTAGGCAAAAATGGCACAAGCAATGACAAACTTCCAGAAAACCTTAGGCTTTTTGTCACTATCCCAGGATGTTAATAGTGTTCCCCAGTCAGATGGAGTGGACCAAATGATGAGATGAACTTTCCTTAGGTCTCCTAGGTAGTCCTGTAGATTGCCTGCCCTGTGATGTCACCATATCAGTTGTAGGATGACACCTTCATTCAGCACTATCAGTGGACTGACACCACAGGTCCCAAGAAAGGTGTCCTGAGGATACAGCAGTGTGATAGGTGCATAGGCTGTGGAGTCAGCCAGCCGGGTTCACTTTACTCATTCATAAGATAAGATTCACCTTAGAAGGTTGTCATGAGAATTCTCTGAGTGTATATAAAACAGTTAGCACTTTACCTGGCCTGTGGTGACTAATACGTGATTGCAGTGATTGTGGACTGCTTGGTAGAGCAGGCAGTGTCAGTGCCACAACTTTTAAACTCTCTTGTTCTCCCCTTTTCATAACCAAAGCTGACTGTAGCACCTAGATTCTTCCTCTTCAGGTGCTTAACCACTTTTCTGACAGGAACTCTAGGTGTCTTGATACAGGTAAAAACTGCCCATGGGCCTTCAAGTAACCACAGCGTTTTAGGTTTATCTGTTTTGTTGTACCTAGTGAGTGAATAGGTTTTCCTATTCTTTTAGGGTTTTCCTTTGGAAGGGGGTTGAGGTAGGTCTTAGCTGTGTAGCTTAGTCTGGCCTTGCACTATGTAGCCAAGTCTGACCTCGAACTTGTGGTGATCCTCCTCCTGCCTCTCCTGAGTGCTGGGATTACAGATGTGCACCACCAAACCTAGCTAGGTTTCCTGATTTTTAAAAATGATATCTAGTTAGCATCCTGAACTTAGAAGTGCTGATTTTGCTCTTGTCACACATGAAATCCAGCTGAATGTGACTTTCTTCACAATTTCTTGTCGACTTCACCACCTGGATCTCTAGTCTACCATCTTCCAACCCATACAGTTTGATCCTCTACTTGACAGTCTTTTTCCTTTTAAAATACAGACTGTTTCACTGCTCAGGGGTTAAAGCTTCTTTCCACTGGCTTCCTAAAACACCTAAATAAAATCTGAATTTCCTGTTGTGGCCTACCAAGCCCTTAAAGGATAGTTTTCTGAACTACCTGTCACTCTCCACCACCTTCACTTGCCTTAGCTCTGGCCACTTTGGGCTTCTGTCCGTCATACCTCCAGGAATGCCAGCCCTCTGTGGTTTAACAGTTGATTGTTTTTTACTCTCCAGGGCTTAGCTCAAAGATAAATTCTTAGAGTGCCTACTCCTGATCTATGCCCTGTGTGCAAGAAACCCTCTTGTGGTTACACTATATGACATCATCCTGTTCTCTCTCCCTTCAAGCCAGAGGCTTCCCCCATGGACTGTTGTCCCGAGCAGAATGTCAACTGCACATGAGGTCAGAGTATGGTCCCAGGTCTAAGTTCTCAGTAGATGTTTGATGAATGAATGGATAAAACAGAGAAAAATAGAAGGAATCTCATATTTTCTGTATAAATGGTCTAGGTTAGTGATGATGAACCTTTTAGAGCTTTCAATGGTAAAAACCCACTGTAGCATGCATGCCATAGGTTTGCCATCACTGGTCTAGGTACTTGTCTTTAAGGAAGCACAGCTCATTGGAAGTAAGCTGTCTGCCTGCCACAGGGTACCTGTAAGTTTCCAGGTGATTTGTCTTGAATTGTGTCATTCCCTGACTCCTGGTGACTCAGGCTCGCTCTTCAGGTTGATATGACCTAAGTAAGTTTCTTCCTGTGGTTACCCTGTTCTCTGCAGGCTTTGCTAGGGCACTACTCACCCAAGTCCATGTTCCGAGTCCGGGGGTTACATTGCTTGTAACCCTTGCAGCTCCTTAGCTCCATGAGCTGCACATGTAGCTGATTGAGGACATCCCTGTCCAGTGTGTTCACTGCATTCATCAGCTGATTGGGAAAAGGCAGGCTGTCAACAGGTGAATCTGGAGACTCTTGCCTCCCTCTGCTTCTGCCAACCAGGGGACTTGTCCCAAGAACAAAGCCAGGAGGTGGTTCACCCCACCCTCCCATTTCTGTTAGGGCTAAGATTTCCAAGAGTTAGGTGATGTTTTAGCTTTTATTCCCACTGGGTCCTCTTAATGAGACTGGAAACTCATGAGAATGAAAACTGTAAAACCATGTCTGTGCACTTACTGTTGAACTTCTGGAGCCACTGGTCAGGAAACTTAGCAAGTTTGGAAGCCCTTACAAGCCTTGGATTTGTCTGTAGCCTTCACTGACTGCCTCAATTTCCTTTGATTGAAAAGGGGCCATTCTGTGAAGGGATGCGTAGTGACTGGGTCCTTGCCTAGTCTGGGAACTACAGGTGACCAGTTATTTTCTGGTGAGATACAGGGTGTGCTGTCTGAGAAGACTGCTGGCCTACATGGTAATCTGTTCAGATAAAGAAGCTGAGCTACTGACATTTACAAATGAAAGTTAACAAATTTCTTTAGACTTTTCTTAAAGCTTGGTGGTGGGACAACACCAAGGCCACACTGCAGTATAGCTCTAGTGCTAAAGTTTTGTAGTGACTGTCTGTACAAGGGCTCACATGTTCCACTGCACTGCTCATTTTGGTTTTAACAACCCCTCTGATGTCAGTCTAGGTGATTTAAAATGCGTGTGGCACTCATGCACACTGGCTGGCTGTGTCATTGTTGCATTAATCATTTGGGTGTTCAGTGTCTGGTTTGACTCTTAACACCACCAAGAAGTCCTTAGGGAACCTCTGTGATGTTATCTTGTTCCTAAGTTAGACAAAAGGTAATGGAGGCAGAGGCGGGCTGATGGGACGTTGTGTCCCTAGAGTCTCAGTGGCTTCAGAACTCATTCTTCCTGTCCTAGGGTCTCAGTGGGCCTTGGAAACTTGTTTGCTTTCCTAGGGGTGAGGGACCTACTGGCAGTGCCTGTGTAGCCCATATCCCTCTTTCTCCAGATGGTACTGTCTGTACCTGGTAGGGGTCTGTGTTGAGGTCAAAATACTCCAGGAAGCCAGTTGCAAATTCACAGAAGAGGAAGTTATGGGTCTCGTTGATTGTCCTCATGCACCAGTATGTGTTATTGTTGGCACTGGTGCAGGCACAGAAAGGCCCCACTGCCAAGGGAAGAGAGAGCATGCCTTGAATGTGTGTGAAGGAAGAAGCCCAGGCTGGCAGCTGATTCCTGTCAGGGACAGCCCCTGAGATGCCAAGTGACAGTCTGGAGCACTTGTAGACTGCTGATGTCAGTACCTGTCTGAGAGACCTGCAAGGCAGTGAGGCCTCATAGGGCAGCGCAGGTGGCTTACCATGCAAAGCGGGCCCCAGCCTCCCATCCCTGTCCTGTGCCTGCCCCCAGCTTCCTCACGTGTCCAGAAAGGTGCTGTTTGCCAGTGCTTGTTGTCATGGGTGAAGCATGTGAGGCCTGGCATGCTGCATGTGTCATTGTTCTGCAGACGCTTGAGCAGCTTTCGAAGTTTCTTCTTGCGCTTCTGTTCCCGAAGCAGCCACACCTTGTCCTTCTCCTGCAGACCCTTCCTAGGGGCAAAAAAAATCCAAGGGGTGTGGTGTGGTGGCGCACCCCTGTAATCCCAGCACTTGGGAGGTGGAGGCAGGAGGATTGCTGTGAGTTCCAGGCCAGCCTGGGCTACATAGTGAGTTTGAGGCCAGACTGAACTACATAGAGACCCTGCCACCCCCTCACCCCCCAAATAAACAAAAACAATACAAAAGAACCACATAACATTGGGCCTCTGAGGCATCAGTAACCCAAGACTGTGTTCTTCCTGTCTACCCTCAGGGCTGGACTGAGCCTTGTACAACAGAGGACCATGGGCATAACTATAGAGGACTCCCAAATCCCACCAGTGGGGCCAGGTAGAGCTGGAACCAAAACTTGGGGCTTTCCTCCTGTACCATCTTTCAGTGGCTCCTGAGAAGAAAGCTGGGTGGCCACTGGAACTCCTGTTCACATTGTCTCCTCCCCTTCTGGGATTCCAGCCCCACTGGTGGGGTTCCAGCAATCCCATCTAGCCACAAGAGGCATCTGGATTTCTGCTCAGAGTGGCTTAGGAGTGAGGCCTCTCTAAGGACAGCCACACCCCTCCCAGGGAAAGCTAGGACTTTCTTCCTTTTCTTGTTGTAGTAAGAGGAGGGCAGCCTCTTGAGGGCCTCTGCTCATTGTCTGTGGAGCCCACCTTATGCTGCTCTTACCTGAAAGGATGCAGACTGGAGCCTTTGTGCTTGAGGCGGCCTTTGTGTTGAGTGTCGTAGCTGGAACAGATCCCAGTGTCAAGACGTGTGCAGGGTGTAGCTCCTGGGACTCCCTTAGTCACTGCTGCTCCACCCTGCCCCTCTCCCTGGAGTGGTGGTAGGAAGGGTACTGTACTGTCCTCAGGGTGGTGGCTTCTTGCCTGGCTGGCATGTGTGATCTGGGAGCTCCTGGTTGAAGGCCTTAGGCCAGACTTTATAAGGTTTTGGGGGTGGGGTGGGGGGGAGTAATTTAGTGAAGACTAGAAGCTGAGCCTGGCTTCAGTTGGTGTCGGCCTTGGGCTCTTGAGATTGGTCTCCTCCATCCTCTTCACCTTATACTTAGCCAGGCCAGCACTGGAGAGTTGTTGTTTTGCAAGCCTTTCTGGGAAGGCAGCAGAGGAGGTGCCAGGTGTGCTGTCCAGTTCAGGAGCTACAGGCCACATGTGGCTACTTCAGCTTAAACTAGATGAAATGGAAAATGCTGTGTCTGTGGCTACTATACTGGGCGGTGCAGATAGAGCCCGTTTCCATCCTTGTAGGAAGTTCTTTTGGACAGGCGCTCTGGACTTCAGTCCTTTGGGTTAGGGGGCCCCCTGAGTGGTGATGTGGACCTTAAGCCACATGGGTGATTTCTAAAGGCACGTGGCAGAGGTGCTTCTGCCTAGAGCCAGCACTGGACAGGAGAGCCTGGCACCTCTGAGCAGGGCAGCAATCCGGGCCCCTGAGGGTTAATGTACCTACCACGTGCCCAGTTGGCTCACAGTGGGGATATCAATTACTGATTTTTTTTTTAAACCCTGAGGGTAGGGTCAAGAATGAAAGAGGTCAGTAATGAGAAGTGGCGCTGTGTTTCTAGGAGTGATCCTCAGGAGGGCACGGGGCCATTTGCTAACTCCTCACCTAATTTTGTGGCAATCACATTCTTCTGGGCGCTTTTTCTTCAGGTGACCTCGGACTTCCCTGAGGTTCTTAATTTTGTTCTGTAGGGTTTCGATCTGAGGAGGGAGCAGGAAAGGAGGCCTTGAAGCTAATGGACTGGGTGAGAAGGGCACGGCCTAGTGACTGCCCCAGCCCTGTCCCTTCTGTGCCCTGGGCCCCATGGGTATGCTGAGGCGGCACTTGGTTCCACTGGCTAAAGGTAGTCCCCTTCCCTCTAACCAGGCTCATGGGTGGAGCTGTGAGAGTCATTCTTTTCTTGGCCTGAGAACCCACTGAGGGCTGAACCGTGTCTCCCAGGTGTGCTCACAGGGCTAAAGTGGAAGTCAGGTATGATGTGGTTATCTTCCCATAGACAGCTTGCTGCAGGAGGCCGCTAGACTGATGCTGCTGTCCCTGGGTTGTGGATTCTATGGGATCTTCCCTTCATCTCTCCTGCCTCTTCCCTGGCCCTGGCCCCCTGTGGATGGCGAGTTGGTGAGTGCTTCTGGCCCATGGTGTCTGACAGTGTGCTCCTTGCCTAATTAGGCTCACCTCATGGTCGATGTGTAGCTTGTGGTCTTTCCAGGCCTGCAGGGACTTGTACAGGTCCAGGTCACACTGGACAGTGTCATTTTCCAGGATGTAGCACCTGATCAAGAAAAAGTGTCACATGTGTGGCCCTGAGGCATGAAGGGGCCCAGTCTGTCCCTTCACCCCCAACCTCTACCTGGACTCTCACCTATGAGTCACTTTAATGGGGTTGGGGGCTGAGTAGTCTGGAAGGCCTCCGGTGCCACTGAAGCCCTCACTGTCCTTGTCTTCTTGGTCCTCCAGGGCCCCCTGCCAGTGCCGCTTGGTAAGGTTGTGGGTCTGGGGTGCATCATCCAGGCCTACGTGGTATACCTCGCCGTCTACCTCAATGGCCACAGAGCGGACAGAACGATTACGGGCATAGCTGGCCTTGTACTCTGTGGGTATCAGAGGGTAGCTGGGTTAGGGAGGCTGGGAAAGGCTGGCCAGGTCCCTTCAGGCAGCAGATCCTTAATGAAGATAAGGCTGGGCATGAGGCTTTGTGTTGCATGGGACAGTCCTGGGCCCCAGAGAGAAAACTTCAGGGTAATTACATTGGGGAGACTGAAGTCTTAGAGCTAAAAAGTAACTGGCTTGAGAGAATTTCAAAAGAACTACTCCTAGATAAACAAATTATGACACATCCATAACAAATATTCACCTATAAAAAGAAGGAATCCCTGATTCATGCCACAGCCTAGGTCAGTGCTGGCAAACCTTTTATAACTTTCAATGATAACGGCATGTGTGCCGTAGGTTTGCCACTATTGGCCTAGATGAATGTCAGAAGCATTGGGCTGTGTAACAAAAGCCAGACACAGAAAGTCACATACTAGTATTCGGCATCTATGAAGTATCCAGGATAGGTCAATCTGTAGAGGCAGAAAGGGGACTAGCAGTGCCAGGGCCGGAGGAGAGGTAATAGAGGAGAGGTCATGCTCCATAGATATGAGGGTGACGAAAATGTTTTGGGACTAGAGATGGCACAACACAATGTATTAAAATGCTCCTAAATTATATAAAACTATAAAAATAGTGTTATATGAACTTCACCTCAGTAAACAGGAGAAAAAAGTAATGGATATTAAAATATGGAGTTTGGGGGACAAACACTGCTCTGGACAGACAAAGGGCAGTCGGAGAGTCACCAGGCTGCTGAGTCTCACTTCCTCAGCAGTGAGCTGGGTACTCTGCTGAATGGACAGAGGGTGTCTGTCTGCATGTGGAAAACGGGGTGTGCAGGCTCAAGTCAGGCTTTGGGCATCATGATCTTCTGTGATATTAAAAAATTTGTCGTTAACATTTTTTAAAAAAGAAGTGGTGGTGGTCAAGTAGGAATTCAGATTTCCAGCTTCTGAAAAAAAAAAACAGAAGCTATAACTGGGCCCTTCATTCTAAAGGGTCAAGAAGGGCAAGAATCTATGGCATTGGGTTCTCCAGTCTCTGCCAGGCCTTTTGATTTTAAAACTGTGCCCTTTGATTCAAAACTTTGATCCTGTGGCTCAGCCTGCAATGAAGTGCCTCAACCTTCCAAAATGTAGTTCAGGACCTGGAGCTAGTTACTGGCCCAGACCACTAGATGGCAACTGAGGAGGACTGGCTGGAGGCAAGCAGTAGTGGCGCCTAGGCTGTAGCAGGAACAAAGGCCTCCCTTTCCCTGTGGCTCCAGGATCCTGCCTTGCTGCCCCCACTCCTGGGGGCAGAAGTTTTGTATCTTTCAGTTCTCATATTCCTTGTATCTAAGTCACAGGGCCAAAGGATCCTTAGGGATGCTGGAGAGGCTTACCCTTGTTGGTAAAGCTTTGAGACTTTTCTGTCCCCTGGGCAGCATTCTCTTGTCCCCCATTGAACTCAGGACCTTTTGCTTGTGAGGCAGGCATGGCATCACTGAGCTAAATCCCCGGGCCTTTCTCTTGGGCTTTTTATTTTGCTGTAGCCAAGATCCCTGCATAGAACACCGAGGAACTTTCCCTGTGCCACCAAGTCATCCCTTGCCCAAGTTGGTCATGAAATAGACTATCTGCTCTTTTAGCCTTACCTGGTACAGCAGTTAGCTGCTTTACATCTTTCCACCATCTGTCTCCTAGCTATAAGGTTAGGGTTCCCCAGACCATGGCCATGGGCCGTGACCTAGCCATTCACCCGTGTTTGTAAATATGGGCCCACTGGAACACAGCTACTCTTATTTGTTTATGTCAATACAATAAAAGAATTGAGTAGCTGAGACAGAGACCATAGACCTCGTAAAGCCTGAGTTAGTCACCTTCTGGCTCTTTGTGCAGGTTTGCTGCCCCTATATGACACTTTTTGTGGACTGCAGCCACACCTTCTCTTCACCTTCCACTATCACTCTCTTTCCAGAGTCTCAGAGGTAACTTCCTGCCACACAAATGGGGAGGGAGCAGGACTTCATAACCCAGTGTCCCAGAGCTTAGTTAGGCTCTGGGATCTGACTGCTCAGGTACAAATCTTGGCCATATGTATGACCATGGTGATTCAGTTAACTTCTGAGCAGTGATCCCATCATGACGGTGCCCATATTATATGGCTCTTTGGAAGATGACACCAAACAAAATTGGTAAATTTTTCCATACTTGGTGAGCTGCTCTAGGGGCTGGGGACTGCAGTTGTGACATCCTTATCCAAAATAACAGGCCTGTAAAGCCTCTGTGTCTGGCTGCCCCACCAGGTGAATGGCTCCCCACACTCAGGCCACACTGGCTGTTTCTGTGTGGCTGGGACACATCAAGTTCTTACCGAAGGGCCTTTTATATTTCCTCTTCTCCCTGTTTAGAATACTTGATCTCTGGGTGGTCACAAGGTGTGTTCTTTAGCTATACTCCGCTTTTGTTTCATGTCACTGGTTACCCATCTGGACTTGCCACACCTCTCCACCTGGTCACTCTGTTGTTGCATTTCCTCCATGCCTTTCACCATGGGAAATTGTTAATCTGCTTAAATCGTGTCTCATCCACGGTTCAAGTCAGTATCTCTCAGTAGAGCGCACAGATTTGTTGGGAGAATAACAATAAATTGCCCCTCTGGGACCATCTTGGACTGCTTCCCACCGTCCTTGGATGTCTCCTGTGCTAGGCTGGTTGACTGCCTGGCTTCCCCACACCATAGCCATAATCCCAATGGCTTGAGGTGGGCCAGGGCTTCTCAGCCTTGGTGCTGTAACTGGTGTGTGGAGGCATTCTGTGCATTGCATCCCTGGTCTCTGTCTACTAGATGCCAGTAGCACCCCATCACTTCCAATTGGGACAGCCAAAAAAAATCTCTCCAGATGTTGCCAAGTGCCCTCTTGGGAACAAGATGCCTCCGGCTGAGCCTGTTCTATGCTGGCTGCCCAGAAAGGAGAGATGGAGAGTGTCGTGTTGGAAGGAGATTCGACTGGAGACCCCAGATCAGCCATGTGACTGCTTTCCCATTCATCATAAGGACTGGCCACTGGCCCTGCGCACAGGGCTGGTGCGACGTTATAAGCCAGCTATTTGAGGTTCCGCTGCCCTCGGGTGAGGACTTTGTACCAGGGCTGACTCAGATATCAGCTTAGTTTCTTGCATTTTCCTTTCCTCTAAGCATTAATGGGACTAGTGGTGGGGGAAGCTTAATTGAATCTCAAGTTCTTGTATTTAAAGATAACCTATTGTGCCACATATTGAAGCCAAGAGATGCTAGCTGTGTAATTCAGTCTGGAAACTGATCATTGCATTCAGCTGAGAAAGTCAGCTTAGTAGTTATTGATCAGCTCATGAGATATAACAGGACATCAGCTTGGAAGCATTGTTTGAGGCAGGATTGGGTCATTACAGAGAGAGTTTGTCTCTGTGACAAAAGGTGTCTGTTGCCTGGCTGGACAGTCCAAGGGAGCCTAGGAGGGGACACTGGACCCATATCTCTAATTAGACTGCAGTGAGCTATCACTTTGCCTCAAAAAGGAAGAGTTCTGCTACATGGATGACCCTTGACCGATGTCAAGCCGAATGAGAAAAGGCAGTTACACAAAGACAGTGCCTTTTGGTAGAGACAGAGTAGAAGCGTGGCTGCAGGGACTGGGAATGGGAGGTAGTATTTAATGGAGACAGAACTAAACAAGTTCTGGAAATTTGTTTACAACAATGTGAATGTATTTAACATCATTGAAGTAGATACTTAAATGGTTAAGATGGCAAATTTTATGTGCTTTTTACTACAAGTAATAAAAACCCCCAAATCTCGAGGCTTTGGCTGTTCCTTGAGTCAGGAAGCCAGAGAAATGAGTACATAGGAGACTGCCTAGCTCTGGAGGGGACACATCTAGCCAGCTGATCAGCACCCAGGAGCCCTCCAGGCACCTGCAAGGCAGGCAGGGACCATTCTTTCTACTTTATGGGGAGCCACAGGATGGGGATGTACCTAATCAAGCATGATGGCTGAGCCTCTCAGCCAGGGTCAGAAATCCTACTTGTCTCTCTGCTCCTTGGCTTTGCCATGCCCTCCTTGCCTGTCAAGGGGTATGACAGCTTTTTCAGCTAGGTGGGACTCTCCCAGTTTGTACCAGATAAAACCTCTTCTCATAATTCACAGTACTTATTCATGCCCTATAAGGTCACTCAAACACTGAGTTAAATACTAAACTATGGCCCCTGGGGGAAATACAGGGCTAGGCTCTTGTGGCCTCTGGTCACAACACTTCATCACCCCACCAATACTGAGCCCTGTGAGTGTGCTTCACTATAAGGACACAGTCCAAACACGTTGCTGGTCCATTACCCTTGAACTTATGCCAACAGCACAACAACTATGCCTGAAGGAAGCTCACCTAACCCATGTATTTTCTCCATAAGACACACCATGGACTTTTGTGCTTAGCAACCCTAGCTAGCACCTTAGCGCTGCACTTGGGGACTTTTAAACAAATTGCCCAAAATGTGCCCAACGAGGCATAGAAGCATGGAATGTGTGGCACTAAACAGACTGAAAAGGACACTTTTGTAGTGTGGGAGTTGAAGTGAGGAAGGTTATCCTTAGGCTTTCTTAGCTGGGAACATGTTAATCAACTCAAAACATGTCCCTAGTCATCTCAAAAGTGCCTCAAGCATTAATGTGGGGGCTACAACTCAATTTTAGGAGCAGGTGAATTTGCAAAATGAGGAACCTGTGAAGAATGAACTGACTATATCAGCGTGCCCTGATGGCTGTCCACTTGGGCCCCATCTGGAACCCAGCCACTTCCTCTTCTGATGCCAGGGCCCAGCCTACACCAACTGGCTTCTGGTCAGGTCTCTGAGCCAGGGTCCTTCCTGTCTTCCTGCTTCTCTCATCCCTGACAGCCCCCTTCTCTCATACCTGGCAGCTGGAGGGGCCTTTGAGATCTCACATCTCATCTTGGCTCCTGCCCACCAGGAGAGGGTCCGAAGAGCTCTGCCAGGCCCTGTGCTTCCTCACCCCACTTTTGCAGCACCCCTCATGTATGTTATCACTGCTATCCCCATTGAAAGGAGTGGCTCAAGAGGGGTCTGGTGTGTGTCTGGCTCCTAGAATGATACCTGGCCAAAGAGGCAAATGTCCTTGGAATTGTTTGAACAAATGGGACATCCCAGGATGCTCTCCTCCTGCCCAGTTCTGCCCAGGCTGTGACACTTACTCTTCTTGAAGAGCTTCTTCCGCCGTCCAGCCAGGCCCAGCTTGTAGTCCCCATGTTCACAGGTGCAGGCTTCGCTGCCCTGCCCGTAGTACTTGGGCACGAGGTTGGAAAGGGCTCTGTCACTGCTGCCGCTGAGCCGCACAGGGCCCTTGCACTTGTGTAGCTTCAGCTTCCCCGAGGCATCCTCCACGCACTGCCACTTCTGCAAGGCACAGCAGGGTCTCAGACTCCAGGGTCTCGGTCACCCTGCACACCAAACCAGGGACAGCCCTCTCCCTGCCCAAACCCAGTGGTTGCCAGGCCCTACCCCTACCACCTGCAAGTGCCTGCTCATCTCCACTGTCACTGCTTGCACCTCACTGCAGCTACCACCAGCATGAGCCTCTATCCCCTGGTTTAGCTGCTTCTGCCTGCTCAAGTCCATGTGCACAGGACAGCCAGGGGAGTCCTTAAAAAGGACAAGTTAGATCATCACTCTCCTACTTTAAACCATCCAAGAGCTCTTGTCTCTAGGAAAAGACCCACACAACTGGCTCTGGTTTTCTGTACCTTGCAGTCTGGCCTCTGCCCCCTCCTCTTCAGGCATTTTATCCTCCTACTCTTCTGCCCTTGCTCCATCTTCAGCCCCAAAAGTCTTCTGATACCCAAATGTGCTGCTGGCCCAGAGCCCTTGCCCTTGCTGTTTGTGCGCTCTAGAATGCTTTTCTCCAGCTCTTCATGAAGTTGGAGCTTTTCACCCTTCAGATCTCTGCTTCAATGTCATCTCTCTGCAGATGCCTTCCTGGATCACCTCGTTTAAAATCCTTTCCCCCTCTCCCCAAGGAGTAGATCCATATAAGGGAGTCAGTATCCATGCACACATCCAGTTGTCAGCATTTGGTCAGAAAGGTATCTGTACATAATCTCTTATTGATTCTCATTCTCTTGCTAAGTTCCAGCCTCCTAGAGCCCCCCTGGGTCCTGCAGTAGGGTTCTCTTCCATGCTTTTTTCACCTGCTCTGACCTGCTGCCTGCTTATTTAGGGCTTGTTCTATGCTCACATGAGCTTCCCAGGACATCAGTTGGATCTGTTCCCTGTGGTTACCGAGCACCTACCACATGCCAAGCACTGGCTGGTGGGCACTAACTTGTTAAATGCAACTTGCTCTACCCAGGCAGGCAGATGCTGTCATCATGCCTTCTTCAAGATGAGGCACAGAGACGCAGAGGGATGTGCCCTGGTCACAGAGCTAGGAGAAGCTAGAGCTGTGATAGAAGTGTCCTTGCCTGCTCTGCAAGGTCCTGCTTGCTGTACCCACCTCGTCACCAGGCTGTTCTCACCTGGTGGCGGATAGCACATTCCTGCTTCCTGCCCCTCACATCCCCTCCTGTGAGGCAGGCAGTGTCCCCTCCTGCCTGCCTGCCCCAGCCTCCTCCCAGCACCACCCCCTGACCTGTACCCCTTCACAGTCCCCCTCCCCGTTCCCCTCCAGAACCCACCTCAACCTCCCGGGCCTCAGAAAAGCCAGTCAGCACCCGCCATCTCTGAACGCTACCCTAATAGTTCTTAGAGTCAATTCACTTTTTCAGAACCGTTTCCTATTATTCCTATAAAAGGAAGACCAGCCACAAAGAGGAAACCATAAAAGTGAAGAGAGTGAAAATAAAGTTAACTCCTGTGGTGGCCTGCTGGATCCCTTGTGTAACAGTCAGAGGCTGGTGAGGAACCAAGGTCACACCTACGCCACAGGACACTGTCCTCTGACCCGACAGGTCCAGAGCTTACGGAGACGGGGATGGCTGCTATGAGTGTCCCAGTGTACTGTGCTGTCTGTGGCACTTTGGGAACCACACGCAGGCCCTGAAGGAGGGAGGAGGGAGGCGGCAGGGTGGCTGCGGTGGTCGCCTCACCTGCCCCAGCTGCTCACACGCTGTCTGGAACTCGGCGCGCTGACACAGGTCCTTCACACGCTGGAACTTGGGTAGGAAGTTCTCCTGGGCATCCACCTTGCTGCTGTCCCTCTTGTGGAGCAGTTTGCTGTGGGGGACGGGGCAGGGCCTCAGCGCTGGAGGAGGCCTGGCACTGTGGTTCACCCTCACTGTGGAGGATGTGGACCAGCTGACCAGAGCTGCTGAGTTTCAGGACTTAGAAACTGGGATTTTATAGGAAACCCCCTGAATGGCATGAGTTGGCGATAAATGAACAAACCATGATGTTATCCAGGCTGGACAAAACATGTCAAAGGGCACATACGGCCTCTAGATGCAAACTGTGCGTCAAGCACAGGCCACCGAGTTACGGGCTTTAGGAATGGCCTCCACGTCAGAACATTCTCCCTCCTCCCCTCCCACCAGGTCTTCAGCGCCCTTGAACTCACCCTCTCTCCACCAAGAAGGAGTCCCGCCAGACCCTCATCTTCTTTTTCAAGTGAAACCTGGAAAACAGGCGTGCTCCATCTTCTTCTCTGGGGGTCTCTCCCTAACATCCTCCTGTTCTTGGGCAGGAGTTATTCCCACAGCCAGCCTGCTCCACAGTCCAGATGCCAGACTGGGCAGTGGTCAGGTGAGTGGCCCCATGCCCCAAGCTGTGGGTCTGAAACTGCGGCTGTGCATGTGCATCTCAGTGCCCGGAGGGATGCGGCAGTGGTCTGGACTTCCAGTTAATTATGCTGTCATGGGGAATTTTTCCTTTGCTTCATTAGAATTGGAGCTGTGGTCCTGGAGTGTGCGCTTCGTGTAATGCCACGCTACCCTTTCCCTTTGCTAAATGGGCACACCAAGGCCAAGAGCACATTTCCCACTGTGCCCTGATGCCGAGGGCTCTTGGCCTCCAAGGCAGTGTCTGCCCCCACGCATATGCATGTACACTCTCATACTCACTTGGCCTCTAACTGGGAGGAGGAGGCTCAGTGTGAACTGATAGCACCCCCAGGCCTAGACTCTGGGAGGCAAGGAGGAAGCCATCAGAGCAAGCCTAAGGTTGAAGTAACGCCTGGGCCCAGGGGCCTGCTGTGCAGTGTCAGCACTGGCCACTAGATGTCGCTTCTGCCCGCCTTTCCCTGCTGTGGCTCAGCTCCCCCTTCCCACCTGTTTTTTGATCACCATTTCGGTTCCCTTCTGGCTCCTAGGACACCTAGGAACATGTTCCCATCACACTACCCGTCATTAAAAGCAAAGAGTCTGAATTCCTAGAGCTGCATCCAGACTTGCTGACAGGTCACCCAGTCTCTCTGGGATTTAGATTCCCAGATGGTAAAATGGAGATAAAAGGAATGCCTACTCCCAAGTTACTGTGAGAATGGAAATGACAGCGTCCCCTGCAAAGCACTTAGAACAAGACCTGGCACACAACAGGGGCTCAATTAGAGCGAACTCCTATGGTTATACTGTTGCTATTGTTATTTCCGGCTGTGTGTAAGCTTAGCCCCACAGGGTCCTCAAGTCCAGGTGAGTGCCCAAATCTTAAGAGGGACCCTCTTCCTCTCCTGTAGCAGGTCGGTGGTCAGCACGGGGCGGGGGGGCATAGAGCCCCGCCTCCAGACCCACATCACATGGTCAGCCTTAAATGTTTACAGGCTGGGAAGCCCAGTGTCCCTTCCCTTGGACCTGCCCCACTCCCTCCTCACCGGTTCACTGGCCGCTCCATGTCCAGCAGCTTGAGGATGGATTTCCCATCCATGTCTGTGGGGATGTCCAGGCCGGCGATGTCCAGGATGGTGGGGGCCAGGTCAATGTTGAGGACGATGTGGGGATTCCTGAGCGGACAGGGAGAGCAGGGACTTGGCCACCTGGCCTCGCTTAGGGGAGAGGCAGCTGGAGGCAGAGGGGTCACCAGGGACTGTTGGCTGTAGGTGAGGACTCTGCATTGTGGTACCTCAACCCTCAACAGTTCTCCTGTGGCCCCAACTCAAGCCAGCCCCTGCCCTGCATTCAGCCCCTTGCCTTCTAAGCCTCCAGACACAACACAGTGCTGGGTGGACCCCCTGCTCCACTGAAGGAGGGCTCTCCATCAGGTCTTCAGGGCACATACCGCCCCTTGCTGCCCCTCTGGAGCTGGGCACAGCCTGGCCTCAGGCTCTCCCACCTGTCATGTGAGTGGCCCCCTTGCTGTGCCCTCTGCCTTAATGTTCTTTCTGCAGAGATCTGTAGGACAGCGACTTCACCCTGAAGTTCTTTCCTCAACTATTACCGAGGAGTTAGCCGGGCATGGTGATGCACATTTGTAATCCCAGGTCTCTGGGAGGTTGAGGCAGGAGGATCCCAAGTTGGAGCCCAGTGTGGGCAACTTAATGACTTGCAAAGTGGAAAAAGGGCTGGAGATGTAGCTCGTTGCAAAGGCAGCTCTGGACTAAATCCCCAGTATTGCCCCCCCCCCCAGTTAACACACACACACACACAGACACACGTGAGCGTGGTGCAGCTGGACTTGTGGTTGGCCAATAGGATGGTGAGGGATGCACTGTCCCTGTGTCTCGTGTGACAGGGCATGTCATCTTCCCAGCTTTGAAGAGCAAGCTGCCATACGTGTGCCCCCAGTGAGGACCCCTGCGACAGTTTGGGAGGCAGGCTGTCAGGTTCAAGTCCTCCATGTGCACTGCCGCAGTCTGCCAGTGCGGACTGTGCACCTGGACCTGAACAGTGGGCCCGGCCTCTGACCACAGAGGAGCCGGCAGTGCGGGCGCTGTTTCACATTGCTGCATTTGTGGTGACTGCACTGCAGCACAGACCCGGTGCAGAGCCCTTCCTAGGACCCTGTTGAGAATTTACCATAGATCTGCCGCTCCTCCTGTCTCCTGTCTCCTTTGTGGTGCTTTCAGTATGGTGTATGTGACAGGCACAGTGCCTGCTGAGGGCAAGACAGATGCATTCCCCATCCCTTCCCAGTCATTCAAGAACCTTGCCTCTCTCCAGCCCAGTGCTGGTGAGTGTTGCACAGGCTGCCAAGTGTGCGAGGGGCTTCGGGGAAGGTGGGCTGAAGCTGCATAGTGCAAGGGCTCTGAGGCCCACACAAGGTACAGAGGCTTCAGTTTGCAGGCGTGGGAGCTGGAGAACACTGTGGAGGGGGAGGCATGATCCTGCATGCCAGCAGCCAGCTAACAATGGAGCTGAGGTCCCACCTGGCCAGGGTGGGAAGGACGCCGGTGGCTTTTCCCAGCCAGCACGCATGGCTTGTGTTGGGTCAATAGCTTCTGACTCAGGCCTTGCCCAGGTTCCACTGCCTGATGTGCTTGGCCTGGTCTCCCAGGTTTTCTATCACCCCTGGCTACAGTGAGAGGTGCAGGGCTACACTCAAAACCAGAACAGTAAGAGCCATCCTTGGGGCTTTTCTTCCAACCATGTTTGGTTTCCAAAGCTGGATGGCCAAAAGTTTGAAGCTGCTGATCTGATCCTGCTATCAGCAAACAAACGGCTGTTAGAAGGTGAAGCCAGCTCAGAGAAGGTAAGGCTGAGAGATGGAAAGCGAGAGCTTCTTGATGGCATCATCCTTGCAAATGCTTCCTCCTCTGGGGACTGGAGAAGTGAGAGCATATGGCGGGGGAGCTGCCTTTCCAACCTCCCTTCGCTTGGGCTGGTCTCCCTGATACCCCAACTGATCCTCGGCAGCTGCAGCCACGATTACTGGCTTTGCTCTGATCTCCCCTGCCCCAGACAGAGCACTTTTGCTGTCAGCAGCGTCATTGCAAAGGTTAAGCCAAGGAGAATGGCTGGCTGAGGGCTGCGGTTCACGTGGTCCCTGGGAAAGGACGGGAGGGACATGGTTCACAGTGCTGCCCCCAGGAGCTGGCTCAGCTGCTGTCAGGGTAACTGGCTGCCTGGCGGAAGCTTGGGCTTCCTCTCCAACAGATGCTAGGAACAAGGCCCTTTCCCACCTGCTAGGAAGACTGGGGAGACGCCCTGCCCTGATTTCCTGGCACACTGCCTCACCACTAACAATCTGTTTCACAGGTGCTAACTGCTCCTGGCTTCTTCCTCATCAGAAGGGTCAGAATCCACCAGGGTGACATAATGGCTCTTTCAGCTGGCACTGCTGTAATCGTGTGCCACCCAGGGGTGTGACTTGGCTGCTGGGCTGCAGTTTTTAGCCCTTAGGAGCCCAGGAGTGGGGGTGATGCACTTACAGAGAGCCAGCCTCCACGTTGGGGCCCCTCACATAGAATGGGACCCGGATATCGAACTCGTATGGCATGGACTTCCCTTTCACCAGGCCAAACTGGCCGATGTGGTAGCCGTGGTCAGCGGTGTAGACGATGTAGGTGTTGTCCAGCTCTCCTGTCTCCAACAGCATGTTGTAAATCTGCAACGGAGGCCAGGAGCTGAGGAGCAGTGGGCCATGGGCCCTGCCCACCACTGACCCAGGAGTGAGTGACAAGGGGCTTGAGCTCCAAGCTGGTCTCACTCATTTCAGGTCACCTCCCAGCAAGACCCCAAGGATCGCATTTATAATGCACCCCCCCTTCCCCAGGTCCTGAGGGTACTGTTTTTTTTTTTTTGGTACCTGTAAGGCAGGCGTTGGAACCACTGAGCTAAATCCCCAGCCCCTCCTCAGGGTACTTTTCATCTTCTATTTCTTACTTCTGGGTTACAGCTCTCTGCATTACAGAAGTTCCAACAGGGCTGGAACTCTTGTTATCTTGTTCCCTGCCTGCTGTGTCCCATGTACACTGACCCTTAATAAATGCCACTGAATGAACCAATGAATGAAAGAAGCCTGATGGGGCCTGTGGCAGGAGTTTGTGCCCTATGACAGCGCTGCCCAGCAGAACTCTGTGATGATGGCAATGTTAAAGGCTGCACTCCCTAGTGTGGTGGCAGCTAGTGCCCGGGGCTACTGGGCATGTGAATTGTGATAAGTGTGACTGAGGAGCCCAATGTAAATGTGATGGCATTTTAATGAATTTGAGTAGCCAGGGAGAAAATGTGTGGTACACATCCACACAATGGAATACGATCCAGCAATAAAAAGAATGAATTTGAACACACACTACACTGTGGATGAACCCTGAAAACACTGTGCTAAGTGAAAAAAAACCCACACACAAATAAACAAAAATCCCAGTGGCAAAAGTCATATACTTTGTAACTCCATTTATGCGAAATGTCCAGAACTCCAAATCCATGGAGACAGAGCCCAGTGGTTGCAGGGGTGTGGTGTATGTGTGTGTGCATGTGTGTGTGTGACATTGAGACGGGCTGGAGTGCCATAGTGAAGTTGATGGGCTTTTGGGGTGATGAAAATGTTCTAAAATTAACTTGGAAGTGACTGCACAACTCTGAATATATTAAAACCACTGAGTTGTACACTTCAGTTGAGTGACTTCAATATTCACCCAATAATGAACATAATTACTGGTATATGAAGTAGATCTCAATAAAGCTGTTAAAAATGTAAATGGGAGAAGTGTAGCCACAAGTGGCTGCCACACAGGGTAGCACAGATCAAGAATGGAAGTTTCATGAAGGTAGAGGTTTGGCCTGGATCATTCCAAGCCTTTTTCCTAGGTCTAGCAGCACCCTGGCATGTCTCTCTCCCTGCCTCCAGCTGACGGCTTTCAGGCACAAGCAGGGAGAGCTCAATCCTAGTGGCTGGGGCTCAGGCCAAGCCCAGGAGGGGGACCTACCGTCTCCATGGAGTCGTCCACGGACAGGAGGGTCTGCAGGCGTTTCCGCTGCAGCATGTTGGTGAACTCCATGTGGATGGGCTTCATGGGCCCAGTGTAGCGCATGATCCAGTGCTTGTCCGGGTTGGGCGCGTAGTTGTAGCTCGGTGTGCTGGTGGCAGATACACAGTGGTCAGGCCGAGGTACTTGGCCTGGGCCCCCAGATGCACCTCGGATGAGCGGCCATCATAGGTGGCTTGCTCTATTTGGGGATGAGGGACATTGGTGTGCCGGGGCTCTGCTAAACACCCTCTCACTGGGAGGTGGAACAGAGTGACCTTGAACCACAAAGGGAGAAAAGCAGTCCCTTTCCTGCTGTCTCAGGCCAAAGCCTGAGGTTGGTGCCAGTCTTTGTGACACTTTCTGGAGTTCACTCATTTCCCTTTTTTAAGAACACAGAGGGCCCCGTTCAGCAGGCCAGCTGGGGTCTCATTTCCCAGAACCACTGTGTGTGTTTCTCAGCTGCTCCAGCAGTGACTAGGGGCAGTCACTGTGGGGGAGGGATCTATACAGTGTCCTTCTGTAATGGATTTTTGGTTTAAAAAGGTAAAGGATGGATTTAAAAATCAAGTACATTATAGTTATGCACATATGGCCCAAATTTTGAGGATGGCATCCAGATGCCCACATCAGGGACATACCATGTTCCTTAACTATCATAATTATCTTTCCAGGGCCGGGGATTTAGCTCAGTGGTTCTGCCGCCTGCTTCGCAAGTGCAAACCCGAGTTCGATCCCCGGTACCAAAAAAAAAAAATAGCTGTAGAATTTAGTGCAATACTTTGGGCCGGGGATTTAGCTCAGTGGTTCTGCTGCCTGCCTCACAAGGGTAAGGACCTGAGTTCGATCCTCGGTACTGGAAAAAAAAAAAAAAAAGATTCACAATTATCTTTCCAGTTGTTTGGACCTCTCATTTACTAAAGAGCTGGTCAGAGGAGTTTGGGACCAGCTCAGGGTCTCACTGAGTGAGGAAGAGAGCCCTGGGCCCTGGGCTTCCTGGTGTGTGGCAGCTACAGTGAAGAATGACAAATACACAGAGACCTTTACTGAGCAGCAACCATGTGCTGGGTAGTTTGAAGGACTCAGCTTTTACTATCGCATTTAATAGAACAGTCTGAGGAGCTGGTAATATTTTCACTCTCCTTGGGTGAGGAAGGAGGGATCTGACTGGCCACAGGCAGACACTGGGCTTGAACTCAGGCAGCCAAGATGCCCACCACCCCCACATTAGCACCAACAGCCCCCAGGGCCAGCCTAGGGCCCCTCACATCACAGGTGCTTGGGCAAAACTGACTGAGAGGTTCCTGCAGGAGAATTAAGCAGCAGAAACACAAAGATGAACTCAGCTCCTGGCCCTGGCACTCTGTATGGTTCCAGTATCGTGTCACTCCATCCCAAACCAAGAGGACCTTCTGTCGCCTCTGCTCAGGCGGACCTAGGGACCTGAGGCACCGAAAACCCCACCAACATGCAGGGTCTCCAGGTGCATTACACCACTACTAGGAAACAGTTCTTCATCCCGAGGAGGGGGCATCTCTCATGGTGGGTCTGATGACGCTGGAGGCCCAGGTCCCCCTCACAGCCCACCCCCGCCCCAGCCAATGATGCTTCTGGATATCAAGGGCTGAGGGGCTGCAGGAGGGAGTGGAAGGACAGGCCTTGCAAGTGCAGGGCCAACTCCTGCCACTTCAGGATCTTAGTGCCCCTAGACATGATGACGCTGCAGCTTTCAGCAGCCTGACGGGGGAGACCGTTGCTATGTGAAGTGGGTGGAAGTTATAGCCTGGAGACTCCTTCTGGACTTCTCCGATCTGTAGCCTCCTGCTGCTAAATCCTCTCTGGCCCACGCTTCCTTTGATTATGAGAGCGCTGCTCTCCCCTGCGGCCAGCTCAGGGCCTGACCTGTGTGTTGAACATTCTCGGGAACAAGGCCTCCTTCCTGCTGAGGACTGAAAGGAGGGCTGCGGGGCGGGGTCAGCAGAGCTGCTGAGCCTTGTGGTGTGTCAGAGCCGGTCTGAGGCTCCGAGGGCCCGGGGGTCCATGATGTGACTTTTGCAGCCTGTTCGCCAAGAGATCCCTTTGAGAGATTCTGAGGCCAGAAGAAGGAGCCATGCCTTGGGGGCCCATGCAGCAAGCCGCCTGCATCAGACAGGGCTCCCGCATGGTCCCTCTGCCTGAACAACCATGCGAACCTCTCTTCTCCCCGGGCACCTGGGGAAGGTCTGGGCGCCCCCTCAGCCCCAAGGGAACAGCCCCTTCTTTCCCTGGGACGGAATTCGGGTGGGTGACTGGGCCCCCAGGCCGTGCCTGAGAGCCGTGAATAGCAGCCGTCCACTCCAGGCTGTAATACAGCCCCAGGGAGGAAAGGGGTGGCCCTGAGCCCACTAGAAGACCAGGGAAGGAAACTCCGTGGGCCAATGGCTGTGTGTCTGCGCTACATATCAGTGTGCTTGTCCACCTGTGTGCTTGCCTGTGTATCTGTTTAACCTGTGCTTTTGTATCTGGTTATCTATGTGTACCTCTGTGTGTTTGTATGCCTGTACTTTTTGGTGTGTTCTTTTTGTGTGTCTGTATGTGTCTGTGTGTACTTGTCTATACGTGCATCTGTGTGTCTGTATAACTAGTTGTTCTTGTGTGTCTGCGGGTCTGTGTGTACCTGTTTGTGTGGATGTGTTGGTATATGTGTATGGTATGTCTGCATGTGTGTGTCTGTGTATGTGTCTGTACTGTGTGTATGTGTGTGCGGGTGTGTTTGTGCTGTGTGGCTGTCTTGTCTGGCGTCTATGTGGCCTGTGTTGGTGTGTACCTCTGTCTACACTTCAGTGTATGTATGCGCATGGCACAGAGAGGGGGAATGGGCAAATGGGTCAGGGTAAGGCGGTGGCAGCGGCATCTGTCAGCTGGGACAAGGGACAAGGGACAAGGCAGTCTTGCTGGGGGCAAGAGAGATCTGACCAAAGACTGCAACAGAAAGACCCAGCGCTGTGCTGCACTGTGTGGTCTGTCCCCTCTTCAGCCCCCCTTGACTGAATGAAATGTCATAATGAAATGTCCTAGCTGCAGAATTTTTGATGTCATTATACCCCAGAGACAAAAGAGCCTTCCAAACTTGCCCCTAATGAGGCAAAGAGGGTTCTCTGAGTAAGCAACAGCAGGTGCTGCTCATTTTCAATTTCTGTAATTTTCATTTCAAAGGGACAATTGAGCAGGCAATGTCAAATGATCTCATCCCACAACTCGGAGCCACGGGGGTACAGCCAACCCCTCTTCTGTAGGAGCTGCAGAGGCCCTCTTTGCTTTTTGTCCCTGGGATGGGTGGCCTGGATCACGGAAGCCAGGGGTGGGAAGGGAGGCTGGGGACCCCACCCCAGGGTGGAGGGGAGCAGGTGTGCAGGAGCCAGGCAGTCTGATGTGCAGAGGCGACAATGCCGGCCTGGGCCTGAAGGTGGCGCTGTGGCCCCAGGAAGGCAGTTGATCCTCTGCGGGGGTGGGGGGTGTGGTATACAAGGTAACACCCCAGTATTCTCCCCTCTGAGCCACTCCAAGTGCTGTCAGAAAGTCATTACAGCGAGGTGGGTGAGGAGGGCAATGTATTCTGATCTTAATGAAAATTAAACACCCTGAATGTCTGGGCAGATTCCAAATTGCCCCGTCCTTGTGGCCCTGGAATGTCACAGAAAGGACTGATGAGTATCATGGCTAAGTGGGAGGTGGTTTGTGGAAATGAAAACCCAGAGTACTTTCCAGAAAGATAAACCAAGCCAGCTGGATGGAGGAGACCTAGAGGGGTGGGCAGAGATGGGACACACCAGTGGGAACTGGATTTGAATCCCAGCTCTGCCATTGAGCAGCTGGGTGACCTCAGGTACCTGTTACCTCACCTCTCCATGCCTCAGTCTTTTCATCTGCAAAATGGGGCCCCACATGTGATGGGCACCCTTAGAGATGGCCCTTAACGGTCCCCACTTCTTGGTCATCCCAACCCTACACAGCGTGTTCTGTGTGACCAACAGAACACGGCAGTGTGATGGGGTCACTTTGAGATTGGGCATATAAGACGGCAGCTTCCACCTTGGCCTCTTTCTCCGAGTGTCGTCCCAGGACCCCGTCGCCACTAGCGTCTTGTTTGGACACTTGTGCAGTCCTGGAGGGGCCCACATGGCACAAACCAGCCAGAGGGGCAAGGCTCGGGTAACAACAGCCCCAGCTGCCACCTCCCCTCAGCCTGAACCCGAGACCCTGAGCCAGGACCTCAGAGAAGTGACTCCCAGATCCCTGACACTCAGACACTTGCTGCTCAATGTCTGAGCACAGCGTTATGTGGCACTGGGTGACTGATACACCTAGGGCCACCGTGAGTACCAAGGGACCGCATGCCATGTGATAAGGCTTAGCACCAAGCCCACCACGGTCAGCAGCTGGGGGAGCTCCGGGCCCCTTCTCTGAAGAACGTTCTTAAATGTAGGAAAGAAAACCCACAGGCTCATTAGGAAGCTTTGCAGTGCAGTTCTGGCCATTGATCGTGGTGGGAAGACCTGGGTCCCAAGTTAAGGACTCCACCTCCTGCTCTGGTCTGTAACCAGGCTGGCTGGATTTGGATCCCAGCACGGCCACAGGCCAGTGGTGTGTTCCTGGGGTCCTCAGCTGGGAGGACTCGAGAAGGCCCAGCCGTCTTCGTGATCCCTAAAGCCCGGCCCTCCCACCTCCAAGCTCCCCCGCGGCTCTGCCAGCTGGGGCTGAGGCTTACATGTGCTGGGACGAGTTGGGGAAGAGGTGTGAGTACTGGGGAGCCGAGTCCTCAGGGCCGTGAGGGGCTGCGTGGCTGATGACCATCAGGACCGGCCTGTGTGGGTACATCTTCTTAGACGTGCGGAAGAAGCTCACGCTGTCGTTGGTGATGAGGTCTGTGAGGTAATCCTGGCGGGGAGAGAGGAGAGCGGTGAGGAGCCGTGTATGTGTACTGAGTGCCTGTAGGTGCCACGCACGGACTGGGACACAGCGGCCAACAAAACCAACCCTGGCCTGAGGAGCCAACGAGTCCAGAGGCCAGACAGACAGGAAATCAGCAAGTGAAAGGTACAGAATGGTGTGGCACTCAGAAGAGGAAGCAGCAGAGCACAGGTTGGGGAGCACTGGGGAAGAACTGCCATCTGTCATTCCTGCGTGAGAGATAGACATTAAAAGAATAGCAGTGAACATCGAGTGCTTATGATGTGCCAAGAACTATCCTGTATTTGTTTGTATTAGCTCACTTAATTCTCATACCATCATAGGAAGTGGATGTGACAACAATTCTTATCTTTCAAAAAGGAAATTAGGGCACAGAGAAGTTTAGTGCATCGTCCAATGTCACACAGCTGCTAAGTGTTGGACCCAGGACTCTTGAGTCTTGGTTCCTCAGTCTGCCATCTTTTCAAGTCTCTGGGAGTTCCATACTGTGGGATGGGCACATCCCTATATCCCCTTAGGGCCTACGCTGGGGACAGGAGCAGACAAACATGAATAAAGAACCAGGATTGTTACAAGATGTGACGAATGAAGGAAGTAAGACAAGGAGATGTGCCATCTGAGAGGAACTGGGAGCTGACATGGGGGAACAGAATTTAGCCGGGCCAGCCAGGGGGCCTGTCTGAGGAGGTGGCAGCTGAGACCTCAATGATGAGCAGGAGCTGGGTGCAGGCACGTGTGTACCCTTGGACCTCAGGCCCAGCTGCGGCTAGAGCCCCTGGGGGATTCACTGACCCTCCAGGCCAGGCCCACCTCCAAGTGCAGGTGCTATAAGCCTGTGTTTCAGCCCAGGCGACAGACTTTCTAAAAGCTCCCCACGGGATGGCAGTGTGTAGCCAGGCTTGAGAATCACTGATCCTGAAGGAGAGAGAGCTTGCCTTGTGTCCTAGGACCAGAGAAGACAGCAGGGTGACAGCTGGCGCCTCAGAAAGAGGGTGACAATGACAGTAGATAAAACAGATGATACAAGGAGCAGCACACATGTGCGCATGCACGCGCGCGCACACACACACACACACAAACACACAGCACACACAGTCTTCAGAAAACTGAGGCACCAGAAGAACTGAAGGAAAAGAAAATAGCCAGAAACCGAGGGCTTTAAAAGCTCAGCTAAGAGGTCGAGATGTGCATAAGCCACTCTCCCCTTTTTTTTCAGAACCGGGGATCAAACTCAGGACCTTGTGCTTGCCAGGCAGGTTCGATACCACTGAGCTACATCCCTGGCCCCCTAGCCCTTTTAAAACTTAGTAAATCTTTAGCTGTGGATTCCTCCTGATGGTTTTGAGATTTTAAAATTTACTCTGCTTCCTAAAAAGCATCTGCCCCAAAGTATCACTTTCAAAAAGAGAGATTATTATTTTCGAGAAAAAAAAGATAAAAAGAGGGCTTCAGCTTCCATCCTGAAGCCAAGCATCCCACATGTATCCCTGCTGTGATGGCTTCATGCATTTCAGGCACACAGTTCAGGCACATGTGTCCTCTGTCTGCAAGAACAGAGGTGACCACTGGGGTGCCACTTACAGAGCAGATGCACAGTGCAGTGACCAGCAGCAGAGGGGGACAGGTGACTGACAGGACTGCTGCCACACCATGCCATGCTGTGCTGTAGGTTGGTGGTCACTGGTGTGGAAAGTTGTCCACAATACACCGAAAGGGAAAGGCCAGTGGACAGAGGAGAAGGGGGAAGCAAAGCAGACAGGAGAAGCCAAACCCTGACCTCGAAGTTCTGAACATCAAGGAAAAACTTGTAAGGATAGCTATCAAGTGCTAACTGAGGACTGGGAAAAGGAGAGAGAAGGGCAGGATATCACTTGCTACTTTATACTTCTTTATATTTTTCCTTCAATTGTTTTTAATGGAGTGATCTTAAAAATGGGTAAGAAAATGTTTGAGAAGGGGGCTTTGTTGAATCTATTACATAGAATATATTATATAAATCACAGAGTTGGTGCTATAGCCATAGGCATGATCTAAAGGCACTAGCCATTTTTTTCTTGAGACAGCTATATAGTTCAGGGTGGTCTTGAACTCACTATGTAGCCCAGGCTGGCCATGAACTCAGTGATCCTCCTGCCTCAGCCTCCCCAGTGCTGGGATTATAAGTGTGCACCACCACACCCAGCTAGACATGTTCTTAAAGTGACAAAGGGAACCACCAGCTGAAACTCAATGCTTCTGGCCAGTGGCATGGGTGGAAAGAGGATTGTTGCTCTTCACAACCAAGCCATATCCGCTGCTGGGTTCTAGAGCTAGAAAACTGTTGGTGGGTGATTAGTAGACATTTTGAATCATGCTTCCAGGACTCTCCATTCCCACGACAAGAATAACAATGGGAGGAGTTATGGAGTGAAGTGAAAAAGAACAAACCAGAGCCACATGATCAACATGGGCCACACGTGGCTTCATCTGACGATGGCTAAATGTCCCAACATGGAGAAGTCTTATGATGTCACACTGGGTGAGACAGACTGTGGATATAGCGTTACTTATATAAAAGTCTCAGAGGCCAGGGATTTAGCTCAGTGGTGCCGCCGCCTGCCTCACAAGCGCAAGGTCCCGAGTTTGATCCCCAGTACCAAAAAAAAAAAAATGTCTAAGAACACACAGTCTTGTGCAATGTCTGGGATACCTGCCGCTGACATAAAGCAATAAGCACCAAATCTGGGTCCTGGACACCTCCAGGAGAGGCGGCAGGACAGGAGGGGGATGAGGCTTGAGAAGGGACACTTGGGCTCCCATGGGCTCTGTGACATCCTCAGTCCTACACTGGATTCTGCCCCTGCCTCTCAGGCGGGCTGAGAGTTTCAAGTGCTAATAACTGTTAAGCTCCTGCCACTGTGCCCTGCACAGTCGGCTCTTGATAAGATTAAGCCAGGAATTATGATAGCCTGGCGCTTGGCAGGTTTTCTGCCTGCCCGAGAGCTGCTCGTCCTTCTTGGTCCTGCAGTCTTCCCTCCTCTCTGCCTGCTACCCCGACAGCTGCAGCGACATCAGCACATTCCTCCTTCCTCCCTCCACATGGACTGGGTGGGGACGCCACCCCAGCTCCACTGCAGGCGGTGACCCTGGGGAGGCCAGTGAGAACCAGCATCTCTCTGGCCACTTGACAGGGAACAGTGAAGGACTGGGGTCTGGGCGTGGTGGTGGTGACACTGCAGCCTCGTGTGGGAGGGAGACAGACCAGGTCACTGACTGGATTGAGGAGGGCATAAGATGGGACAGGTGGCTCCCTGGCCCTACTGGCTTCTGGTTCGGGTGGCTGGGGAAAGGGTACAAAGTCAGGGGTCCAGGAGAAAGAGAACAGGCGAGGGTGAGGTGGACTGCGTGTGTGTGTGTGTGTGTGTGTGTGTGTGCACGCGTGTGCAGGGTTCAGATCTGGACAAGGCGGGTTTGATGTGCATGGTGGGCCACGGGGGAGGTCTTCGAGATTCAGTCGGGGGGGTCAACCAAGTGAGCAGGTGGGAAGACAAGTTGGTCACTACCGCCCCAGGGGAGGCTGTGCCCTGTTCACTAACTGCTGAGGCCAGCCCCGCCCCCACACCCAGGCCAGGACAGCCGGTGTGAGCAGGACCAGCCCTTGCCTTGCACACTTCCAGCATGCCTGAGCAGGTGGGCTACAATGCCAGGGCTTGGCACTCTGCTTCTGCCAGGATGTGGAAGGGACCGCTGGAGAGAGCCGGGTGGCTGGGATACCTGCTCTGGGGCCTTCCTGGAGGCATCCCCAGTTGCCACCCACTTAACCACGTCTGCAGGACTGCTAGCCTGTGTTCCCCAAGCAGTCACCTGACCATGGCTGTGTACGCAAAGCAGAGTGGGTCAGTCCCTCATCTGTTTTATTTGCTAAAGAGACAGCTGATGCCCTCACTTAGCACAGATGAGCGGTGTCTGTGTCTGTGCAGGGCTGGGATGGTCCTGTCCCTTGGGTGCTTTCTCCTGTTCGGGGTGGATGTTCTGGCTCCTTCAAGATTGCTCTGGCTGCTGGGAAAGTGACCAGAAGGACAAAAAGGCACAGGTGAGCCCCAAGGTGGCTCTGCTGATGCCTCCCAGGGGTTGCTCACGCTCTTGTCCCTCGGAAGCCTGAGTTTCTGCCTTGTTTTACTTGCTTGAGACAAGGAGTCCCCCCAAATTTCACAGGGCATCTCCCCAAACTGGAGTTCCCTTCTTTCCAGGCCTACCTTTTCTGCTGGGGAAGCCCCGCATGAGTTCCAAGGGTTCCTTTAAGCCTGGGCCTGGACACCAAGGGCTTCACTGCCCAGCCCCGGTGTGAGGGGTATGTGTGTGGGGTGGCAGCCTCCACTGGAGCTGCTTTCTTCCCTAGGAAGTCAGTCATTGAAGTCAGCCATAAATACAGGGCCTCCCTTTCCTGAGCCACTGGCTTCCACAGGCAGCAGAGTTCTCTAATTTCCACTGCAAATCACAGTGGTCATCCCTCAACCTTGGGCTTCCCCAGAAGTTTCTGAAGAGATTTGCATCTTTTCCAGGAGAAAAGAGACTTCACAATGGGTCCAGAGTCAGACAGAGCGGGTTCAAACGCAGCTTTATCCCTGCTAGCTGGGTGCTCCAGGCCTGACACTGTTGAACGCTCAGACTCTGCACCCAGCAAGTGGGCTAATGAGCTGTCCTGTCTTCAGACGGTGGGGTGAGGGCCCAGAGCACGGCACTCAGGAAAGCCCCGGACCCCAAAACCCATCACCAGCAGAGGCTCACACTGTTATCCATGAACTCGACTGATCAGCACCGAGCTTCGAGAAGAGGATATTGTACTCATCTTAGAGGGAGAAACGGAGGTCACAGATTAAGCAATGCGCCCACAGCTTAGCACCAAGTCCTTTCTATTTTGGGGCATCTGGTCCACCTTTTTATTTCCCACAAGAGAATTACTAGTGAGAGGTCGTACGCGCTAGGTAACAGCGGCTTTGGGCAGGGATCAATGACACCTTCCTGTGAGTGCAGCGGGGAGGACTGAGGCACGGAAGCACGTGGTCGCGTCTGTGCTCTAGGAGAGCAAGTTTTCATTTCATGGGTTTTCACGTGTCATGAAAATTATTCTTTTAGGAAATTTACTGTGATTAGAGAGAAAACAGGAGATCGACTCTCAACACAGTTCTAAGCGTAGAGCTCGGGACTGGCACCGTAAGCACAGCGTGGTTCAGCAGGACTCCGGAGCCTACTCACTGCATAGCTGCAACTTTACACCAGCTAACCAGCAACTCCCCGTCCCTCTGCTCGCCAGCAACCACCCTTCTTTCTGCTTCTGTGCAGTTCATGACTTTAGATTCTTCAGTGAAAGGGGACCCGGGCGTGGTGGCCCACACCTGTAATCCCAGCACTTGGATCACTGCAAGTAGTGATCTCGCTGTGTAGCTCAGACTGGTCTTGAACTCATGGTGATCCTCCTGCCTCAGCCTCCCAAATGCTGGCATTACAGGTATGTACCACCATGCCCAGCAGGAGTAGCCTCTTTTTAAAAGCAGAATAACATTCTACAGTTTGTATATACCACGTGAAAATTACTCTTGATTTTTACTTTGACTTTTTAAAAAAATTTTTTTAAAATTTTTGGTACTGGGGATCGTACTCGGGTCCTTACGCTTGCGCAGCAGGCGGAGAAACCACTGAGCTAAATCCCCGGCCCTACTTTAACTTTTTAAAAGCTAGCTGAAAGCACAAAAGCCATTCTTGGGCTGGGGAGTGTGGCCGGGGAGGTGTTAATGCCGGTCTCCAGAGTGAGTCAGGTCTCCCGGGCCTGGGCTAGTGCCTTCAAGAGCAGGTCTTAATGAAGCGCGTTTGGCTTTCTGGGCTTGCATGCTTGCCTCCGCTGCCTTGTGCACCTGACCCTTTCACATTTGCCAGTTTCTTCTCCCTGCTGTGAGGCCACCAGGGGCCCTCACCACAAGCCAGTGCTACGCTACCTGGGCCACCCAGACAGAATCATGAGCCTCTCAAACCTCTTTTCCTTATCAAGTACTCAGATTCATGGGCCGGGGATTTAGCTCAGTGGTTCCGGCGCCTACCGCACAAGGGCACGGTCCCAAGTTCGATCCCAGGTATGAAAAAACAAAACAAAACAAACAAACAAAAGTACCCAGATTCAGGTGTCCCATGGTGGCCACACAGGCGGACCGAGACACCAAGCACAGGCCCTGAGCCCGGGCTCCCAGTCCCCAGCCCACTGCTGTGCCTCCATCTGCCATGCTGCTCTCAGGATCTGAACCCTGGACCTGAGCCAGTTCTGGTCCCAAAGCCCCCTGGTGTCCCTGTCATCATGCTTCTGTTTCCAGGCCCCTGCTCGCTGGGAGCCCAGGAATCCCGGCACCCCACCTCAGGGGCTCTTCCCATCTGTGGGGCATGATCTATGGCAGGAAGCAGGCGAAAGAGCAGATGTTCTAGCCTCAGCCCCAAGGGCCCCTGGGTAAGTTGATTTCCAGGCTTCTCTGAGCCGAGCGCAGTGCGAGGAGGCATTATGAGAGGAGGGAACGGTTTGCAGGATATTTAGAGACTTTGCTGGCATTGAGGCTAGAAGGCAGACAGTGTGTTCAGCCCTAGGAGACTGTAATTTCTGTTCCCAAGGAGTCCAGCAGGGATGCTCATTTTCTCTCCTCGCCAGGACTTTGCAATTAATTGCTAAGAAAGTAATGGAAGCTGATTACGTGCTGAATGAGGACCAGGGGGTGGCAGGTGGGTGCTATACGGGAGACACATGGTTTCTGTCCCCTGGGTCTGAACTAACTGATGTACACACAGGAAGCTATCAGCCTCGACTGTTGTCAAAAGGCAGGAGAGCCCCAGAATGTGCTGTGCCTCCAGAAAGGGAAGGCAAGGGGTTCTCTGGCTGCTGGGCCAGTGGCAACTCCATTTTGTTTGGGCCTCTATTCTCAGCCTGTGTTCCTAGGAAGGGCTCAGACGCACACATGCTGATTGGCTCAGGGACAGACAATGTAATGCTTCAGGGCCAATGAGAAGCAAGGAGACTTGCTGGGGATCCTGGGAAAGACCCCCTGCTTGCAGCCCAGCAGAAGTGAGAGGATGTAAGGGTGGCCACAGTGCTACCAGGAGGGGAGGGAAAGTCCATCTGTAAATGAGGTGAGAGACCAAGAACACAGAGCAGAGAGGAGAGAAAGAAGTGACTTCTGGGTCCAACCACGCCTGATACCATTACTACCGGATTTTCAGTTCAGTAGGCGAACAGGTTTTCTCTCCATTCAAACCATTTTGAGTTGAATTCCTGTTTACAAACAACTGAAAGAAGCCAGTTTGAGTCAAGAAAGGATAACCATGTAACTAGGGCAGGCTGAGAAGACTTCACAGGAGGGAAGCTGAGTGAGCTGTGGATAAACACGGGGCAGGAGAGCAGCCCTGAAGCCTTTGACAGGGCGTAGTAACTGGCAAGGCCAGTCTGGTTGATATGGTTCACTCTTGGGCTGACAGAACAGGAGACGGGGCTGGTGTGTGTGTGTGTGTGTGCGCACTGTGGTGAGGTGCTCTGATGTTAACATGTGTGCACATCACTTCATAGTTCATGACACACCTTTAGCTGCCAGATTGTGAGCCCTACAAGGACAGTGAATGAGTCTGCTTTTGTTACCCCCCAGTAGCTGGCACCCAGCAGGCTCTCAATAAGCACTTGTGGCTGGGGCTGAGTGAGTTATCACGGTTGATCAGTGCACTCGCCATGTGTGATGCTGTGAAGATGGGAAATACTTCACATAAAACACTCAGCACAGTGCCCAGCACATAGTAGAGAAGTGCCCATCCCCCAGAGCCGAGTGAGGCTCTCAGGAGTGAGTGCTGTACCCAAGTACAAGGCGACACTCAGCGTGTCAGGGCTGGGGCTCCGAACTTTGTGTGCTGACTCCACACAAGACACTCGCTCCACAGTCTCTGAAGGTGGTGGCAGAAGGACAATGTGATGCACCGCAGAGGCTGCAGCCCATGGGTCAGGCAGGAGTTTAGAAAGGTCTGAATGAGGTGCTAGTATTTATAAATCTGAAGGCTGGGGAGGGAGGGGACAGGATGGATCTCACAGTAGGACGAAGACTGTACCAGCTATGTGGATACCAGAGCAGACTCAGGATGTGGACGGGGCAGGGAGAGTTGACCGTTTCCATATATACTATATGTATTCTGGAAACGGGAAATACAGATGCCAGTTTCTCCTCTTCCTCCTCATTACTACCATCATCATCTAAGCCAGGGGTCAGGAGACTTTACCCCGGGCCAAATCAGGCCTGCTGGTTGTTTCTGTTTTTCTCTTTTTTGGTACTGGGGATCGAACTTGGGTCCTTGTGCTTGCACAGCAGGTGGCAAAACTACTGAGCTAAATCCCTGGCCCTGCTGCTTGTTTCTGTACACAGCATTACTGGCACACAGCTGCTGGAGTTGGACATGTGATGTCCCCTGAAGGCCCCTGTGTTGAAGGATAGGTCCTCATCTTGTGCCACTATCGGGAGGATCTTTGAGAGGTGGGGCCCAGAGGAAGGAAGTCAGGTCACTGGGGACGTCCTTGAGGGGGTACTGGGCCACTGGCCCCCTCTGTTTTTCTTTGAGGCGAAGAGACCTCCCACCATGATGTCCTATGAAGGCCAAAAGACCACTGCCTGAAACCTCAGAAAACATGAGTCAAATACGCTTTTTCTCTGCGAAGCTGGTGATCTCAGGAGCTCTGTTGGCGACAGAGCTGACTCACGCAGCAGCCACGCCTGTGACTGTCCATATTGTCACAGCTGTTCCTACAGGCCGGTGGCAGAACTGCGAGGCTGCGACAGAGACTGTCTGGTTTGTAAAGCCCAAAATATTCCTAAAATCTGTTCCTGCCCTGGGCTAAGCTACTCTGTGTCCTGTACTTATCACATGCAAAGGGGCTCTTCTCACGCACTTGAACACACCTGGTCCTCAGACACCATGGTGACGACACCACAGCCCAGCACCACTGGCTCACGGCTAGGTGGCTCTGATGAAGACAACACGGTGCGCAGATGAGGAGTCTGAGCCACCTGAACCCTGGGCGTTTGGGCCAGAAGTGCAAACTGGCTCAGCCACTGAATAGACAGTGTGTCCCCATGAGGCACGTCAGGAGGTCAGAGAGAGAAACAGGTACAGATGTGCACCACAAGCCGTGTACAAGGACGTGCTCAGCAGCTTAATTCCTGACGGATTCAAACCGGAGACAACCAAAACATCCTCGGTTGCGTCCCTCGAAACGCTAATCCGGACCTGACCACACGGCCCATCTCAAGAGTCGCCAAGCCGAAGGAGCCCCATGCCGGCTTGCTGTGCAGTGCCCCTGCCCCGGCCGCCTGGAGAACGGTTCAGGGACCCTCTGAGAGAGGAAGAGTCTGAGCGGAGGCAGGAGTGGAGGCTCCAGGTCACCCACGAAGTGGGTGTCCCGTCCCCAGGACGCACACAGCTTACCTTGGAGTAGTCGAAGCCATGCTTCTCCTTCACCCCATTCCGACACAGCGTGTAGTTGTAAAAGCGGGAGTTTTTGAGGAGTCCGACCCACTCCTTCCAGCCGGGCGGCACGTAGGAGCCGTTGTACTCATTGAGGTACTTCCCGAAGAAAGCTGGGGGGACAAGGGGCAGAGGCCACATGAGAAGGCAGGCAGCAAGTCTCACTTGGCGTGAATGCCCCGCGCCCATGCCAGGGGGCAGCACAGCCTCCACCATGCTTGCCGTGGTGCCAGCAGGGCCCAGGGACCCTTCGCGCTATTTTTTGTTGTGTTTTGTTCTGGTGTTTGGTGCTACTGGGAGTGAATCCAGGGCCTCCGTCTTGAGCTACAGCCCCAGTCTTTTTATTTTGAGACAGGGTCTCACTAAGGTAGCAGACTGGGCTCAAGCCTGCAACCCCCCTGGCTTAGCCTCCCACAGTGCTGGGACCACCGTGTGCAGCGCCACGCCCAGCTTGAGTGAAAATATTGGATTTTGTGATGTCTAGCACAGCTGCGATGATGATTTCTATGGGCGACAAAGTTACAGATTCTGCTGATGCACTGATTTATGGCCTATGTTCATAGCGAAAGCAAAAACTTAGTTTCAGTCGTAGATTTATGAAAATAAGAGTATAACTGTTTCCCATTCAAGTTTATGGACACTTTGAATTGTACCTATTACGGTGACCAGATGGCTAACCAAAAATGGACAACAGTTAGTGCTGTGTGGTGGGAGGGAGCAGCCGGACCTCTCGAACACCGCTGGCGGATTTGCCAAGTGGCCCAACATGGTGGAACGCCCTTTGACAGTGTCTGCCAACTTGAACACGTAACTTCTGACCCAGCAATCTGAAAAGCATCATCTGTACGTTCACTAAAGGTCACGCACAGAACAGGATCACAGTAGTCTATTCATAGCAACACAGGACCAGACACAAAATGTACATCCACAGGGGGCCGGGGATTTAGCTCAGTGGTTCTGGAGCCTGCCTCGCAAGCGCAAGGTCCTGAGTTCGATCCCCAGTACCAAAAAAAAAAAAAAAAGTACATCCACAGGAGGGTGGGAAAACAAAAGCCCTGCATTTTCACATAACGGAAAACTACAAAGATATGAGAAAGACCTAGTGCCATATTTGAGAGCACAGGTACATCTCAATGCACCTGATATACACCGGACATATAATACAATGTCAAGAGAAATACACTGGATATGCAATAGACATGGCATGAGCCCATTTACAAGAAATTCAAAAACAGGCAAGAGGAACCCATGGGTTGGCCATGAAGACAGTGTTATCCCTGGATGCCAGAGGAGGGCGAGTTGGGGGGGGCAGGGGCTTCTTCGGGGATGGTCCTATTGTTTCTTGCTGGGATGCTGGTGGTTCTGTTGGTGAAATCTCACTGGCCTGGACACCTGGGGGTGGAGTACTTTTCCATACCCGTATTTTACACCAACAATTAAGTTTACTTAAAAAAAAAAATCCTCCCTCCTTTCAGGTAGCAAAATCTTTTTGGAAATGCCAGGCGTGGTGGTGCACACCTGTAATTTCTGCACTCAGGAGGCTGAGACAGGAAGATTGCCATAAGTTTGAGGCCAGCCTGGGCTACACAGTGAACTATATACCAAGATCCTGCCTCAAAGAACAAACAAAAACAAAAATCTCTTTGGCGAATGAGGAAATAGACAGGAAACAGATCTTAGTGAGCTCCCTCCCTTCCTTCCAGACTGGGACTCAAACTCAGGAGCACTCTACCGTGAGCTACATCCCCTGCCCTTTGTATTCAGAGACAGTGTCCCCTATAGGTAGCCTAGGCTGGGCTCCACCTTGTGCCCCTCTGCCTCAGCTTCTCAGAATGCTGGCATTATAGGTGTGTACCAGTACACCCAGTTTCATAATCCTTTTCTATTACACTTTTTCATAACTGAAACCCACAAAGCCATTTTTAAGAAATGGGAACATTTGAGGGGATTCTGCCAGAGAGAGAGGTCCTGTCCTAGCCTGTTCTTTCCAGATAGGGACACTGGGCCTCGGAGACACTCCGAGATTGTTGACACAAGACAATGAGTACCATGGTGGCTGGAGGGATGCCGGGAAGTCTTATTAGCTCTGCACTGGCCCTGGGACCAGGGAGCACTCTGTGGGTCTCAATGCAGAACCCAAGACAGTGACAGAGAGGCAGGGAGGCCCACGGAGGGCGGGAGACCCTGGAGAACACACAGAGAGCCAGGACAGAGGCTGCCTGGAGAGGGTCCCTGTGTGGGGTTTCCTGGAGGCTTGAAGGGGGCTGGCACTGCCCAGGAGGGAGGACAGTTCAGGAGCCCAAGCAGTGGGCATGCGTGCTCCTGGGGGTAGGGGAGGCACTGAGGGAACGCCTCTGGAGAGGATCTGGGCGAGAGGAGGGAAAAATAGGAAGGGAGGATCCCTGACAGCCTCTGGGAGAAGGAGCCTCCCCAGCGTGGGAGGCAGAGTGAAAATAACCCAGAGAACCTAGCACCATCCTAGGAGGAGGTGGCGGGGATGGCAGCACTGTCTAAGTCCTGAGTCCCTTCCAGTATTTAAAGAGTGAGATGTAATTAGGTGGCAGGTGCCTCATTAAACAGCCGCGAGTGTCCCTGGCTGGGAGTCAAGGAGGAAGTGACTGGGATCCGGCAGGAGGCGGCGAGGCAGCCTGCTGGTCTCTGTACTCAGCCCTGTGGTCCCCAGGAGACAGCTGGTCGTGTCTGGAGGCCGGGAGGCTGCTGACCCCCCAGCAGGGCACAGGGCATCTGCTCATTGCCAGGACGACCCAGAACAAGACGTTAATGGTGCTGAGGCTGAGAAACCCTGATCTTATTTAAAAACTCCATCCATCACCCAGCCCTCTGGCGCCGCTCAGTTCTTTAGAGCCACATCTCAAGGGCTGAAGAGGCCCCTAGAGATCAAGTCTGGCTAAGGGAATGAGATCTAATAAACCCCATGACCTCCTCCCTGCCCTGACGCCACCTCCCTGAGCAGCGCTCCACCCTGCCCTGCTCTGCCTGGGGACAGTGACACACAGCGGGCAGCAGGCAGCCCTGGGAGGGGCCGGAGGGCCCTGCAGCGACTGCTCAACCCTCCCTGTGGGGAGAGCAGAAGACACAAACAAACGGGGTGGCTCTGTTCCAAGAAAACTTCGTGCACAGGAGAAGGCATGGGGCTGAGTTCATTGTGGCTCCAGGTCTTCCGACCCCTGGCATGGACGATGGGCAGGTTCAGAGGGGCACAGGGGCGACAGAACCCCACCATTCCCTTGGCTCTCCTTTTGGGAGGCAGCTGCCCACAGGAAATGCTGGCTCTGGAGGCTTTCAAGGGGCGTGGGCTGCTCCCCCGGACCTAACCTGGGGTCTGGTCAGGATACTCAGGGCCTCAGGGGGAAGCCGGTCTTCTGCCTTGCCTTCGTCAGATTCACCAGCATGCGCAATGGCATCCTAAGTTTTATTTTTCTGTTGGTCCAGTGAGGAAGAGGGTGAACTGTTAATACCACCTCCGTCAGAGAGCCCCAGCACTTCCTGTTCTTGGCAAACAACTTGGGCGATGGACAAGAAGTTTTCTTTTGAAACATCTGAAGTCAAAAGAGCTTAACAAGAAAAATGTTAAGTGACTAACAGAATCAGGGAATCCAGGTGTCATAAAAACCACAATGGCAGCTGATGAAATGGGTGACTTTGGGGAAACCTGGCCGGAGGGCACATACGGTTTCACACAGCCCTCTGACAGCCACAGCCCTGCTCTGTGCTTAGTGACAATTTTAGCATGGGCAGGTGGCACAATGGAGCACACAGCCCAGCCTGTGTGCACAGTGGGCTCTGCCATGGAGCTTGGGTACACTCGCACCCTCTGTGACAGTCACACAATGACAAATCACCCAGCCACACATTTCCCAGGTCACGGCCCGGTGTTACGGCCACCTGACTGCAGGATTAAACACCTATGTATGGAAAGGCTGTCACAGGCGCTGGAAACACAGGGTGACCAACGAAGACGATGCAGTTGGCGCTAACAGCGGTGCAGAGCGCAAAGGAGCTTGGACAGAGCAGCACCGTGAAAGGCCCAGAAGGGCACCCGCTGGGCCAGTGCTCAGGGGAGGCTTAAGGAGCGATGAGAAGGAATCCACAGGATAAGAACAGAAGGGAAACCGCTCTGGGCATGGAGAACTGCAAGGTGCAAAGGTCCCGAGGCAGGAACCCGAGGACAGAGAGGGTGGGAGGAGGCGACCTCGCTGGGAAGAGGGCCCAGATCACATCAGGTCCTGGAGGCCACAATGAGGGGAAACTACGGGAAACACAATGGGGATGGGGAGCCTTCCTGGGTCCACACACGCCCCGAGACGTGTGGCAGTTTTGTATTTGATGTGTGCTTTCCCGGAAACACATCCACGCCTTCCGAGAGGGAGCCAGGACCACAAGTCATTCCAGCAGCCTAGGATCTCACACCCTCCGTCTGCAGAGGAATGAGCCGGGAGGAAAGGTCTGGGGTTCTTGCTCGTGACCCCACTGGTTTGTCCCTGAAGCTCCAGGCCTAGGTCTTCCTGGTGGCCCTGCAGCTTGGAATGCTAATGAGCTTCCGTTCTCCACAGGAGGCACCTGGCCCACTGCTGTCCAACACCGTGGATGTCAGCATCCCCAGCTCTCCCCTTCTCATAGGCTCTTCGCTTTTCACCATTGCTCACTTCTCTCCAACCCCCAATCCTTACAAAATCCAGAAAGAGTTCATTATTCAGGCTCCACAAGGCCCCAGAAAACAGGGCTTCAGTCAGAGGCTTTTAGTGCCAAATTAGATTTTGCTCTCATTTGATTAGATTTCCTCAAGGCAGCTTTTAAAATGGTCATTCCGGCCCCAGTAGAGGTGGGAGAAGCAAATTAGCATGGGCCCGGGGCTGGGGGCCACAGCCAAAAAAATGCGTTGCAATTAAAGCCAAGATTAAAAGCAGCCACAGCCTGAATCACGGTGGGAGCTGGAACCTGGGTGCGCTGAGCTGGGCGGGCCAGGAGGCTTCGAGAGGAGCAGAGAGCAGGGCTGGTATTGGGGCAGAACAGCTCAGCAGCAGGAGCGGGTTATGAAGGGCAGGCCAGGAGAGGAGTGGGCAAGTGCTGGGTGGCACTGGCCTGAAGAAGCAGGGCTGGCACCTGTGAAGGGCAGGCACGGACCGTCTCTGGATCAGGCCCGGATGGAAGATTTACACTGCAGTGGAGACTTCTGTTTGGCTTGTCCTGTCCTGACCTGGCCATGGTCGGTGGGTACCACTACTTTGTTACTGACGTATGAAGAGGCTGACCTTAATCCCCAACTCCAGGGACAGCCATGGAAGCCTTTACTGACTCCTCAGAGTACCACCTTCATCTTATCTTACCATCGCACCTGGCTCAGGGACAGGCATATGCCCCAAGCTGGGGCTAGCTGGACAGCGTCAGCCCTGGGATTTTAAGGGAGCTGCTGGAAAAGAGAACCTCTTAATTCTTGGAGCTTGAAGCTAGTGGGATATAAGCTTGAGCCATCTTGTCACCAAGAGGGAGAGTCGGCTTGAGCATGAGGCAACACAGAAAAAAGCAGAGGTGAAAGGTGGAGGTGGAGAGGGAGATGGAGAGACACAGATGCTGGTTTGAGCCCCTGGGGACCCACGTGAGCCAGTAGCCACCTCTAATGGTAGCATTTTCAATTATATTAGTGGTTTTCAATCAAGGGGAACTTTGGGCAAGAGATAGTTCTGGTCCTCACAAGTGGGCAAGGAGGGGCCCTGGCATGCAGTCAGTAGGGGCTGGGACGCGGGTAAACACCCTACAGAGGACAGGAGAGTCCACAACAAAGACTTGTCCAGCCCCCAGGGTTAGGAGCACTGAAGTAGTTATGTGAGCTGACAAAACCACACCACTCCACTTCCTCGCTCAAAACAGTTTAAATTCTTGAACCTGTGATTAAAAGGTGAGGAAAAGACGCGAGATGCTCAGTGCACAGCTGGGTTCTATATGTTTCTACAATGAATTTCACTAGGACACAGCCACGCCCGCTTGTTTACACGTCAACCGTGGCTATGGTCACAATGCAGCGGCAGGGCTGAGCCACTGCAATGAAGACATGGTGGCTCAAGTCTGAAACATTTACTGCAGAAAAACTGCCAACACTTGGTGCAGAGTGAAATTCCCTGGATGAGGTGAGGCATCCCTATGGGATTTATTTTTTATAGTACTGGGGATTGAATCCAGGGCCTTGCATGTGCTAGGCAAACACTATAATACTGAGTGACACCTCCAGCTCTATTTATTTATTTATTTATAATTTATTTACTTTTGATACCAGGAACTGAACTCAGGACCTTGCGTTTGCCAGGCAGGCACAGTGCCACTGAGCTACCTTACCTCCCTGGCCCTTCCCCAGCTCTTTAAAAGTATTACTTGTTTGAGATATTATTTTACTAAGTTGCTCAGGCTGGCCTGGAATTTGAGATCCTCCTGGCTCAGCCTCTAGTAGTAGGGTTACAGATCCTGTGGATTTAAATGAGGACGGTGCCAAGCTGGAAAAGGCGAGGCCAGTTATGCAGAAGGAGACCCTGCCCTGGGCAGGCCCGTGGATGGAGCCTCTTGGGCAAAGGGGAAAATGGCAAGCACGAGGATGAGGATGGTAAGGAGGCAATGACATCAGGAGGAGCGAAGTGCAGGCAGCCTCGCTCCGCAGGGCCCAAGGGCACAGCCTCTAGCGTCCAGAGCTCGGTACGGGACACAGCTCCTGCAGTGCACAGTCTGTCGCCTGCTGTGTTAACTGGAAGCAAGCACACAAAGGCCAAGGCAACTGGTAGCTCCCGAGTACGGGATTTGGTGTGGGAGATGAGCCCTCGCCTGTGCCATTTGGCTCATCACGGACAGCAAGGCGGGCCACTGTGCTTTCTCGGGACACAGCCACCGGAAGTGTCACAGAAGCGGCCATCAAGGAGAGAGCTGGCCACAGAGATGCTGACACAGCCAAGAGCCAGAGTCACAGTGCCAGGACCAAAACCTCAGGGATGGAGTCACCAGAGGGATGGGAGTGGACCTGGGATTTCACTGCCATGCGCTGCAGCCAGAGGGCCTCAGGAAGGCGAACGCAAGTGACATGAAGAGAAGCGGTTGTGATGATGTCCCAGAAAACATGATGCTGACAAAAAACACAACAGCCTCCAAATCCCTTCCCAGAAGGGAGCTGGAGGAGACAGCTCCCAGGGCTGACAGCCATGTGTCCCTGACAGACACCTCAGTCTTCCACCCTAAGTGGGGATGATGGTAATACCCCCTCGTGGGGCTGCTGTGACCACAAAGACAGCTGTCCCTTGGTATTCACGGGTGACAGGTTCCAGGACCCCCGTGGACACCCAAGTCAGGGACGCTCAACTTTCTTACCTGAAATGGCACTGTGTTTGCGCAGAACCCAGCCACCTCCCGCACACTTTAAGTCTCCTCTAGATTATTTATAACACCCAATACAATGCAAATGCTCCATAATAACTGATGTGCTGTACTGTTCAGGGAGTCACAAGGAAAATATTTGGTACATGTTCAGTACGCTTTTTGGGAGTTCTGATCCTCCCCCGAATCCCTGGATATGGAACCTGCAGATACGAATGGCCCACTGTATACCTGTACCGCTTCTGGTCTAAGAGGGTCCCCGCAGAGCCCCACGTCAGAGTCCATGCTCCCCTCCCGCCTGGAGGGGACGGACCCCCAAGACTTCCCACAGCCCTGCCCAGCAGGCCCGCCACTTCCTGCACAGGCGGCACAGTGCTGCTTCCCTCTCTACTTGTCTGAGTTCAGTGCTGCTGGGAGCCGCTCAGAATCTGACAGGAGCCTCAGGCCTTCTGTTATTTCCCCCAGCCCTGCATCTAACTGCTGTGGGCTTGGAACAATTGCATTTGTGGTCTGTGAAAGCTCTGTCTTGAGGTGACCAGGGATGGAGACGAGCAGGGGCTATGCTGGTGTGGAAGGCACAGGTGGCGTCAGTGTGGAGCCCAGAGAGCCGAGGGCCAGAGGGGAAGAGAGCAGGCTGATCAGGATGCTCGGTCCCGGAGAGCAGATCGGCCAGCACGGGGACACTGTGCACCTCCCTTCCCGGTGACAGGCAGTGAGAGCGGCTGAGTGTTCTCTCTGCAGCCTGTGCTTGTGACCCAAGGGTGGACCCTATGCAAGTCATGGCCTGGACCTCTGTGCTTCGGCTGTCAGCAACGATGACCTGTGGCTGAGTGCATGGGCTGAGCCACTATCACCCACGTCAGGCGTTAAGCATACTCAGTAAACAACTGCAAGGGCTGACGTGTTCCAGAGCTGACTCGGGGCTGTATCATGCCCCAAGAATTCGACATCTCACTAAATAGTTATCCGATGTGGCGATTTCCCTCTGCATTCACACACACATTCACACACATTCACACACACTCACACACACTCACACACACACACACGTTTCTCCCTTTTCTTTCAGGTAACCCTGGAAGACCTACAGCCCGTCTCTGGTGCCTCCCTGACACACAGTCCTGTCACTGCAGTCCCCACCCCATCTGCTCCCCCAGGGTGCAGTGAGCTTGGCCCTAGGACCCTGCCCTGGGCCTGGGAGCTTGAGACCTGAGACCCAAAGGCAGAAGGAACTGAGCTTCTAAATTGCCCTACACAGACCACACCTGGACCTCCAGACCCTGTTCCTTCCCTGAGCCCCAGGGCTGAGATCAAACAAGGGCGGTGTGGCCCTGGGTAGGAGATCACACAGAGACAGTGCTTACCTTGCCCTTCACCCTCATTTCCTTTCCTGGGTTACCCCCACCCCACCCCGTGGCCTGTGCCTCTGTCTCTGCCCTCCCATCATGAAAACGTCCCCTGACAGCCAGGACCTTCTGGAACCCAAGACCCAATGTCCCATTTCCCTCCAGCCACTCACGCTTGGCTTGGGTTCAGACCACCCCAGGCCTCTTGCTCCTGAGCCCAGCTCTAGGGTGCCCCAGGGCACTGGCACTTGCTTCCTCTGTCCTCTCACTGGGACATCTCAGGTCAGACGCCAGCTCCGACGTGAAGCTGTCCTCAAGTGCCCCTTCCTCCCGCAGTCACCGTAGCACTCGGCACCCTCAGTAATTACCTATGGGTGTGTTTTCTTGTCTATCCGCTCACCTTTACCTGGGGTGTCTGGGGCACAGGGTACGGGCCTTGTCTGGGTGCTGTAGCCTCAGCCCAGAGCCTGCCAGGAGCGGGAATGGGGGAGCACAGTCGGAGGATGGAGGGGCCAGCGGACCCGGGTGAGCAGCTGAGCCTCCCCCTGCCCCAGGGCAGCTGCAGGGAACCAAGGAGTGTGACTTCTGGCGACTTCCGCCTGCAGGCGTGTGCTAGGGGTCACGTCAGGTCAGGGGGCGCGTGGGGCCGTGCAGATGGCGTGGTCTGCATGTGGAGCATAGGGTGTGAGCTGGGCCCGCTAAGGGTGACTCTGCCTCTTAGGGGACACCAAACTAAGGCCCAGGACGGGGTTGGCAGTCACAACCAGGGGCTTGGGTGCCAGGTGCAGTGGCGCACACCTGAAATCCCAGCTGCTTGGGAGGCTGAGACAGGAGGACTGTGAGTTTGAGGCCAGCCTGGACAACTCAATAGGACCCTGTCTCAAAAGAAAAAGGGCCGGGGAGGCAGAGTGTCACTGGGTATGATCCCCACTACTGCAAAGAAAACCTCCAACCCCCAAATAGAAAACAAAATAATGGGTTGGGGGAGGGAGCTGCTGCGAAAGGTCGCCCAGAGCACGGAATGCCCCAAAGCACAAGGACCCGGGCCCAAGCATGGAGCAAGGAGGGACTGCGACGGCCTTGGTCTGCAGCCATGGGACAGCGCTCCACACCTGCCTCCCGTCAGCCTCAGTGACACCATCCACGAAACGGGAGCAGGCCAGTCGGGGCAGGATGCAGAGCACGGACCTCAGGACCCCCCGGGACAGCCGTGCGCCCTGCTCAGGAGGGCCCTTGAACCTGGGGCTCCGGGCACCTCAACATGCTTGTTAAAAAACCAGATGTGACTTGGTCTTGGAAAAGCAAGCGGCCCCCAGGGCTCGGTTTAGGCTGCATTGGACAGCTGCCCAGTGTGACGAGCATCTGTTGGCACTGAGGCCGGAGCCGAGCCAATGGTGACAAACTGTTTGCCAAGGCGGTTCCAAGAGGTTGGCGAGAATGAAGTGGACCCTCTGGAAAGTCTCTCCTGGCTGAAACAAACCCCAAGATTCCACAGGCAAGGATGTGGGGGACAACAGAAGGGGGTCTCTGCATCTCGGTGGCAGACCAAGCCTCCAGCTGTCCTGTCCTCTTCACACAATTGGGCTTTTATGTGTCATGTGGGCCAGTGCAGGTTACCACTAACCACCCGTCCATCTACTCAGTGTCACACAGGCGTTTCAAAGGGGCCCGCTGTGTCCCCAGCCAGTGCCTGGCCACCGTGGCAGGTCTCCAGCTCCCTCTGCTCACGTCCAGCCGTCACCGCATCTGACCATCCCTGCACGGACTCTCCCCACCTCTACCTGCTGTCACCAGCCTGGTGCTGACCACCAGCTCCTCTGCCAGGCCTTGCAGGGTCCCCTCCCCGGCCCTTCTAGCTCCTTCCCTACCTACGGTCACTCCTTCCCAATGGCCAGAGGATCCTGCTACATCGAAGACCCAATCAAGCCGCCTGTGGCTCCAGACCCTTCAATTGCTGCATGTCACACTTGAGCTGAAGCCCAGAGTCCCTTCAGGCCCTCAAGGCTCCATGCAAGTCTCCTGTCCCGCCCCCTGTCCCAGCTCAGTGCCCCTTGTCCCCCTGGGCCCACTCTGCTGTGGCCTCAGAGGCCTCCTTACATCCTCCCAGCTCATTCTCGTCCCTGGGCCTCGGCCCTTGCTGACCCCTCCTGGGAAGGAATCTTTTTCCTCAGACCCCTGCATGACAGCTTCCGCACCTCAGCCAGGTGCTTGGTTATGCTGCGTTTCTGGTTGCAGCCCTAAGCACCCAATTAAGAGGCTTCTTCCTCTTCCTGATTTTGTTTCTAAACAAACTTGTCTTTGGGTTTTATCATCTGCTTGGGTTTCAGCCCATCAGGGCAGGTGGGGCTCTGTGTTCCCTGCTCCTCCTTTGCACCCTTATCTGGAACACAGCCCAGGAGGAGCGAGCCCTCAATACCCATTTGTGGAATGAGGGGCTAGGGGCTGAAGCACAGATGCCCAGGCTGGGGAGGCCTGTGGACTCCGTCCCAGCATGCAGTGGGGCTCTGCTTCTGCTGCTGTCTCTACCTGATTCTGTGGGGTCAGGCAGGCTGGATCTAGGAAGCGGGATGTAAGGGGTTGCTCGTTGGACGTCATGAGGTGGGCAGCTGCAGGCAGGTGAGCAGGTTCAGGGGAAAGGTGAGGGCGGAGGTAGAATTTGGGAGCTGAGGGCATTTCAAGGGCATTGGTGTCGTGGAGGTGAATCAGACCATCTAAGGGCAGTGGAAACAATTCAGGCAGTTTCTGAACTCGGATAGGAAAAGTACACCACTTATTTCCATGAACCTCTAGCTGGCATCTCTTTCAGTAGTGAGCGATGGCAACCAGACATTAATAGTAGAACCTGTGATTCTGTCGCCAGTGAAAATTGCGGATATTTTCCTATCACTTTATAGTCACCACAGACATCTTGAAATGTCACGTAGGCCGGCACTACTTCCCCCTGAGGGAAGTTAGCACTTACCTGTGACATAACCACTGCAGTGCGTCATTCTGTGTGGAAAGCAGCATACACGGCACTGTTTGTGAAATATTTTGATGACTGTATTTTGATATACCTGGCTTCTTTTGTAATTCTTTGTATGTTCTTCCATGGGCTGGAGTGTTGGAGGCTTCCAGGAATGTCCCTGCAGGGGGTGGGTGCACCCCCAACGTCTTCTACAGTGGACCCTTGACTTATGAACTCAATCCATTCTCCAGGGCTGGTTGTAACTCAGGTTGGTCAGTGAAGGCTCAGGTTCCTCTACACAAGAGCCTTCAACATCTCTCTCCTGTACACAGGCAGATCTCAGTATCCTTAGAGAGACACTGGCCCAGGATTTCTCAGTTAACCCCACACAGGGAAGGATGTTGTCATGTTCCTTCCAGAACTCTTTAAGGTTTAAATCTGTATCTGAGACCATCTGGAAGCACATGTGGCTGGCATTCAGGTCATAATATAAGACTTTGGTCGTGAGTTAAAACTAAAATTCTGGTCATCCAAGTTGTTCATATGTCAGGCTGGTCGTAACTCCTGGGTCCACTGTACTTCCTGCTGCCCGAGAGTGGACAGGTGGGAGCTATTTGGGACAATGGCTCTACCCATATGCTAACAAATTCTGGGGACTGCTGTGACACAAAGCCAGCAGGCTGGTGTCTCATAGGAGTCGAGAAACTTCTGTGGAGGGCTAGATTATAAATATCTTCAGCCCTCACTGAGGGCGACAGTGGCCACAGACAATACTAAAACGAATGGGTGTGGCTGTGGCATACTGATCCCTACCACTAGGATTACTGTTAATGTTGGCAAGACCACCATCGTCATATTTTTTGCTTGCTTTTAAAGAGAAGCTTTGAATCTAGGTTTTCAGTGCAACTTTCAGGTTTTAGAAGTACCCTGTAGTGAAATAGAACATATCTGAGGCTAAAGGCTAGATCCAGGCTGTCAGCTTCAGTTGAGTTGGCTCAGGATGTTTTGTTCTCACCCTGCTACCAAGAAAAGGGCCCTGAACAGGGTGACAGTCACCCTCTGGGTTTCCTGGGGGCTCCTGATCTGGGCAGCAGAGAACAATCCCACTGAGCTGGGGGGAGCTGGGTCTCCTAGGAACAGTGGAAATTGAGGAAGCAGCCCTTCTGGAAACTCTAGAGCAGTATAAACAGTAGATGTGAGATGCCACAGGCCTGAAATCTTTGGGTTTTTTGGCAGACAAACTGGCTGAGGAGGCAGAGCTGGGAGAAATGCATTAAATCCTCCCAGAACCCCATAGCTCAGGCTGGGGCACTCCTGAGAGTCTGAAGCCAGATCCTTTCACTTTGGGCTGCTTGCAAGTTTAGAGCATGAGCTGCTTTCTCCTGCTTCGGAAAAGACACCAGATGCGAATTGGTTTGTGCAGGGATAAATCAATACTGCAAAAGTTCTGGATGCCAGGGATGGGGCCTTGCCGAATTGAGAACTGTGAGAAAGCAAGTGAAGCAGAGGGGACTGGATTTTGCACGCAGGAGGCAGAGGTGGGGGGTTCCTGGGAGAGACGTCCTCTTCCAGCCTGGCCCCTGGGGAGCCACATCTAGGTTTCAATAGCAGACATCTGCTTCATTTTGCTATCTATCACCCATTCTCCTGTCTGTCTGAATGTTGGGAAATGAATTTTTGCCTTTGCCTTGAGCTATATACTCAGCCCGCCCCCGCTTTTTCTCATTTTTAAATTTTGAGAAAGGGTCTTGCTAGCTTATTAAGGTGGCTAGGCTGAGCTCTAACTTGGAATCTTCCTGCCTCAGCCTCTGAGAATGCTGGGATTATAGGCTCTTCTGTCTTTCTGCAACTGTGCCTTCTGTAGCCAAAAAGGAGGAACCAATTTTTCCTTTCTCAGTCTTACCTGTCTGGCAGGGTTGTTTCCTGGCTAGGAACATGATCTGGGACTGGCCAATCAGGTAATCCTAGTCTCCCTGGCCCCAGTGATTGGCTGAGGGAGAGTCATATGACCAGAGCTGAGCCAATGAGAGCCTCCCCTCAGACTTTTGCTGCAGCCATGGGAAAGAGGCCTCCCTCTCAGCTGGGTCATTAAAGCTGATGAGATGGCACTGTGAGGGGCCACCTTTGCCCCAAACGGGGAACCTTCCTAGGAATAATGCCAATCCTAAGGGAAGAAAATCCAAGAAGCAGAAAGCAAGGGTTCTTACGACAGTATTTGAGCACTGGGATCCAGCAAAGTTTGCCTGAACTGATTTCAATTATGTTTTTCAATGCCAGACAAAGGAGACAGAAATCCAAACTCCAGTTTGTCCCTACTTTTTGCCCACTTCAAGGCTCCGGCGTAAGAGTTATCCATTCAGACCTTTGAGTTTTTATGCCCAATAGCTGTTCACAGAAAAAAGAAAAAGAAGTACACGAACACCTAAGATGATTTCAGTAGGGTGACCATTCCTAAGGAGACAAAGCAGGGTGTTGTGGGAGAGAACAAGAGCGGGTGGGGAGGGAGTGGTGATGGACACAGAGAGGTCAAGGAAGAGGAGGGATCAGGGAAGTTCTTGAGGAAGGTAAATGGTGACAAGGAACAGTGTGAACAGTGAGTTAGATAGCGGCAACTGCAAATGCAAAGGCCCTGGGGCAGGAAGGGCCTTACAGGGTTTGAGGAACAGAATACAGGCCAGGCAGCCTCAATGCTGTCAGCAAGGGAGAGAGAAGTAGGAGCTGTAGACAGAGAGGTAAGACAGCCACGCAAGGAGCTGTGCATTTAGCTAAAAAGCAGTGGGCAGCCACTGGAGGGTTTAAGCAGGGAGTGACATGGTTAGATATTATTTTTCAAAGCACCATCTGGCTGCTTGATGGGGAGGAGGAACAGTTAGTTGTTGGGGAGAAGCAGAGATGGGCAAATAACCAGGGCAAGGGCCAAGGCCGTCCGTTGTCATACCCCTTTCTGAGCTCCTGCTGCCCACTTGCCTGCCCCTGGTAGGATGGTCACTGTGAGCAAGGCTGGGTGTGGGGACCGGAGGCCCTAGGCTGGCTGTAGCAAGGCCAGGCAAGCATCAGTGAAGGGGGCGTGGAGGGCAGCTGCTCCGGTTGCTAATGGAAGCTGGCCTCAGCCACCACACCCTGAGAGGGTCAGGTGACTCCAGCTGAGGAAGATGGGGGACACTCACTTCCTGTGAACTCAAAGAGCTGGGTAGGGAAGACTCCCCCAGCCCCAGTGACAGTGCTGTCACCCTCATGATAAGAAATATCTTGAAGTCTTTTTTTTGTCCCCTCTTAAGTAAGTGCAGATCTGTCCAGAAGGCTGGGATGGAGGAGGGAGACAAAATCTGCATGAGACCCATAGAACAAGGCCGGAGGAGCTTGTCAATCGGCAGATGTTTAATTATTGCCTTGGAGGACTCTGACACCAACCCCATCCTTCAAAAAGCTGTTCTCAACACCATTAGACTGATGTCCCACTTCTGTGACATTTTGTAAGGCTCCCTTATTTTCCTGAAGGGAAATTTAAAAGTAACAAAAGCTACCTATGCACATCATTTAAAAAAAAAATCAATATAACTCTCTAACTGCAATCTACAAGAAAAAGAAAAGGAAAGCAATTTATAATAAAGGAAAATTTCATATGAAATTTCTCGAGCACATCCATCAAGGAGACACGACGGAGCAGGCAGACGTCTGCACCTAGACACAGATTCCCTGCCAGGGTGGCAGTTACAAATGTGGCTGGTGGGCGTGCGGCATTTGCAATTCAAATCCTTCGGGTGTCACTGCAGGCAGGGACGGGATTTTCAAAAATAAGGAATAACTCTTGGAAAAGTTTTGTATTCAATTATAATATTCGTCCTGTTTCCTTGTCATATACATTCTTGGGAAATTCAGGGTGTATTAAAACTAAAGAAGCCATCAGTATTTATATACGAAACAGGCTTAGGTTCAAGGCTCAGGTATCAACAGACATAAAATAACTCACACCAATGACCTGGTATGAAACCCAGAAGCCACGTGGGCGACAAGGCATCTTGAGGGTTACAGCGGCTCTCTGGGCAGAGCAGGCCATCAGAGTCTCGGTCCCTGGCCCCAGGAAGCCAGCTGGACCCCAAGCCTGTGTCATCACCAGCAGTGTTTTCAGATTTTAACCCATAGGGGGCACTATGCTTGCCTGAGAGCCGCCAGTTAGAACAAAGCTTTCAGCCCAGTGACCTGTGGCCTCACCCACCCGAGGTAGGCCTGTCTGGTGTTTTTAGTCTTTCATTTATTTCTAAAAAGCAGAGTTAATTGTCACATATGAAACCTAAAACCTACCGACCTAGCTTGTCCCCGCTCCATGTTACCTGCCCGGCCCGTTTGCATCTGAGCTCTGCATTCCAGGCTGGAAAGGCTGGCAGTGAGCGGCCTGTCTATGCCAGCGAGGGCAGACACTAGGGGTGCTGTCTCCTCGTCTCTGCAGAAACCCCTGGCACCTTCTCCTGAACCCAAAAAGGCTCGCTGCCTGTGCTGGGATGGGACAGGACAGGACAGAGCCAGAAAGGCATGGGGCTCCCTGACCCTGGGACCCCAGTGTGATGCAGGAGAGATCCGGAAGTTGGGGAGGAAGACAGATGGAGGTGCTCGGGTTGCAGGGGCAGACCCACCTCACGGGTCTGACCAAGGCTTGTGAAGCCCCTGGCGCTAGTAACTATTATTTTCCCACTGTTGTCATTTATATTCCAAGGTTCATGTGGCTGCATGCTTCCAAAAATGGCTTCTCCTGAATTAGGCTCTGTGTGACGATGGATGCACTCTATCTGCACCACCCACCGCAGAGCCCTCGCATCTGCTGAACGTTCGAAACATGGCTTGTGTGTCCTAGAAACTGAAATTTTAATGTAATTTAATTAATTTAAATGACTCCCTGTGGTTCCTGGCAACTGTGCTGGGCTGTGTGGCTCTAGTCTAACTCCTTCTAGAATGTGCTGGGAGTTCTAGCCAGTGCCTTCTGGAGGCTGAGCAGGTAGGGTTTGAGCGTCTCCCACCACAGCGGTTGTTTTCACCTCTGAGGCAGTCTCACAGACTCCCAAAGGGAGGCAAGGGCTGGGAAGGAGAGAATCTTCCTGTAGTTGACTGGAGGGGCAGCCATACTTCTCGCACTGAGGACACAGCCCTGACGGCTGGGTGGCCGAGTTCCCGCTACCTGCAGGGACACAGCCCTCGTTCAAGACCAAGGCTCCGCAGCCTCACTGGAGGTGACCCCGTGAAAGAACCCTGCTGTGCTGGGATGAGCCGTGTCCCCCTACATCCTTGCTTAAGTCCAGACCCAAAGACACACCAGGAGCCTGTGAAGTGGCCTTAGCTGAATGGTGGTCTCTGCCATCAAGTCAGAGGCCGCAGTTTGTCATGAGAGGGGGAAATATGGACCTGGACCCAGAGAGAAGCCCACATGGAGGCAGGCAGAGAACACTGGCACGTGGCAGGCCACGCGCACCCGCACCAGCAGAAGCCGGAAGAGGAAGGGACAGGTTCTTCCCCGGCACCCTCAGAGACAGTGTGGCCATAGCGACTTCTGATTTCTGGCTTCCCAAACTGGGAGAGAATAAAGGCCTTTGCTGTAAGCCACCCAGCCTACAGTACTTGGTCAATGCAGCCCCAGGAAACCAAAGCACAGGGGGCTGGATGCAAAGAGAGCTCCTGCCCCATCCTGTGGGGAGGTGAGGTGGCTACCTGTGTCCTCTTCTCAGCGGCTGCCGCTTCTTCTGGCTGGGGACCACTCCCCGTGGGGGTGGGCACTGGGTAACTTCCCCACGCAGGTCGCCACACTGCCACACAGAGGGCAAGCTGAGGCTCAGGGTGCGTGTGAAGTCTGGGACCCAAGGTCACGAGAGCTTGAGGCAGAGCCTAATTTCTGGACTCCTGCATGAGTGTCGCCCTTGCTTGGAAACACGGTCTTGGAGGAAGAGCGTAACCCCTAGTGTTTCAGGAAATTTAGCTGCAAGTCCGTGGAGACGTGGAAGTGGCCAATGTGGGCCTTCTGAGGACGCCTGGGCCAGCCCGGGCCCTTCAAGGGACAGCGTGACCCAGGCAGAGGCCCAGACCCTCCAGGGTGGGGCAGGCTGGGCCCCTGCTGGAGGAGGAGCACGTACTGGGGGGTAGAAGGGGACACCGTGCTGTCACACCAACGGGCCGGGGGTGGGGGGAGGATGAGGGACAGCTGGACCGAGGAAGAAGGGGCTGTGTGTGAAAGAGTGTGCGCGCACGTGTGAGCACTCCAGGGGAGAGGAAGCGTGCGGGGCGCAAGAGCAGGACAAAGGCCATGCAAGAGAAGGCTGCCTTTGTGAAGGGAGGGACAGCTGCACTGGGCCCAGAGGGGAATACTCAGTCCTCTCTCCTCTACGCTCGCAGAAGGGCCAAGAAGAAAGAGGAGGAAAGGCCGAGACGGTGGGAGGGCTGGCGAGGAGAAAGGGGTATGGAAGGCGGCAGGGCTGCAGGCCGGAGGAGAGCGAGCACTCCTCTCTGCTCCCCACAAAGACCCACTGAGCCCCTGGTACGGGGCAGGCACTGTCCTCGGCTCAGGGACACGGAGGGGATAGAAGACCCAGTCCCTCTGTCCCTGGAGCTGACAGTTTAGAAATGAGACAGTCACGAGTTAGTGGGTAGAAGACACAGCCGGTGGAGGAAAGAGCCAGGGATGGCAGAAGGAGCAAGCACTGGGTGGGGAGAGGTGACTCAGGGTGGGAGTCGGACAGCAAACACACGAGTATGTGTTAGGCAGCGTCCCGTGCTCTGCATGACAAGAAAGCAAATGAGGAGGTAAAGGGGCCACTGGAGTGGTCAAGAAAGGCTCCCCCGAGGGTGCCACTGGCACATGGACCCGAGGACAGGGCGTGAGCAGGCGGTGCAGATGACACAGGCAGGTTCCAGAGCGGGAAGAGTAAGCGTGACGGCCCCTAGCTGGGGGGTGCCACATGGCACAGGTGGCATGCAATGACAAGCAGGAGCACTGTGGCCGGAGTGGAGCGACTGAGGGAGAACTTTCACATTCTGGGGACATATACTCTCTTGCTCTTGCTGAACATGAATGAGGAGGCACAGAACCCGGAAGCGCCAGCCACCGCCTTGGGACCTTGTGCTACCCCTGGACATTTATCCTCCCAAGGGTGCTCATATCTGAGGCCTCCAGGTTGGGATGAAATCACCATACCTTTAAACCAAGGGGTGTGACTGTGCCTAAAACTGGCCTGTACCTTTAACGCTTAGGCATGGGAAACTTCTATAGTTTGTCAAAACCAGTTACAGCCGGGGTTTCTGTCACATGGTCCATGGGCTACCAGCATCACACATCCTCAGGGGCAGTAGGCACAGCTAGAAAGTGCCCTGACCCCTGCGCCATCAGAAGCCACACAGCCCCTCCTCAGAGCCTCGGGTGCAGAGCCCGAGCAGAACTGCTGAGTGGAAGGGGTGTGCACTTCCAGCTTCGCCAGAAACGAGCAAAGTGCTCTTCCAAGCGGAGGGCCAACCTGTGTTCCCACTGGGTGTGTGACTTCCTGTCCCCACATCTTCACCCACTCCTGGTGTCACGGGATGGTAAGAGGTGACACCCATTGTTGGCTCCATCTGCACCTCACTGGCCTCTGAGAGGTGTAGCACATGCCACCACTTTGCTCCTCGTGTGCAACTCACTGTGTTGTCACCAGAACCCTGGCCCAGGTAGTCTGGTTGATGCAGCAATACTTGTGGGAATGACCATCATTGTACCAGTCACTGATGTGACATACTTAATCGTTGCAAAACCCTATGAGCTAAGAAACATTATTTGTGATGGAGGCATCCGAGATGTAGAAGTTAAATAAGCGAACTTAGCCCTCACAGCCAGAGAGTGGCAGAGCCCAGGTTTGAGCTCAGTTAAGCCCTTGCCAAGAGCAGGGAGCAGTCTGCTTCCAAGCCCGGCATGACTCCCACTGTGGGTTCATCTGGTACAGTCGGGGCAGCAGTGGGCTCACCTGCTGCTGAAATGTGCCAAGGGTTTTTATAAAACCTGAGGATGTCATTTATCCCCCCAAGGGTGTTCCTATCTGTGACGCAAAGCCTCAGAATTACAGGAAGCCGGACCCAGAAATATCAAAAAAAAAATTAACAAATGGCTATTTATCCTGCTTAAACTCGGTACCCCTCCCTTCACCCTTTGTCAGTCTCTACTGGAAACATGGGCAGCGTGAGGCAAGATGATTGCAAAATGAAATTGCTAATCTTCTAAAAGATGCAGGGTTTTGTGAAATTAATTAAAGAGATGCTGGAGGACACCTCAAAACACATGCAAATCCGCTGGCAAATAATAATCCAGTGTCACAGATAAGTGAAGAGAGGCTGTTGAAAGGGATGATGAGGGTAAGAAGCTCTCATAGGGGAGGCTTGGATGTCAAGGGGCACAAATGGCCCGGGGAAAGACTGATCAATTCATCAAATGCTTTGGCAAGGATGCTACAGGTTTGCAGTGACGATGGCAGCGAAAGCAAGGGTACCCTTTGTTGCCGGTGTGCTGTCACTGCAAGTTTAAATTACACCCCTCCCAGCTGACACACCATCAATTCACCTCCTTCCACAATCAACCCCTGAGTTAATTAGAGCCCAACCCAAGCTAGATATTGTGGGGCCTAACATGAAGCTATTTTCAAAATGTTACAGTTTCACTTTTCAAGATAAAATAGCTAACCAATACATTGTAAAAGGCGCTATTTGTTGAAACAGTGGTCAGCTTAAGTGGCATCTTTCTGGTACCAGTCTCCCTTGGTTCAGACAACTATCTGTGTACAGAGTGTGCAAAAGCACAGATAGCTGAGATCACTTACTGTGGTTGAGACTTTAATTTTCCCTCAGTATCCATTTTCTTTTGCTCTCAAAGTAAAATCATGTCAGCTGGGAAAATGACCACCAGAATAATGTCCACATTTTCCAGGCTTCTTTGCAGCCACATGTGGTCATGTGACTCATTTCTCACCAATGGGAAGTACAGAGAAATAGTCTTGAGTCTTCGACTGATTTATGAGGCAGGGCCCCCCAAGGCAGCATGGGATTTTAATCGAGAGGAACAAAGAACAGATATCTTGGGTCTCACAGCCAAATTTAAACCCTACATAATCAACTTCAATAAGAGGTCCACATGGTTACAGGCAAATTTATGGCATGTGTGCTGCAGCAGGCTGTTTGTCATCACTGAAAGCTCTAAAAGGTTCACCATCACTAATGCAGAGTGTAACACTTACTATCACGCAATTAAACGTTTTCACTTTTAGGGCCAGGGATTTAGCTCAGTGGTTCCACTGCCTGCCTTGCAACCACTCGATCCCCGGTATAAAAAAAAATAATGTTTCCACTTTAAATAGCGACTTAACATGAAACTCAAATCAGAGCTTCCTAGCTGCCAGGGTGAAGAGGGAAAACATAAAAGGTTCATAATTCTTGTTACTTAATAACCAGGAGCAAGCACATCGTGAGATAGATGTTTCCAGGCTCCTGAGTTCTAAAAGCTCTAGAATGCCCCCTCCCACAGAGAGATGTTCTAAGTACAATGAATAAAATTCTCAATGGCAATTTGTTTTGGTTTTGTTTTGGTACCAGGGATCAAACTCGGGACCTTAAGTGCCGGAACCACTGAGCTAAATCCCCGGCCCCTCAATGGCAATTTGACAGAAAATGTAAACGTTCTGTGTGGATGGCTATTTCCTTTTGATACTGTGCTGTCTCCACTGAGGGTAAAATTACTAAGCAAAGCTGGGGAAGAGCAGTTTGCCGGGGAGAAGTTTTTTGGTGATTTGTGTCAATTCAAGGGAAAAGTCTGGGAAACCTATTTTATTCTTTTTTTTGGTCTCACCTGTATGACTGTGAAACACTAGGCTCCCACACAAGGCCCCCCAAATGTCACAAGACTGCACGCTTGCTCTCAGCCTGACAGCACATTCCCACACCGCCTCCACACCCTGGAGTCCTGGTCTCCATTCTGATCGCGCCTCAGTCTCCTCCTTTACAGCTCTGGCCAAATCCCTCTGAGGGGTGTGGCTGCCCTGGCCACCTGATGAGGGGCTGGTACGTGCACATTTTAGGGCCCTTCCTGCCCCTTTGGCATCCACAGCTGGAGGTTTTGGGGTGCACCTTTCAGCCAGAGGCAGTAAAGAGTGTGTGTGAACCACTCCTGCCCCTGGCATATTTTCTTTGTCCCACAGCATGAATTTTAAAAAACTTGAGTTTTGCCAACATTTTTTAAAAATTGGGATATTTCAGCTATGATTTTAAATGTAAAGACAACGTGAAGGCCAGCAACTCCAAGCACAGGGCAGTCATTCTGGACCTTCATGCCCCCTTCAGGAAGGGCTCGAGCCTCTGTGATGACCCCACCTGTCCTGTGTCCACCAGGGATGCCCAGGCCCTTCCAGCCACCTGCAGGGGTGGCCTGTGTTGAGCTGACACACCTGGCTGTGTACAGAGCCCCACGGAGCAAGGCACGCAGGTCAGACTACGGGCACCTGTGTAGGGAGGGAGGCAGTTACACCAGCCGGGTCCGTCCCTTCCCGAGGGCCCCGCTGGGCCATCTGACAGGACACCATGCAGCCTTGAGGGCACAGGCTCAGCTGAAGGAGGCCTCGGTCCTTTCCTCCGGCCCCTCCCACCCCAGCAATGCCTTGTCACTTGGAGGCAATGTCTCAGATTGCAACATTTGAGTCTCAATATCTGTTTTCACAGCTGCCTCAGCTCTTTGCCCAAGGTGGGGAGTAGTTTTTTTAATTAAAGCAATTTGAATTAATTGAGTTGGAGAATTCTGCAATGGTGTTGGGGAAAGAGACTCTACTGTAAGCGCATCTGTATCTCAGCAGCCAGCCCGGCAGAGGAGCCTTGGGAACCCAACCCAGTGCCCCCGCAAGGTGACAAACAGGAAGCCTGGTAGTGCTGCACTGAGGTTGGCATGGACAAGGAAGTCCCATTGCCAGGGCGGCTGGTGCAGCATCCTGGTCACCTCTTGTAGGGTGGCCAGCTCCCCAATCTGCTGACGGTCTAACCCAGTAAAATAGGTCCCCAGATTCAGTAAGTTAGCAGAAAACACAAACCTGTGCATGGCTACTTTGTGGCCCCCTGTAACCTCATCTGTATTTAAATAGACTCCCCTTTTTGGAAGGCAAGTTTGTGTCACTACCGCAGACAAATCTGTATTCTTCTGATTTCTACACATGGAAAGAAAGAGAGCTAGGGCATAGCTCACTGGTACTGCACTTGCTTAATGTGTGAGGCCCCAGGTTCGATCACCAGCACCACACACACATACACAAAGACACAACTCTGAAAGGAAAGCTGTTCTGTGTACAACCCAGAATCATCTTGGGGACCCTCACAGCGCATGGGCCACACCCTGAGCAGCTTGGGGAGCTCGGCGAGGTTGCCTGTCCCTCCCGGACACTCACCTGTCCTTCCTGGACACTCACCTGTCCTGTAGCCGGTGCTGTTGAGGTACATGGCGAAGGTGCGGCTCTCGTGCTGCGCCTGCCAGGAGGGCGAGGAGCAGTTCTCGTTGTTGGTGTAGGTGTTGTGGTTGTGGACGTATTTGCCGGTGAGGATGGAGGATCTCGAGGGGCAGCACATGGGTGTGGTCACGAAGGCATTGATGAAGTGGGCCCCGCCCTGCTCCATGATTCGTCGCGTCTTGTTCATCACCTGCATGGAGCCTGCAACAACACAGGCAGGTGAGGCGGGGCCCCTGGATCCTCACCACGAGCCCTCGGCGGGCGCGTCTGGACAGCTAGATGGGGGTAACTGGGGGGTCCTGCAGTCAGGGGACACTCCGGGTCCCCAGTTCCAGTAGACATTCCTGCCAGTGTAAGTAAAAACCTGTTTCTAAATGCTCTGAGCCTGGAACCAAACTGTTTTATAATATAAACAGCACGTCTTTTTTTGCAGGGCGTTAATATACACTGATATTTTTGGAAAGTAACCACCATGTGAACGGAGGGAAGATTACACACTGTTTTGTTTGGAACTTTCTCAAGACTCATCAGTGTCCCCTGAGATCTGGTCATGCCACCTGGGGCCGCCCCTCTCCCAGTCTTTCTCAGCCCAAATGCTCTGCACCTGGCGCACCACCTCCTTGGCCCACTCGGAACCTACTCCCACTTCCCCCCAAACCTGACCCCTGGTCAAACTGTGTCTCTGCTCGCAGACCCTAGGGGTCACCCCGGCTCCCACTCCTCTGGGTGCTCCTCCCCTGCAGCACGGATTATTAGGACTTAATTATATACCCAGGTAGCTGTTTCCTTCATGCCTGTTCTTGCTTCCCAGCAGAGCTGGAGGCCGGTGAGGCACTTGGGAAGGAGTTGAAGGTGTGTGCAGGCAGCGGGGCCCACGAGGGCACAGCCTGAGTGCTTTGCTGACTGCTGCATGGTGGCACTGCGATAGTGTGTAACACGCAGGGGGTGATCAACAGTGTGAAGAGTGGTGCACAGAGGGGTGTTGTGTCTGGTGCCCTGTAAAGACTAAGTGCAAACACTGACATCTAGTGAAATGCTGCACAGAAATCTTTTCTCTTCTTTCTTCGGCCAGCTTGGGTTCCCCCCTTTTCCTTGCAGTTCTATGACCACGGAACCTGTCAACATGACCTTACTTGGAAAGAAGCTCTGTAGATGTCCTAAGTTGTAGATTTTGAGATGAGACTGATCTGGTTACCTGGTGGGGTCCTAAATACCAAGTGTCCACACAAACTCAGGCCGAGGCCTGTGAAGAGGGGAAGAGACTGTGTGAGGAGCCCAGGAACCCCCGATAGCTGGATGAGGCAGGGAGGACCCTCCCCTGGGGCATCAGGAGGAAGCACAGCCCTGCTGGCACATTGACTTTGGCCTCCTGGCCTCCAGAGCTGTGGGAGTAACGTTCTCTTTGAAGCCACCCATGTGCAGTGATTTTTAGGATACTGCAGGAAACCTAGGCAGGATGGACCAGCAAGTGAGGTTCTCCCCTGACAGCAGAGATCACCATCACCTAGCAACTCCCTAGCAACAGGACAACAACCAACAAGCCCACCTTAGTCTGTCCTTCAGGGCGGAGAATGGAAGGGAGATTTACAAGGCTCTTTCACCCCACCTCTGCTAGACAGGGAAGGAAACAGCCAGAGCTGCCCCGGGGGCAAACATCATCTCTCTTCATATCTCCTTGATGTGCACAACTACCCAGCAGCTTCTGACACACTCAGAGTAAGGGCCGAGTTCCTTCCTATGGCCCCACTTCCCGTCTTCCCCCGACCACATCATGCTCACCTGTTGGGGTTCGCTGCCCTCCTGTCTCCCGAGGCCCCAAGCTCATCCCTGCCCGAGGGTCTCTACACTTGCCACTGCCTCTGTCCAGTCCTCTTCCTGAGACTTGCTTCGGCTGGTAGCACTCATCATTCTCGAGAAGTCCAAGTCCCCTCCACAGTGGGCCAGCTGACCTTGTGAGTGGAGGAGCCCCACTGGCTCACTTCCACCACAGCCCCACTCGATTCTGCAATCACCTCCAGCACGAGTGCTTGCCGGCCGGACCTGGCAGGCCATCAGAGGGCTGGTGCCAGGTGTGCGGGCTCCCTGCAGAGTGGCTGGAGAAGGGCTCATGGCCCCCCTTAACCGGCAGGTGCACCTCTGCGGAACCTGAAGGACGACCCAAGGCTGGCAAGCCCCTCTGTGCTTCCCTTGTAGGCTGTGCAGGGTTGGCGCTGGCCACTCAAGGGAGCCTCACTTCCGGAAGGACCCCTGCAGTTGCCTACCAGTTACAGCTAGGCCCCAGAGAGTTCTCAGGAGCTTGTGTGGCCTTGATGTTGGGGACCTGAGGATTCCTGCCCAGTTCATGACACAAAGCCGGTTCTCTCCAGCGCATCCCATGCATGGCCTTGGCCAGGAGGCTCAGGGACCACACGGACTGCGGGTCCCGGGTGCAGCCCCTCCTGGCACAGCTCCAGCAGGCAGGAAGCTGTCTTTCTTCACTTCCTTCACTGTTGCACCCCCACCCCAGCACACTGCCTGGCACCCAGTGAGTGCTCAACATACACCTGCTGACTTCACAAACAAAAGTCTGACTTTCCCTACTGGGTTTCCATGTAGCACAGGAGCCCATGCTCGTGCGTGGCCACAGATACGCGTGTGGGTGTTAGTGTTCAGCATAGGGAATTCCTAAAAGTTGGCCTTTGCATCGAACAGATCATGTGTTCTCTGATTTGCCACACTCGCCAGCACTCCCTAGTTTCACACCTACCTTGACCACTCTCAGACCCTGCCAAGCCCCAGAGGGCTGGTGCTACAACTTCCTAATACAGCTAAGCAGTCGGGACCAGGAGGAGGGCAGTGTCACGTGTCGAACACGCTATCATTAGCTGAATGTTTATTGCTCGGTACATGAAATGTATCCCTCAGCTCTCCAGAGGTCCATTTTCTAGAAGAGCAACGGAGCTCAGGTTGTTGAGTGACTGGTTGCACTGCATGGCCGAGGGGCGGTCTCAGAATTCAGCTCGTCCCACGGAGGAGCTGGGCACTGTGTTCCACGCGGATGAGGTGGTCCAGGTTCACCATGCAGGAGCAGTGACCGTGACCCTAGGAACTGTGCAGAAGTCCCTATGCTCTCGGTTGGGCATCAGTGAGGCCCAGGAGTCCTTGGTGACCCAGAGGTGCCTTTAGCTGGGCACTCGGTCCCAGCACTAAACACCAGGGATGGTGGTAGTGTGAAAAGGATTCCCTTTTCCGTCATCTGATGAACTCCAGGGAAAGGACCAGCTGCACCCTGAGCACCAGGCAGGTGGCTGCATTTGTGTGGATGTCATTTCCTTTTTTGGTACTGGGGATAGACCTCGGGTCCTTGCACTTTTGAGGCAGGCAGTGGAACCACTGAGCTAAATCCCCGGCCCCTGGTTTCATCTCCTTCTACTTAGGGCTCCTATTTTGTCCTTTAAAGAAGTAGAAATCTTGGGCTTATTTTTTTAAAGAAAATTACACTGATTTACCAGAGCCAATACAGTCCAGGTGGCCCACTGAACGGTGATGGGGGAGGTGATGTGGCCAGAATCTGGCAGACACCACTAGCAGCAACCCAGACCTGTCCACACCAGATCGCATCACTTGTGATCTGACACACACCTGGCAGCCAAGCCCTGGAACTCACCATCCCTTCCTGTCCTCCTGAACCCCCTCCTCAGTCTGGGTCTCTCTTTGGAAAGGACATCCGAGATCAGACCTTGTCAGCTCCTCCCTGGGCAGGCAACCCTCTCTCCCCCACCCACACTGCAGCCACCGGGCCCTCTCCTCTGTCCCGGAGCCTGCGTCCTGCTGTTTCTCCCATGGCAGTGCCTTCCCTGTAACCGTGCAGCTGGCCCTGCCCCTCCTTGTTCTTACTCACAGGCTCTCCTCCTGGTGCCACCTCCCTTGGCCACCATGTCCAAAATTTTACTCCCTCACCCTCGATCTTTCATAGCCCTTTCCTTGTTTTCTATTTTCAAGTCTGTACTCACTGTCCAACACACTTTTACTTATTCATGTATTTATCTTGTTTGATTTGTTCCTGCAGCCCTGGAATGTCAGCACTCCCAGGATTACTGACCCTGCTGGACTGTGTGAGCTGCAGTCCCTGAATAGTGCCGGGCACACAGTAGGTGCTCAATAAATATTTCTTGCATTCATGAATCCTGGGCACTCCAGGAAAAATCAACTCTTTGCCTCTGGTTCCAAGCCATGAGAGAAAAATGCACAGCTGATAGGTAGTCGCTCAGCACCCACCGTCCCTGGGCTGCAGGAGGGGCACAAGCTGGCCCCTCACCTCTCCACCAGGCCTTCTCCAGAAATGCAGGCCAGGCAGCCACCTGATGAAGCATGTTGGGGAGGTGGCACCCTGAATGCTGCACAGACAAGAGGAAGCTGTGGAGCTGTTCCTTTTTAGCCACTGAAAATCGAACCTAGGGCCTCACATGTGCTAGGGAAGCATCCTCCCATTGAGCTGCATCCCCTACCCCTTTTATTCTGAGACAAGGTCCTGCTTAATTGCCCAAGCTGGCTATTTTCCTGCCTCAGCCTCCTGAGTAGCTGGCTATTTTCCTGCCTCAGCCTCCTGAGTAGTTGAGGCGACAGGAATGCATTTATTTTATTTTATTTTGGTACTGGGGATTGAACTCGGGTCCTTGCACTTGCAAGGCAGGCGGCAGAACCACTGAGCTAAATCCCTGGCCCTATGCATCTATTTTTAATGGGCTTAAAACCCAGGTCTTGAAGCGCTTTGTCCTGCTTCCTCCCCACGTGGGAGGGGCCTCACTGCTATGCCCTGGCTGGCAGTGCCCTGTATGTGTCCACTCCGTGCGTGCATCCTGCTCTAATTAGCCAGCTGAGGAGGGCTGTGTCAGCCTGCCGTGCAAGTGCAGTTCCGCAGTGTCCTGCGTGACAGTGGCTCCTGCATACAGGCAGCTGGACGTGCCGAGCTTCACTTGGGAAACAGTGACCTGCTTTATTACAAGTGGGTAGTGCCCTGGCACTGTAAAGCCACATCTGTAAGATGGAAACATATGATCTAATCCCCCTGCCCAGCCCCAGCCCTGATGCAAACGCCAGGTCTCATGGCAGGGAGGGCCTGGCAGATGGAGCCACGAAAAAATCAAAAGGTCAATTTTCAGTATTTCAAACAAAGCCATGCCAGCCAAGCCAAACTTATTTTGTCCAACATAAATCTGGGGACATGCAGACAAAAACAGGCCTGGTTTCTTTCCATGACCAAACTTTCCCCCCAGCCCGGGCCCGGGCTGAGGTCACCCTGACACCTCTCTGTGACTCTGCCAGCCAGGGGACCCCACCTACCTCGCCCCCACCCATGGACTTAAACTCCAGGGCAGAAACCAGTCTGCCCCTCGACACTCAGCTGCCTGCCCCATTCATGATTGGTTTTGGGGCCTCCTGGTGTGGCAACTATCTTATTATTTCTTTGATACTTTTAAGTAACTTGAAAAAAAAAACCTTTCCTCTCAATCCAAGTACCTGCATGAGATTATGGATTTAACATATTTTTGGATGCACAATATAGTAAGTCTGTAAATAGTAAAATCAGTGTTGACCTGCCATGTAAGATGGTTTCCTGCCTTATCAGTTTCAGAATTAATTAATTCTAATGAATTAATTTGCTCTTTTTTTAATTGCTAGGGATGGAACCCAGGACCTCGAATGCTAGATAAGCCTTACCACTGAGCTACACCCCCGGCCCAATTTACTCTTCTATGGCAACTCACCATAAGAGTGAGTCAGAATCACCATTATCCATGGGGACTTTGCAGGTGCCAGGGACTTTCAAGATTCCAAACATAAGCCACTTCTTGCCTTTCCCAGGGACAGATAGTTCATGTCCACTTCTGAGCCCAGGCCTGGTGCTGCCGGAAGCAGGTACAGACTCTGGCCCTTCAGGACAGACTCCTGTGGCCCTCACTTGGGGGGCACAGGAGGCACTGCATTTGATCAATAGCTAATAAGATGATGGCTTCTTATGTTTCCTTAAAATTATAGGTAAATAGAGTCTGCGGTGGCAGGGCCTCCTGGGGAAGTAGTGGGAGGTACTCTGGGATAAGGGGAGAAGTAGAACTGGAGCTGTAAACTCGGGGTCTTGATGGGACTCTACCTAACCCACGTCTCTTGCCTGGATCTCTGCAGTTGACTCCTGAGTGGTCCTCTGCCTCCATTCTGTCTTCTTGCCATGGTCTCCACTTGGCAGCCGGGGGCTTCTTCTCACACAGTATAAAAGCCAAAGTCCTCCCTTTGGCCTAGAAGGCCCTGCGGGATCAGGAAACTCATCCTCCTTGATGCAGCCCCTACCCCCTCTTTCGCTCCCATCTGTTCCTCACAGCCACGCTGACTTCCTTCTTGCTCCTAGAACGCACCAAGCACACCCCTGCAGCAGAGCCTTTGCACCTGCTGCTCCCCAGCCAACTTAATCTCTCACTGCATCCAAGACTCTGTAAACAGCCCCTCTCTGAGCTCTGCTGATTAAAGTCATTCTATCCTCTCTTCTTGCTTGGCACTACTTTTCTTGACATGCGCAAGTGAACAAAGAAAAAATGTTCCTAGGAGACTCACAGAGCGCGATGGCACCTTCGGCAGTGCGAGGGGTGGATGAGAGTCCAGGGCTCTCTTTGCTTTGAAGTATTTGAAAATGTTCAAGTAGGGCAGTTTGGCTCAAGAAGAACCGACTACAAAGGGGCTAACAGTGAGGGCTCCGCTGCTTATGGCTCCCCACCTACAACTTTTATCTGGGGACAGATAACTTGGCACGGAATGTTCTAGCACGGCCTCTGGGCAAGGACCCTGGGCTCTGCGGAGATTACGGTGCCTTTGAAGCCTACAGGAGAGGTCATGATCTGAAGGCTGCAGCCAGCCCTGCTCACATAGTACGAAGTCTCAGGGCTAAAGAATGCAATTACTTGCTTATACTTTGAAAAGTAGCACATTTTTCTAGCGCTCTGTCATGACTTTGGAGGGCACTTAGCATCTTTGCATTCATGAGCTCCTTCCTCTGAAAAACATTAAAAATTATACTTCATGGGTGTCTTGGTATAAAATGAATATATTAACATCCTGTATCAAAACATTTCCTCCCACCTTAAAATTTCTTTTTGTACTTATTTTAAAAGGATTCCAGACATTTTCACAGATCCCTAAAACTATTATGGGTCCCCAGCACTGCTCCTGCTGGGACTACGGGGAAGAGAGCTCTGGATTTTTCATAAAAATTCTTTCTAGCTTCTTAAAAAAAAAAAAATCTGCCTGCACTGGGTGTATGTTCCCTCCTGGCATCATCAGTTGGTGCTGGGAAGCAGCCACCTCTTGAGGGGCCTGGGGCTCCCCCTGCTTACCACAAACCCTGACACCCCATGAGCTGCGAGCTTCATGCTGGGTGCCTGTCATTCCTTGACCACGGGTCCTGCTGCTTCTCTGCCTACAGAGTTGAGGAGGAGGCAGAAGGCATCTTGAGTCCACTGCTCTACTAAAATGGAGCAAAGAGGGCTGCACATTCCTAGGAAACTAAGAGGGCAGGATCTTGTGCCTGGCCTCCCTGGGGACTCTGCAGGCCCGTATTTGCTACCTGATAGAAGGCAGGGCCTGGGACGCAGGGGGAAGAAGGCAACGCTGCAGGTTTCTATAATGACCAGCACATGAGCCACTCCCTGAGTTTCGTGCACACACCACTGCCACCGTCTACCTGGGTCTGCTCCGGGGCTCCAAGCTGTGCTTTTCTTCTTTCCTAAGGTCGAGGAGCAGGGTGTTCAGGCCACCTGGCAGTGGCAGGTTAGGGGAAAGGAGACGTGACACTTCTGGCTCAGGCCCATCTTCTCTCTGCCTGCTCATATTTGTACATTGAGGGGATCAAATGCTGAACATGGATGTAGGTATTTCACATACATGTGCACACACGCATGCACACTTCAGCTCTAGGCTGAACCACCTGTGGACTTTGGGTACCAAAGAACACTGAATCAAGAGACTAAAGAATGAGGTGCAGGCTGCTTTCAACTACCTACTTTCCTCATGCCTCAGTTTCCCTGTTATAACAGCACACAGGTACCTAACTTTAGGTACCAGGTCGTTTAACTATGAAATTCTAGGATGGTTCTAGAACACTATGTCACCATACCCAGCAGGATGGCAAGGGCTCTAGAGGCGAGAGGCTGGAGTTTGAATTTTGATCTTTCTACTTGCTGTAGATCTTGTGTAAATGATTTAACCCCCCTGTACCTCAGTTTCCTCATCTGTGAAGTAGGGAGAAGAACAGTACCTCTTCTTTAGCTTTGTTCTGAATTTTAACTGGGAAAAATATATGTAAAGTTTTTAGTTTTATGTTTGGCATAGAGAAAGCACTTAATTCATGTTAGCTCTGAAACCGTTCAATGATTGTAGTTCCCAAATCTAGTCTAATACAGACTCCAAACATGGAGCGTTCTTGGTAGAACCCTGTTTGCCTAAAAGTATTTAAAAATTTGAATTGCTAACTTTTTTCTTTAATCAGATTTCACATCAATTCACCTTTCTTGCTTTGCTTAAAAAATAATGAGAACTGTGTTGTGGATGGGCCCCTAGGTGGGTAGGCCTGAGCGCTGAGGCCCTCGTGAGAAGGGCCAAACCATGCCCACCTCCCCCTATGCGGAACCGGCCTGGCTGATGCAGCGGGCCAAGGTGGAAGGGGACACAGTGCCCATGGTTCTGCAACCCCTGGGTGATTCTTCTCCAGCTCAATCATGCTGGGAAGGGACCGCTCCACCATGGCAGACAGCATGGGTGCAGCAGGGGGAGGGGGGCAGCAGGCTTGGGTCCAGGCCCAAGACAGCCTTCACTGGGCGGGTGCAAAGGGCCTGGGCTCTGCCCAAGGCGGGGAAGCACCTGTGACTTGTACCATCTTGGGGGTGCTGGGGTGGCTCGCTGGGCTGGAGCTCACTGGGCGGCCCCTCAAATGCCCCTGGACGTCCACAATGCAGTGGGATCTGTGTGGGCCTCCTGCTCCCAGTGACACCTGCTTAACAGTCACTGTAGGGGACGTGACTGTCCCAGAACAGCTCCGTCTCCATCAGGGACCAACAGCAGCCATCAGAGGCCACACCTGGGCAGAGGGGACCTGTGGTTAATCCCATCCTCGCTGCTGCTGGTGACAGTGACTGCCGAGCCTGTTAGGGTCCAGAATCACCACGCTGCATTCTCAGATGAGGTTTCCTCCCTGTGGTGCAAAGGGAAACCGCTGCTGACTCGTGGATGATGCAGAGTGAAGTCAGATGCTATGGCTGCTTTCAGCTATGAAAACCAAGGCTCAGATTTGGCCTGCAACCCAAAACCAATTAGCACACGTGGGGAGGCAGCCTCAGAATGTCACTAATGGGCATGGTCGGAGAGAGCACTGTTTCTCCTCCACCACCTTCTGCTGGCCCTGGCTACAGACTTCTGGGAGGAAACCGATACTGTGGCTCCAGTGGAGGCCAAGGGGCCTGGGGTTGGGGACGGGGGTGGCACACGGTGACAGGTGGGACTCAGCAGCCACTGGACTCTCCCTCCCTGAGGAAACCCATCCAGAAGGACACCGCTCCTGACCCTAGTGATCATTCAACAAGGTGGGTTTTCCGGGTGTTGTCCAGCTTTCGAGGGGCCAGGCTTCCAGCCACTGGCCTACAAGGCAGCTTCACGACCATCCCGGGTCACAGCCCTGTCCCTTCTCCCATCTGGCCTTCGCAAACAGAACCACCTGCCCTGCTCTTGGGCCCTGCGAGCTTCAGAACAGAACCAGGCCCACTGGCCTCCCTCTTGGGCAATGCCTCACTTGGACCACTGCACTTGACGCTGCCCTGCCTGTTCCCACTCTTGTCCCCAGGCCGCCCCTCTCCACCAGCAGCCAGGGCGAGTGCCAAGTATCAGACCTGCTCAGGTGACTTTCCAAGTACCTTGTGTGAGATCCAGGTCCTCTTGCAGCCCTCCTGGGTCTGCGTGACTCCTGTCCTCTCTGCCCACAGCCCCATCCCTCTGCCCTTCACTCCCAGGTCCTGCTGCCCCCGCCAAACTCCCCTGGGCCTGTTCCTGCCACAGGGCTCTTGCACCAGCTGTCCTGCCTGTGAGGCCCCTTCCCCACTTTCCACCTGCAGGCCTCGGCAGTGACACAGATGCACTACACCACCTCTTGCTGGGCCCCTTGCTCCTCCTCTCTGGTGCGCCTGAGGCCCTAGGTCGCTCACTGATATGTTTCCCGTCTTCCTCCTCCCAGGCCTTACTTTGACTCTTCAGTGCACCTGGCTGGTGACAGGGCCTACAGCCCTCCCTCTGGCCTGCAGGATCTGCTCTGTCCCCAGGGAAGCCCCGCGCCCCTGGCTTTGGCTGGGTTTGTCCAGGGGAGGCGCCGGGAGGAGGCTGGTGGAAGCAGGAAGTGAGGTAGGCCCTGGATTCCTCATCTCCCTCCCTGTGGTGTGCGCAGGGTGGTCCTGTGCCTGGTGGGCCTCTGTCTCCGGGTTGCAGCTGCTGCTGGCTCCCGTCATGCCCTCAGACTTGAGGTGGGGTTGTCCTCACTGTCAGTGACTAGCCTTGGGGGCGCCACACTATCCCCACACCCAGCACAACATGGGTAAGCCCCCGAAATAATCCAAATTCATATGTGCCCATGCTCCTTGCTGAGATCACGTGGCTAAATAACTCCTGTTCATGTCCTACGTGCCTTGTGGGATGAGGTCCTCAAAGAGTGGCGACTTCATCTGAAGATCCATCCTTTTTGCCCTTCTGCTTCCTCTTTCCTGTTGTCTGGAACGTGCCTGTGATTGCTGGAGCTCCAGCAGCCATTCTGAAGCACAAGGTGACCTTGCAGATGAAAACTACACGGCAAATACGATAAAGCAGACAGGGAGAGAGCTTGGGTCCCTGATAACCTTGAAGTCATGGTACCAATCCTGGACTACCAAGCTCCAGATAATTTTATGTGAGCAAGAAGCAACACTCTGTCCTGTATAAACAACTGTTACTTTCTATCTTTCTTTCCAAGCTGCCAAACCTAATTCTGATATAATACTTTCCTTTCAGAAATCGAGTGATTCCGCAAGTGTTGCTGAAATGAGGTTTAAAAAAAACAACTTGCAGGAATGTGCTTGGCAAGTAGAACAGCAGGGTGGGTCGGAAGGAGGCTATCTCCCCCAGAGATAACCTGCGCACGCATGTTTTCTTCTTCAAGTGAGCGCTGGCAGCAGGAATGCTGGGAGCTGGAAGTCACCCGAGCTGGCGCTGGAATCCGGGCACGCTGTCCCGGGCCACCAGCCATCTGGCCCCTGAGGAGCGCTCAGCCTGCCTGAAGTTTGGAATCCACCCGGTGGCTATCAACTGGTCTGCAGCTCGGGGTGTGGCTTCCTTGTATTTGCAGACGGGAAGAGGAAAACGGGGCTGCCCCATACCCGGCTGGGCCCTTCTGTCCACACCCACCTCACCCACCGGCAGCTGCCCGAGCTGGGATCGCAGGCCCCTCTGGGAACTGGCGGAGGGCCTAGGACCCTCGAAAGCGCAAACAGGCACACAAGTCATGCTCCATTCCCACCCTCCTGGCGCGGGGCTCCAGGCTGGGGCTGCCCTCAGCTCTGCTCCCCTGAGGGCACCTGCACCATCGCAGGCCCTGGCTTCCCTGCCTCTGAGGGCAGAAAGGGCATCTGCTGGGGTTCAGGCCAAACGTCGGCGTCATCTTCACTGCTCTCGCGCTCGCCGCCACCAGCGCGTCTCGCCAGCTGCACCCCACGGCTCTCCCACTGCTGAGCCACCAGCAGCCTGTGCCTGGACCTTGGGGGAGGCTCCTTTGCAGGCGTCCTTTTCAGCACAACCTCCAGCGTGCTTCCAGGGAGCAGCCAGAGGGGACACGGTGGAACCAAAGTCAGGCCACGGCCCTCCTCTGCCCAGCGTCCTCCACTGCAGGCCACCTCGCTTGAAAGCGAGTCCTCCACTGCCCTGCACAGCCCCGCGGACACCACTGCCCACTCAGGCCTCTCTCCTCCCGAGCCCTGGCTCACCCTGCTCTGCCACTCCACCCTGGCCTCTGGTGGCAAAGCTGCCTCAGGGCCCCAGGACTGCTGCGAATGCTCACAGGTCGCCTTCACAACAAGGGCACCCTGTGTAGTCACAACTCTTCCCCTCTGCACCCCTTTCCTTGCTTGATCCCCCTCCTTTGGTTTGTTCTCGCCGCTTTCCACTCTCATGTCCACTACACACTTTATATGACTTGTGTGTTAATTCTTTCACTGTCACATAAACACGGAAGCAGAGAGTTTGCCTATTTGTTGCTGCATCATCACCACAGCACACAGGAGGTTCTCCCTGAACACCTGGTGAGTGAGTTTAGTCTGGTCCACATCTGAGCATCCTGCTGCAGAGATGCCACGAGGGAGCAGCATCCCCCGGATGGCACGTCCACCAGTCACTCCACCGCCTCGTGTGCAGCTCCTGTTTTCCTGCAGGGACCCACGCTTGGCCCACTCCCAGTCCTCATGGTGCAAGTGGCGCCAGGCATGTGGAATGATCGAGGATGGCCGAGCACTGGGTTCCACCCCTCTGAACAGCTCACGGTGTTGCAGAGAACATCAGGCCGAGACTCACTTGGGGACTTTCCTTGGCATCTGGGGAGACAGCCTCTGTCCCTGCACAGGCCCGGCGATGCCAGAGTGCTGCCATATGGCGAGCTGGCCCAAGGATGGAGCCAACTTGGAGGAAAGCAGAGACCGGGGAGATTCAAACACACGTGACATCTGAAGGTGACCGTCCTGGATCCACCACGCCTGAAACTCAAAATACACTTGGACTTTCCACATGCTTGAATGAAGTCCATTTCAGTTTTCTGTTTGCTCAGTCCTGCTTGAGTTTCAAGAAATCACCTGTCATAGAGAAAATCTAGGCTGGCATAGAGGGTTGGGACTCACGGTTTTACATCTACTTTGCAACCCTGACATCCTCTGCTCCCTGGCCCACAGCACAGCAGCGGAAGAGCCAATGCAGACTCAACTGCTTGGGGCCATGCAAACCCGAGCTCACGGTCCTGGCAGTGCTGCCCGCCCCTGGCCAGCTCACCCGACCACATCGGCCAGGGGGGACTGCGGTGACCCCACCCTTCAGGGCTACGAGACACGCACGGGAAACTCACCCTTAAACATAGCAGTGTAGGGAGCAGCACTCCACAGTGCTGGCCCAGCGGCACTGAAGGAGGAAGGCTTTGGCCCTCCGAGTGAGCTCAAACTACCACACACACAGCACGCCTCAGCATCCAGGACACCCAGGAACACAGCAGGAAGACACATGGTCACCTTCAATGTGTAAGGAGCAAGCAGAGGCACAGAGAGTAACTTTCCCAGGGCCACACAGTCAGTGGCAGGACAAGGATTTGAGCCCAGCCGCGAGCTCCTCAGCACTTACCCTACATCCTCCCTGGAGTATTTATTCATACCTGAAGAGGCAAAAAGGTCCTTTTGATGTGAAATTCTCCATGATTCTCCATGGTTCATCCAGTTTGGGGGGAGGCACAGCTGAAATCTGACCATCTAAAGGAGCCTCTAAGAGGCATCTTACTCCTCCCTGGCTGGGCCCTCAGGAGAATGAGCAGCAGAGCAGCAGAGCAGCACCCGACACTCTGGGGCCTGGGGCCTGGGGCCTGGCTGTACCCTCGGCCTTGGCCACAAGCCCAGGGCCACGTGGCGCCCACGGGTGTGCGTCCCATGCAGAGCGGCTGGCCCTGCTGAGGAGGCTCCAGTCCCACTGGAGCTTTAGGAAGTGAGCCTGGTGAGAGAGCATCTCGGGAACCAGGGTGCTGCAAAGACACTTGTGCTGCCGGACCACGCCCTCCTGGTGTCGCCGCCCAGCCCGCGGCTCACCAAAGGTTGGTCTGGGTCACATTAAAGCAGCAAACCTGGCCAGGTCCCCAGGGCTCCGCCTCCCTGACCAAAGGGCATCGTGAAACAGGACCTCAGCTTCTAGGCTTCTCCTTTCTCATTGCCCAGGTTGGAAAAGCAGCCATGGGCCCGCTGGTCTCCCAGGCTGATCCAGACTCAAGGATTTCCCTGAATACGTCACAAATGTATCACCCACTTGGGCCACTCACTGACTAAGATCCCCCAGGAACAAGTTTCCCTGGGCAGGTGACACTTCCAAGCAAGTCCAGGGAGTCAGAGGCACTCAAGGAAAGGAAAAGGACCATACTTGCTCCCGCCCCCAGCCCTGCAGGAAAGAAGCAGGACTTGCCCTCTCCCTGATGCATCTTGTGCCCGGCCTCTGGTGTAGACCTAATTAGGGTGGACGGCTGCCCTCCATGCTGGGGCTGGAAGAGGCCTGGACTGTCTCAGCAGAGAAGCCTCCAGCCGGAGAACTGTCAGAGCTGCTGCACGGATGAGCAGAAAATAGCAGATGATAAATTTTTTAGGACCACCCTCTGCTTGCCAGTTGTAGCAGACTGTGAGATAATGCACCGGGCTTTTTTGGAACATGCATTATTGATCTGGGTCTGTCTAGTGGTTTATAAAAAGCCCATCACAGCCCCCTGACTACCCCTTCCTGCCCCTCACCTCCCGAGAAAGCTCAACATGCTTCAAAAGCCGGGTCTGCTGAGGGGGGAGGGCCTGGCTCTGTCCCAGAGGGGAGGACGGGCAGGCACCGATGTGTGCCAGGGAGTCACATGCCACGAAACACGAGGGCTCTAATCCCGCACTGCTTCCTGGAATTTATCTTTCCGAAACAGTCACTCACGGGTGCAAAGACTCGGAGAAAAGATATTCTCAGCAACAGGATTTGTAACAGTGGAAAACAAACAAATACATCAGCGCTCTAGAAACAGCTCAATGTGCACCCCAGGAAACTGGTTAAGAATAAAGGTAGTTAAGACTATGGGCTCTGGGTTCAATTCCCGTTGAACCGCATACTGGCTGTGCGACCTTGGACATGTAGCTTAACTTCTCCACGCCTCAGTCCTAGAGCGGTGAAACCTGGTGCAGGAGACTCTGTACTGTGAGTCAGCCGCAGTTTTGCTTTCTTGTCTTTTCCCCTCATCCTCGTCACATCCACAGCGCCGCTCCTTCTCTTTGCTTATTCTCTTGGCTTTATGAAGAGTCCCACGTGTAAACTGCAGGCAGATTCTGCCATGGGGCACAGGGGCTCCCTCCCCACCTTTGGGCTCGGGCCCCAGATCTGGGGCTCCTCTGACTCTTCTCTTTGCTCTACCTCCGATCCATCCGCCCGTTCACTTGGCAAACACACAGCCACCAGGGCCTCGTCTGTCCTGCCAGCTCTGCTGCGCCACCTGCTCTGAGCTTCCACACGCAGCCCAGTTACCGCACCGGCCTCCCGTGGGCCTCGAAGCCTCTGCTCTGCCCCCCGGCCACCTGATCTCAGTGGAAGGGCTGGAGGGGCCTGCTGGGACCTGGGTGCACTGTGGTGCTCCTCTGTGTCCGTTTCACTAAGAGCAGCACTGAAGCCCCTCAGTGTGGGCCCCGGGCTCTACACCCCCGGGCTGGCCAGCTCCTGGCCCCTCTCTCCAAGCATGGCCCGCGCTCATGTGCTGGCTCCGGAGGGTGGTCCCTGTCCACCCCCAGCACCTGGCATGCTGTGATACACGGAGCTGCCTCATGGATGAAGGGTCATCCAGGGCTTCTTAATTCCCCAGCCTCCCCATGAAACAGCTTGAGGGGCCACGCAGGGTGAGACCAAGGGTCTCTGAGGTCCAGCGGCTGCACGCAAGCACTGTCTGCAAATTCTGCCAACCCTAAACTCACGTCCTCACGGCTGCAGTCTGCAGACTCCCCATGGCTATCAAATGCACCTCGTTCTGCCTGCTGCGGGAGACAGGGATCAAATGCGTCAAATTGTCGATAAAGGCTCAGGACTCTGGTCGCTTCCTGGCTGCAAATTCCTTTCACACTGATAAGCTCCCCGAGAAAAATCTATACTTGTGATCATTAATACAAATCATTGCAAGGAGTGACTGGGTTTTATAGAAAGAACCTTTTACTGGATAGCTAAAAAAGACAGAATCAAGTTGCCATCAACCAATATTCTGTTGTCTTCTGAGAGGAGACAGAAGCAAAGGGCCCACCTCCCACCTGATCAATGATCAGTGGTCCTTACCATGACCCCCCAGTGCCTCTGAGATCTCCTTCACCCCTCCATCCAGTTTTGTGTTTTACTTTACTTCCCCAGGCTCCAGCCACACTGGCCTTCTTTGTTCTGCCTCAGGACCTTTGCACACACTGCTTCCTCTCCCTATGACACTTTTCCCTCGATTTTCATACCACAGGGTAGTACTGATGCTAAGAAGGGAAATCTAATTTATAGGAGCAGGAAAATGCAGATGGCAGGGCTCATCTTTATTGTTTAGGGAATAATGACAATGAAAAAGGTCTGTACACGTTTAGTACAGATGAAAAATTTCCCCTCTATTTTCAATCCACAGTTTGCTGAACCCACACAAAGACATGGATTTGGTGCACACAGAGGCCTGGAGTATTTCTGTAGCACAGCAGTCATGCAGGGTTTCAGTGGAGAAACGTGACCCATAGAATCAGAAAATTCAAGGGGGAGAAGACACAAGATCAAGAGAAGACAGTTTTGACTGGGACAGAGCCACGGGGGAATGGGGACACGTGGAGTCTGACCCTGGGCGCAGAAGGTCTGGCTGGGAGGCCCCAATCCCGTGGGCCCCATTTCTGGGGTCTCCTCCTGGTGCCGCTGAGGACGTGGTGGGAGGAGAACCCACGGCCTTGTGGAGGAGGGGGAGGCCTAGAGGACGGGGTAGGTGGTGGCCCAGGATGGGGCTGGCTGGGCAAATCCACTGCGCATCTCTTTGAGACTTTGGGAAATTCAGAAACGGTTCTGCATCAGATGACTAGGGACCCCTTCGCCTTGAGGATCAGCTCCGAACCCCAAGTGGGAGCTGGTTTAAAAGCACCCAGGAGCAAGTTCTCATGTCTCCACGGCTGCCCTGCCTCAGGCAGAGCCCCAAGATGCCCTGCGGGTCGGGGCGCTTACCCAGCTCCACGTCCTGGTCGTCGGTCAGCACCAGGATGATGTTGGGCCGGATGTTCCTGCGGTCCCTCTGGAAGCGGCCCTTGAGGCGGTGGTGGGACAGGAATGCTGAGCCCCCGCCTAGCAGGGAGAAGACCGTTGCGGACAGCAGGCAGAGCAGCAGGCTGGGGGGCACCATCTTAGCTTTCGGCTGACCTGGTGCTCCTCTTGGAGATCTTATCCTTTCCCTTCTTCCCTCCTGACTCACAACCTAGGGGAGAAGGACAAGAATCGGGTCACGGGGGACGTCCTGCTCATTCTGCATGGGCCTTGCAGGCGGCCGGTGTGGACAGTGAGAGTTCTGCTCAGGGCCACGGCAGGTGGATGCAGGACTTGGCCCGGGGGTAGCGGCAGACTGGTTGCAAGGCCTCTGTGGCCCCTGTGAACTCTCCCCAGGGACAGCTCAAGGTGGTCAGTGACCAGCCTGGCTCTGAATGTTACCCTGCTCCATTCAATAGCAGAGAAGGAGAAGTGGTGGCTTTCAAGGGGACAGGGGCATTCTTGCCAGCTTGCTTCTGTGTGGCCTGGGGCAGTGGATGGTCACTGAGGTGTAGACCCCAGGCTGGAAGGGCCACCGGTTAGCTTTGGGCTGCACCGCCTGCCAATTCCCATCCCAGACCAGTTTCTCCTGGGCTTGGTCTCCCCACCAACAAGCCAGGAAGGAGCCTGTTTCCCCACGAATAAAAGAGGGGGCCACGGCCATTGTAAGAACTCAGTCTACTTGAAGGCATGTCAAAGCCCCTTGGCAACAGATCTCAGAGCTGGACAAATGGTGTCCTATCAGTCTTAGGCTGCAGAGGAAACAAAATGAGAAGAGAAAACGGAGGGCTAAGAGTGTGGGAGAAGAACTGTCACACTCTTCTGTGACCTCAGCCACCCCCTGGTCCCCAGGTCAGACCAGGCCACAAGTCAGGGTGGGGTAGGGGAGGCGGACAGCAGACCTTGGCCCAGCTGGTCTCTGATCTCACCCTGCGCTTGCTCTTCGGTCTGCTGTCCATCGCAGAACCTAGCCATAAAGACTGGGCTCAGGGCGCTCAGCAAGGGCTCTGGGTCCTGCAGGGGGTGGTGTCGCCTCATCCTCTCTCCTGGGGACACAAGAGCTGCTGAGGTTCTCCCCTCTCTCCACCTCCTGGGGGGCCAGCTAGAGAGACCTCTCTCCGATGAAGATCAGACCACTGAGCAGGAGACAGCTGCTCCCTCCCCAGCATGCAGTAGCTCCCTAGTGCTCCTGGCTCTCTGCCTATGGCCAGAGCTGCTGTCGGCCTCCTGGCTCCAGCTCACCTGGGCCAGGAGCCTCTGGCTCTCCTGCCCCAGGCCCAGGGTCATAATGGGTCCTCTCGGCTGCTGGCTTCTGGGTGCTGCCTCTTCCCTTGTCTCCGGAGCACCTGGTTTGCCTCACTCAGGGTCCCGTCCCAGGCCTGGATGCAGTAAGAGGCTGCCCAGGGTGGCCTGCCCCGCCCCACTCCCCCCACAGTGCCTCTCCACACCTGGGACCGACAACAGGGCAACCCTGAGCACAGGACAGCGGGCCACCCAGAGGGCAGCATCCCAGCAGCCACAGAGGGGACACATGGGCCCCTTCCCAACCTCTGTGCTTGTTACCACCTGCGGTGCAGCTGCTGCTGCTCAAGGGCCACATGCCTGGTGCCACAAGTGTTCTCTGGAATCCCTTTGAGTGACTTCAGGTGAGGAACTGAACTTTTGTGCCTCGGTCTCCTCAGCTGCAAGCTGGGTGTGAAAGATCAAAGGAGTGTGCGCAGGATGCCGAGGCAGAGCTCGCCCCGCAGCACGGGGTTGTGGTTCCTCTCCTGAAGGGTCTGCTTCAGGCCCCACGCGACCCCTGCGGCAGGCACCGTCATTCCATTCCACAGCTGAGGAAACCAAGGCTCAACCACTGTCTTCCAAGCCCCGAAAAGCTCGTGCCTGCTCCTCACCTCCCCGCTGGGCTCCCAGCTTCCACTGCTCAAGCAGTGGCCCCGCCTGCAGCCTGCAGCCGCCCTTTGCTGACTATTTGCTTAATGCACTTCTTTAAATGGTCTTATTTTAAAACAAAACTACAAACACACAGTATTGAAGAATGGAACATTCTACCCACCCAGGCATAAATGGAAATGGGCGTCCCTTCGTGTGGAGGTAATCGCATAGTGTCAAAGAAAGCTTGCCCGAGGCACCTGCTCCCTGTGCACCCCTGCCCCGCCCTGTCCCCCCCCCCCCCCCCCGCTCTTGGGCGCCCTCTTCAGGACAGGCCAGAGGGCGTGGAAAGGAGGCAGCACATCAACACCATCCCGGACTTGGCGGCACTGAGGGCTGATGGGAGGAACACCCGCGCCATCTCCTAGGTCTAAGAACCACCCTGATGACGGGATGCCCCCTCCCCCGTGGGATGTACGTCCACGCTCCTCCAACTTCACAGCCACAGAGACAGCATAACATGGCAAGGAGATTCCCAAGGTCTGCTCTCCACACGCCAACTGTTTCCCTCTAGAACTAAGAACAACAAATGCTTCCTGAGAGCTCGCATGGCCCAGCCACTCCCTGGAGCATTTTACAGGTGTCCACCCATTGTTTACCTGTTGATATTAAACCCATTTAACAGATGGCGAAGGCAAGGCCCAGTTAACATCACTGCCCCACGATCATGTGGCAGAGAAGGGTTCACACTCATCTGGCTAGACTTGGCCTGCTCGACAGACCCTCTGGAGGCAGATCTGGGAGCCAGTTCCTAGGAACATTGTATTGCTCTTTTCTCGTTGCTCAGACAAAATACCTGACACCCAAAATTAAAGGGGGAAAGGTTTATTTAGCTCAGTTTATAGAGGGTTCAGTCCATAATCATCTGGCTCCAAGGCAGGGTGGCACCACAGAGGGGCATCACAGAGGAGAAATAGTTCATGGTAGGCAGAAGACAGCAAAGCAAGCAAGGAAGCAACAAGGGAAAACAAGCATTCCTGTGCCTTATATGTATCCAAGCTACTGGGATTAGGGTGGTGCCAAACTGATCAGGGGTCTGATTTAGTAATTACCCACCCTTAATCCTAGCATTGTACCATGAATCAACCACACACTCTAGACCCAGCCACCTCTGAAAAAGCCCCACCTATGACTGCATGAGGCATGGGGGGACAACCAGACAGAAGCCAAAACACACACCGTGGCCTCAGTTTCTTCCTTTGCCAAATAAAGCAACAGGTGGCCAGGTGTTCTCTGAGGGTCTTTAAGGCTCTGGAGCTCTACTGTGTGGGTAAAGGGACCTGGGAGATACAGGCTGTCTGGGGAGCACTGGGCCGGTGGGGTGGGGACAGAACACTATCAGCCGGGCTTCTGGGTTCCGGGCCTGGCTCCCTCCTGGTCTTTGAGCACCCCTCCTCTTGGTCTCACTTGCCAACAGGATGCCCTTCCTTCCTTCCTTCCTTCCTTCCTTCCTTCCTTCCTTCCTTCCTTCCTTCCTTCCTTCCTTCCTGTAGATGGAGTCAGAGCCCCGAAACCAGGGCACAGGGTAACAAGAGCTAATTATTCCATCAGATCAAGTCATCAGTGGGTCGATTTTTGATGAATTCCCCCGGCTCAGACTCATCCTGGCCTCATGCCAGCCTTTCTCTGGATGCCCAAGGAATCAATTAAAAATGACACAAGGGATTCTGCATCTTTTTTTCCTTCTTGGTAAAACATTCCAAGTGGCTGTAGCGAGTCTGTGATGAATCATGTAGTGCTGCTGATTAACACCCGATCCACACCACAGATGCTGCCTGTCCCCCTGGCTCTCTGAAGGCCTGTCCAGCAGCTCTTCTTTGTCCTGTGTCTTCTCACAGGACTTGGCGAAGGGCCCCAGCCCAGCAGGACGTCTCCAGACACACCTGATGTCCCAAGAGTGTAGATAGTGCTCCTGCTTCTGCTAATCTACAGGGCAGGGGGTCTTGGGGTGATCACTGACCTCCAGTCCTGCTCACCACAGCTGTGGGGGAGTGGCTGGGAACTCACGAAGGCCTGCCAGGAAAGCCCCAGATGGGCTACTTCCTCTGAGGATCCCCAAATCTGACAGAAGGCACAGAGAGGTTGGGATCGGGCAGCTGAGGGTGTGGGAGAGGACGTGGAAGAGCAGAACAAGGCACGAGTGATAGGGGACAGTCCTGACAAGAGGAAGAAGGAGGCACAGAGTGGGCAGAGATGCCTGGGAGCCAGCACCCCACAACCGACCCAGACCCCCAGGTGGTCCAGCTTGCTTGCCCGCTGAGCTCCTCCATCTTCTTACAGATATTGCCAAGGGCCCGGAGTGTGTAAGGCAGTATAATCATGTCCACATGGTGGCAACAGCCTCCCTCTCATGAAGCAGCCAGAAGGATCCCGTTTCAACAAAAGCAAGAGCCTGTCTTCCTCTGCTAAAGGCCTTCAACAACCTGCAAACTCTCCGAGGGGCCACTAAGACCCTACACAGCCTGCCTTGGCACCCCTCTGACCTTATTCCTTTCTTCTCTCCCTCACTCACCTGGCTCCAGGCATGTGGACTCTTCATTGCCCTGTGAACATGCTGGGTGGGCCCCACCCCAGGACCTTTGCACTTGCTATTCCCTCTGCCTGGAGCCTTCATCCAGATACAGTATCTTTGTGGCCCCTTCCTTACCTCCTTCCAATCTCTGCTCAGATTCCACCTTTGCACATTGAAACTAAAGTTTCTGCCCTCTCTGGTAGCATTTACCACCTCCGGCAACTGGCTGTTTTGCTTACTTCTGTGCCAAGTCTCTTCACCAGAATGTCACCTCCCTAAAGGCACAGATATTTTTCAGCTTTGTCCTTTTTTTTTTTGGTACCAGGGATCGAACTTGCGACCTTGTGCTTGTGAGGCAGGCGGCGGAACCACTGGGCTAAATCTCTGGCCCAGCTTTGTTCATTTTTGTATCCCCAACACCTAAACCAGTGCATGGGACATAGCAGGCACTCAAAATATTTACAGATGTGACAAAGAATTTTCTCCCTCCCTGCTCCTGGTAAGGCCTCTCATTGTGTTGAGGCGCTTCCCCCTTGCCTAGCTCGACTGTGGGGTGGACCATGTGGCCCAAGTGGAGCCAATCAGCACATCCCATCTCTCTAGCTCGTGACTGGCCCAGACACAGACACGTGACCCAGGTCTGGCCAATGAGGGGGCATCCCAGAGACTGTAGGAAAGTTACTATGGGTGCTAGGAGTGGGTGAATCTCATGCTGATGGCAACTGCCAACTGGATACCCAAGAGAGGATGCTGGTGACATGGGACAGAGCCACTGCACATGCTGAAGGCAGAGTTAGGAGGGATGGAGAGGCTGGGCACTTCCACGGCACCTCCCTGGCAGGTTGCTGGGCACTAACCACCACAACTCCCTCTCCAGATCCCTGCAAACACTCTGCCATAGCCCAACCAGGGATCGGTATCACTCATTTTCTTATACTCTGCTCATGCCGTTGCTGGAGAGTACCATCTGCTTCCTGCAGGGCCCCAGGCTGAAAAGACACAGAACCAGCGTGGCTGAGCCTGTGCTGACATTCTGACCCCAGGCCCACTCTCTACAAGAAGAAAGGGGGACAGCTGGCCTGCAGGCAGTCAGAGAGGGCTACCTAGAAAGTATTTACAGCACCAGGGTTGAGAAGCCTCATAGAAGCCAAGCGCTGAGAGCCCACAGAGCATAGAGAAACCCTGAAGGAGAGGGTAGAGGACAGGGTGCTCCAGGCAGGGAAAGAAGCTGAGCCAAGAGCAGGCAGAGGGGATGGGAGAGGCCGAGTGGGAAGGGTGGGAAGTTTCCAGGTGCACATGCGCATGCACACACGCCCCGTTAAACCTTCCACCCCCTGGCATCCCACTTTTTCCTGGCTGCAGGCTTTCTCCAGCCCTCTCCTCTCTAGGGCTGTCAGACAGGACAGGGGCATGTGCCACCCTTCCGCGGAGCAGGTTACCCATCAGGGGGTCTCTGTGCGAGATTACAGAATTCCAACTGGAGGCAGAGGACCAAGCCAGCTCTCAAGAGCAGCCCCAGGAACAAGACAAGGCACCTTCAGAGGGAGGAGGAGGTAAAGGTCAGACAGGCCTCAGGATCTGGTCTAGAAACTGGGCATAAAGAGAAGAGTACACAGCAGGCCAAAATTTAGGGCTTAGCAACCCAGTTGTCAGTGCAACTATGCATGCAAACAGGACACTGCAGGGTCCCCTGTGCCAGGCACAGTTCTTGGCACTGTGGATAAAACAGCAGGAAAAGGCCCTGCCCTCATGAAGCTGACAGTGCATGTGGTCTACACAGCAAAAGCTGCAGGTGAAAGATTCCAGGGAAGCTGAGGGGTGAGAACCAGAGAGGAAAGAATGGCGAACAGTTGGGATGGGGTCATAGGACACAGCCAGAGTTCAGTGCAAGTTTGGAAATGATATATATTCTAAGTCTCCAGAAGCTGAGCATCAAAATGTTCTGCATGTCTGGTAAGTAGATGGTCAAGAGGTCATTCAGAACGTATACACTCAAAATATCTGCGCACTGACTAGATGCCTGGTACAGATTCATCATCAGTGAAAACACCAGACAAAAACCTCTGCTCTTGCAGCTAAAAGAGTGGACATAGGCAAGTGGACAGACCAATACGTACTTGAGGGAAACGCAGTGGGGAACAGCAGCAGGGCTGGGCTGGGATCTGCGCCAGACCACCTGGGTTTGATTCTCAGCTCTAACACTTAGATGTTTGGCAGGTGACTTAGCTTCTTATGGCCTCAGTGACCTCAACTATAAAGTGGGGACAACAATAGCATTCATTGTGTACAGTTGTGAGGATGAAACAGCTCACTGCTTGGGAAACCTTCTGAACAAATCAGAATACAGTAAGTGGCCCGTCAGTATTGGGTTGTTATTTACTGGCTTTGAACCACTCAGCATTCTCTCACTTTACTTTCCAAAACAGTTGCTAGTTTTCCTTTAGGGATCCTCTTCACCCCATCCTTGGACCAGGATTTAAATCAGGCCCCAGTTCACTCGACCATGTGACCAGCCCGGAACCAATTAGAGCCTCCCATCTCCCCTGCCTCCGTGATTGGCCAGGGTAATCCAGGTGCTGTGTCCTGACTGGTTAGGAAGAGGAACTGCTTTTTCTAACTGGCTGACTGTCTCATTCCAGTGTGATGTGGAGACCCTGGCGCCATCTTGCCTTATGTGGAGTGAGGAGGAAGTAAACACAAAAAAGGGTGGCGCTGTGAACTGGAAGGCACTTGGGTCCTGACAACATTTGAGACATGGACCCAGTTCACCCCAGGAGAAAAATCTGCCTCTGGGTTCTTTCACGCTCAATGACTTCCTCTTTCTCCTTCAGACAGTGCGAGCTATTGTCTTTCTAGGTCAGCTTCCTCATTCTTTGACTCTTTAGGGACACAAGTCAAATTCCCTTTTTTCCTCTTAGCTCATTCCCAATTGCTTTTCTGTCACTTACAACCAAATGACCTCATAAGGAAGAGCTGTAGGAGGCAGAGTGTTGACACAGGTGGCTTCCAAGTCAGCTCTGGGCTGGTGGGACCAGTGGGATGGAAGTGCAGCGTTGGGGACAAGAGCAGCGCCTTCAGTGGTCTCCTTGCTATGGGAGAACTTTCCTTATCTTTATCTGTCAATTGATAGAAGGTGGTGTGGCAGAGTGGAAGGAAGCTGGGAGTCATGAATTCAGGTCCTGACTCAGCCACTCTGTGGAGGTGTCGGGTGACAGGGCATTTCCTGCCCTGGCCCAGCTCTGCCCTTTTCACAGCACTTCATGTCCTTGCTCCCTTCACATAGGCCACAGGGCAGGGGCTGCCTCTTTCTTGTTTATTCTCATAACCCCAGCCCCTGACACAGCCTAGCTGCTAATTCTTCCAGCCAGTCGACAGATGTTTCCTGAGCACCTATGATGAATAGAAACTGTTCTAAATGCTGGGATCGGGAAGTGAACAATCATGGATCAGATGCCAAAATAAATCCTATGGCATATAAGGCAGCGAGTCTTAAGGGGTATGGCAGGGCAGGGAGGGTGGAAGTGCTGGGTGCATGTGTGTGTTACTTAACAGTCATCAGAGAAGGGCTCCTGGACAGACGGGGAGAAGACATTTGCACAGAGCTCTGAGGGAAGGGAAGGGAAGGGAGGGCAAGGCAAGGCTTCGTGGATATTTAGGGGAACAGCATTCTAGCCCCCGGCAAGAGCAAAGGCAAATGTTCTGAGGTAGGAACATGCCTGGGTGTCTGAGGGACATAAAGTGAGCAACTGTGGCTGGATGGGGTGGGATGAGGCCGGCCTGGGAGCCTGGGAGGTTCTAGCCTGGGGTGGTGGGAGCTGGTGTAGGTTTTAACAGGGTCCTTCTGCTGGGTGCAGGGACAGGATGATGCTGAGGGTGGGAGAAGTGAAAGGGCAAAAGGGGACAGAGTCTGGATACTGTGTGGTGAATAAAAGAAGGAATGTTTGAATGGCAGGGACACTGGCATTTGCCAAATGCGCTAATGACTGATCCTATACGTGACTAACTCCCAAACTGGAATAAAATCTCCTTTTATCCCCAGAGACTCGTGATCAGGAATTCAGACAGGACACAGCAGAATGGTCGGTCTCTGCTTTCTAACACCTATGGACGTGGCCAACAGGTCTCAGGAGCTGGGACTGGGGCAGCTGGTGCCCAGTGACCTGTGTGTGACTTCTCAGCACCTTGGGCCTGGGCTTCCTCTCGGCAGGGTGGCCTCAAGGCTACCTCTGACTTCCTGAGTGGTGGCCGAGGGCTCCAAAAGCCGGTGTGCAGGAGCTGCTGGTCTCCTCTGCTGTCCCTCAGGTCCCTTGCTGTGGGCCACTCAGCCAGACAGATCCAAGTGGGGACAAAGACTCCCTCTCCACAGGGATTGCCCTGGTCACACGCCAGATGAGCCTGCAGGTCTGTAACCACCCCGGAAAACAGCTGTCTGGCCCTCAGGAAGGGAGATGGGAGTCGGATCCTGCCCAGGAGCTGGGGCCATGCCTGCTCCAGAGCCTCCGAGCCTCAGCAATTGAGGGTGACCCAAACCCACCTTCTCATGTGACTCAAAGAGTTAAAGTAATGACGTCAGGGTCCAGAGGGCTCTCAGGAGGCCAAAGGGCAAGAAGGGCCAGTCCTGGGAGTGAGGTACCCCGACAGCTGCTCCTCTACTTCTGAGAACGCATTTTCCTAGTTATGTGAGAGAAAAGGGAAATATCTTAATTGAAATTTTTAAAAAATTCACTTCTTCCCACTTTTGTTTAAATTCCTCCTCCTTGCTTGTAGTGCAAAGGAAGCCACTTAACAAGCCCAGAAAGCCACCCAGAAGTGTGAGATGTGATTTGGGGAAGGGGCCCTATTCCCCCTGCCCTTCTCAGCTGCGATGCCGGAAGAGACTAAACGTAGGCTTTGGGCCAGCTGCCCTCCGAGCTCAGGGCCACTGTCACCATGGCACTGTCCAGGAGTCCCAGTGAGGGCCGAGGCACTAAGACTGGCTGTGGGGGTGCTGGTCCGGGGTTCCAGGGCCAGGCTGGGAGGGTGTGAACCTCGCCTGGCTGGCAGGAGGCTGCAGATGTCTCCTTACCCACCAGCCGAGGCCAAAGACCACACAGCTTTTCTTCAGGGCTCAGAATCAAAGGTGGCTTTTGTAGGCAGCTCCCAGAAGGCTTTTGGAGATGGCAGCTTCCAGAACAGGTGCTTGTGACATCCAGCAAATGGCCTCTTCTGCAAGGGGTGACAGGTGACACACCCCGTGCACTCCAGACATGGGGTCCTGGCATCCTGCTCTCTGCCTGCATGCTTGCTGGCACTAGGCCCAACCCTGTTTCCCCTTCTGAGTGGAGTCCACTGGTTGGGAAGGAAGTCTTTTCCCTCCTACAGGAAGGAGCATCACCTGCCCCTGGCCAGGGTCTCTCAGCTTCCTGCTGCTCACACTGTACCCAAGAGACGCAAACCAGCACCCCCTCCCCCCAGGTGTGACAACCTCTCTAGATGCTGCCAAATGTCCCCAAGAGGACAAAGAGTCTTCAACAGGACCACAACACCAATGATATCTTCAACACCAGAAATGGAACTCAGCAACGTGGTGGGCTGGTTCCTGCTGGCCAGGGACCCTGGGCCTCGTTCCAAGAGGAGAGGGCTTCCTGGAAGACCACAGGGAAGACTCAGAGGGCGTGGAGAAAGGCAGAGGGGAAATCACCTGCTTGTGGCCAGAGTCAGTGTCACGAATGCCCCGTGCCCATTCCACCACATGAAAGGGCTGTTGGGCCCCACTAGCAGCGAGTCTGGGTGGGCAAGACTTTCAGGCTGGCCTGAGGGCTGGATATTGCCTGGTCACCTTTGGAATGAGACATACGTCCACAGTGGCTTTTGTCTAAAGCAAGGATACAAACTCGGATGCCCATAGGGGCCAGGCAGGGACCTAGAGAGTGAGGAGCCCAGGTTTAGGGTAAGAGGGCGGTCGGTACCCAGACCACACTGGAGACGCTGTAAGAACATCCACTCTGTTCTAAATACTGAGCACACCAAAGCCCCTTGGAGTGTGACTGGCAAACCTTCACAGCCATCTGCTCTTTCCTGAGCATCTACTACGTGTCAGGTGCTGTGTGATGCTGGGAAACAGCAGAGGACGTGACCAGGCCTCTGTCTTCAGGTGCTGACATTCTGATGGGGGAGGTGGATACTCAACAAATGAAGAGGAATTTCAGAATGTCCTATGAACTTTGGAGGAAGTTTCCAGAGTGACAGGACAGACAGTAAATCAGGGCAGGCCTCTTAAGAGGAGGGAATGTTTGAGCCAAGATAAAAGGTGAAAGGCAGGCTGGTAAGGAGCGAAATGCTCTCTAAGCAAAGGAAAAAAGCACATGCAAAGGGCCTGTGGTGGGAATGACCAGAATGAAGACATGCACGGCAGCAGAAGCAGGGAGAGTGGTGGGATGGCACAGATAAGGGACACTGCTTTACCCGAGCCCACGTCTTGTGGGCAGGCCATGCCTGCTGTCCACTCTGGGTGTTTTGGGGAAATGGGAATCAGATAGAAATTTCCACCTCTGTTCTTTGTTCCTTTGTCCCTGCTGAGGACAAAAGCTTCCCTGCCAGTGAGTTACAAAGTTATTTTTGCAAAAGGCCTTTGCCAAAAGCAACAAAGTCAGACTTGAACAGAGTCATTATTCATGCCTAACTGTGGGCTGGTTCTCAGCAGGGCACCACAGGCTGGCCAGGCCGTGGCCACCCACCCCACCCTACTTGAACTACACCTTCCCAGCCCTGTTTACCCCCTACAGAGTGCACATTTTGGTGTCCAGAGAATGTTGTTTCCTTCAGGAAGAACAAACCAGGGATGAAAGGGTATTTTGGTTGCCGGGTATTAATAATCCAATTATTTCTTCCCTTTCCACCTGATCTTCAGCCTCGAACACCAGCCTGGCCCATCAGGCCTCTGTGATTAGCAGGCGAGCGGCTCATTAGCTCACCTTGGAAACGGCTGGCGCTTACAACTATTCCAGAAGCTTGGACCCACAGGCAGGGGGAGGAGTCCGAAGGAGCTTTTACGGGATGATCTGCTAAACCGAGGGGTGCGAGTGGAGAACATCTGGAGTGAGCTCCATTTTCAACCCTGACATGCTGTGTAACCTAATTAGGGGCTGGAAAGACTGGCGGGAGGGAGGAGAGATCTGGGCCTCTGCGCGTGAGTGGGGGTCAGTTTCTCTGGCCCGTGGCCTCACAGCTGCCAGAGGATTTGCTGGGTATCACCAAGTGTGCTGACCTGGCCTGGAAGAAAGGGGTGGCAAGGGGCGGCCACATCCACGGCAGGATGCAGATGGTCTCCCACCAGGGACCACTGCTAATCACCCCCATTTTTCAGATGAAGGTGCTGAGGCACGGCAGCGGCTCTGGATGTCAGTATTGCATCATAAAGAGGTGCGGTGACGCACACCTGTCATCCCTGCCAAGTCTGAGACCAGCCTGGGCAACTCAGCAAGACCCTGTCTCAAAATAAGAGATGAGCTCAGTGTTCCCTGGGTTCAATCCGGGGGTGGGGGTGGGGGAGACTCTTAGACTCCCAGCAGCACCTGTTGCCATTCTACTTATACCCACCTTAAAAAATTCATTCATCTATTCATTTTTAAATGTTAACTGCTCCTCCAGGGACAGAGTTGCCTAGGCAGGGGCCATGGAGTGATTTCCAACTTTCCTTGCCTATCCATCTGTCCCCTTCTTTAGACAACAGCACCTGCATTTTTCTAGTGCTTGAACCCAGCATGTATACATGCTAGGCAAGTGCTCTACCTCCGAGCCACGGACCCAGTCCGCCCAACTTCCTTTTGAGGATTCTCAGCTGCCTAGGCCACCATCCTCTCCTGCCATTGGTGATCATATGACCCAGATCAGCCAATCAGGCTTTCTCTCACTGTGCCAACCCCTCACAGTTGAGGGAATGAATGGATGGACAGATGATGCTATTCTCACTGAAGTGACCAGGGCAGAGAGGGGCGTCGAGGAGCATTTGGCCTGCTGGGCCCTCCTGCAGGAGGGTGACAGCGATCCTGTCCCTTCCTGAGCCTGGTCTATCATCTTATGGGCTCCCCGAACCGCCCGATGTTCTGGGGAATCCTGCTTCATCTGCAGGCACCGAGGTTCGGCTCTGCTACCCACAGTCTGGGGGGGGCTGGTGCTTCAGCAGACCTTGAGTCACACTGCCCAGCCTTCACACCCTTATGCAGTCTCCACCCCACGAAACAGGGCCAACTCAGTGGCCTGCTCTGACCCAGGTGATGTGGCAAAAGGAACGCTGTGACCGTTCTGGGCTTAAGGCCTGGCAGCTTTCATTCCTGCACTTTTTGGAGTTGGGCCGGTGTGTGACCACCATGCTGTGAGGAAGCCCAAGCAGCCTCAAAGAGGAGGGTGCAGGCATTCAGTGGGGTCTCCCTGTGCGGTTCCGCCTGGGGGGATGGCACCGGCTGCTCTTCAGCTGTGCACAGCCAGCCTGGACCCTCAGACAGTGTCACATGAGGCAGAACCGCCTGGTCAAGGGTGGCATCCTTGTCAGAACATGTGGAGAACATCAAACGTCCATTCGTTCACTCCTGCGATTATTTGTTCAGAGCCAGTGGGCGGAGACACAGGGCACAAGAGGGACCAATGCGAAGCTCCTGTTCTGGTGGGTCTCACACAGCCTCGGGCTCCTCTTTTACAACGTGGAAGTGACACAGGCCTTGTTACCTGATGACTAAGTGCCTGGCAACAAGCACTCAACAGATGTTTTTTTACTAACATCACAAACATATTTGCAACATGCTGTCCCTCAAGTGTGACTGTTTGGCATGAACAAACCCTCAGAGACAAACTCCAGGGCCTGGGTGGGTGGGAAACGCACACAGCTGATGCCGGCCGGGTGCAGGGAACCCACCTCCCCTTTCAGATCTGCCCTGACTACTCCAGCAGAGGCATAAGAACCGAGAACGTGGCTCTGCAGTAAGCAGAACAGAGCCAGGGTGATGACAAAAGGAGACAGACACGGCCATGACCTCAGGTGACAGGGACTGGTGAGGACCTGCAGAAGAGGCACCCACGTGGCCTGCTATGACCCTCCTACTTTCCAGAGCTGAAAATTCTAACTTTTAAGAAATGAAATCTTACAATTGCTAAAAATCTGACAACTATTTTCTGAAAGGTGCAAAACAGACTGTAGGTTAAAAAAAAAAAAAAAAGGAAGAAGACAGACACGCCCTGTGAGCCCAGTCCAGCCCCATCCCAAGGGCAGAGCGAGCAGGGTGGGTTTTGAGGGTCACACTACTGGTCTCCCAGCCCCACCTTCACTCCCAGGTGGCCCCAGAGGACCAGTCCTCCTGCAGGGCTTGCTGGCCCTGGTGTGGTACAAAGGGGACAGTCCTTCCTCTGCAAGCCACTGAGGCCTGGGAGAAGCCGGCCTTCTTCACCCAGACCTTTGCTTTCTGCAAGTGACAAACAGGTTTCGACTTCCTTGCCTTGAGCAGCCACCTTGAAGCAAGGAGACCCAAACACTCACTCTAGATCTGCCAGGTGGTCTACAAGCCTCCTTCCTCCAACAAACATTTCCGGAGCACCTGCAGAGGGCCAGGCCTGGTTCTAGCTGTCGGGAACAAGATGGATGGATGAAGTCTCCTGAAACCATGGAGATGACTTTTGGTTTTTGGTACCGGGGATTGAAGGAGATGACTTTTTAGTGAGAGGAGAAGGGACACAAACAGATAATTCCAGACAGGGATAAATGCCATGAACATAAAACAAGGCAGCATCCTGAGACGGTACTGACATTTGACCCGAGACCTTAAGGATTAGAAGGACCCAGACTTGGGAGACTATGGAGAAAGGGGAGAGCAGAAGGAGGGACGACAGCCAGTGCAAAGGTCCTGAGGTCAGAGCAAGCTTTGCTGGCCAGTGTGGCGGAGGTACAATCAGCTCAAGGGGTGGGGAGGCCACACAGTGCAGCACACAGCAAAGAGTCTGGACTTTATTATAGACGCAGCAGGCCCCTGAAGGGAAGGTGTTTGGGGGCAGCTGCCACCCTCTAACAGCTGCTCTGGGACGTGGCGGAAATGCCCCAAAGAAGGCTCTCCTCCAGTGCTTCTTCCTATTGGTCCTCAGCTGCACAGTGCACTGCAGTTACCTAGAGATGAGACACCTTGTGCCCAGGCCCCCACCCAAGGATGCTGGTTTAATTGGCCTGGGTGTGGCTGAGCACTGAGGGCCTGAGGAGCTCCTCTCCAGATGTGAGGGGTCCCGCCCTGCTCCCAGCACCTGCCATGCATGCAGTGACAAATGCCACCTGGGGCTTGGGACAGGCTGCAGGCTCTGTCCCTCGGGTCGGGCAAGGGAGGGCAGGACACTGCAGCTGCAGCGCATCATCTCGGGCACCCGTGACCTGTGCCAGCTCCCCGAGCTGGACTCTCCCCATCTGTCACCAGCAGACTAGACTGATGGCTCTCCTCACGGGCACAGAGCCCAGTGACCAGGGGGCTTGGCAGGGCGCCCACCGCTGACAAAGGCCCTCCTGATACAATAAAAGCTGCGACGTCAGTGACCCCAGCTCCCAGGAAGCACTGTCCGGACCCAGGCACTGTCCCTATGTCCCACCGGAACTCGGGGGATGCCACCCTGACTTACCCAGCTTACCGATGAGGCCCTGATGGGTCCAGCAACCAGGCGTCCAGCTGTGGAGCCTGCAGTGATAGGCTGATCCCGGGGATGTCTCTGAGGCCCTGGCTTCTACATTTTCTCCAGCTCCCGCTCAGGGGGACAATGCTGGGTCTGGGATGAACCCGAGGACTCGTGACCCCCTGCGCTGGTTGGAGTAGGGCCTTCCAGGCACAAGTCAGCCAGGAGGGGGTGAGGGGCAGGAGCTGGGAGACCCTGTCCCCCATCAGGGGGCGCCCTGGGAGCACGCAAGGACTGTTCTGTTGTCACAGGGCTGGGGTGCCCCAGGAAGTGGGGCACGGGGTGCTGGGTCACTGACGACACTGCCCAGTGACAAACTGCCCCATTTCCAGCATCCCACCAGGCATTTGTGTTGTGAAAAGCTGCCGAGAATGAACCCTTTCAGACACCAAAAGAGACCAGGGGAGGCCTGTTCTGTTTCACTGGGAACTCTGGGTGAGCTGTGAGCTGTTCCAGAATCTTTTACTGTTTGTGTGGCCACGCTACTCCCAGGATTTGAGCTGCCCAGCAACCCACCGGCTTCACGGTGTCCAAGCTTATGCCCTGCAATGCATGTATTTAATCATGAATCACATTCCTTTCAATTGGTCACTGTTTCATGGATGAATATGTGTAGACAGGATATGTATCTATGAATTTATTTCAGGCAACCCTGAAAAATATTTCCTATAAGAAGAGGGTGTTTGATCTGGTAATTTAGGAACCACTGAGGTAAGTCAAACAGCAGAATCCCATTTCTACTTCACCATGTTTGGTTTACAGGTGAGTATGAAACCCTACTCTGGTTCAATGAGACATAAAGCAAAGTCTGTGGTGTGGGTATTCTTAGAAAAATTTTGTTCACTGATCAAAAGTGGAAAGGTGAAATGGAGATTCTCACTTTTCAGGGGGATGATGTCTGGAGCTGTGGCAGCCACACTGAAATCATGAGGCAATAAAACCAAAGACATAATATAGAGGAACAGAAGATAGAAGGACCCTAAGCTTCTGATGACGTACTGACAGCTAAGGTCTGGTCTCCCTTGGTTTGGACTTTTTATGAGAAATAAATGTTTCTGTTCTACTCTAGGCTGGGAACTCTATTACTCAAAGTGAATGGAGCTTGATCCAGATTCAAATGATTATGAGTATGATTCTAAGCCATTAAGAATCCCGGTAAGGGTTCCGGTTCTCTGAAATGTCCTCATAAATGGTCCGCATTCAGAAGTCTGTGGACAGTGGGTCTACAGCAGGTCAGAAATGCAGCTTTTCTCTGTACCTTCAACCAAGTGTGAGCACCTCCTGAGCTTCTGTAAAGCTGCTGGTTTGTTCAGAGCGCCTCCTCCCTGGCTACCGAGGTGGACCAAGTCCCTGCTGGGTTCTACACCAAAAGCCAATTTAAGAAAAACTGTCAGCAACATTCTTCCCCACCACATCTGGCGTCCACCTGGCCAAACACCTCGGGTACTGCTCAGGTCCCTGGGGCAGGCCCTGCCCCCACCTCCCCACACAAGCCCGGCATAAGGACCAAGTCTGATGGATGGAATTTCTCCATTTCTCCAGTGGGGCCCAGGTGCGCTGAGCAGCGGGCCAGGCCTTCCCTCAGGCGATGCTTCGGGTCAGAGGCCAGGGCCCCAGGGCAGCACATGCTTTGAGATCACACCGAGCGACGGGCAGTGGGTTCAGGATATTCTGGCTGCAGAGCATCCCTCGGGGTCCTGGGCTGGGCTGGGGGGGAGCAGCAGCTCTGGCCGCTGCTTGGCCCAGGAGGCTTTGTGCTGCTACCTGCCAGGCTGAGATCCCCCAAGACCAGGCCCTTTCCCCGTGTCTGCTGCTCAGTGACAGCTACTTAGTTTGGTCCGCTAATCACTGAACCCTTGGGGAGGCCCCGGGGTGCAGCCTGAGCCTTCAGAACTCCCCAGGAGGTGGCCAGGGCGGGAGTATGGAGTGTGCTGAAATATTCATCAAACACTCGCATGACAGGCTGGGCTGGACGCACGCCGGGAACACAGGATCCGCTCCCTGGGTGAGGCTGGGCCCCCAGGCTTAAAAAAAGCCCTGGGCCTGCAGTGGCTCTGGATTCAGGGCGGTTGCAGGTCTGTGTTTCTGCCACCCGCAGGGCTTCGCCTGGCATAGGTGGTGCTGAGGTCCAGGTTGCTCCCTCCCAGGCCTCTCCCAGCTTCACTGAGGAGTCACCATGTGCCGAGCCACCTTGTGGGGGCGTCCTGGACACGGGAGGACGTTTAGCAGCACCCACGAGGTGCCGGGAGAGCCCCTCCACGCTGTGAAAATCAAAAATGTCTCCCACTGCCCTGTCCCTAGCAGGCGAAATCGCCCTTGGTTGACCCTGATGCTCTTTCCCACACTCTGAGCATTCGGCGCACCAGGAGTCCTGTTAGCGCCCTGGCAAATGATCTCCAGGCTGCACCGAGGCTCCGTGACGCCACCCTTCAGGCCAGCCCCAGTGCCCCCAGACTACCACCTGGCACCCCAGCTTCCATGCACACGACATTCCTCCTGTAGTAGCTACGACCTCTCTGAAACACAAATCATGCCAACCCTACCTTAAAGCCACCAATGGTTTCCCATGGCACCCACCATAGTATAAACCTGTCACCTCTGACCTCTGGACTTCTATTTGGGTCCTGCACAGGCGACCCGGATGGGCCCCTCCTCTGCCTCAGGCCCTCTCTCTCCAGATCCTCCCAAGGCCAGCTGCTTCCTAAAATGCAGGCCACAGCTCAGGGGTTGCTCCTCAGAGAGGCTTCTGCAGCCCACCTGCCTGACGTTGCCCCCACCCACCTCACACAGCCATCTTTCGTCCATCACTATTTTATTTCCCCTGAGGTGCTTCTGGCTTTCAGAAACAGCCCTGGCATGGGCTGGTTTGCTTCAGTTGATTCAGCCTCTCGGTCCCTGGAAGTGCAGAGTCCTCTCTTGCTGGTCCCTGTTCCAACGCAGGGCCCGGCCCACGGCAGAGTCACAGAGCCCATGTGTGGGAGGACGACCTGGGAAGCCCTTGTCGGACAGGCAGTCCCAGGGCCTCCTCCCCAAAGCCCTGTGTATCCGGAGCCTACACGAGTGCACCACTCACTCCCCAGTCCGGGTTTCCCATGGTTTAAGTAAGCACTTCGAGGTGATTTTCCTGGCGCAGGGCTGGGCAACCAGCAAAGAGCCCCCAAAAGCACAGGATGGGGCTAGGCTGCATCTGTGCTGCTAAGTCCTGGGACGCCTGCTGCCCTTCGGGAGAGGGTGTGTGTGGGGGGCTGTTCCCGAGGCCCCCCCCTCAGCCAAAGAGCAGACAGGTCTCTGACCACGGCCGTGGCCCTGAGTGTGGCCACCTGCTGCTCTGTCACTCAGGACTCCCAGCTCGTATTCCCCCAGGTTTTGGGGCCCCCTTGGTCAGCGTCCCTGTCCAGAGCAGGTCCAGGGACCCACCCTGAGCTGACTGTGTGCAGTTCACATCTGTGGTCAGTGACTTGTATGCACTGAGAACAGACCAATGTCCAGCTGGAGGGGAGCTTGGGGCTCAGGTGGGCGCTACCTCAGAAGAAGCCTGCTCTTCCTCCACGCAGATGGGAGGAGAGGTCTCGCACCTCCATTGCGATAACAGCCAGACGCTATGCTAAGCACTTGACATTGATGATCTCATTCCACCCTTTCCCACAGCCAGGGACAGGTGCTAGGATCATCACCATTTGTCAGATGAGAACACAGAGGCACAGAAAGGTTGAGTCACACACCCCCATCTCGTCGCTGGGCAGGTGGCCAGGCAGCCCGGCTGTCCTCACTACTGTGCCCACAGCTGCCAGAGCCTGCGGCCTCAGAGCCGGGAAGAAAGCCGGTCTATGAAGGCAGAGCAGAGATGGAGGGGAATGGACCCTCATGCCCAAATCTGAGGCTCCAGTCCCTCCGGGCCTGAGGCGAGAACCACCCTAAGAGTTTCAGGTTATGGAAACCAACAGGGTCCCTTCTGTTTAAGCTGGTTTGAGGGTTTTTTCCCTTTCTGTGGCTTGCAAGAGAAAGAATCCTGATTACCCTGCCATCCTTCTAGGAAAACCCCTGATATTTCATTTGCAACTCACAAGTGGCAGCTGCTCAGGGAGCCTGGCCCAGGCAGTGAGGCGAGTTGGCCTCCTGCCCATGCCCGGCCAGGTCTGTAACCCTAACGCCAACTGCGGCCAGCCCAGCGCCTCTTCCCCTCTAGGATCCAAGCGAGGCCTAGTTCCCTAGCAACCGCCCCAATTAGGCAATCATGCCATTTATCAGGATGCCAATTAATTATAATGATCTTAATGATCTCCCAATTAGATAGCGCCTTGAATCTGGCTGGTTGGGGGCACCTGCAGATTCCCCCAAGGCCTGTCATGAGGCTGCCTTGGGAGGCAAGTCCCAGAGAGGGTGCCCTCGCTGGGGAGGGGTGGGGGTCAGCATCAGGCCGCCCCCTTCCATGGCCACCGCCACACAGCCAGTCACAGTGCCCAAGGCTGACATCAAGTGTCCCAGACCTCGGACCTCCATGGAGCGACTCTATCACCAACCTCAAGAGAAGGAAAAGGAACTCAGCAAATGCATAGGTTCCTCCAGGCAGAAAACCCTAAGAGACAAACCCAAGACTCCCCAAATATGGTGGTATGGGAGAGCAGAAGGAATACTGATGGCTTTCTACTTTTCAGTGTTATTCTGTGTGTTCTTGGTTTAGCCTGCTTTTTTCCTACATTTGGATAAAAGGCCAAGGTCGAGAGGATGGCCCACTGGTTCAGACTGGACCCTAGAGCCCAAGGACTCCACCATTGACCACTCCTGGCAAGTCACAGTCCCTTCTGTGCCTCAGTTTCCTCACCTTTAGCATGACGACAACCACAAGACCTGGCTCTTGGGTTTGTGTGGACTCAAGGAGTTGTTATATATAGTGGCTTTGAATGCTTTTGGTCCCTGTGACACTCCCTAAATTACCTATTGGTTCTAGACTCTACCTTTTCTTTTAACTATAAGCTGCTCGGAGATGGTGATACATACCCATTCAGCAGCAGAGGGCTTCTGGTCTCAAGGAGCAAGCTCTAAAAGGTGGATATTCCTGCCTGGAGACCACAGGCTGCCCCACCCACCTACCCACCAGGGTAAGTAGATAGCCACCAAAGCCAGAGAAGGGGCGGGAAACATGATCCAAAATCCTGCCCCTCACTGGGTCCTTGGGAAGCCAACCACTGAGCTTCGGGGTGGGGTCACAGCCACACACACACACACACGCACATCGTGCACACACTCAGCTCATGTAGTAGGCCTCCTCCGAGCCCAGGATTTCTGCAGTCACTCACCCTTCACCCCTTAAGTTTGAAAACTTAACGTGTTATTAGGGTTTCACAAAAAGCCATAAATTCAAATAAAAAACCCAAGAAGTATACACAGATCCCAAAGTCCAAAGCCACACTGACCCTCAGCCACGGCAGTGATGCCAGCATCCTGCCCTTCTGCACACAATCTTGGCTGTGAAGTCAGAGCCCGCAGTGCAAATGTCCACCTATCCATCAGCCAAGCCGGCACCATCAGCCCCGAGCTGCTTATTTCAACACTAAGTCACACTAAGTCACACGGGACAGCTGTCCAGAGTTCTCCTCCCCTAGGAGAGAGACGAGGAAGGCTGGGGAGACATCCCCTAGGCGGGAGCGGCCTTCAGCGCATCGCCCCACCCCCTCCGATCTTTAATGAATGGCTTAATTTAATTACACCCCTCCCCCTCCTGCAAGGGGAGGTGGGGTCGCAGGAAGGAGTCCCCTTCACTATTAACTACTCCATGGATGCACAACCCTGGGGAGAGCAGACTCTGGGGCGTCCTGGGAAAGCTGTCTCACCTGCCTGGTCACCCCCACGGACTTGGCTCCAGAGCAGGCTGGGGGGGAGGGAGAACTGTGGGAAAAGAGGCAGGGGACAGATGGAGGGGGAGGGCGGGTGTCCCAACACTCACTGATGAGCACATACCCAGATTCAAACGTAAGCCGAATGTAATTACTTGGTTAATTAAATATTGACTTTTAACTCCAAAGTGATTAAAACAAGCTGCAGGAAAGGCTGTCCAGAAAGGGGGTGGATGAATCACAACTCCCGAGAAGGGGGGGGGGGTCACGAGGAAGGTCTTCCTACCGTGTGCAGCGCCCACTGCGTGCAGGGGGCGTGGTCCTCGGGGTCCCGGAAGGTAGGGAATTGTGGACAGGGGTCACTCTGCCAAACTAGGATTTCTCACTACTCCTCTCTACCCAGCCGCCCTCCAATGACCCGGCCGCTTTGGGCGCAGGAAGCCGATGCAGTTCCTCCGCGTTTTTCCCTGGAACCCAACTCGGAGGCAGCTGGCACGAGGGCGAACCATAAGTGCGGGTAGAACGAATGAATGAACACTACACGGAATATTTAAACAAGAAAGAAAGAAAGTGCATCCCCAGGAATCGCTGCCTGACTTGTACAACCCTGTAGCCCCGGGAGGAGAGCATCTCTCCGCTGGGGGATGAAACTGCTTCGGACCTGGCCGGGGTGGAAGTTTGCCTTCCCCATCCTATTTGTCCTTTCGCTATCTGAGAGTTCTGAGATTCGGTCCACCGCCTGCCCGTGTCCTGCCCGGACAAGCCCCACGTGGGCTGGCTTCTAGCTGGTCCTCCGAGTCTCACCCCGGAGGGGTCAAGCAGGCCGTGCCCCACGGGCTGGCGGGCCCGGGCGCGCTCCCTGCTTCTGGGGCGCGGCTGGAAGTCCTCGCCCTCCCACCAGGCCCGCCGGCCGGGTCAAGCGGGTCACCCCCTGCTGCCGGCCGGCGCCGGCGCCTCCCGGCCGGTCCCACCTCCTCGCGCAGCTCACAGGCCGGAGCCAGGCGGTCCGGGCCGGCCGGGGCTCACCTGGGCGGCGCTCGCAGCCGAGCTCAGACAGGTGAGGCTTGAGGTGCAGGAGCCCCACGCCTGAGCCCCACGCCTCCGCCCCGCGCCCCACTCACCCCGCGCACACCGGTGACCTCACCCGGCGCGGGGCGCCGCCGCCTCTGCTGCAGCTCGGCCGGGCAGCGGGACGCAGGGGACTCCGCGCCGCTGCAGCCGCCGCCGCCGCCGCCGCCGCCGCCACCACCACGGCTGCATCCCGGGGCGAGCGCTGCCGCCGCTCCTCCCCTCCCCCTCTCCCCGCCCCCGGCCTCCGCCCCCACCCCCGACCCCCTCCCGGCGCGCCGCTCTCGCCAAAGTCCGACTCCGCGCCCCGCCCGGGCCGCTCTCGAGGCGCCCAGCCCGGCCCGCCCGGCCCCCGCCTGCCGCTGCCGCCGATCGTCCCCTGCTGGCCTCGGCTCGGGGAGGCGCGCGCGCCGGGCCAGGGGGCCCTGGCCGGAGCGGCGGGGACCCGGGGATCTGCGGCGGCCTCCCGCGTCCCCGGCGAGCGAGCGCTTTACCTCCGCTTCGTGGACGCACGGCCCGCCGGCCTGGCCCTGCGGAGCGGGCGCGCTGCCCTTGCCCCGAAGTCCGGCCCCGGACGGGGCAGCGCGCGGTGAGCGGATTCCGGGCGCTGTGGCCTCCGCCGCCTCCGGCCCTGCTGGCTTCCTGGCCGCGCTCCCGCTGCCGAGCGCGCACCCTCGCCGGGACACAGACGCACACTCACCGACACACACTCGCTCCCGCTCGCCCTCGGCGGAGAGTTGAAACAGATGTGGGATTCGCCCAGGAGCTGGAAACGAGGGAGGAACGCGAGCCAGAGCCGTGTGTGCGCGCGTGTGTGTGTCTGTGTGTGTGCGTGCGCGCCCCACACGGACGAGGGGGGCATTTTTACTAAACCAAATATCGTAATAAAGTGGGGAGGGCCATCGATCAGATCCACTTGGCCGGAACGAAGACAACCCTTGGCTTCCTTGTCGCTTTCTTTCTCTCCTCCCCTGGCACTAGAAAAGCCAAGTGTTTCTTGGGGCGTGCGACAGCCCCCGCCGGGCGCTCCCCTCGTAATGACGCGTTAATAAATGTTTTCTTTTATCTCCTTTCACAGGGGCTCACCCCGCACTGCAAACGCCCTACTGCCTAGGCTGAAAGCCCCGCGCTCGCCGGGATCTACACACATTTTCCTTTAGAGGCGCCGGTTCCGGGCCAGCCCCAAGCTAGACCGCGGGGAGAGCTGCCCACGCGCCTCGGAAGTTCTCCGAGAAATCCTGTTGAGCTCGAGTGAGAAAAGCGGCCCAGAAATGGCCCGGGAATAGGAAAGAAAAGACGAACCTGCTTCCTCCGAAAGGGAGGGATTCGACTCAAGGTGGTGCTGTCTGCCGAGATTTCCACTATCCCCAGCATCACGGCCCAGGCCCAGGGGCACGGGGGCTGGAAGGGGTGGGCCTAGAGCCCGCAGAGAACCAACCAGTAGCTGCAGAAAATGAAGCTGAGCTGCTAAAGGGAAACAGATTCTTCTATAGAAAAGCACTCATGGGCAGTAGTAACCCATCTAAACCTAACACACGAAATCGGTTGTGGCATTATACCCATTTCACAGCTGTGGACACCAAGGTGCAGAGTGGTTAAGTGACTGGCTCAATACCCAATTTTAAGTGATGGATCTGGGATTTGAACCCAAGAAGCCCAGCTGCGAGCAATGCTCTTGCACCCCAGCCAGTGGTGGCAAACCTGTGGCACAGGTGCTGCAGTGGGCTGTTTATCATCAAAAGCTCTAAAAGTTTCACCATTACTGCCACTAGGTTATTGTCACTCTTAATCGTGCTTAGAGTTGTCAGATTTAGTAAAGATAACAGGATGTTTATGGGGATATGCTTATACTAAAATTTCTTTTGTTTTTAAAATCTGAAATTCAAATCGAATGTCTTGAGTTGAGGGGGCACTCTAGGCCCTTCGCTTTAGTCTTCCTCCTCATCTCAGATGAATCTAGTCTAAATCAGAAAAATCCTTGAACTTTGTTTTATAAATTACCTGCTGGCCCCACTGCACTGCCTGATTTTGCAGTACAATGTCATGCTTCCTGTTTGACCTTTGTGGAACCCCAAGATATTGGAGTCCCTCCTGTCTCCTCAGAAGGGAAGTCAGACCCACCGTGGTGCTTTACCACAGATGTATGCTGCACGCCATGGATATAACTGAAAATTGTCTAGTACTGGCCAATAGAGGGTTAAAAAAAAGCAGATGGGGTTAGTTTTCCTAATGTAGCTTATTTAACCAGTATACCCAAATTATCATCTCTTCAGTATATATTCAATATAAAAATTATTAGTGAGTTTTTCTACATTCTTTTTTTTTTTTCTTTTTTGTTTTGGTACTGGGGATCGAACTCAGGACCTTTCGCTTTTGAGGCAGGCAGCAGAACCACTGAGCTAAATCCCCAGCTACATTCTCTTTTCTTAATCTTTGCATGTGGTGGGTATTTTCTTCTTAAAATCCCTCTCCATCTGGATCAGCTTCGTGCAGTTTGGGTTCCGGTACTGGACAGCCTGGCTGCAGTTGGTTCTGTGGGCAGAGGCAGTGCTTCCATCTGGACATCTCACATCACTCTCTTAACGATCTTTTAGGAAAACAGATGCTCAGAGAAGTCAAGGATCTTGCCTGCAGGCAGAGTTGGCAGGTGGGCTTTTAACCCACTGGAAATGGTGCCTGTCTGGGGGACCTGTATCCCACTGCAACAGCAGTTTTCTAACTGGTCCTCAGAGCCCTGTGGAGATCTGTGATGGGAGCGGGGGAGGCCTAAGGGAAGATCTGCATCCTGCCTTCTTTTATGTTGGGCTCTGGAGAATGTTTCAGGGATGGGAGGATTTCCACCACAGAAAAGTTCAAACACCACTGTGTCACCACACATCGCCTTTTGGGCCTCCAGAACAGGCAGGCTCTCCTTTCCCCATATGGGCTCTGCCCACGATTTCCTCCTCTGTCCTTTTCTCTCTTCATCAGAGAACCTCGGCAAGGAGGGGCAGTGTGCAGGCCTGAGATGGAGTCACTTGATTAGCTTTTGGATGTGTATCGTTGCTGTTGAAAGAACTAAGTGGTTCTGTCTGTGTTTTGCCTCTGACCCTCCCTTAAGGAGGAGAGGACAGATCTGGCTTGTCAATGCTTGTGTGTGTGTGTGTGTGTGTGTGTGTGTGCGCGCGTGTGTGTTCACAGCAGGCCAGGGCTGTGTGTGCACTGTGTGTTCCACGTGGGGAGCCACTCAGCAGGGCAGACACCCATGGGGTTGGAACATCTGCAAAGCACCTCCTGCCACTGTCTTCCCATAATTCCCAGCAACCCTATGGTTCTCCAGGGCCAAGTCTCAGCCTGCTGTCCAGGTCCCACTTAGGGTTCAGTGTCTGCCTGGAGACGTGTGGGGCCTCAGGGCTCAGGTGTCCCCCAGCCTAGGGAGTTCCTCAGCCAGGGCCTGGGGGAGGCTCGAAGACTCTCAGGACCCTCCAAGTCTTCAGTCCCTGACACCGGCCTGGGACAGCCTTTTTCCTCTTGTCTCCCTCGAGCCCCCGATGACATCTGTCTCTGTGATGTTGCTGGCTGGGTACTCCAATAGGGCCTTTCAAGCCCCTCCAGCAGCCCCAACTGTCCCCCATTGTTGGTTTAACCTCCGGGGACCTTTCTCCTGAATCCTCTACGCCTCATTTCTCCCTTCTGCGAACTCCTCTGTGGCCAGCTGTGCAGGACGCCTGCTTGTGCCACAGACCGGGATGAACCCGAATCGCTCTGGGATTTCCTTGGCTCTCATGCAACAATGAAAACAACAATCTTGCCGTGTGTTTTTGCTTCTCCTCCAGAGGGTGAAACTCAATCTGATTGTCCTGGCTCTTCTGGCTGGATCTAGGTTGGAGTAGATGGGATTTTATGAGGGTTGTAAAAGGCAACCTTTTAACATGTCTCAAACAAATTGGTGTGTAAAGGAGAAACATTAAAAGTAGGAACCTGGCCACAGAAGGGCCTGGATGAGCAAGCCTCGGAGCCGGGCACAGGTGGCTTTAATAATGCAGGCAAGTCTGGCTGAAACTTGCTTCTCAAGAGCTGAGGAGCCTGCAGCGGTCCTCAGGGGGTTGGGATCAAACATCTCAGCTCCTGAGTTGGAGATGGTTTTGCATGAGTTTTAAAATACCAATTCCAGTTTCATCCATAACAATATAAATGTGTGGTTAATTCTGCTGAATTTTCAGTTAGACCCAAGCTGTCTTGTCAGTAGAAATGCGTTGGCATTAGAGAAAAACTGTTTACATGTCTTCAGATATTGTGATAATGAAAAACAGCTCCATAAACCCCCATTAAGTCAGAAGAACACTAATTGTATTTCATGCTGCCTCCCTGGACCAGCACGCGGACACAAACATGCTTTACTTCAGCAAAACCCAGCTAATCTTTGCAGTGTGCTACCCATTTCCCCTTTAATTACACGTAATTGTATAGTCTAATTTATTCTAACGCCTGACGCCTAAAAGTGCACATTTATGAATCAAGGGTTAGTTGGGGAGGGAGAATTATAAACACCTATAATTGCAGTCTCCTGGGGGCTGCTTATGAGTGATCTCAAAGGGTGATGATGTTTATTCTAAATTCTTCCCTCAGAAAGACAGTGGGCCTGTTTCCAGTGAAGAACTTGTTCAATGATGACAGATAACAGTGACAATTTGTCTAGTTGCTTAATGACACACCAATGGTTCTCTTGGATAAACAGGCAAGAAAGTTTAAACACGCGAATTCCACGTCGTTTCTGATGTGATAACGCACACAGCAGTGCCGGTACAAGTGCAGCCAAGTATTACAGAGAGCACCGTGGCTCCAGCGCCAGAGCTGCAGGTCTCTTTGGACAAGGTAGAGCTTGCGATCTTTGTTAAAGGGAAAAGCATGATCCATTTGACCACTGGTGCAATTCAGTTTAGGGTTCTCTCTGGGGCAGCATATCCAGTTTTATAATCACATTGCAAAAACATCACCTTTCAGTTTTGATTATACTTTATTGACTTTGATTAATGATGGTGGCCAGTTAGTAAAAAGGGATGGTGACTTGGTGCTGCTCCAGCGCAGAGGATCTACCTAACTGGGTTCTGCCGGTACTGGCTGGAGAATCCTTAGCTGACCTCCCCCAGGCCTCAGTTTACTCATTTAAAAATGGGGATATGATCAAAGACGCTGCCGGCTGTCATGTGCGTTAAGTGAGATGAATGAAGGTGAAATGCACACATGCTGAGTGCTTAGCTCGAGGAAGTACACAGCGAGCATTCATTAAGTCAGAGTTAGAAACATGCTCACATGGGCCCGGGAGACTTTCCAGGGCTTACGAAGCTGCACTGGGAAACTTCAGAGCAGCTAGGCTGATGATGTTCAAGCAAACCAGGTTATGCCACTTCCAGGCTTAAAATCCCCTCCGCTTAGATGGAAATCTGAATTCCTGAGCAGTCATGAGATATGTGATCCTGTCCCTCCTGCTGCTTCAGTATCTTTTCTTGCTCTCTTGCTTCCCTTTTTATTATGAAAAGTTGAAAGAAGAGTACACCGGGCCCGCTTCTCTTCACCTAAAGTGCACAGTCAGTGTTTTGCTATGTGTGTGTCGTATGTTGCTGAGCATGTAGAAGGAGGTTGCAGACCTTTCGACACATCGCCCCTCAGGACCTGGGTGGGCCTCTCCGAAGAATATGTTGCTTTTCCAGATGACCTCCCTATCAATATCATATCTGAGGAAATTAACAGCAATTCCATAACTCTCCAGCTTGTTCACATTAACAGAACCACAGAGGTATCTTTCTCTTTGTTCCTCAAGTTCTTTCCTACCTCAGGGCCTTTGCACTTGCTGTATCCATTCCCATACTCTTCCTCCAGGTTTCCCTCCACAAGATCTTTGTTATCCTTCAGGTTTTAGCTCAGCTGTCATCTCCTGGAGACTTCTTGTGTGTTTTACCTAAAGATGTTTTTTGATCACTATTTTCTTTCCCCATTTTATTATCTTCCTATAATACATTACTGTCTGAGATTTGTTTTTTATTTTGTGTTTATGGTCACTGTCTATTTCCCTCTCCGCACTCCCCACCATGCAGTAGCTGCAGGAGGGCAGGGACTGTGTCTGTTTGTCTATGAGCAGAACATTGTCTAGCACACAGACGGTATTCCATAGATATTTGTTAAATGAATGAATATCCTGTTTGTGACATTCAAACAGAAGAGGTGATACAATGGAGTGATTTGCATCCTAGTGTTTAGAGACAGATTCACACATGTGCTCACCAGCTGCATGTCACCATGGGGCTCTTTCCCTCAAACTCTCCTGCCAAATGGGGACAATGATGACTGCCTCTCCCTCCTAGAACTGTCATGAGATACTAATGAGTTTATGTGCAAAGTGCTTGAGGCACTTCCCTGCCTGGCACACGCCAACGGGCCTCCCTTGAGCACCTGTAATGAAGCTGGACTTGGCTGGCCAGAGGCCCAAGGCTCGCGGCTGCGAGCACCACCATGCACACGGTGAACTGGTCTCCAAGCAGAGCCCCAGGGAGAATTCCTTGGAAGTGCTGAGGTGGTGGGACTGTTGGCCACATGCTGCCCTGTGAGAAACCATGTGGGGCAAGGTCTGGCCTGGAAAAGGCTCTGCTCATTTACAGCGGGCATTGGGGCTGATGGGTCGGGGCCTGTGGTTAGGTATTTTGATTCTCACCCCCCACACCAGCGCTGGGAGGCTTACAGAGCTGAGGCGTGGGAACCTGCAGAGCAGGGACAAGCAGAGGCCCTCTGGGGTGGACAACAGTGACCCCTGGGGGTGCAGGCCTTTCCCCTTCTCTCTGTTGTGTGTCGTCCCTTCTTACCAGCATGGATGCTTTTAAGCACAGGATGTTCACTACTGGATGTCCATATGGAGGAACATGTAGGCAAAGGTGTTTTTAGCTAAAGTTGAAATAAATGAGTTAGAATATCAAAAATAGTGTTGAAAACTTGTACGTAAAAATTTCATTTAGCTAGAAATAAAATAAGGTGGTCTATCCAGGAGAGTGTGCGGGTGATGTAGATATTTGTATTTCGGGGTTAGGGAGGAGTGTTCCCCCAGCACCCATTTGCTCAGTTTTCATAGCAGCACTCTACTTTTCTCTGGGGAAATGGTCTCTACCCTATTTTCAGTTCTGGAGCCTCTGGTGCAATAGCTTTGATGGCTTGCTCCAGATTTGGGCCAATCAGTGCATTCTGTGTTCTGGCTAATGATTGGCCAGGCATGGGCACGTGATCGATTTGGGGGCCCATAGGAATCAGGTCTAGGATTTTCATTTGAGCCATCAGTGGGAGCAGATTTCTTCCCTTGAATTTGAGCTGGGCAATAATTGAGAAGCCACCACCAAGACCACACTGAGCCTGGAAGGGAAGCAGAAGGCAGAGGCATGAGGTAGACAAAAGCAGAGTATCATGGAAGGGATATTCCAAGATGGCCCCAATTTCTGTTCATCTTCCCCTCCCCTTGGGTGTGGGCAGCACTGTGGGTAAAACCATTTCACTCCTGTGGTGAGGTGAAGGTGAAGGGATTTTGTAGACATATGTGAGGGCCCAAATCAGTTAATTTTGAATTTTTCCAAAAGGAGATTGGCCAAGTTGGGCCTGACACAATCAGGCAAAGGCCCCCAAATGGGAGTTGGCTCTTTCTGGAATCAGATTCTCCAGCTGTCACACTGCCACCGTAGGGAGATGGTCACATGGCAGGGCATGGCCCCTGCTTGACAGAGAGCAAAAAAAAGGATAGAATTTTAGTCCTACAGCCACAAGGAACTAAATTCTTCTGATGGCCAGGGAGCTTGGGAAAGGACCCTGAGCCTCAGATGCGGTCACAATCTTAGCCACGTTTACCCAAGGCCTCAATTTCAGAGCAGAGGCCCTAGCTAACCCATGGCCAGACCTCGGAGCCTGAAAACTGTGAGATGATAAATTTGCACTGGTTTGTGCTGTTAAGTTTGTGGTAACTTATTAAGCATCACCAGAAAATGAATCCATGTGGAACACCTAGGTCAAGCTGTACCTGAAGCCAGTCATGTAACTCTAGGATTTTCAATGATATGATTTAATAAATCTGCCCTATCCTTTATGCTCTATTTATGTATTTATTTATTTATTTATTTTTGTATTAAATTCTTTT
>NW_004624790.1:7060345-7118829 GCF_000247695.1 Heterocephalus glaber | reverse complement strand
TCTTAATCAGTGTTGGTTTGAAATCTACTTGATCTGCCAAGAGGATAGCTACTCCTGCTTTTTTTCGGGTTCCTGTCGCATGCAGTATTGTTTTCCACCCTATCCTTTATGCTCTTAATCTCGTTTTTAGCAAAAGTCCCAGGATTGCATCTCACTGGCTAGCTTGTTTCACACGCCTGTCCCTAAACCATTTGCTGAGCCTGGGGACATGTCTCATGGTGCTGAGGTTGGCCCTAGCTGGGTAACAGGCCCGAGCTGTGTGCTGTGTGACTTTCCATCATTTCATGTGTTTTACACCCCCCACTTGGAGGAAACAGACTTCTGCCTACAACCTCTGGATTCCTCCTGTGCCTCTCTTGTGGCTTCTGGGGGCCTGGGGAGGAGGAGGTTGGCAGACACTTTGTGTAAAGAGACAGACAACAAACAGTTAAGGCATGATATGGTCTTTGCCACATCTTCTTTTCCTTCTTCTTTCTAAATAACCCCTTAAAAATAGAAAAACCATTTTAAGCTCATGGGCTATACAAAAGCAGACCAGGTGGGCTGGATATGGTTTGTGGGTGGCAGATTGTTGAGCTCTGGCTTAGGGCACAGACTGGAGCCAGACTTCCCCATCTCCTTGCCCCCCAAGACTCTGGGCAAGGTGCTTTACTTCTGTGAACCTGGTTCCTCATCTGGAAAACAGGATAGGAGTACCTACCCCAGAAGGTTAAATAATGGATACAGGAAGCCATCAGGCAATTTGGCCACAGGGCAGGGCTGTGAGTTATTGTCTTTGGGGGTGATCATTAGTCATCCTTCTCTTCCCCTACCTTGCAGACTTGGGGGTCAGAGACAGCAGTGGGGTCTGCAGGGGAAGATCGATTGATCACGCAGGAGTTTTTCTGGTGAGGCTGGATTGGATAACAGGACTTGACCTTGGGATGTCCCCTGAGGAGTCTGCAAAGCTGACATTCAGTGCAGACTCATAGTAGCACCCAGAGGGCGGGGCCTGGTGCCCAGAAGAGGCAGGTTATGCTGATGGCGGAAGACGGGGCCATGCCAGTCAGCTGAGGTGGCTGACTGGCTGACCCAAGCAAAGAGGGCTCTGCTCCCCTTCTCTCTGCACTAGGCGGCATAGTGGGGCCCCACTCAGAACCTCAGAATGTGGCCTGATTTGGAAGTAGGGTCTGCGCAGATGTAAACTCGCAGGGTGAGATAACACATGGCTTGGAGCTGCCTAATCCAGTGACTGGTGTCCTTTAGGAAGAAGATGGGGCACAGAAAGAGAAGAAGGCCCTGTGGGGATGGAGGTGGAGACTAGAGTCACGCAGCCCTAACCTGAGGATCCCAGCAGCTGGTAGGAGATGGAAAAGCAGGAGGGGTCCTGGCCTGAAGCCTTTGCAGGGAGCACAGTGCTGCTGATACCTCGATTTCAGACTTCTGGCCTCCAGGACTGTGAGGGAGGGCATTTCCACAGTGCAGACTGCAGTCTAAGCCACCTAGGCGTGGTCAGCCTTCTGGTGGCCCTGGAGGTGAACACTAGTAGTGGTCACTCTTGTCCCCAGAGTGAGTGATGGTGGTGGGAAGTGACCTCCTTTCAGGGACACCAGAGCAAGGACCTCGGTCCAGGCCCCACGCCAGAGAGGCTGATTTAATGGGCCACCGATAGGCCCAGACGTGGGTATTTTTTACAAACCAAATTTATTGAGGTATAGTTTATGTATCATGAAATTCACCCACATTAAGTGTACTTTTAGGGCATTTTCATTATCTTTTCGAGCTCACTTATGGCCAGGGCAGTGGGAGAGCTCTCAGGAGTGGCCCCCAGCGCTGCAGGAGGGACCACAGTTGCAGAGGAGGGCCCATGGGTTTTCTGGAGAGTGAGGACCTCGCCGCCCCTGGAACGCACGTGGAGGAGGCTTCACAGAGGGCATGGGTTGGCTCTGGAGTGACAGTGGGGTGAGGCAGGAGGCTGGCTGCACAGAGGGCAGGGGAAGCCAGGCCACGGCCGGATGGGCACCATCTGGCTGCAGATGGTTCTGCAGCACAAGGTGAGCCGGTTAGGATTTGAGTGAGCTTTCCCCCTGGCAAGGGTGCACCCAGTCCACACTTCCTACCTCCCTAGAGGGGATTTGGGGTGGAGTGGGAGAGTCAGAGGGTGTTGAGGGAACCCAGCCATGGCCCACTGCATGGCCTAGAGCCAGGCACAGAGGGGACACTTCCCAGATAGTGAAGCACCATCCCTGAGGAACAGGGAGGCAGAGCCAGGCATAGTGGCACTTGTCTATAATCCCAGCACTGAGGAAGGCTGAGGCAGGAGGATCATGAGTTCAAGCCCAACTTGAACAACTTAGCAAGACTCTATCTCATAAATAAGTAACTAAATACATAAATATAAAAGGTAGAGAGATGTAAGCTTGGTGTGAAGGCCCTGGGTTCAGCCTTTAGTACTGCAACAAACAACAAGGGTGCTAGGAAAAGAGGATCCAGTGTGCCACTCTCTTCGCTGCGTGACTCTCTCAGCTGTGGGTGGACCGATAGAGGCTGTGGCTGACGAGGCCCGGCTTAGTGTCCAGGGTGCCTGCGGGGTCCCCAGGGCCTCTTCTGTTTTCCTTCCAGCAGGACCTTGCCTTGCCTGTGGGCTGGCCTGTAGGTTTCCTCCTGTCAATCACAGGCTGTGCCTGCTGTGATTGGTGGAATCCCTGTGGGTCTCGCACCCAGCCAGCTCTCACCCTTTGATCATTATGGGGATTCACTATCTGTGCTTATATCCAGTTGTCTGTGACTCTGGTGGGCACTGGGACATGCACAGGCTGGGTTGCCAACCAAGACTGCCGCAGAGGGCTCTGGGACAGGAAAGACTGCTACCGCATCATGGGTTGCTTTGGCCACACTGCACAGGCAGTGTGTCCACCTGGGGAAGTTGGGCCTAGATGCTGAGGGCTGGGCTACTACTGCCTTGCAGGAACCAGAAGCCTTGGCCACAGGGTTTCCAAAAGCTGTGATTCCTTGGGTGCAGCCACTGCATTGCACAGCTCCATTTGGCATCTGCTGCACACGGGCAGGTTTGCTCGGCCTGGGCCAGTGGCTGTTCCCCTGCACGGAGGAATTTGGTCATTCGAGTTTCTGGTACTGGTCTGGGAAGGTAGGATTCGTCCTATGGTCAGGTGGCCACAGGAGACAAACACCTGCTTTCAGGTCCTTGCAGTGCATGAGGGGTGGCTGAGCACTCGATGCATCTCACTTAATGCTCATCCTCGGCCCCATTCACACTTCAGGAGTCAAGGGTCAGGGAGGGGAAGTGACGTCTAGGGTTCCAGGGAGCTCAGACTCCAGAATGTTCATCAGTCTCAGGACAGGATGGGAAGTGGGCCAGCCCTCCTCATCCCTGGCCCCCTGGGGGCCCTGACACTGGCCTAGGCCCCACTCCCGAATGGACCTACTCCATGTGACAAATGTCACAGAACAGGCCCAGTGTCCTTGCTCATTCCATGCTCAGACGGAAGCAGGAACATTCCATCCAGTCATCCATTCATGAAACCTAGAACATGTAAAATTCATGGCCAGAGTCCTGCTAGCAGCTGCTTTCACTCGGATTCACAAAGACACATAAGCTGGGCTACAGGTGTTTTCAGTTGGTGTTGTCCATTTAGACAGTGGATTAGGGCTTGTTTTTTGGGCTTCAGCAGGGGCCACACCCATGTGGGCCATTAATAGACACTACCTGGCACCAATGCCCAAAGGCTGTCCACCTCAGCCTGGGAGTAGGCAGGAGGGCTTGTTCTTGGGTGACTCACAGCTGAGTTCTGATCTTGCCTTGTGAGTTGAGAGCAGCAAGCCAGGCTTCTGCTGTCCCTGAGCCCAGTATGGACAAAGAGCAGGGGCTGCTTTGTGCCTCGGAGGCCACCTGCCTGCATGAGCCCTGGAAGGGGGTGTGGTCAGGTGTTCAGAGTGCGCAGCAGCCTGAATGTCCTCAGTGACATGCTCATTTAGTCATTCATTGGGAAAATTCCTTGAAGGTTGCTGCCAAGTCCCAGGAAATATATTAAACACCAAAAGATGACATTCACAGGCCGGGGATTTAGCTCAGTGGTTCCGCCACCTGCCTCGCAAGCGCAAGGTCCTGAGTTCGATCCCTGGTACCAAAAAAATGACATTCACAACCTGCTCCAGATCTTAGAGTCTCTAGGAGGTGGAAAAGAACCAATGAGCTTGGCTAAGAGTTAATGGCAGAAAAATCCGGGTTCTTATCCACTTCTCCTCCCTGTTGGCTGAACATGGTCATGATGCAGAAAAGAGCCTGAATTTGAAACCAGTGCCAGACTTCTCATTAACAGGACAGTGTTGTCACAGTGTGGTCACTTGTAGGCAAGCACATCCCCAGCGGATCAGGGCTTATGAGGCTGGCACTGCCCGAAGTCTCACCATCACTCATCCCCCGCCTTCTACGATATCACACACGTCCTTTTCTTGCTCTGTACCTTTTCAACATCTGTAACTTAACAACTTCTGAACCAGCACACACCATTAACATGGCTACTGTATTAAAAATAGAACAAAACCAAAACAAAAGGCCCAGAAAGTCACAAGTATCGATGGAGAGATGGAGAAATCGGAACCCCTGTGCATTGTCAGTGGGGAAGCAAAACAGCACATTGAAAACAGTATAGTGGCTCCTTTAAAGATTAGAAATAGAATCGACACATGATCTAGTGTTACGCTTTAGATGTAGAATATCCCCCAAAGCCTCGTGTGTTCACAGAGGGGCTTTCGGATAATGGGCCAGTGCAGCTGACTTGCTGTTAGGAGATGGGGTCTGGAGGCAGCAGGCCGCCGGGGGTGTGGCTTGGAAGGGTCTGGCCCCTCCCCTGGCCCCTCCCCTGGCGCCTCCCCTTGCCCTCCTGGCCTGATGTGAGCATCTTTCCTCCACCCAGGCCCTCCCACCATGCTCTTTCTGTGTTGGAGCCGCCCAACCACGGACTGAAACTATAAGCCAAAGTAAACTTCTTCTCCCTTAAACTGCGGGTGCTGGGTGTTTTGTCCCAGGAATGAGAAAAAGTGAGTAAGACATCCAGCAACTCCACTTCTGGGTAGATACAAGAATTGAAACCGGAAAGCTAGATCTCCCAGAGATATTTGTACACCGGGGTTCATACCAGCATTAGTCACAATACCCGAAAGATGGGAGCACCTCAAGTGGCCGCAGTTGGATGTTTGAGATGATACATTTTATGCTATGCATATTTTACAACTACAGATTAAACACTCACTCACTCACACACACACACACACACACACCCTCCTAGCCCACATGCCCTGTCCTCATGTCTGCAGGCAGATGGCCTCTACGGCGCTCTGATCTCCTCTGAGACCTGGTCCCGTCCCCACAGGCTTCCCACTGTCTCCCCTGGGTGTTCAGAGATCTGCTCAAGTCCAGTGGACCGGATTCACTCTCCCCACACCTGCTCTTCTGGCTGTTTGTCTGGGGAGTGACTGACATAGGTATCCACCCTAAGTCAGAACCGCCTCTTCCTCCATTTCTCCCCAGTGTAATCCATCACAAATTCCCGCTGATTGCTCTTCCCAAATTCCTGCCAACCTCCTCCCTGTCCACTGCTGTGCCTGGCTCGGCTCCCTGGGCACACCCTGGCACCACCCAAGTCTACACTCCATGCAGGAGCCTGGGGGGTGCCTGGCTGCAGAGCTGATTGATTCTGTTCTAGTCTCACCCTCAGTAATCAACCCCATATGGAAATATTTTGTGGAAGCATCCAGCTCCTCCCTGCATAAACTGCAGAGTAGGCTTCTCTGAAGTTGATTTCATTTCTGGTTGTAAGAGCCATGCTGTTTTATGGGTCTCTTTGGACTGAGTTTCTCAGATTTGGAATCTGGTGCTACAAGGGAGATGAATGTCACCAGTGGTTGGTTGCTTAGTTGGGGTTGTCCCAGGTGCAGAGCCAGAGACAAGAATGGAAAGCAATCGTTTATGTGGGAGGTGACTCAGGAAGCTCTGCTGGGGCGTCAGGAGGTGGGGCGGGGTGTTCAGACTGCAGGTGCAGAGTGGGTCTGGAGAGATCCTGAGAGAAGGAGCCAGGCGCACACAACAGAGGGATCCCAGCCCGGAGGGAGAGGGGGCATTGGCTTCCAAGTCCTGTGGGGCATTCCCTGGGTGTTAATCGCCTGGCACTCCCCGCTTGCCACATCTGGGGGTGGAGTGGCCTGCTGAGGCCATGGGCACAGCCACCAGGCAAAGGGAAGCAGATGTGGCACTTGGGAGGTGTGTGAGCCCACGGAAGGGCTCCAGGGCCGTGTCTAGGACACAGATGACACCTGCTTTCCGGGGGCTGATGACAAGTGACACCCAACAGGTGTGACTTGGATCTTCTGACATAACGTGTAGATACTCAGCTAGAAAGGTGGGTGGTTTCTTGTTCTCCTTTCCCGCATGAGGCGGAGCCTCCACTTGTTGCTAACATGTCTTGATTCCTTCCTAGCAACCAATCGTTTCCTTTGAAACCAAGTGAGAGCCGGCTTGGGCCCAGCCCACACCTGTCAGGATTGGGTTCTGGTTCTCACAGTCCCCTCTGCCCACCAGAACCCCTTTCCTGCTCCTACAGAGCACATCCTTGTCTCTGGCTTCCTCTGAGCGGAGCCTCCTCCTCCTTCCTGTTCAGCATCCCCGCTCATGCCTGGAGGCCAGCTCCGCCCTCAGTCCTTCCCTGAGGCCGGGCCAGACTCGGTCCTGTTCTGTGACAGGCACAGAGGTGGGAGGGTTGGGAGGGGGAGACACTTGCCCAGCCTCTGTTTTCTGAACAGGGGACTCAGGACCAGCAGTTTCCTTCCCCCAGCAGGAGGCTTGCTGCACAGGCCCCCAGCCCCACTGGAAGGGGAGGTGGGCACTGGGCAGGTGTGGGGCTTCGAGGAGGCCCAGTGTAGAATTTGCAAAGAAGGCTGGGACTCAGAGCCCAGGGGCTAGAGCTGTGGTTTGCACGCGTGCGTCTGTGCATGAGTGTGTGTGTGCATGAGTGTGTGCGAGGGGGGCTGGGACAGTGGAGATGGGAGCACAGAGTGCAAAGGTGACCTCAGAGGAGAACAAGCATCCAGGGGGACAGAGGGAGCCCGGAACAGTGGGCCTGGAGGTCTGTGCTGTGAACAGGAGGGAAACAGGTAGGCTGGGGCGAGTCCTGGGCCCTGGTCTGACTTTGTCAATAAAACACAGCAGCCCAGATTCATGGAGCGCGTGAGTGTGCATGGTAGACACTGGTCTAAGCGCTTTATGTGGATTCTGTTTTTATCTGGCAAACATAGTGCTTGCTAAGCGGAGGCGCTGCATTGGTTAGTTCACAAAACTAAACAACAAACCTCCGCAGAAAAACAAACCATGGTCAGGACGCCTCCCCCTCCCTGGCTGAGGTTGGCTGGGGCCCTGGCCTGTGAACCGGCCCCAGAGCCGGGCTCCTCCCCTGTGGCTGATGCCTGCTTTCATCATGCTCTGAAAAGCCCCGAGCCTATTATGCTTGTCACCCATTTACAGATGGAAAGAACTGAGGTGCGCAGGGTTAGCAATTCGCCCAGCCTGAAAGTGCTGAGCAGGGACCCAGCCCAGGCTGCGGGCTCCGGGCCGACCCCACAGTCACTCTGCTACAGACCCAGGGTAACAAGCTCTTTGAAGAAAGGTGAGTCTCTTTCTTGGCGCTGCCTCAGTTTCCTCATTTGCCAAGTGGGGCTGTAGTGGTGAGAGGATGGGGGTCAGGACCCAGGCTCCCAAATCGTCATTGGAGAAGAGCCTGGGCAGGGGGACGCTGGCGCTGGCCGGCTCTGTCCCCACAGCCGTCCCTACCTCCCGAAGCTCCCTCAGCCAGGTCCAGGGTGCCCCGAGATGACGGGCCAGGCCCACTAAGCTCTCACCCTGCTTGCCCGGCTCTGTCCTGCTGGACTGTGGAGCTCTGGCTGGCGACCGTCTGGAACTGGGCCTCGGGGGGCACAGACCTAGTCACCTGAGACTCGTGGGCAAGGGTGTTGTCCAGGCCCGCCTGGCTCTGGCTGCTGCTGTGGTCCCCGGAGCCAGGGAATCACAGGGAGACCACTGTGCATCGGAGACACAGCACAAGGCCCCCACAAGGGCCTTAGCAACTCCTCCAGGGACCTGGGACCAGGGGCCCAGCCCTAGGCAAGACACTCAGGGCAAGGCTGGCTCAGCCATCTCCGAGTCCTCAGCAGAGTGTGCCATTCATTCAGTTCATTCATTCATTTATTCATTCAGCAGCTCTGCAGAGCAGCTTGAGTGTGCCAGGCGCTGTCCTAGGCACCAGGGAGATGGCTGTGCTCTTGGAGCTGGCTTTTCAGTGGGGACTGAGGTGGGGGCATGAACAAGAGACACATGTTCTCCACACAAGTACAATCACGTGGGCATTCATGTGAAAGTGCCCACATACAAATGGAGAGTGTCTGGGGACCACTTTACACAGTGGGTGGGTGGGGTGTGGAAGTCCTTTTAGTAGAGGACTGAAGGAACTAAAGCACTTGCATGTGCATAGCTGGCAGAAAACTGTTCCAGACAAGGGGTAACAGCATGTGCAAAGGTCCTGTGGTGGGGGTACCCGGTATGTCCCAGGAAGGTCAGTGCAAGGAGCCAGGGGGAAGAGTAGCTAGAGTGGAGATTACATAGAACCTTGTAAGCCATGCACAAAAGTTTAAGTCATATTCTGAGAGGGACGCAAAGGGCTCAGTGGGATTTTGACTTGATGTTTTGAAAGGATTCCTCCGGCTGCTGGAGGATGGATAGCACAGGGAGGCCAGGGAGGAGGCAACTGCCGCGGTCCAGCAAGAGATGACACAGTGTGCATAGTGGAGGTGGGAGAGGCAACCTCACCCTGGCCATAGTTTAACGCTGCTGGGAGAAATGTGCGGGAATCAGACAAGAAGGGGGGTGTGCCATGACCTGACCTCATCACCAGGGGGTGCAGGTGCCTTTTGCCATGGGAGTGACCAGATAGGATGGGAGCCCAGGGGCACCAGTGACGTGCAGGAGTGTGCCCTGTATTGCCCTGATGCCGAGGTGACACATCCTTGGACCGGGGGCCTCTGACCATCTGGAGGAAGGCCCTAAAACCCTAACCTGCGATTTAAAACTCAAGCACATTTCCTTCCTGAACTCCTGGCTCTGAATTAGCCTGGGGCGTTGTGTGAGCTTTCTTTGAAAGACCCAGCCTGGACTTTATTCTGAGGGCACGGATGGGTGTCTCCCACACTTAAAGGATAAATGAATGGAGGGATCCCAGGCCCACGAGCAGTTTGATGTGGCTGCCACCTGTCCAGAAGAGTCTGTCAGAAAGTGCCACAGCTGTTAAACGGAGTCTGAACGTAAAAGAGGGTTATCACGTGCAGGAAGGAAATTACCGAGCCTTCAAACACTGCCAATGGGGGAAAAAGATGTATGGGACTTTTATGGATGTGTAGTTTGTCCCAGCGAAATAAAACATCTTGAAACCTGCCTTTACTGGCATCGAAGTACTGTGGTGTTGTCTAACAGAGCAGTTTATAGCTTAGTGATGAATTCCCGAAAAACAAAAAGCCAATCAACGCTTTTCACCCATCTTACCCAGCTTCCTAAAGCAACCCCCCTCATTCCTTTGTACAAGGAAATTTGGGAAGCACCTACTCAGCCCCGGGTCCTGGATTCAGGGGACAGCAACAAGTTAGACCTTGTTGTCTATGGACCTGTGGCTGCCGGGGACGGGCACTGAGCACGGGGTGCAGTGGATTAGTGAGGAGAAAGGCCCGGGCTCAGCAAGGAGAGACTGCTGCGGCTGTGGCGGGGTGGGGGAGGCTGTCGGGAGGGATGGTGAATGCAGGAGCTTGCTCTAGGCCGAAGGGAATGGAGCCCCAGTGAATCCGGGTTACGGGTGAGGGAATGTGTTTGACTCAGCAGCCCTGCACCACCACCTGCTTTCCTGCTCTGCCGTCAGCTGTTGGGGTTTCATTTGCACGTCAGTTTCCCTGTTGGTCACAGCATGGCTGCCACCAGCAACAGAAACCAGGTATCTGTTGGCTTTGAGAGAACAGGCTCTCCTTCGAGCATGGTCTTCCCTTCAGCACAATGAGCTGTCTTCACTCCTGGACCACTGACACCCCCAGAGGCTTTGCACTGTTGACACCACAGGTGACCGAGGTTGACTCTGGAGCTGAGGTCCGTGTTGTCCTCCCCTAGCCAAGGGGCAGCGTGGGCACAGACAGAAGCCAGCATCCAGTTAGGCTGTTGCTGGGGGTGGCTGTTGTGCAGCTGTTGCTGGGGAGGGACAGTGCAGGCAGCCACCCGCACAGGGCTCCAGGGCGCTGGCTGCTTTCACACCAGCAGAAGTAACTGCAGTGACAACTCTCTCTGCAGCTCAGCGCACTTTATGCCCTAAAGGCAGCGGAGGACCTCCCTGTGCAGATGCTGGACCAGGGTCCAACTGACTGTCCCTTCCTCTCCTTTGCTCTGAGAACAGAGGGACTGAGGAGACCACAGCTTGGGGATCATAAGAGCACCCTGGGTGCTGGACGTGATGGTTTTGTCTCCAAGCTCTGCTCCAGAATGACTTGGGATTGCCATCGGAGGAACAGGGCAGCAGGCAACCAGGAATGTGTGGCACAGGATAGGGGAGGGCCGCTTTGGTAGAAGCCAAGTCAAATTGTCTGGGAAGAGCTGACCGCTAAGCTTAAAAAAGCCATGGGGAAAATGCAATTCAGTTGCAACCAGCATTGTGGAAAGAATTAAGTTCGTGAACTGAGGCACCACTGTATCAAGACCTGTACTGCCCGGTATACAGGTGAATACTTGAAACGTAGCTAGTGTGCCTGAGAAACTGAATTTTAAATTTTGTTTAATTTTGGGGCTGGGGATTTAGCTCAGTGGTTTCACCGCCTGCTGTGCAAGAGCAAGGACCCAAGTTCAATCCCCGGTACCAAAAAAAAAAAAAAAAAATTGAAGACAGTATGAAAAGAATGTGAACAATCTTAACTTTTATATATATTGTATGTTGAAGCAATATTTCAGATATGTTTTGGGTTAAGTAAAATGTATCATTAAACCTAATCTTGTCTGGTTTTTTTAGGGGTTCTTTTCCCTAATTTTTTTTTTTTTGGCACCAGGGATCGAACTCGGACCTTGTGCTTGGGAGGCAGGCGGTGGAACCACTGAGCTAAATCCCAACCCTCCCTAATGTTCTTCTCAAAGAAATATTCGATTGCCTGTGTGGATTGCATTCTATCTCTGCCGGGCAGTGCTGGTCTAATCGGATTCTGCACTCAGATTGCAAGTGTCTCTGCATCCTCACTTCGCATTAGAGAAACGAAAACAACATCGTATGGTATGAAAGGAAGATGGTAATGAGAGAGCCCAACATTAGGCCCATGTGACAGAAAGTGTCATGGGCCTGATGTGACAATAGGAACCAAGTAATGGGCGGTTTTGTGTTTTCAGTTAGCCTGTATGAAGATCTGACTGTAAAATTTTTAGTCCCCACTTTAGCCAATCCAGCTTTGTGAATGGACCCCTGCTGGTCAGCTGTGCTGCGAAGGGCCCAGCTCTGAGCACAGGTGCACTGGTCAGGCAGGAGGGTCCACTCGGGACGCACCCACATCCACGCTTAGGAAGGTCTATGAGTCCTTGGTGCCCTGGGGCAGGAAGGAGCTAACCTGTTCTCAAAGCTAGAAGAGAATTGCAGCTCTTCAGATTCTGGCCTGTGAAGATCCAGCTGAAGCGTGCCTTCCCCACCCAGCAAAGGGGACACTTGGGATTGTCACTGGAGCAGGAGTAGCCGGGGTGGGGGTGGGGGGCCCTGGCCTGGGTGTCCTGTCCTCTTTAGTGTTCTGGGCCCTGGTGGCTCCCACAGGAGGCCTGCCGTGGGGCTGCCAGGTCACCTTTTCCCATGCAGAGACCTGGCCAAGCCTGGTGTGCAGGCCCCAGGGAACTCAGCACCCTGGCCTCCCTGCTCTGCCCTACCCTGGGGCGGGTTGCTCTGTCACTTGCTGGGCTCTCTTTGGCCTGCCTTCATGCCCTTCCGAGTCCACTTCCCTGGGCCAGTTCTGGATCCAATCCTTGTCCATGGACCCAACCTCAGGATCTGCTTCAGGGGGTTCTGACCCAAAGCAGGTGCATGGGGCTAGCAGTAGTCCCTGACACCCTGGGCTCCCCTGGTGCACAGTTCCCAGACACTGGGGCACGGAGAATGCACCCTGGTTCCTGCCAGTGGGAAGCCTCAGGCCACCCTCTGGCTGACTCCTTTCCAGGTGGACCCAGCCCAGCATTTCCTCTGCCCGGGGAAGCTCCCAACACTCCCAGCAAAGCATGGTTTGCCTAACACTCTCCTGTGCCCCTGATGTCCCCCACTTCCTCCAGGAGAGGGGATGCCCCAGTCCTCTCTTCTGTGTGCCTCCAATCTGCAAGCATCCTGGTAGAGAAACATCAGTGAGGGAGGAAGATGTGCACCCTGCCTGTGGGACGGTGGCCCTGGGCGGGGGGCTCTGGGACCCACTTGTCTCTGTGAATTCCCTCCTGGGAGGGGAGTCTCCTTCCAGACATCCTCCTCTCATGCTGGGGGAGCTCAGGGGCTTCCTGGGTGTTTCCACACTCCACTCAGGGATCCACTCTGCTGTCCTGCAGCCTTGGCCCCAGGAAACTCTGATCCTGCCAGCCAGATTCTGCTCACCTGGAGCTGGGGAACCGGTAGTTACTGCACCTAGAGTGCTGAGCACCCCAGTCCCCAGAGCACAGCAAACATTAGGGTCACAGATAAATCGGGCCAGGCAGGAGGCAGCCTGAGATTCAAGGCTTGGGGTTTAAGAAGTGAGATTTAGCCTGTAATTGGCAGCTTTGCTTCTAATCGCTGGGCTGTAGAGAGACAAGCCCTAAAGCACTGATGATTCCTCCTCCAAGAGCGTTTCTGCTGCAGGCTTCGGGGAGGAACGTACCTACCCCACCAGCTGCTGTCAGAGAGTCGGACGCAGAGGGAGGGTGGGCACTCTGGACTTGAGGCCCAGGGCCTGCTCACTGCCTTTCCTCCTTCTGCTGCTTAAATGATCACACAAAGGCTCCATTTCTACAGATTCCCGACACGGCTGTGGGCTCATGTCAGGATGAAGCGTTCCCTTTTCTGAGTGTTTCCTCCTCTGGGCTTCCTCTTAGGTCCCAGACCAGGAGGAAACATATGCTCGCGCTCAGTGCTAGCAAATGCATCCCTCCTTGTGAAATCTCTCCTGCCCTTTTCTCCCTCTCTTCCTGGCTGTTTGTTTTTCTCTTTCAGGGCACTGGATGCTTCATTCCCCAAGGGCTGGAAGGCACGTTATAAATTCTGCTGATTGCCAGTGACACTAAAGCCAGCTCCTGACTGCAGTCCTGCGCCACTGTGATGCAGGAGCAACTGCAGCTGCACTGGGTTACAGAGGACCGTGTGGAGCCAACCAGTTGGATGTGGACAGGTAGAGAAGGTGGGGTGGAGAGAAGGAGCCATTGCCAGGGGCTGGGAGCCTCCCTGTGTTGGTGCCTCTGTCCCACGCATGACCAATTTATTCAGTCAAGGAAATTCTGTGCACAGACTCCATCCCAGGCACCAGGCATGCTGGGAAGCCAGGTCCCTGGACACAGGGAGCCACATCCAGGAGGCAGGGACAGAAAACGACAGGGAAGTGATGAATGTCAGCTCCTCCTAAGTGGTACGAGAGGAAATGTGTAGATGTGACAGTGAGGGCCACGGGCTCAGCAGCTGGGGCCTCTGGTAAGCAGAGGGTGCTTGATTTGAGATGTGAAGGAAGAGAAGGAATCTACCAAGAAGAAGCTGGTGGAAGAACCACTTCTACTTACGTAGTCTGAGGAATCCCAGGCAGATCAAATAGGAAAGAAAGAAAGGAAGGCGGGGTGGTAATATCACAAGCATGGAGAATGATATAACTTGTATCAACCTTCAGTTGAGGCCTAGATGGGGTGAGCGGCACTTTGGGGCAAACCACTTTTGTGATTTGTCATCTAAACAGGGGAATGGGTTTTAGCTTGAAAGAGAAAAAACAGTAGATGTCCTTATGTGGAGCACTTGGGCAATGCTTTCTTGGTGGCCAGGCTACTTCCTCTCCAACTTCACCTTACTCAAGACCATCTTGCCAAATCAAACCTTTTTAGTTTGACAAAATATACAAAGATGGTTCTGCCTATTGGACAAAGATATCTCAGGGAAATTAACAGAATCCATACTAGACTATATCCCTTTTGAACTCACCATTACAGTTGAAATTCCCTCTCTGGGTACATTATCAAGGGACACAAACCTAAGAAATAAAAATATGTGACAGACACTATGTGGTATGAGGAAAAGTGGACAAGTGTCACTGGACAAAGCGACACAAAGCTCAAGCTCTTCACTGAGACAAGATGCTAAAGCTTAAAAGTCAAGAGCAAAGACTGAAGAGCTACATCACTATTTGAATCTTGACTCCACTGGGTATTAATTGGGTGATTTTGGGGAAGTGCTTATTCTCTGAACCTGTTTCCTCATGTGTGATGATGGGAACACCCCAAAAGTACACATTAAACATAGAGCAGATGTTAAAACTTGGAGAGGGAGACATCTAAATTGGAAAGAACAAGTAAAATAATCTCTGTTCTCAGATGACGGGATCCTATGTGTAGGAAATTTTAAAGATTCCACTTAAAAAAAATACTATTAGACCTAATAAATGAATTCGGCAAAATTGCAGAAGACAAAAATCAACATGCAAAAATCTAGCTGCATTTCTATTCCTGACAATGACAGTTTGAAAGGGAAATTCAGAAAACTGTTCTATATTCTGGGAGGCTGAGGCAGGAAGATCACAAATTTGAGCCCAGCCTGGGCAACTTAGTAAGACTCTGTCTCAAAATAAAAAAATAAGAAGGGGCTAGAAATGGAGATGTAGTTCAGTGCAAAGGTCCTGGGTTTGATCTCCAGTAATGGGGTGGGGGGTTCCATTTGCAGTAACACGTGTCAGGCAGCTTTCTTTTGCTATGACAAAATACCTGATATAAACAGCATAGAAAAAGAGAGGTGTATTTTGACTCATGGTTCCAGAGGGTTTAGTTCACAGTTTGTTGGCTCCATTGCTTTTGTCTGAGGTGAGGCAGAACATCACGGCAGCCAGGAAGCTTAGAGCCAGGCAGAGAGAATGGGCCGAGGACATGGTGTACCCTTCGAGCACTGGCTCAGTGACCCACTTTCCTCACCCCCTAAATGTCCTATCGCCTCCCAGTATGCCATCAGCTGCAACTCTGCCCGAGCACGTGGCTTTTGGGGGACATTTCATGTCCAAACCATAACAATATCAAAAAAGAATAAAATACAGAGGCATATATATAACCGAGGAGGAGAAAGAGTTACATACTAAAAACTAAAAATGTTGCTGAAAGTAAACTCAAATAAACACAAAGATAGCCTTTGTTCATTCATGGATTGGAGGACTTAATGTCAAGATATCTGTCCTACCCATGATGACCTACACATTCAGCGCAATCTCTATCAAAATCCCCTGACTTTTCTTTTGCAGAAATAGAAAAATTTGTCCTAAGATTCATACAGAATCTCAAGAAACCCCAAAGAGCCAAAACAATCTTGAAAAAAAAAGTTGGCGTTCTCATGTTTCCTGGTTTCAGACTTATTGCAAAGCTACAGTAATCAAAATAATGTGTCACTGAACAAAGACAGACAGGTAATGGGACAGAATAGAGAGCCCAGAATTGATTTTGGTCAACTGATCAATTGTCCATTGATTGGTGAATTGATCATGGAAGGTGACAAGACCACTTGAAGGAGAAGTGACAATCTCTTAAACAAATGATCCTGGGAAAGCTGGATACCCTCATGCAAAGGCGTGAAGTTAGACCCTTACCTAACACCATATAGAAAAACTCAAAATGGGTCACAGTTCTAAACATAAACCTAAACTATCAAACTCCTACAAGAAAACACGAGGACAAGCTTCAGGGCCCTGGTCTTGCAATGATTTCTTGGATGTGAAACCAGCACAAGCAACAAAAGAAATCAATACATTGGGCTACATCCAAGTTATAAACTTCTGTGCATCAAAGATCACAAAAAGGTGAGCTACAGAAGGAGAGAAAATATTTGCAAATCAAATGTCTGATATGTGGTTAATATCCACAATATATAAAGAACTCCTACAACTCAACAACAAAAACCAAGACAACCAGACTGAAAATAGGGCAAAAGACTTGAATGGGCTTTTCTCTAAAGAAGCTATACATTGGCCGGTAAACACAGAAAAAGATGCCCAACATCACTAACGATTAGGGAAATGCACAGGATCCCATCTCACACTCACTAGGATCATAACTACCAAGAGAATGGAAAGCAGCAAGTGTTGGCAACAACGTGCAGCAGCCAGAAGCCCCGGGCACAGATGTTGAGGGGCAAAATGGTCAGGTACTATGGAACACCGTAGGGCTGTTCCTCAAAAATGAAGACTACGCTTACCACATGATCCGGCAATTCCACTTCAGCTAGATACCTAAGATAATTCATGCAAGGGTTTCCAAGAGATATCTGTACACTCATGTTCACAGCAGCCTTCTCTACATTAGCTCACATGTGTGAGCAACACAAGTGTCTACTGACTGATGAGCGGATAAGTGTGATGTGGTGTGTACTGATGGTGGACTACTACTCAGTCTTGAAAAGGATGGAAATCCTGACATACTGCAGCATGAGTGAACTTTGAGAACTTCATGCTGAGTGAAATAAGCCACTCACCAAGAGACACATACTGTATAATTCCAGTTATTTGGCACACCTAGAATACTCAAATTCATATGCATAGAAAGTAGAACCGTAATTGCTGGGGACCAGGGGAAGAAGGAGTTGGAAATTCTTATTTAGTAGGCACAGACTTTTAGTTTTGCAAGATGAAAAGTGTTCTGTGGATAGATGGTGCTGATGGTGGCACAACAATGGGAATGTACTCAGTACCACTGAACTGTGCACTTAGAAATGGCCGAATGGTAAATTTAAATTGCATTTATTTTATCACAGTTGAAAAAATTATCCAGGCTTAGGATAATTAGGCCAGGCAAGTGCAGAGGCCCTGTGGCAGGGATGAGCTTGGCACTTTTGAGAAATAGAAAGGAGTCCAGTGCTTTAGCAGCACAGTGAGTTAATCAGGGTTGTTGAAAGAGGTACAGCTGGAGAGACAGCCAGGGGCCAAAGCTGGCCAGACTTGTAAGTTTGGATATTATTACAGACATGAAATCTGAGACTCATAACAGAGTCCCCAAAGCTTGTCCAAGGTAAAATAGCCAGTAGGTGGCAGTGACAGGGAAGCCTACTGGTCCCCCAAGAGCTAAGCAGTTCCCCCTTTCTTCCTAGTAGTTGGATTGTGGGGTAGCCTGTGCCTCTGACCACTTAAGAGTAATGACTGTGGGCCGGGGATTTAGCTCAGTGGTTTCGCCACCTGCTGTGCAAGTGCAAGGACCTGAGTTCGATCCCCGGTACCAAAAAAAGAAAAGAGTAGTGACTGCACTTCCCAGCCTCCTGGGCAGCTAGGCATGGGCATGTGACATCGTCCTAGAAGTAGGAAGTACCAGAAGCATTATACACAACTTTAGGCATGAGTCCTTAGAGGGAGGGGGCGCTGTGCTTTATCTTTGGTGCATTCCGGCTACCTAGAATATCAATGTGATGATAGAGTTTCAGCAGCCATCTTGGACCCATGAAGGAAAGGATCAGAGAAGTAATCAAGGGGAGGGGTCAGCCTACTTTGGGCCAGGGAGTTGGGAGGCCTTTGGAGGAGGTGCCTCGATCCTAAGGTCAGAGGAGATGGAGCCGGCATGTTTAGGGACTTTCACTCCTGGTGGAAGGACCCGAGGGGGACCCGGCCCAGGGGAAATGGAAAGAGCCGCAGGGCTGCAGGGACTGCACTGCAGGCAGGGGCGGGGAGAGGTCACACAGCTGGGGAGTGGAGGGCGGAGATTTCGGCGGCCCAGGGAATCACTCCCGGGGCTGCCGTCTGCGAAAGCTCAGGGCTCTGACCACACTGTCCACATCCGCAGAGAACCCTGTGTGACGACGACGACGGTCTCACTGTGGACCGGAAGTGAGATTTCTTGCTTCCAACATCTGGCTGTGAAAGAGGCGATGCAAACGGCCCCGCTGAGTTCCCTCTTCCGGACGCCTCGCTGCCTCTGTGACCCGCCTGGCCACCTCCTTCCCCACCTTCCCCGTGGAGCTGGGCTGTGAGAACCGTCCTGCCCAGACTCCTGCAGCTCAGGCCCTGGGCGTGTTCTGGGCTGTGCCGACCCAGTGCTCTCGTCTGGGTCCTCGGTGAAAGTGAGGTGGAGGCTCCCTGGTGTCTGGCTCACCTGGACCCTGCCAGGGTGGCCCCGGAGCCAGGGGACACGGGGCTGACAGTGTTAGTTGGAGCCTTGTGGGGACACAAGAGGTGAACAGGGCAGAAGATGCTGCCAGGTGGGGAAGTTGGCCCCCATTTGGGCCCTGGCAGGTAGATCTGGAGACCCAGGCCTGGAACAGACTCCTGGGCCCCAAACTATTGTCATTTTTTGTGAAATGCTCTTGGGGAGGGGGGCATCAGACCCTTCCCCATTGTAATTTTGTGCTGGGAGGGAGGGTTTGTTCACTGCCGTGTCCAGGGCAGGACCTGGTTCAGAATGTTCGCTGAAATATTAAATTGACCAATGGCTGAGGATAGCAACTGTGTCTGTCCCTTTCAGTCAAGCACTGAGCAGTGCCCGGCATATGGTAGGACTCAATAAATATTTGTAGAATGAATGAATGAATAAGTGAATGAATAGAATCCCCCCATACCTGCGTCCTCTATGTCTTTGAGAGTCTCTCCTCCCGTCACCTCCCTCCGTCCCTGTTTTCTGGCCTTTGTGGGTGGGCCTGGCCCTCAGTGCACTGCTCCCTGCTTTAACAGCCCGGGTGATGAACGTCTCTCATCTGGGAGCTGAGGCTGCCACTCTGGGCAGCTCTGTCCTGACCCCGGCAGCGCCTCCTCCACCATCAGCTCCACTCCCTGGTGCCCAAGGGCTGGGGCACCTCTTCTGGTGGCCCCGAGGCTGTTGGTGGCACTCCTGGGAGACAAGTTCCTGTGCAGCCAGACAGGGTCCCTCAGAGTCCAGGATTCGGTCATCTCCTGCTTGCACCAGTGCTAAAAACGGCAGATGTCCCCACCTGGGCTTCCTCTCCTGCGGAGACAGAGATGGAGTAACCTTAGCAGGTGGCAGACTGCACTCTCCCAGCCTGGGATCAGCATTTCCTCCAAAGCCTGGAGCCATGGTCCCCTCCCTCAGCCCCTGTCTCAGGGCCCCGAGGAAGGCCCAGGTTCCCTGGGAGTCCCTGAGAGAAAGGGGGCAGAGGTCTTTGTGGATGCTACCCCTCATTGTTCAAAGCCTTTCCCTTTTTGGTCTGTTCATTTGCAGAAGGCTTGATCCTGCCCAGAGCCAAGTGCTGCCCTCCATGGGGACAACCTGGCCAGGCCAGAGGGATAAACGTGCCCTGTCATGTTGGTGCAGGGCTTGAGGTCATCCATCGCACACTTATAGACACCCTATGAGGGACAGGACAGGAGCTGTTGAGCTGTGGCAGGGACCACTGGGTGCCCTCCTTGTCATGTCTCATAATGGCTGTGAAGCTGGCTGCTTAGAACAGAGATTACATTTCCCAGGACTCCTTGTAGCCATAAGTGGCCAATGGGAAGAGGGCACCAGAGTTTTTTCTCTTTTCATTGGTTGAGAGTGAAGGGGTAGGTGTGTCTGGAGTAAAGGTGGCAGCATCAAAAATCAGAGTAGTAACATAGGAGGAGGGGCCTCAGTTTCCTTGTTTTTAAACAGGAGTGTAATTGTACCTAGCTGTAGCTTCTACAAATTATGAATTTTTCACGTGCCCAAAAAAGTCAACTCCAGTTGTCTTAAGACAAAGGTAGAATTATTGGCTCAGGTAACTGGAAAAAAATGTTCAGGAATGAGACTGACTCAGACATCACTGGTTTATCCATGGCCCGGGGGCCAGCCCCACTGCCCCGTGCCTGTTCAGGTCACCAACAGCCCTGGCTGGAAAGGGTCCACTGTGAGAATCCTGGCGGCCTCTTCCCGGCTGGACACTCGGTGCGGGGCCTTGGGCCTGAGCCTTTCACGTGTGTCCTCATCAGGACACACAGGGCCTCATGTGTGGGGCCTGTTTTCCCCTCAGAGCGGGCAGCCCAGGATCAGCCAGGTGACTGGACCCCATGACCAGTGGGGGAGCCAGGGGCTTGGTGCTGTCACACCTGGGCCCAAGCTCCCAACTATGTTTCGCTGTTTGTCAATTTAAATCATTCACCGACTCCTGTCTGCTCCTTCCCCACGTCCACTCACTCCCTGGGTGATCCTTTGTTCAGTATTTTTCTTGAAATAAACTTATTTTTGTTGTCACTAAGCAACTTTTATTTGGAAGGAAAACTATACCGCCGGAGTAAATGGGAGAGCAGCATTTCTGCAGTGCTAAGGTAACCATAGAAATAAAAACAATCATCCTCCACAGAGGTGCGCGTCTGCAGGAGCCCAGGCTTGTTCTTTGTTCAAAAGGAAGATAAACTAGGCTGAGGTTGGGTGCAGAAGGTATATTAGCATCAAATCGAGATGTTTCCTTTGAAATAATTTGGAGAATTGGAGAAGAATCCCTCTAGGATTCAGGGTTCCAGAGAGCAGGTCCATTTGCTCTGTGAAATCCTCTCCTTTGCCATTTGCAATCCCTGGGGTTAGGAGAAGGCTGGGGGAGGGATGAGGAAGAGCTTCCCAGGCAGAGGGACAGCATCACACAGGCTCCAGGGGGAGGGAGTTCCTGGCCCAAGAAGGCAGCCGAGAAGCCGGCAGTGTGGGAGGACTAGGAGGCTGAGTTGGCGGCAGGGAAGGCTGGGTCTTGTGGGGCCTGGAGTTCACATCGAGTTTTACTGGGCTGGAAAACCAGGGCATGAAACCATCAGATGAGCTCTGCTGAAGTCCAGGAGCCCCGGGAGAGGAGAAAGGACAGGTGACATTCAGTTGGGCAGGACAGTATCCCACCCATGTGGCACCTGCGAAGCACTTGTCTTTCTTCTCTGCAGGTCACTCTAACCCGCTCAGAGGCCAAGCTGATGGGCTAAGTGGAGGCTTCCCAGCTCTGTCTGCTGATCACACATGTTCATCCGGGGACTGTTGGGCAGCTCAGGGACAAGGATGTTGTGAGGGGCAGCGGAAACTGCCGTTGACCCCCAAGAGCTGCTCTGGACTGGTTTTCTGAAGACCGCAGAGACGCCCTGGCCAAGGGTCTCTCCATCCACCTCTGTTGCCGTGATGGGATCCACAGACTCTGTCATTGCCTTGCCTGAAACACAAAGGAGGTGGTATTTGAAATGATTTTCTTATTTCAAGCAGCGGGCTCATGGCATGGAAGGTAACAGGCCGATTCTAGAATTCCCTGGAATTATTGAGGTCCTCTGAAGAGCACTGTGAAACATCTTGCCCTGAAGTGAGCTGACGCAGACATGAGGCTGCAGATGTGTGTGGGGGGTCCCTTCTAGACCACAGGTGTCCCCCGTGGGGTCCCAGGGCCCCGGATGGGTGAGCTTATTCAGTCCACTCACTGAGCACCAACGGAGCAACTTTGCCGCTTGGATTACTGACTCAGCCCCAGGAGCACAGGGATGAGGACAAGATAGCCCCTGATCTTGCAGGAACTCAAGATCTATTGCGGGGAGCACTGGGGTGCACATAGGCAGGCCCATCTGACAGTGCTGCGGCCTGGTCAGAGCTGTAGTGGGTGGGTGGGCCCCATTTAGGGGTGCAGAAAGCAAGCTGGGAATGCACACCAGAGAGAATAGTAGGTATCTTAAAGAAAATGTTTTAATGGAGTTATTCCTTTTGATCATTTCCTTTGAGTACAAAATACATCTTCACAAAATTAAAAAAAATTTTAGAGACTATATACTGATCATAATCAAATGACATTAAAATAATAAAGATGTAGCCACACTGGAAGTATCTAGTGTCTGTCTCTCTCTCTTTTTTTCTTTTTTAGGGTACTGGCAGTTGAATCCACTGCACAAAACTCTTTATTTTCATTTATTTAGTGTTTTTTTTTTTTTTAGCTTTTTTTTTTGGTACCGGGGATCGAACTTGGGTCCTTGTGCTTGCACAGCAGGTGGTGAAACCACTGAGCTAAATCCCCAGCCTTATTTGTTTACTTTGAGACAGGGTCTCACTAAGTCACTAAATTATCCAGGCCAAGCTCAAACTTATAACCCTCACTCAGCCTTCCACAGTGGTGGATTACAGGCCTGAGCCATCACGGCTGGCCGTTCTGTGTCTTCCCTGGGGTCCTCAGTTACCTGCGTGGAGACATTTGTCAAAACTTGAACTGGAAAGTTAACCTGGGTGCATTTTATAACAAGGCTCTCTCCAAAGCGTTACCCCAGGTGCCCACAGTGAGGGACTCCAGGTCCCCCTCAAACACCACACCCAAGAATGCCTAAGTCCCTTGTATAAAATAGCACAGTGTTCACATTTAACGTATGCATGACCTTGGCAACTGCAGATAGCCTCTCGATGAATGACAGCACCTAACATAAATGCGCGTGCCGTGTAATAGATGCTACGCCATATTGTTCAGGGGATAATGACCAGAGAAAAGTCGTCTATGTTCAGCACAGATGCAAAAATACTTGTTTTGAGTATCTTTGATCTGAGGATTGGGTGAATCCAAGAATGTGAAACTCAGGGATTCAAGGGCTGACTATATCTCCTAGAAGTCGAAACTAAAACAATGATTTCATACCAAACCCGGGGGATGTGGCTAATGCTTACAGACTAATATTTATGGTCGTATGTTACCCCAAAGACTCAAAAGAAATGGTTATGGTACTTAGCTCCTAAAAAATAGAGATCAAAACAAGCCAAGATGAACTGAGAATAGGGAATTAAGAAAGGTAAGAGTCCAAATTGTGGTGGTACATGCCTGTAATCCTCGCACTCAGGAGGCTGAGGCAGGAGGATCACCACAAGTTTGAGGCCAGCCTGGGCTACATAGTGAGTCCGAGGCAGGCATGGACTACATAGCAAGACCCTGTCTCAACAAAACAGAACAAGAATGCCCACATGGCCAGCATCTAGAAGTATGTCTGGGGGACTAGGTATGTAATGATGAATCTTTGGACAAGAACCTTTTCATTGCAGGGCTGGAAGGGATCTCTGCAGGCCCAGAGCTGTGGAGGGCGGCTCTGCCTGCAGGTGGGAGGCAGCCTGAAGTAGAAGCCAGAAGCTACAGGAATAGGAGACTCAATGCCTGCCCGGCTTCCTTCTCCTCCTAGGCTCCTGGACTTTCCCCCCTCCCCTCCCCTCCCCTCCCCTCCCTCATCCCCTCTTTCTGACTTTGGCAATTGAATCTGGGGCCATTGCACTGAGCTGTAACCCCAACCCCTTTTTAATTTTAATTTTTAAAGTTTTGTTGGTACTGGGAATTGAACTCAGGACCTTGCACTTGTGAGGCAGGTGCGGTGCCACTGAGCTAAATCCCCAGCCTTTTAATTTTTATTTTGGAGACAAGGTCTCACTTTTTAAAAAAATTTTGAGACAGGGTCTCCCTAAATTACTAAATTGCCCATACAAGCTTGAACTCGATATTCTCCTGCTTCAGCCTCCCAGAGTGCTGGGATGACAGGCATGTGCTGTAATCCTGCTTTCTTTTCCTTTTCTAAACCATGACACAGAGTCTGGATGTAGATGTGTCTTGCCTCTGGGTTAAGCAGAGCAGAAATGAAATATTGAGGGCACAGATTCATCTGTGTACCTGGAAATTGCGATGGGGTCTGGGTGCACCTGCATGCTCTCTGGGGCCGGGGGGCAGCAGGGGCAGGGCAGCTATCCGGGAAGGTGGTTTCCCAGCACCAGAACAGCAGTTGGGGCGAGGGAGGAGGGGACTCTGGGGTGGAGAGGCCAGCCCGGACAGGGTCCTTGGAGGCCCTCGATGGGACGTGACCAGGCAGGAAGGCAGGAGGCGAGCCAGCGAGGGCCCAAAGCAGTGGAGGCCGGGCCAATCCCTGTGGGAAAGGCTAAGAGGGCGGCTGGGCGACTGGCGCCAACACCCCGGGGCTGGTGGCTCACCTTGGGAAACGGCTTTCCTTCTCAACTGGAATCCCACGGGAGTGAAAAATATCGGAGTGCAACGTGCACAAACGAAGTGCGGATCCTGGGAGCACGTTTCTGTGAGTCATCGACAGTTTGAAGGGCGAGCCCAGCCCCTCCTCGGAGAGCAGCGCCACCAGCAACCAGGCCATCCTGGTCCGGCTCGGCCTCGGCGACTGCAGGACGACCTTGGACCCAGGTTCCCTACCCTGTCCCAGCTGTTGCATCTGAGCACTCTGTGTGCATATTTCTATATGCCAGACTTTTGAAATGGGATGTGACTGTGCTTTTAGGCTTTAATTTGATCTTGATTCTATCCTGCTGGGCAACAAAAGCTCCAGGTCACAGTGTGTGATGCCAGAAATCTGGGAAAGATTGATACTTTTGTTAACCACCTGAAGAAAATTCAGCCAGACCCTGAGCTGGAGGGACCAGGCCCACAGCAGTGGGTGAGAGACTCAGAGTCCTAGAAAAGATGGTGGCCCGGCAGCCCTGCAAGGTTCTGGGGACAGGTCTGGGCTTATCTGCGTCAGAGAAATTCTCACTTCCCCTCCAGATAAATAAAGCTCCATTTCCCATCACCCAGTTCCTTCTTTACCCCATCCCTTCCTCTCTCTCTCTCTCTCTCTGTTAAGAGAAATGTATTATGGTTTCCCAAGGCAACCACTTCCTCGTCCTCCTGTGAATAGGGCACGAAGAATTAATTTAGATTTTAGCAATGTTGGGGCCTCTCATTAAATTAATCTCATTGTCTCTTGGAAGCCTGGTAAGTCACGTTAATGATCTCAGTCTTTACATGGAAGAAAGATGTCTCATGTGCCTTCTGGCTCATGCTCTCCAGGTTCTGTGCGCTCTTTTAGGTGTCCTTACAGCTGCCCACATGCCAAACCTCCATCTCCAGGGCACCTCCTCTCCCTGCATCCCTTTTCTGAACTTCTGGTCCTGTCTTCCCTTCTTTGCTCCCAAGTTTTCTGCTCCTCCTGGGAGCCCTCTATACCTAGCTATGCTATTTTGGCTTTTCAAACTCTGTAGCACGTTGGTGATCAGCATGGCCCCAACAGTAGGCGCTTGTCGGGCGCTTGTCGGTCTTTCAGTGGTCAGGCTGCAAGGAGTGTGACATTTCCCTGGTGGAGAGGTGACCACTGGATCTACTGGAATGAATGTGAGGGAAAGTCCTGTCCCTTGTTGCCCTGGGCCCCGAGAAGGAAGTCGGCAGAGGTAAGCATTGTACGTGCACCCTCAGCAGCCTGAACCAAAACAATTAATTCTCTGTAACAAACTCCGTAAGACGGACCTGGTTGCACGGGAAGCCTCTTCAGACTCCCAAGTACATGTCTGTTTCGTTTCCAGTGTGTCTGGGTCTGCAGGACAGTCCACCAGCCCTGTGCAGACCTGCGGTCAGGCTCTGGGTAGCCCCTTCCACAGCCTGGTGGTGGGGCTGGGGGAGAAGATGGAGTCCCAGGAGACTCAGGGAGGGGTGAGGGTGGGTTGGCTACGTTGCTGCTGGAGGGTTCTGGGTGCTCCACTAGGACTCAGCATGTCGCCTGCCCTGTTTGTGTTCTGAGATGCAGGAAGGTCAACTAAGTCAGGGCTTTGTACTAATTTTCTTTTTTTATTTGGTACCGGGGTTCGAACTCTGGACCTTGCTCTTGCACTTGCGCTTCTGAGGCAGGTGGCAGAACCACTGAGCTAAATCCGGGCCTTTGTACTAATTTTCTATTGCTGTGTAGCAAAGTGCTCCCCACTGGTCCAAAAGTAGTGGCTTCAAACAACAGACAACAAACGTTTGTTAACTCAGTTTCTGAGGGGCAGAGTTCTGGGAGCAACTTTGCTGGGTGGATCTGGCTCAGGACCCCCTACAAGTGAGCTGTGGGTGGGCTGCCTGCTCGAAGGCAGTAGGGGAGGTTAGGGCCTGGGATCCGTCGCAGGGCTGCTGGTGGGGGATTCTGGTTCTGTACCACGAGTGCTGTTGGCCACACACACCAAATCTGCCATGGCCTGGGAGGGGACAGTGGAATCCCAGGTAGGGGTGTTGCTGCAGGCCTCTCTCTTTTATTTAAAAAGTGTTCACTTAGCCCCTGCCAGGAGCCAAATATCACTCTTATCACTTGAATTCAGCAGGCACTGCCCAGCCTCAGTGAACTCCCACTTTAGTGGAAGAGAAAGAAGATACCAAGAAATGCACGATACACTTAGCTCATTGGTTCTAAGGGGCAGGTTGTTTCCATATCTTTAACATCTCTGAAAGAGTCACATTTCTTGAGTTGATGTATTTCATAGCACATTAGATGGTGTTTCAAATCTTCTTCTCTAGGGTAGGGCACAAAAGGCTCATTAAAAACATGAGTTGGAGTGAGTGAATGAGAGACTGTTAAATAACCCTTAGGAAGGGAACTAAACTGGGTGGAGCCGCCCCAGGGCTGCAGGGGTGGGGTAGGGAACGGGAACTAGTTGGGCTTCAGCCAGGGCAGGGCCCGAAGGGAACTGAGGGTGTTCAGCATCTGGCTGCTGCAGCCCAGTATCAAGGGGTGTCAGACCCCCAGGCCAAGTGCCAGAGCTCCTGTGGGCTGACCCAGGGAGCTGGGGGAGGCAGCCAGCCGAGCCCAGGAGCAAAGAGCAAGTCAGCAGCCCCCAGGATGAGAGAATAAAGGTCAGAAAGGCCACTCTGTGAGGTCACAGCTGAGCAGGGTTCTGGTGGTGGAGAGTCCCAGCGAGGATAAGCCCCGAGTGGGTGCCAGTGTGGGGTGCAGGGGAGTCACAGAGGAGTCAGGGGCCTGGTCAGAGTGGGTGGTGAGCCGTGAGGCTGGCAACAAAGTCAGAGTCCGAAAGATTCCGGACCACGTGTAGAGTCTTGTCACCAGGGGAGGAGTTGGATCTGACTCAGGGTGCTGGGAGTCCTCCGCGGTATGGGGCAGAGAAAGGACAGGATGGGAGTAGGTTTTAACTGGAGCTCCGTGGCTGCCATGTGGAGAATGGCCTGTAGGGGGCGAGATGGAGCTGGAGGAGGTAGGAGGGCTGGTGTCCAAATCCTCAAGAGCTTTTTTTGTAAAATCTTTCGCGTTTCCACTGTTGGCTCATTTCACCTGTTGAGCCAGGTGGAGCCTGGATATTGTACTGGGGGGTGTATTGCTTTGCTAGGGCGGTGGCGATAGAGCTGCAGACCGGGGGCTGAAACCACAGAAACTCTTGTCCCATATCCTGGAGTCTAGAAGTCCAAGCTCAAGGTGGCCGAAGACTTGGCTCCCTGAGGGCTGTGAGTGAAGGATCCGGTCCAGGCCTCTGTCCTTGGCTGGACGGTGGCCACCTACTTCCCATGTCTCCACACGGGCAGGCCTCCATGCAGCCGCATTCCCTTTTATAAGGGAATCAGTCATATTTGATTAGAGCCCATTCTGCTAACCTCATTTTAAATTAATTACCTCTGAAAAGACCCTATCAGCACATTCTGAGCTCGGGGGCGGGGGGGGGCGTGTGTCAGGCCTTCAAAATATGCCTTCGAGGGTGGCATGATTCAGCACACATCAGTGAGGTCAGTGGAAAGGGCCCCCCCTTTACGGCTGGAGTGTACAGTGCTGAAGACTGGCCCATGGGCAGAAAGTCTAGAAGAACTACCCCTCAGCCACAGCCCTCTGGAGTGTCTTCACTCAGTAGCCTGACATCACGGAAGCGCGTCTCTCATGGTTTCCAGCACTCAAGTCTTGGATCCCTCTTTTGATTAGAAGTGATGAAAGAGTCATTCATTCAATAAATACTTGTTGGGCACTCACTATGTGCCAAGTACCCGCTAGATCCTGGCACTCAGCGGTGAAGGAAATAAAGTACTGGGGCTCACTGGGTTGGCGTCCAAGGTGGGAGAGAGAGACAAGCAAGCCCAGCGAAGAGTTTGTCAGATAGTGACCTGTGTCATGGGGTAAGGTGTGGGGACAAGGAGTCTGTAGGAGGCACAGTGGCAATCTGAAGTAGAGTGGTCAGGGGCGGCCTCTCTGTGATGTTTAAGGAAAACTCAGAAAATGTGGAATCGGTCCATTTGGAGATCGAGGGACCAGTGATCCAGCAGAGGGAACAGCATGTGGGAACCCCATGTGAGGTGGAGCCCGGCTCCTCCAAGACATGGCAGGAGTCCGGAGTGGCCGGGTCAGGACAGTGAAGGGGAGACACAGAGGGGAAGGGCAGAGGGGTGATGGGCCCAGATGGGAGGACTTTGAGGTCACTGTGGGACTGGGGCTTTCCCAGGAGGCTGGAGAACGATCCCAAGGCGAGGAGGCCTGGCCAGGCCAGCGGTCATGGGGCGGAGAGAACAGGCTGGGATTTTAACCTCGTTCTGCCCTGAGGCTCAGGCTGTGCAGAGAGCTGGCAGGAAGTGGGCTGATGGCTGCTCCTGATGGGTTGGAACCTCAGCACGGGGCTGGTCAGCAGCAAGGACATGGGCCTGGGGGAGGACTTGGGACCTTTGCTGAAAGTGGCTTTGCAGATAGGGTTCCGTCGTGGGTCGTGAGGTGGACAGGTGAGCCCGATTATCTGGGTGGGCCTAGTGTCACCCATCACAAGGAGGGTGGCAGAGGTGATGGAGGAGAGAGAGGAACAGGCCTCATCCCTGGCTTTGAGGATGGAGGGCCAGGGGCTGAGGAAGAGGAGCCGCCCTTAGAAGCTGGGAGAGACAAAGAGCCCTCAGGAGGAAGGCAGCCCCTGGAATCTATTCTGGAGATGTAACAGAATAAACCTGCTTTGTTTCAGAATGCTGACCTCATGGTAATTGGCACAGCAGCCATAGGAAGCTGCCACCCTGCCTTCTCCACCCTGTCCATGCCTCTTGCTGACCCTGAAATGCCACCTCACCAGCTCTTTGCCCTCTGAGTCTGGTTGTGCTTGGCCCCTGGGAGGGAGGGCTGGAGATTTACGCAGGGTTGCAGTGGCTGCCTGGATCCTGTGAGCTCACAGCCTGAGTCCTGATGTGCTTGTTCCTCTCACCGACATCCTCATCATGTTTCATGTCCCCTGTGGTCCCCCACACGCTGGTCAGTCTCAGCCTGCTCAATTGGGTGGTGGCCTGTTTCCTGTGTGGATCTCAATTGGTGTGTTTGCTAAGGCTGGGATCTGTGAGACAGCAATGTAGTCCCAGAGCTTGGGAACCCTGAAGCATACTCATGGCGCAGGACTAAGGGCACTGCTGGTGATGATCCACGAATCAGAACACATCCACCAGAGTGACAGCCACACCCAGGACCCTCCTCTTCTCCTGAGTTAGTGAATTTTGGAGTTAGCAATTACCTGGCTCTTACAGGTGGCTGGTGGCTCGGGGTGTCACTCTGTGCAGGGCCCAGGGGGCCCCGGGCAGGTTAGCCAGGCAGCAGGGATCACAGAATCACCCCAGGAGGAGACAGGACTTTCCCCACTGCCTTTCAAACCTGCTGCAGTGGATTCCTGTTTTCGTCCGTGGAAGATGGATGATTTCATTATTTGTGGCACTTGGCAATAAATCTCAGAGTCTCGGGAACGTGAGCTCCTTCTCCACGCTGCGCCTTCCGCTCACTCGGTGTGATTCATCACGTTTAATCTTCTGTTTACCTCAGATGCCATGGGCAGTGGGAAGAGCAGCTGCTGTGGATGGGGCAGGGTTTGAGGGGAGGGGACTTCATGGGGAGGGACAGGGCTAGGGTGGGAGGGTCGCAGCTCAAGGGTGGCTGGAGCAATGGCAGCCTCATCAGGCAAGAGAAGGAGCAGTGAGCAGAGGTGCCCAGCACAGCCCTTGGGGACCTCCAGGCCTGGTCCTGTTTGCCAGGAAAATCTCCCAGGGAAGTGGGGGTGGCGACTCCATGCCAAACAGAAAAGACATAGCCAGGCAGTTCTCTGCCAAGGGAGTGTTGGAGAATTTAATTCAAGATGAAATGCGTTCTTGTTTGTATACAATTAATTTTCCCCCCAAATGAAGGGTTTTGTCTCTCAGTGTTTCAATAGCAGCCGAGCAATTAAGGGAGCCTGCGCCTCTCTCGTTGCAAAGAGGGCTACACAGTGTTAACACATCAGGGAGCAAACACAGCTTGGATTGGTTCCTGGGGCTGAGAAGGGGAAAACAACAACAACAACACAAAGAATGGAAGCGAACACCTCCAAATAGCAAATAGAATAGCGGCTTGGCCAGGGCGAGGATGATGTCACTGGAAAATGTGAGCCTGGCCTCCCTGTGATGGAAGGGCCTGGGATTCCTGGTTCGGCGACGGGGAGCTGCATGGGAGCACTTAGTGTTCACTCCAGGAACCATAGTCACAAATCCAAACACAGGCAGCGCCAGGTGGAAGGTTGTGTACTCTTCACCCTGAGTGCAAATTGTTTGTGTGGGAATCCATGAGTGAATATGTTGAAGTGTGCACCTTATTTTCCTTGAAACTTAGGAGTCTTTTACTAGAGCTTTTGTTTTTTTCTTTTAGTAAACATCGGTGCTTTGCTGCATAGTCAATTGCCACACAGCAGCTGAAAACAAAACAGCTGAAAACTAAACATCGGTTAGTTTGTAAATCACAAATCTGTCATGGAAGAGGGTGTTGCTTTGCTCAAGGATTCACTAGGCTATAATCAAGGGGTTACAGGGGCTGGGGCAGTTGTCTGTGACCCAGAATCATTGTCTAAGTTCAGTGGCTGGGGGTAGAATTTAAATCCTGCTAGGTTTCCCAAGTGCTTTCCATCCTCGAGCCAGAAACATGAGTAGAGCTCTCCTCCAGTGTCCAGCCTCTCTGACTTCCTCTCAGCTTTTAAGGGGCCATGTGATTGTGTTGGGCCTACCTGGTTAGTCTAGGATACTCTCTTGCTCTCTGTTAAGGTCAGCTGACTAGCAATCTTAATTACCATGATGGTAATAACGGAAATCACATCAGGTGGTGAAGATGCTAAGGACCAACTCAACTGTGTGAGAGTGAACAAGCTGGTTTGGAAAGGGCAGAAGGTCTGAGCAGACATTTCATCCAGGTATGAGTGGCAAGTAAGCACATAAAAAGATGCTCAGCCTCTTTGTTGGTGTGCAGTAAAATCTCCAGGGGTTGTGGTTTGATCTAGATGTCCCCCCAAAGGCTCATGGGCTCAGAGTTGGGGCTTTGGGAGGGTGATTGGCTCAAGGGTGCTGTGCTCATTTAGTGGATTGATCCATGGATGAGCTCACAGCTGAGTGTGCTTTGAAGTGATGGGGCCTGCTTCCAGGAGGTGGGTTGCTGGGGCTATGGCACGGAAGGGTGTATTCTTGTCCCTGGTCCCTTCCTCTCTCTCTGGGTCTCTCGCTCTCTCTTCACTTCCAGCTGCCATGAGGGGAGCAGACTTCCTCTGCCACGCACATCCACCATGCCTTGGCACTAACCAACCATGGACTGAGACCTCTGAAACCATGAGCAAAAATAAACCTTTCATCCTTTACAATGTGGGTATCAGGTGTTTTGTTCCAGTGATGGGACAATGACTAACGTCCCACAGGAGATCACTGGATATCCCCTAGACTGGTGGAGCCGAGAAAGTCAAGTCCCAGTGTTGCAAATATTCGGGGCATATGGTGTCCTCCTGCCTTGCCGGTGGTAATTCAAGTGGGACCACCTCTTTGAAAAAAATTGTTTCATATAAAGGTGAACACACACTTACTGTTTGACCTGATGATCTCAGTCCTCAGTATTTACCCAGTGGAAATGAAAACATATGCTTACACATAACAGCTTTGTTCTTAGTCACCTCAACTCTGAAGCCAAATGCCCCTCAACTGACGAGGGGGTAAACAAATAAATGCAAAAACGTACAGTGGAAAACCTGAGCTGGTGAACAACACCTAAAGATCTGCTGATGGCCACATTTCCAATCTCAAAAGTATGCTAAATGAAGAAGCCAGATCCGGTATCCGATGCCTTTTGAATGAAATTCTAGAAAATTCAGAAGGAAAATGACAGAGTAGCAGAGCCTGGGAGGATGGGGAGGATTTCTTTGTGAGTGATGGACTATTCTAGGGTCTAGACTAGATGTGATAGTCATGGTAGTGCTGTGGCAGCATCTACTTGTCAAAACTCACCAAAACATCCTCTTAAAATCACTGATTGTATGCAAATTATATCCACCCAAAGCTTATTTTTAAAAGCAGCTTTATATCATTAACATTAATGGAAAAAATCAAGGCCATACTAGCAGGCGGCCATGTAGAGAAGTGCACACACAGCCTGGCTTTCTGGGCACCAGGATTCCCACTGTGGGTACAGCTGCAGGGCCTCCCATTCCCTGGATGACCAGACCCCTACAGAGGATAGAGGAAGATGTTTGTGTTCATTGCTCAATCAGTTCAGTATGTGAAGATGTGGCAGTTATTTGAGAGTGCTACTTTACATGGGGCAACAGCCAGAGGTTTTGCCCAGTGAGAAGTGACTCTATCCCCTATCTAGGTCCGTCGAAGGCCACGCGCCTGGTGCCTCCAGGACTTAGCATGTGCTCTTCCCACTCCTGGAATGTCCTTCAGGTCTTTCCCTGGCCACCACCCTCTCTCCGGAAGCCCACTCCCATGAGTTTCCCAGTCAAAGTCCAGCTTGTCCCTCTAAGTGGTTTCATACCTCACATGATGATGGCTTTATCTTTCTCAGGGTCAGAAGTTGGGGCCTGGCTTTGCGAGTTCCCCTCATCAAGGTCTCAGAGGTCACAATCAAGGTACGGACTGGGGCAGGGGCTCGTGTGAGGCCCTAGAGCTCTTCCACGCTCACATAGTTGTTGGAAGAATTTATTTCCTTGTGACTGTAGAGTTCATGGCAGCTTGCTACTTCCCTCTGAAGGTCAGAATCTCTCCCCTTTGGGAGATGCTTTTAAAGGGCTCACCTGATTAGGTCAGGCCCACCTAAGTCTCCCTTTTGACTAACTCAGCACTAACTGTTTAGGGACTTTAATTACATGTGCAAAATCCTTTCCCTTTTCCCCATAATTAAGTCGCATCCTATTCTCATGGGGGGGCGTCAGGCAGAGTGTGTGTATGAGGGGGTGAAGTCTTGAGGGGTGTTGTGGAGATCTGCTGTCCACACAAGCTCTCAGTGTGTTTCTAGATCGGATAAAACGTCCTCCCCACACGCCTTCCTTTGTTCAAACTCTTCCCTTTGCCAGAAACTCTTTCCATCTTGCTGCCATCTTCAGTTTGTCAGAGCGTCACCTGTCCTTTGAGACCTGGCTCCCAACTTCCCCACGGTCCCAGGCAGGTATCGATTGAGTTCAGCTTCCGCACCGCCTGAGCCAGGTGGTTTCTTAGGCAGACAGAGACCCATATGTCCATTTGTGTGGTGGGGTCACATGGTGCCTGGTCACTGCCGTGGCCACTTTGGCCTGTGTCCTTCCCTTCATGTCTGCCGCTTTCTCTGTCTCCAAGGATAGCCTATGTCAACGAACAAACCAACAAACAAGCGTGTGTGTGTGGGTGTCTGTATCCCTGCACGCCCATAACCCCAGCACACGCGCTGGTATAGTTTGGGTCCCTACTGTCCTCCGAAAGCCCTTGTGCTGCAAGCTTGTTCCCTGGCCCACCGTGTTCCTGGAAGGGGACCCTTTAAGAGCTAGGCTTAGTGGGTGACATAGGTCCCTGCGGACCTATCCTTGAAAGGGATGTGGGGACCCCGGCCTCTCCCTTTCTGCTTTCCAGCGGCTTCCTTCTCCCCTGAGTACTGCCTGCCCTCTGGGTCTCCCTGCCCTGCCCTGTCCTCTTCTGCACACTGTTCTCCATGTGAGGCAGAGCAGCCAGATCAGCTGAGCCCCTCATCGAGCCCTGTGTCTCCCAGCAGTGCAGAAGCTGCGGGAATCGTCTTCTGCTCCTCTCCCCACTTCCCTCCGCTCAGGTCACGTGGCTTCTGCTCCCCAGGATGGTATCACACACCTCTAGGTCTCGACCTCTGCGTCTTCTGGACAACCCCTCGCTGACCGTTCCCTTGACCCAACACTCTCTTCTCCGGGGGCTCGCTGACCTTCCGTGACCTGCCACAGTGTCCCCCGCCAGCCCAACCCTCTGGCTCCCCACCTCCCCTGCACATTATGTGGGGCCTTGGGTTGGATTCTTCCCAAAGCGGACCTGAGACCAGGTGTGAGCACTGTACTTAATCTGGGGTGGGCCCAGGAGGCTCTGGTGGGAGAACAAGAGGAGATCCTGGAAGGAAAAGGTGCTGTCCTGGGGAGATGATGAGCAGGTGGCCGTGGCAGGGCTCTGGGGGACCTCAAGGGGATGCGCTGGGGGGTGGGGAGCCGGGTCTGCCCTGGGGCAGCTTCCTGGGAGGCCAGTTCCCAGTCACACAGGTCCTGCACACGAGGAAGACCCCAGATAAAGGGGGGAGCAAGAAGCCACTGCAGGACAAAGTGGGGACAACCGAGGGCCTGGGCTGGGGCAGCAGCATCTGCCTTGCTTGCTGTCTCGGGCTGTCACTTGCTCCCTCACGGGCTGTGCACCTGTAGTGCTTTTGCTTCCCCCGTGATGCGTGGTCGGCATTCTGATTATGTGCTGTGTGAACAGAGAGGCTGGGTGGTCCCCCCCTGGGCTGCTGTGCTGGACCCTGGGAACCTTAAAGAACCCAAATTCCAGACAGAGTGACGTGGTTGGGGAGTCGCAGACCTCACCCTGCCACCGCTTTCTGGGTGGCTTTGGAGGCTGTGGCTGGTGTGACCAAGTTGGTTTTTCCAATAGTAGCAGCGCTGGGGAGGGGCTGGGACCCGCCGATTACAGCTCCTGTTCCAGCCAGTGCTGTGCTGAGGCTCCGAGATAGATGCCCGTTGATGTTGTCAGAAGCCAGGGGTCCTGATGCTGCTGTGACACTAATGGTCCCAATTACCTGGCCATCCAGCTTGATGGGACGATCAGGAGCCCAGAGATTGCTCCTGAGTGCAACGCCTATGACAGGCTTTTTTGAAACTGGCCCACCCTTTTTGATCAAAAGAAAGCAACTGAAGTGTATTTTTGTTTCTTCCGTTGGTGGAGAAGGTGGCATCATTTTGGAAACTGTTCAAATGCCTGAGACCCCAAGGACAGGGACTCCTGAGCTCCCTCTCCATGCCTGTCGGCAAAGGTTTCGCCTCTGCATCTTCAGAACCCACCCAGGGCCTGGCACACAGCAGAGGTCTAGGCAAAGGAGGTCTGTTGCCCACCCCGATGGAGTCAGTTGAGAGCTAGGGCCCTGGTCAGTGGGATGTCCACAGTCTCGATGAACCTGATTGTTTCCCTGGTTAGATTCAGGCCGAACGTTGTCATCAGGATTCCGATGTCCCTTCATCCTGTCACTGTCACTGGGATGCTGGCTTGGAGCACATGGTTAGGGCACTGTTCCTCGGCTCGCTCTGTAGCTCAGGACCCTTTTCCCCTTTGAAATTGCCAAGTCCATCTGTGCAGTGACTCTTTGGGACCCCATGGATAGCCTGTCACCCAAAACCTTTTCCCCAGTGGTTCTGGCACCAGTGGTGTTCCATTCATGAGTTAGTCACTCCACGGGTGGTTGCAAATGCTGATGTTCTAACAGGCCATAGACGTCTTAGCCAACTGCTTCCACAGAGAACAATCTTTTGTCCTGCTCTCTTCAGTGTCATTATGGATGCAAGGATTCTTTTTCACTTCATGTATTCAAATCCACTATTATAATTGTTTTAGGATAAACATCCCTGAATTTGACCAATGATAACCCCTTTCTTCCAGCTTCTGCTTCCTAACTTGTCCCCTCTGAGTACTTTCTAACTTTTTGATACATAATGGAATTGTAGAAAAACATCAATACTATACCGTGAGAGTGATATGGATAGAGGAGTGTTCACTGTTCTAGGAAATATATCAGGACAACCAAAGATCATACGTGATCCTTGATAGCATGCCAGAAGGAAGAAAATCACCTCTAAACTTGGACTGTACACTAAACTGTATTTTCACATTCAACATGAAGTATCTTGAGAGTTAAAATGCTTTGGAGGCTTTGTGGGAGATCGTCCTATGCCCACTGATACATCTAGGTATGAAATCGTCACAGGTTGCATAATGACATTTTGAAGGATGACAAACCACATATATATGACACTGGTCTCAATGTGTAATGGAGCAGAAAATATTCTTATTGCCTGGTATTTTTACTGTATTTTTATTTTTATTTTTTGGGGTACCAGGGATTGAACTTGGGTCCTTGCGCTTGTGCAGCAGGCGACAAAACTACTGAGCTAAATCCCTGGCCCTACTGTATCATTTTGATATGTAGATACACAAATCCCATTGTGTCCTGACTGCCTACAGCATTCTGGACAGTACCGTCCAGTGTACGCTTGCAGCCAGTGGCAATGAACAAATATAGACAGATTTGAAGAGCAATTGTCTCTCTGTCCTTCAGAAGAAGGACAGGAAGAAAAGGGAAAAGGGAGGAAAGATGGAAAGAAGCAGCAGCGTGTTTGGGAGAAGGGAGCATTTATTAGGGCCGAGCACTGAGAGCCAGGCCTAGCCTGTGGCCAGGCGTGTTGGGGTTTGTTAAGTGCATCACAAAGCCTCTGCTGGGAGACTTTGGGGCCCATGTGACTTGGATTTCCCTCCAGTGGCCTTTATCCCCATGAATGGTCCTTAGGGAGCAGGGCCTGGCATCATTATGTGAGGTGGTGCTTGCTGCTATAGAAAGTACCAGGGATTATGGGGGAACTTTGGGGGATGTGACCAGGCCCTGGCCAGGGAGGAGTGATGAGAGACCAGAAGGGTCACCAAAGAGGTGCAACTTCATCCCAGACCTGACAGGTGACCAGGTCACTGGAGGTAAGTGGGTGAAGGGTTAGTAGGGTGGGGGCAGAGAAACTTTTGGGGGCATAGCACATGCAAAGGTCCTGAGGTACTGGGCAGTTTGGTGTGGACAAGTTCAGAGGGGAGGCCAGAGTGGCCATGATTGAGTAGACACAGTGGCCAGTGATGTGGGTCTGGTCCTTGGGATGGCGGAGGATCCAGGGTGTGCAGGAGAAGCCTCAGGATGTGTCTGGGGACACAGGCTATGGAGGGAGCAACTGAGAGTCAGAGTGAAGGCACCTGGCCCAGGAGCACAGGCCAGTACTGCAGCCAACAGGGGATGCACCTTCCACCAGGGCTGCAGGTCATGCGGGGACTGGGAGACCCACACATCTCCCTGCAATGACTTCCTGCTCACTGCTGAGGCCCCTGCAAAGGGGTGAAATTACGAACGTTCCTTAAGGGGACAAATGAGCTTCCCCGTTTCGCCTGCCTGTACTTACTGTAGGCGAACCAACCATTTCTTTAAGTAACCCAATAGCACTTAGACTCAAAAACAAAGAATTAACTGAAACACCTGAAGCAGTGGAATTCAGCGACAAGGACGTCCGTGAATAATTAAGGGCCCCCACGTGGCCGCCTTCCAAGGCGGCTCATTGCTCAGCCTGTCGAGGAAGACCTGCTTTCCAGCACGCAGAGCCTCTTAATTAAATCTTATTTGGCGAGAAGACAGGTGTTTGTGTTTCCTCGGGTTCTATTGTTACAAACTTTGCGATGAAAATGCTCCTTTCTGCTTGGAAGAGCGGATCGCCACCGGCCTCCCTCTCCCCAGCGAGGACGGAAGGCACAAGTCCTCTGTCAGGGGAGCAGTTGTCCTCCTTAAAGGATCCCGAAGGCATCACCTGGAACTTGTGGCCCCTGAGGAATAATCAGAGCCCCCTTTGCCGCACGGTGCACGTCGGGCGCGTCCCCTCCCCGTGCAGCCGGGAGCCTGCGATGGCCCGAGGTGATGGCCTCTGGGTTGAATGCAGTCACTTTCTGTCCCTCCTGGGTTTCACTGCTGACCCTGTGTCCCGCAGCTCTCAGAGGCCCCGTGGTGACACTCGGTTAGCCACGCTCCTCTCCTCCTTCCGTCCCTCTCACTGCTCTGATTTGTGCCCCTGACCCCACATGCACCACTGGACCACCGTGAGGGAAGGACGGTCTGGATTTCAAGGTCCCTGGCAGGGAAACAACAGTGTCAAGCTCACAGACGTCCTCCGAGATCACCATCAAGCACCCCGGGAGGAAACAGGACCTTGGTGTGGCCGGTGAGGAGCAGGTGCTTTATGAGCTCATCGCTGTGGCCCGCCGCCCCCCGATCTGTGTCAGTGTGAAGAGGCCAGCAAAGAGGTGTCAGGGAAACAAGGCAGCCCCTGCCCCTTCCTCCTGCTGCCACGTGACACTGAGCCACCCACGCGCCAAGTGGGGCCCTTGTGCTGGTGAAGCATCAACCCCGAGTCCTCAGTCACCACCGTGGAGTCAGAGAGCGGACCCGGGTCACCCTCCCCCAGCAGGCAGAAGAAAGTGAATGGAGGCCTGGACGCCAGGGTGGGTCCTGCCCCCGTGTCCATGGGAACCAGCCTTGACTGAGAAGAGAAAGCGGGGTGAGCATCCCTGAGAATTTGGGTCTAAAGACTTTTGTCAGAAGTTCAAGGTCATCTGGGCCCAGCCTGTGGATTCTGCCACAGTCCATCCATCGTGGCCTCCTGTGAATGTGAAGCAGGACTTTAAAAGGAGGAAAAACAATTTTCCGCGACCTAAGGGCTAGGCCTGTTGTTCTTTGTTCTGATACAGATAAAAATCAGCAACTTTGTAGCTATAAACAAAGTTTTATAACCTCCTGTTCTCATACCATCCTGTTTTCACCTGGGCCCCTGGGATATGTTAAGTTGCAAAACTGTCACAGTTTGACAAATTACCTTCGTTCTGCTTGCCCACCCCAAGTTACGTGCCACTAGTTAGGCCAACCCCCTTTTACTAAATGTATAAAAACTGGAGTGTTTCCTTTGTTCATGACTCGGCTTTTTGGACATTAGTCTGCTGAGTTGGTATACACCTAAAAGAATAAATCCTCCTGGTTTACCTGTTGTTCTCTCCTGTCTCTTGATATCCTGTAGCAAATGAGCCTCAGGTCCTTCCCTGGCCCAAGTTCCCTCTTCAGGGGATCTTCTCCCCCTCCCTATCAACTTGCACCTGGGTCCTTGGGGCAGGTGCTGGGAAGCAAGAGCCCATGCTCATCATGCATTACAATTTGATTGTCTGTGTTTTTTCTTTGTATGCTAAAGAAAACAAGGATGCCTTGTGTAATCGATTCTGTCCCATGCATGTGACATGCAGGATCATTTGCCCTTGAGCAGCAATTGTGAAGGTCATGAGAGACACCCTGGGGTTGACAGCCTGCACAAGTCATAAAATACCCCTTGGTTGTGCTTCAGGTCTGCCTGGAGAGTGTCTCTAGCCAGTGGATTTCCTTCCCAGGACTTAGCTCCTTTTCCTGAGGATGCTGGACAGGATCCTGAAGTTGAGATCTCTCTGCTAGGTGACAGGTGGAGGTGATGTCTCTAGAAACCCCAGCCCCAGGGCTATGCCAGGCCTCCTTGAACCAAGTTCTTCAGGTGAAATGGAAACAAAGGTGCCTGATCTGAGTGTCCTGGATCCCTTCCAGATCTGCCATTCTGGGATTCAGGTTTCCTGTGGTCTTGGGGTGAGCAGTTGGTGAGGTGTGGAGCCCATCTCACCCCAGGACCTCCACTCATGCCCACCAAGGGCTCGGTGCTCTCAGTGCTGGCCAGAGTGATCCACACACCCTCACCTGCTGGCTGCCAGAAAGGGGGAGCAAGACTCCGAGAAGGCTGCTCAGAATGATGTGTCAAACTTGCCCCGAAGAGGTTACAGAAGTCTGACAAACCACTCTTTCATAAGAATGTTGGGGGCTAGGTGCAGAGTACATGCTGGCTTCAGCCACACAGGCAAATGTAGCCAGCGACCTTGTCCTGATCTCATCTCACTTACAAGCAGTTTCAGGGATGGGCTGTAGTGACATGGGAGCTCCTCTGGGCACCTGAGCAGCTGCTTCTATCAGTCCCACTGGGCCACGGGACCACTGGGCCCTGGGGTCTGCACTGGAACCATAGTGGGCACCGAGAGTGTGCAGATGGCCTGGTTGGAGGCACTGTGCACCCTCAGTCTTGCCCTCTAGTTAGTGACTCTCAGAACCTGTAGCTTTTTAATTTTCTAAATGAAAATGATTTTTATATAAAAGAAATAAAAACCTCACTGTATCAATAAGTAACCCCAAGAGTACCACCTTGCGACATTTCAGTCGGAATTTGGTGACCTGAGAGATGGTGCTGTGGACCTGGTATGCCATATGAAGGCCCATCTGTGTCTCCTGCCCCACCTGCTCTGGAGGGAAGCCGAGTCATTGGCTGAGCTTTCAAGGCTTGCTGCGTTCCCCTCTGAAGGGATACATGGGGTGGATGCCAGGGTCCATCACCCTCTCTAGAGTGGCCAACTTCTGTTTGGGACTCATTCTCCCAGAGTGCAGTTGCAGGAGTGATTCCTGGTGACACTGCTGGCCAGGAGAGCCAAGGCGCAAGGCCCTCCCTGACCCCCTTTCCTGAGAGGCAAGCACTGGTTTAAATCTGGCCGGTTACCTACTCTTTCCTGGGACTTGAGTTTTGAGCCAGTGAAGGAGAGGAGGGACAGGGAAGGGAGATGGCTTATGTCTGGGCAGCACCCTGACCTTGAAGGTCTGGGTGGGAGACTCTGTGTCTTGACCTCATGGTTCCACAGATGGTTCCTTCATGGCCCCCGACCTAACTCATTCTGGGGGCTGGAGATCGCACTGATGAAGCTCACTGTGTTCACGCCACTCAGGTGATGTCTGCTGTTCACATTTGAGAACCTTGCTATACCATGGCCTGTCCAACTGACCAGGTGAGGATGTCCCTGCACACCATGTGCTCCTGCTGCCTGAAGACATGAGAGTCCTCTGGTGCCAGCTGTCATCTGACTCACAGATCTTGTCTCAGGGGGAGGGCACAAGGGTTCTTGGTGAGGTCATCTCCGGTTCTACAAGAGGTAAACTGAACTCTGCAGGGTAAAACCCCTCCAACCAGCTGGAGGTAAGGAGGAGACATAGGCCACTTAAAGGAAGTAGGAAGTGGGAGGTGAGGCCCAGGCTCAGGAGGACAAAGCCCACACCTGGAAGGCATCAGGATACAAGTCAGTCACTCTGTCCCCTTTCTTTGGATACTCACACCTTCTCTGGCCATGTACTTCATTCCTTTCCTCTCTCTCTCTGAGGATGTGGCTGAAACATGGTAGCTGCACGGTCCCCAAATATTTGTCTCCTCAGGTCAGTGATCTTAGAGAGGTTCTGATTGACCCTTTTCAGGTCAGGTGCTCTCCCTCACCCAATCAGCTCTGGACCAGAGTTAGGATCAAAATGGCTGTTGAAAGCCACTGCTGTAAGTGTGTGGAAGTGACTGTTATCTAGGGAGAATGTCAGGCCCAGGCATGTGCCTCAAGTGTTGTCCACTTCAGAGTCTGAGGGATTGCACCTGTCACTGGGAAGGTCAGTGGGGGCAGGGGACAGTAAAACGTCAGCTTCCCTCCCTGAATGGGGGAGTGGATGAGCCCACTCCACATTGGGGGCTCTATAAAGGTCTTGTTAATAAATGACTTCTTTGGAACGCACTCTGGGGAAAGACAGTCTCTGATTCTTACAGCTAAATTCTGTTTCCTTTTGAGATAAGATGGATTTGTAGCATTTGTCATACACCATTCATTTAATATTTCTGAGGGACAAACTCCAGAAGATTTCTTCTTCACATGCCTATCAAATCGTAGGTCTTGAGCGAGTTTTCATAAGCAGCATGCCAGGCTAACCCTCGATAGTATAAGAAGTATAAGAGTGATTGGGTTTCCTTCCTTACCTTTCTCTCCCTAGGGAATTGCAGGCTCCATCTTTCTGCAGAAAGAGGGCTGAGCTGTGGCTCATTTAGGACTCTTGCCTAGCATGGGAGAGGCCCGGGGTTCCAGCCCAAGCACTGAGGAAAAAAAGAGAGCACACAGACTCTTTTCCAGAACAGACAAAAATCTTTGATTCTCTTGATCTCTTTTTCAATCAAGACTCTGTTATCTTGTTTCATTTAAATGCATTGATATAAGGTGGGCGTGGTGGTGCACACCTGTAATCCCAGCACTAGGGAGGCTGAGGCAGGAGGATCGCTGTGAGTTTGAGGCCAGCCTGGGCTACATAGTGAGACCTTGTCTCAAAAAACAAAACAAAACAACGAAATTCATTGATATAATTCACATGCTATAAAATCCACCCTTTGAAGGGTACAATTCACCAGATTGAGGACTCATTTCTGTTATCGAGTTCTGGAACATGCTCATCACCAGAGAGAAACCCTGTGGCTACCAGGCATCACTTCCCCAAATGCCCGCCCTCGTTAGTCGCTAGTTTACTTAGTGTCTCTGTAGATCTGGCTACTTTGGGCCTTTTATATAAACAGAACCAGACACTGTGTGGCCTTTTGTGTTTGGCTTCTTTTACTTAGCATAATGTTTACAAAGTTCATCTATGTTGTAAATTCATTCCTTAACACTGAATGATCTTCTAGTAAAACTCTCTTGATTTTAAGTGAAGAACACTTTACATCTTTGGTTTTAAACCAGAAACATTCCAGATTACCTTAAACACATGGATGCCTCACCTGACACCCCTCCTGGCCACTGGGATCATCTTGGGTGTTTGCCTGAGCCCAGTTGAGCAGAATGAGCCTCAGGACCTTTGCACAGGCCCTTTGACAGAAGCCTGGTGAGACAAGGGTCACCTTGAGCAGCTGTCCTGTAGCCACAGGCCACAGAAGTGGAGGAAGGATGACAGCTGGCTTGTGCGGCCGTCACAGGAGGTCATGGTGCAGCCACCCTGAAACCTGGCCTTGCTCTTTCCTGCCCGGACCTCTTGGAATTGGGTTTTCTGTCACCTGTAAGAGATGCTGATGGTGGCTGTGGCTGAGGCTGTGTAGGCTTCTGTCTGGCCCGCACCACTTACCAGCCATCCAACTGTAAGCGTGTTGCTTGCTCCTAGCTACAGAGTGGGTAACTGGGGACCCTCCCTCGAGGGTTTGCTTTGAAGGATTAAGTGAGTGGATCTGAGGCAAAGGTGGGAGGGCGCCAGCTCATGGGACCTGCAGAATGTGCTCAGGGGAGGGCGGTCTGGTGCTCACCCAGCGTGCAGTGCCGAATCTGGAACCCATGTGCCCAGAGGCAAACAGCCTGCCTGGGACGCGGAGCCACCTGTGGCCTCTTAGGGGCCTGCAAGGCTCTCTCTTCCAGAATCCTGGGTCCTACATATCCTCAGCATGATCCAGTGCCTTCCAGTGCTGCCTCAGCAGGTGCCTGACACCAGCCACAGGACCCTACCACCCCATCCACCTGATGACCTCTGTGCAGGTCCTGACTCCTCCCCCAGTGCTTTTAAGAACTCAGGTTGTGTCAAGTCGCTCCACCCGGCCATGAATAGAGTGGAACTGCTCCTCTGCTTTCTCCTTTGCCAGCTGACAGTGCCATGAGTCTGACCCTGCTTCTCAGGAGCCCTGAGACCTGGAACAAACTCCCCAACTTCTCGGATCTGTCTCATCTCAAACATGGCCTGATAAAAACTCCAGTATGTTACCAGAAATCACGGTAATGTTTGGCCGTTGTCCGTTTTCTGTGTAGAGAAGGAATGAGGTTGATATGTCTTGTAGTCAAGGGTTGACATTCACCTAGAAAAATGGCATTCCTTTGCCTGGGAGGATGGAGTGAGTGATTCTCACAGCGCATTCAGGGCAGTCTCCCAGGCAGTCATCAGCTCCTCTTCTTGGACACACACTGCAAGCAGAATTATCAGCCCTTGTGCCCTGGTCTGAATGTGACCCAAGTGGCCCTCTGCCTCGGCACTGCCCAGACAAGCCCTTGGCGGACATAGCTCCAGGCTCACCTGGATCTGCAAGGCCCAGACATTTTTTGAGGCTGTTCCTGCCTAAAATTTTCATTGTTTTTTTTGGTAGACATGACCATTCATTCATTCATTCAGGATTTTGAAATAATATTGGAAGGAATGTGAATTCTCCATGTTTACCAAACAGGGCCCTGGTATCAACAGTGGGGGTGGCGAGGTGGCCTTGGAAGAGAGGAGGTGACTTGGTGACCTCAGCATCCCTCCTTCAGGGTCTACTGAGGATCATTTCTCAACTCCTCCAGATGAAGAAGAGCAAAAAAAAAAGAATCAAACCTGCTTGAAGAGGCACTTGACAGCATTTAGCATCCATCAAGGCAGCCTAAGTAATATTTTCAATAAAAATTCATCTTGAGCTAAAATTTCTGCCCGACCAAATCCATCTTTTCTGAAGCAGGTAGTTGCTCCCAAGGCACATAATTATGACCCTGGATGGCAGAACCCGAACTCGCTGTGAACTAACTTTTCCTGCTGGGGCCTTAAAGACCCTGAGGGCGAATTGCCCCTTCAGCCTGGCTGGATAGGGGTTTGTGTACCGTGAATCTGTGCCGAGGGCCTGGACTTACACCCACCTCTCCCTGGCCCTGTTCCCTTGGGATCTCACGGAGGTGCTGAGTGAGGGGTTGGCACTCTCTGCTGTGAGATAAAGCTAAGGAGCCCCCCCCCCCAAAGCATGGCCCTAGGGCAGGGTGCGCCAGGCTGACTCTTTTGATCAAGGGGATCAGGAGTGGGTTCGACTCCCCCCTCTGTGCCCTCTGTTCACATTTCATTCGGCCCAGTTGCATCCCCAGCGGGATGACATAAGGAACATAAAAGACCAAGGTTTGGATCTGCTGGGATCGAACCTGAACCCTGATGTCCCAATGTTTTCTCTGTCCCAACATGAGACACCAACAAGAAACAAACCCAAACGCAGATGTCAGTGGGTTTCTGTGGTGAGTTTGGGGTGGGATGGGCCTTTGATGTCATCGTGAGTTTAGAGCATTTGGTGTTTGCAGCAGACCCTCTGCTCTGGGCTTGGGATTGGTGTCTGCTAAATGCACAGGTTGCTTTGAATTATTTCTTTCCCGTTTTAGCAAAAATAATCCACATTCCTTATAGCCAAACAGACATGTAAAAAGGCAGGGCTATTTTTATAGTCCTGGGAGCATAACACATTTTTTGCCATAAAGGCACAGAAACATGGGTGTGTAAAACCCACATTTATTCTTTAGAATAGTTCTATTGATGAATTAGTAATTTTAATTTTATGAGTTTTATTATATTAAACAATGAGGAAAAAAATCACAAAAATAAAGTATTACATTTTAATATTTTTGAGTGTTTATAAAAAAGCATCAAAATTTTCAACATTGACTGTTTTTTGGTATACAAAGTCTAAAGAACAACAAAAATAAATTCCTATATAAACTACAATGAAAATACCAGTAGCACTCTTCCAAAAAAGATCTTTACTTCAATTATCACACCTAAGGGAGTCTTCACACGTGACAACAGCACATTCTATACACACAGACCCCGTACACTGACAGCACATGTGTTTTGCTTTCCTGGATTTATGTCGGACATACTTGACATCTCGCTAGTCTTGTTGTTTTGTCAGGAGGTTCTTATCATATTATACAATGCATAGTTAACAGGAACATAAACTAGAAATAAAATAAAGTATTAAATTATTAATGTGTTTTGTGCATTTAGAATAGACATCAACATTTTCGCATTAGTTGTGTACTTGTTTACAAAACCTAAAAGATAACATCAGAAATGAAAATCTGTAATGAACTATGATGAAAATACCAATCGAACTCTACAACAAAAATAATCTTTGCTTCACCTGTCACACCCAAGGCAGTCTTCACACATGACAATTGCATGTTTTATACATAAGTATCACTTACACTGATAGTATTTATGTTTTCTTTTCCTGACCTTTCTTGTAGGGCCCAGTTGACATTTTTTTAGTTTTCTTGTTGTCATAGTAGGTCTTTGGGATGCTGCACCTGCCTGTTCACCTGTCAGATCACCAGTGTGCTCCACAATTTTTTTGTATAGTTTCCTGGGCGAAACATTTTGTTTTTCCTCTGCTGTAATTGATCTCATGATTTCCAGTCCCATTTCTCTAAGACAATTTCTCTGTGGTATTTTGCACTTGTCATTTTCTTTGTACATTATCAAACTATTTATGCCACACATGTTTAGGATCGAGTAAAACACAACCATTGGCCAGTGCTTTGTGTTTCAGTGTCATCATAGTTGCTGCATATCTCATCAACAACATCTACTCCACCTTTGCTTTTATTGCGAAAGTTTCCATCTCAGGCTTCCGTTTTGTTGCGGTTTCCCTATCAATATTTCCATCATCGTGCAATGTTGACATCAGCAGTACCAGTTTGTTTTTCTTTGACATATATGAGGCCAATGTAAATCTTTCTGAAATCCAAAGATTGTACTATACAATTCTCTTTGTTTTGAAATTGCAAGATTTCATTTGGAATCTCTGCTTTGTTCCTGTATACAGTTCCTGCGCTGGTCAACTTGTGCTCTGTTAGCAAATGTAACATCAGTTAGAAACTGGTAAACCAGTTGTTGAATGTCTCATTCCATTAGATTGGGAAATGGGAACAAGAAGTCTGTTCACAACATCATTTGATTTATTACTATATGAATAAGGACCTGATGGCTGAGTTCCAGGATAAATTTTTTAATTGAAAGCATAACAAGTCTTTGTATCTACAAGGGCATACATTTTTATACCATATTTTGACCCATCACTTTTCCATAAGTCTTATACATTCCTGTGATTATCATGAAAAACCCCTGTTAAGTACAGCGGACCTATGAGTGCTTTCAGTTCAGCTAATGCAGTGTCATAATAAAAACATTTTTGAATGTGGATATTGGTGCATAGAGAATGTTTTACTTGTATTTCAGCCTTTGTGTATTTCATAACATCTTGTAGCCTTTCATCTGTTACAATTTCCAACATCGAATGGCACTGCTGGCATTCTGTCCAATAGGTTTCACCCCTACCAAGATCCTCACTATATTTTCAGACCTAGTTCTAACATTGGATCATTTCATTTGTTTGTGTGACCATTTTGCAACATTTTGACTACTCAAATATGTACTCATATTGCTGTTTTTGCATCATCTGAATCAAGGAGGTCTGCATTCCCTGTGTCTGTATCAGTGGATTCTTGCTCCATTTTACTGTCACAGGAACTTTGGCTCACATGGCCAACATCAAAGTCATTGTTGTCGTTGTTGTTGTTGTTGTTGTTGTAGTTGTCATCATCATCATCTACCCACACCACTCTTCTGTTAGGAGAACATATATTTTACCATAATGGATCATCTTCATCATCCATGCATGAGTAATCTGATGATTCACTTTTGACCTCCTCTAAAACTTGCAAATCTGGTTTTTCATGTGCCATTGTACTATTGGGCTACTTCTACTAGAAAAATCAAAATGAAACTTGAAAAAAAAATCCTAGAGTGGTGTGGGTATAGTATACCCTCTGTGATGTTCAGGTAAACATACAAAACCCTGTTAGCTGGAGCATCATGTGGGTGAAAATTCTGGTTTGACACTTTTGCACACGTGGATACCCCTTACCATACAAAGAGAGTAAACACAAAGATTGTTTCCTGTATCCCTCAGGGAAGGTACCAAGCATACAGCCAGCCACTTTTACGCTAAAGTAAAACTTTACAGTAGAAAAGTAAGGGATGTTTGTGAAACCCAGTATTATGCAAGGCTACATTACCACTCACCGTGTGCAAAGATACTGGGTGAAAAGTCCCTGAGGTCTGTTCTCAGCCTCCAGTTTGCTTCCTGGAGCATCCTGGAGGTGCGGAGGAGGTGGATGGTCCTCTAGAGTCCCAGGAAACTACTGGAGTGTTCCCAGTCCATTCCATCCTGTGCTCAGACCCACATCCTGAAGTTCTCCAGTGAGATAATTGGCCCAGTGAAAGGCTATGACCATGCCATTTCATCCTCTGCAGTCCTGGTCCCCTTGGAACCCCCACTCTTCTGGCCGATGGACATCACAGACCTGCCCTTCTTGGTGGGCCGTTGCCAGCTCCACTGGGCCCAGAGGAGTAGCTGAACTTGACTGTAGGGCCTGCTTCTCTGGAAGCAGACAGCAGGGCCTCTCTGTTCACTTGCCTCTGGGTGCTCCTTCCCCTCCCCCATGGTGTTCTCTTACGTTTGGCTCAGACTGAAGGACCCCATTGTATAAGCTCCAGGACTCAGGCAAATCAGAGCTGCTGGTCATGGCTGAGCTGTCTGGCTGGACCAGGAGTTTGTTCTGAAACCTATCTATCTGTGTGTGGCCCCACTGAGGATGCAGAGCTGCTGCTTTTATCCCAGAGGATGCCCCAACCTTGCACTCCAAGATACGAAAATTAATGGGCCATTATTAGGTCCAAGCTTTAGTCGGTGTCCGTGCTGCCTGGTTAACCCTCTACCGGGGCATAGGCACATGTGCTGCATTCATTCCAGTGCTGGGGGAATGAATGGCCTGGAGAGATTGTCCAAGCTGCCCCCGGAGCTTTGAGTGTCTCACAATCAGCCCTAGGTATGGCAGGTCCTGACTGTCCCCAGGTTTATAAGCAGATCCTCAAGGCTGACCCCCACTGGTCGAGATTACCATACGTGTCAGGAGAGATCTGGGCAGCTAGAAGAACTATTGCCCCAAACATTCCACTACCCAGCCCCTCTTCCCCTTGGGGACCTGAAACTGCCCCTCCCACAGTCTTCCCATAATGACCAGTCCAGGGAAAATCTGACCATGTGGATGGCCTGGGGATGCTTTCTCCAACAGAACCTGGTGACAGCCATCTTCTGATTACAGAAACAGCAGGCTCATTGCCAGAGATCGCATGCAGCACAAAAAGTGAGTCAAGAGGAAAATAAGTCATCCCCTTTCCTGCCCCACAGGGGACTGCATCTTAAATGAGTATGCTCCTTGATTGTATCCCATGGGGAAGTCTGAATTCATATTATAGAGCCTGTCTGCTGACTCTTACTGAGTGCTGAGTGATGATGAGAGAAGCTCCTGATGCCAGTCCGTAAGTCAAAGTATCCAGGCAGAGTTTGGGACCAATCACACGCAGGTGGTTATCGGCATCCTTGCATTAGCTGGTGGCCCTGGTTAGCATGGTGGGGGTGTAGCTGGTTTATGGACGCCCTGAACTGGATGCAGCAGGGAGTGGCTTTGCTTTTCTCCTGCCACAGACTCCTAGCAGCTCCTGGGAGCAGAGCTGGGTTAGGGTTAGGCAGGTGAGGCCAGGTGTGCACATGTAGGGGTAGAGCCTATCTTTAGTTAAAATGTTGGTAACACTGTCCATTAGGGATTTTTTTTTTGCATTGATGTTGATTTTGAAAAATTCAGCATTAGCATATCATTTATCTTGATTACAAAATATTTTGGTGCCCCCTTGAATTTATGCCTCCCCCTAACCCAGCGATGGGCACCTTACTCATCTCAACCAGCCCCAGCCCTGGTGTTGTTTCTGGTCCCTGCCTCCTGTTGGTATTTGGGGAAGATTCCCTAGGATTTTGGTCACTTGTTTGTAAGAACAGACTTGTTAATAATGAACGAAGTAATTCCTGCTTAGATGTTATGAAGTCCAGGTTGGTCCAAATCCCAAGTTTAATCTCACACCCAATTCCTGGTTTATCTCTTCCCCCTGTGCAAATTTAACCCAAGGCTCAGGGTGCCTTTGAGGAGAAGGGGCACCATCTGCTCATGGACCCACCCTGGCCCCTTCTTCTCTGGTGCCTCAAGTCCCCCAGGGTTGGGTGGGTCAGAGGAGGGACAAGCCAAAGGATTTCTGCTTAGTGACTACTGATGAGTGACATCCAAATACTGGCTCTCTCTTATGGGGCGTTTCATGTATCATTCCTTTATTAAAATATTTATTTGGAGCTTGCCATTCATGTGCCAGACGCCATTCTGGGCAATGAGGATACAGTGATAACAAATGCAGCCCTTGCCGGTGTTAAGCTTCTATCTTATGAAAGAAAGAGTAAACCAAACCTGAGTGTGCATGGGACACTAGGGGGTTCAGAGTGCTGTGCAGAAAAGGGAAGTAGAGGCAGTGCAGGCAGGGAAGTAGGACAGGTGCTCCTGAGCCCCTCACCTCTGATCCCTCCACCTTGGCCATGGCCCAAGGGCACAGGCTACTGAGTTTTGGCTTGGGTTTTCCTATGAATGTCTTGCTCCTCCCGATGGTAAGAGTGACTTGGGCAGATTTGGTCCCCGTTCTCATGGGGCTTACATTTTAAAGGGGAGAACTAATAGTGGATAAATATAAGTTTTTATAGAGCAATTACTGGTGTCAAAATGTTGCAATGGGAAATTTTGAGTCCTAGGGTAGTCAGGAAACAGAGATTAGGACTTAGTGACCCAAACAAGGTTAACTCTAAGCAATGGCAAGGAAGTGAGATTCCAGAAGAGACTCCAGGAGTGAATGGTAATAAGCAAAGGAAACCCAGGTGGGGGAGGGGGAGGTGTTTCTGGCAAAGTACGAAGCATGCACGTGGAAGTGGGAGACACCATGTGCTCATGGGACTGAGGGGTGCCCAGCAGGCTGGAGCCACATGGGTTAAGAGGAGGATGGGGAGCTAGGAAAGAGCACAGGCAGAGGGACAGCAAGTGCAAAGGCCCGGAGTCAGGCCTGAGCCTGGATGCTTTGAGGAACTGGCAGGGATGTGGCTGGAGGGAAAAAAGACTGTGAGGCCAGTGGCCGAGTTGGGGTGGGATGGAATGTATTTCTTGGGAATCTCAATAAAATGTTTAGATGTTCATAAGACTTTTGCATGACCAGAAAGAAATGGGACTGTTGCTGTGTGATAAGATCATATGAAAAGAAAACTCATTACCAAGTCTTTAAAGGTCATTCCAAACAGTGGATTTCTATCTCACATTTGGACGTAAGTAAATTGCAAGGTTGATGGAAAGAGAAAAGGTTCCTGACTTTTCTGAAAGAGAAGAGACATCGATTTGAAGGCAAGACAACTATTTGTGTACTTTATCCACGGCTTTCTGATGGCTGTGATTCAAGAGAAAGGGATTGTTTATGGTACATTGGCTGGTTTTCTCCCAAATGGCCTGTTTTGATATTAGAATGTTCATTGTGATTAAAAGTATCACTTATTTAAATTATCTGCTTAATTAGTGAAGACTGTTTTGAAGAATACTACCCAAGTACTGAACTTATACTTGGTTATTGAATATTTAGCCAGTGGAAGTTTTTCAAATAATTCTAATTCTGATTCTTCAATACCTGTTAATTTTTAGCAAATCTGTAAATCTAAACTCTTAAAACTAGGGCTAATTCTACTATTTATAGGCTGTATCTACTGTTGGCATTTTGGTGTGCTCCTGATGCTATGTTACTATGCACCTTGCATACAGGGGTGAGTGTGTGTGTGTGTGATGAGATCATGATGTCCATAGTTTGATCTCTCACTTTTTAATTTTCAATTTGCATTTTATTATGACCATATTCTATGTTAGTCCAGAATGATATTGTAATTTTTAAATGCCCTGTAAGATTCTTTTGTCTGGCTAATCCATGATCTCTTTATTCATTCTTGTATTTCTGAACATTCATTATTAGTGTTCCGAAGTTTTGCAGCAATGAACAGCTATACAATCTCAGTGTGGATTTATTATTTTCATATGAATTCCAACAACCAGCATGACAGAGTCAGGGAGTAGGAGCCTTTTAGACTCAGAATAACGCGTCTACCTAACTGCTTCCAGAACCAGAGCCTGTTCATGTCCCCTGTTCTCACGGTGTCCCCACCGGCACTGGTTGTACACATGGGAAATTGTTTGACTGGTTTTGCTAATCCGATTGGACACACTTTGCTGTTCTTTTAATTTGCAGGGAATTCCTAGCTGGGTCCCTCTCGTCCTTGGTGCCACCTTCTCAGGAGCAGACAGGAAGCTGCCCGGAGCCCAGGCAGTGACCTGTGTGACAGGCAGCACTGCACTGCTAGATCAGTGGTCAGTGGTCGGTGTGGACAGGGAGCTGCTAGTGTCAGAACCAAAGTGTGTCCCCCTCGTTCTGGGGAGCTCAGCAATTGTTCCTCGGTTCTGGGGTGCCTCTGAGGTGGGGCACCAGGTGGCACATGAGGAATGCATGTGCCCCAGGCACCCAGACTGGCCCTGGCAGCCTCCTGAGTGTGGGATGCTGTGGACACGGCTGTGACCACTGCATGTTATGACCAGGTCACCCCAGCCCCGTGTCCTGTGGGTGCCCCACTTCTGACACCTTGCTGGGCAGTCTCAGGGCCAAGCCTTGCAGCTGCTCCACTCTGCCCGGGGTTGGTTCAGAGCCTATTTCACAGCCCATTCAAAGGGAAGATTAGGAGGCCTTTTCCATTTCCTGTGTGAAATGATTCAATTCCCAAGGGAATTGGTCAACACAGTGCCCTAACATAGCCCAGGTCCTATATTATTTGCAGTTATGTTTGCAATTACGATCAGCGTCTGGGCTGGGTGTACCAATGACACTCACATTGCTGCTAGGGAGGAAGGAGGGGCCATGGGCATCTCTGACTTATTTCAGAAAACTGATGCATGCAGTGACATCCACAGATGATGGGGATCCAATCTCCCCAAGACGGGTCTCCCCATGGAAATGCATCTGATGAATGTTTAACCAAGTGTTAAGGTGCCATTATTCCCATAACAGTTGTTAGCCCCTTGACAACACCCAGGTTGACATGCAGGTCACCCCCACCTGCCATAGCTGCTTCTCCACAGGGGCAGCCTGACCAGCCCTAGGGCCTGAGCATGACAGAGTGCCTAGATGTGGAGGGAGATTTTTAGGAGGTGGAACCTAAGCCACCAATCTGAGGTCAAGGTGCTGAACAAAATGCCCCATCGAAACTGTCCCATGTCCCTGCAGGTCTCCATGGGCCCCACCCCCAAGGGTTCCCCTCCTGTAGCTGGATGTTTCCAAGGCCAGGCAGATGTGTGGTTTTTTGAAGATGCTGTCATCCCATGATGCCTTGGAAGGAGCCTCCTGGGGTAAAGACCAGGAGAGCCTTCTTAGGCAACGGGGATGGGGGTGTCTCCAGGTTCTGGGGATGCAGGTGATAGAATCCATGTTAAACCCTGAAGCAGGGGAACACAGAATGACCAGAAAGTTTGTGGAGCAGAAGCCCTGAACAGGACATCCTGGGCCCTGGGTGGCAGGTGCCAGTGGGAATTGCTCATACAGGCTGGTCAAGGGGGTCAGATGGATTCAGTCTGTGGGAGAAAACTGGTGAGCCCTTGTCCTAGGAGGAGGCAGGGCCAGAGTGATTTCCATCCTAGGTGTCTGTCCCTAGCATCATGCTCCTCCCAACCCTGTCAGGAAAACCAAGACAGTAGTAATTAGCCACACCCCCCCCCACACACACCCTCGCTCCACGTCTAAATACCATTTTTTATTCATCACTGACTTGGCCTTGTATCGCCTGTCTTTTTGACTGGGTCTCTAAAATGAGCATAAAATCAACATTAAAGAAAAAGAGAGAAATGGGAGTTGGGGATGGGGCTGGCAGCTTCAATCTGTCAAATGGCCTTTTCCACGTGGGAAACGCTAGCAGGTGGAGATGGATTAAGTCTGTCACCAAGTCAGTTACAGCCCAGGGGTGAGGAGCTTTGGTGTGACCTTTATTTAGAAAATACCTCAGTAAAGATACTTTCATGAGTGATGGAGGTGCAGTGCATAGTGAGTCAGGGCTCCCGAGGACAGAGCCCATAGGTCGTGTGTATATATAGCGAAAGAGAGTTGCTTCAGGAAATTGGCTCACGTGACTATGGGGGCTGGCAGGTCCAACACCTCCAGGGTGGGCTGGAAGGCTGGAAACCTGAGGAAGAGCTGATGCTGCTGTTCAAGTCTGAGGCATCTACTAAAGAATTCTTGCTTTCAGGAGATCAATCATTTCTTCTGTTCACCCAATTGGATGAGGCCCACCCACATTACTGAGGGCACTGTGCTTTCCTTGAAGTCCACCAGTGGCATCTTAATCTCATCCAAAAGTGCTCTCACAGAAACCTCTAGAATAATATTTGGACATATCCTGGCCACTGTGGCCCAGCCAAGTTGACATAAAATTAACCATCACTCATGGGTTTGGATATTCAAGTTTTCGGTTGCAGAATATCAAAGAGGGTTAGTATTTTTCTTTTCCTGTACCCTGGTATAGCAGTCATCTATTGTTTCTTCCAGTCTATGTCTCCTGAGTGTGGCATCTTAGGGACCTCCATACCTCCATGTGGCCCCATATTCCATCCCTGGCCACTGTGATTGGTCCAGTGATAGGCACATGAGTCAAGACAGCCAATGGTGAGCAATCTGGTACTTGAGGGGAAGCTGTGGAGGGCACTTTTCTTTCTGCTGCCACCACTGAACAGGAAGGCAGTCAGCTGGAAGCCTCTGTCCAGCTCAGGGGCTGAGCCTCCCTGAGAAGGAAACCATAGCTGGCTCCGGAGATGGGAGCTGGAGGAGAGGAAGAAAAGGAATTATAAGGAGGCCACTTGAGGCCCCACTTCTAGCAGTCCCTAAGTAAGATAAGCCTGTGATATTCTCAGGTGCATAAGACAATCTTTCTTCTCTTAATAAGTTTGGATGTGGTTTCTGTCTCATGAGATAGAAAAATCCTGGTTAATATGCCTAGGAACTGGAAAACTTTAAAAAACTAAATAAAGAAGGCAATAATCATCATAATAATATGAATTAAACCATACTTATCATGATTGACAGATATAATTATATATGTAAGTGTGACTACCTCTTTGATCAGATATTAAAGTAATTTTTTTTCTGGTACCGAGGATTGAACTCAGGACCTTGCACTTGTGAGGCAGGACCCTCACCACTGAGCTAAATCCCTGGCCAGATATTAAAATAAAAAAATGGAAAAATTGACCCCAGCAAAGCTACAGCAAGTTAGTTCACGTAGAAGAAAGCAGGGGTAGAGGTTAATCTGAGAATTACTCTTGAAAGGGAAACAGGCCTTACCATTTTCTTGTCCAGGCTGGGTGCAGATAACCTCACAGGCCTTGGCTGCCGAGCCCTGAGCACAGCGTGGAGCCCCAGCTAATCCAGCCTCCAGCTCCAGTAGGGGCTACTTGGTTTTGAGAGATCAGGCCCTGGAGCAGGACACGAGTCCTTGGCTTCCTGATGTCCCTCTGCGTTCTTGCTGTCTAACGTACCTTATTTATAGCTGTTTCACTAAACATTGAAAGAAAAAGATCCTTTGCACAATGCATGTAGTATATAAAGAATATTGATTAGTGTGTGACAGGCACACTGGATGTCAAGTGTGAAGAGATGGACCCTCTGCTGCTCCCTGGGGGCCTCCCGAGCTGGCCCCCCCGCAGAGGGAAGTGCTTTCTTCTTTCTCTTTATTATTCCCTTGTTTTCCTAATAGTTGCACCATACACGTGTGCTTCCTGAAGCCGAGCATTTTGAACTTCGGTGGTAAGGAATCCTGCTGTCTGAACACCCTCGTGTCCACGCTCACGGTGGGCATGTGCTAGGTGTCTTCTTTTGCTCTCTTTTCTCTTCCACAGACCCATCCATGTCGACCTTGTAGCTTCAGTGTGTTCATTTTTTTTCTTCTCCACGGTTTCCTATCATTCAAGAGGGACAGGAGATGAGCCTGCAGGCTCCTGCCCCTGTGGGTTTGGATTATTTCCAGTCTGGAGCCACAAATATTCCTGTACAGTTCTCCTACACACAAGTGGCTATAACCTTTTGTATTTTATATTTAAAATTTCACTCCGGGTGAGAAACGTCATTTGTGTCATAATCCCCCTCTTTATATACGTACATGTATAGCCGATAAGCACTTCATATCACATTCTTAGACATATGATGGGAATGTGCCTGGGTCTATTGTGTTTGTTTCAATGGCACTGGTCTTTTCCAGGTCCACGATAGAAGCCTGCCCTTGGTCACACACTAAGGAGTGGAGTTGCTGGACCACTGGAACACTACCTGAGAACTAGATAAAGTCAGTTGTCTTCCTGAATGTGGTTGTCATAGTTTTCCTTCAGCAGTGGGTTAAGAATTCTAATCACTTCAACAATTGTATTGTTTTCAGCACTGGGATTGAACCCAGGGTGCACTGAGCTTCATCCTCAGCCCCTTTAAAATTTTTAGTTTTGAGACAGAGTCTTGCTAAGTTGCCCATACTGGGCTTAAACTTGTGATCCTGATGCCTTAACCTCCCAGGTGCTGGGATTACAGATGTGTAGCACCATGGTCTTGCTTCAACACTGGAATGTACTAGGTTGTGAGATTTATGCCAATTTGTAGCTATTACATGCTATCTCCTGTGTGAAGTTGAGGATCTTCATGTTTTGTCAGCTGTTCATTACATTTCCTGTTCTGTGAAGAACTGGATCACTTCTTTTGCCCAGTTTCTATTTGATCACCTGAGTTTTTGTCTTTTTCTTATTTGAGGGATTTCTTCCAATATTCTGGATGTTCATTCTGGTGAATGGTTCAAATGCCCCAGGGTGAAGAGGAGAGAGACAGTGAGAGCCAGAGGCAGAGGGAAGGGGCGCCAGAGCCCAGAGCAGGGGCCAAAGCTGCAGGGGTGAGGAGCTGCCGGAGGACTGGCTGTGCTCCAGGTTGGGGGATTGGCAGGTGGTTTAAACCCTGTGTCAGCCATGGTTGGCTCTGGTGGATGAATTTCTTTAACAAGACCGGGCCACCCCAGAGGCCTATAGCTGAGGCCTGGGTGCCCTGAGAGGCCACTGACACAGCCACACTGGCACCTCTGTGGTGGCCCAGGTACCTGCTCTGCCCAGCCTTCATTAGTGGTATTTCTCATGTCGGTCCCCTCCTAACACTGGCCCTTTTCTGAGCCTCATTGCAACTTGGCATGGAGAAGGAGGCTTGCTAACCGGCTCACGAAGCATCTTTTTAAAGGTTAATGGTCACCACCGGGGGAGGGAAGGGTCACTGAACATGGATGCTCTCTTAGATGATGTGGATTTTTCAATTAAGTCAAAATACAGAGCCTGGCCTCTCTGCAGGCACATGATCTGACTGCCAAGAATCCTCGTGCTTTAGAAGTTGGAAGCTTCAGCCTGGTGAGACTGCCTTTGCTTTTGTCCAGGCTGCTCCTGGGAGAGGGGGTGCAGAAGGGGACCCTGAGCTCTGTGTGCTGCTCCACCCAGTGGGCTGTGTGGGGAGATGGGCATGGGGCTGCCATGGCCAGATAGGCACAGCCTCCAGGAACCAGAAAGAAGGTGCATCATCCATTACTCAGTGCCAGGCACTTGCTCCAATGGAGCATGGCTGCCGGGGGCCATGCAGTGCCCTGGGACATTGCTGGAGGGCTTTGCTGGGCTGTATCTCCTGACTCACACTGAGTTCAGGGACAAGAGCTACCAGTGTGGTCTGTGTGTCAGCCAGGAAGAGCAGCAGCAGCCACTGTGACAGCAACCCCTCCACACAGGACACCTGCAAGGCTCCTTTGCTGTTTGTGTCTGGTCCACTGGCAGCATCTCCTCCAAGCTCCCTGTGGGGTTCAGGCTCTATATGACTATGATGTTCCCGTCTTCCACTTGTGGGTCCAAGGTTACTGTTGAGATGAGAGGCTTCTGCAGGGGGTCTTAAGGCCCAGCCTGACCCAGCCTGGCACTGTCTTATATTCTTACACTTTTGTTCTCCTTGGCTAAAATCCAGTTATTTTGCAGGGACAGCAGGAACTGAGAGGCAGATCTGCAAATCAGCAGGGTGAGGAGGTTTCCAGGCAGACGCAACCGAAGTGCCAGGCCTGGTAAGGACCTTGGGAGCCTGGTGGGGTCGAGTGTGGGCGGAGGGGTGGCTGGGAGGCAGGAATGTCACCCGCCCAGTGGGAATTAGGATTCATTTTGGGCACAGTCAGAAGAGCCCCACTCTGGGAGGAAGGAGGGGCTGAACTTGAACTTATGAATCATCAGAGCTCAGCTAACTTTTCATTAGATCAAACCTTATCTTTTGGGCAAGTTCATTGGTACAACCTTTCTGGAGGGCAGTTTGAAAATTTTTAGTTACTGCTAAATAAAAATGCATAACTTTTGGTCCAAAATTCCACTTATAGGAATTTATCACAAGAACATAGAAAAATATGCAAAGATGAATCACTAAAGATTTTTTTTTTTGGTACTGGGGATCGAATTCAGGTCCTTGCATTTGCCAGGCAGGTGGGGGAACCACTGAGCTAAATCCCCAGCCCCATTAAGATTTTTTTTATAAGAGGAAGGATGTAGCAAGTCAAATGCCCCTTGCCCAGCACCCAGAAGGAAGCTCCCCCGCCGCCATTCCACAGTCCTAGGGCAGAGAAGGTGAGCCAGTCCCAGCACCCGGAAGGAAGCTCCCCCACCGCCATTCCACGCTCCTAGGGCAGAAAAGGTGAGCCACGCGGGTGCCAGAAGCATCCCTGCCCCCCCGCCCCCATGGAAATGAGAAGACACATAAACAAGCCTCAAAAACAGACTTCCAGATCACCTACAGCAACCCCAAAGGGAAACTAGATGGAACAATCTGAT
>NW_004624790.1:7039627-7057475 GCF_000247695.1 Heterocephalus glaber | reverse complement strand
GGGGAAAGAGGAGAAAAATATGAGAAAGGGAAAAAAATGGAAACGGGATCTTTGCAAGTGGGGAGGGGTGGAGGGGGTGAAGGGAGGGCAGGGCAAGGGGGAAAAAATAAGAACCATGATACTCACGTAATGGTACGAGATCCCAATGATGAATGTAAATGTATTTTATACCTAAAATGTACCAATAAACTTAATGGTGGAAAAAAATTTTTTTAAAAATGCCCCTTGGTGGTCCTAGGCCTGCCTCCAGCCTCCCCCCATCTCTGGTAACATATGAAGTCTCACCTGCAGTGAGAGGGTGGCCATGTGACTAAGCTGTGGACAATGGAGGTAATAAAAGTGTTGGGTAGCATTTTTGGAAATTCCCTTCTATAACAGTTTATTTCTATCTTTTGTCTCATTTCTCATTTGTCCCTTCCTCTGACCTGGGATATACAGATGATAGTTGGAATGCTTCCTGCCATTTTGGACTATGAGGCTTGGGTTCATAGCTTGGGGATGACAGAATATTCACTAAAGGAAAACAAAGTCCCTAACACCAACCTAGAATGGCAATCTCTAGTCTTAGTTCCTCTAAGAGATACACTTCTGATTAACCCAAGTTATATTATCCCCTGATGATAAAAAAAAGTTTAACTTGACCAAAAGTAGGAATCCATTCAGTACACTATAGTACAACAGTACTAAAAATGACAATGTGACTGGTAATATGGACACGAAATATTGTTCAGTGGAAACCAAGCAGTATTTCATTATTCCATTTTAATAAAGCAAACAGTGTGTGTGTGTGTGTGTGTTTATTGTCTGTTAGGTGTATCTGTGTGCACACAGGTTAAACACCAGGAATGCCATGCATCAAAACGTAGTGCTGAGGGGCTGGGGATTTAGCTCAGTGGTTTCACTGCCTGCTGCACAAGGGCAAGGACCTGAATTCGATCCCCGGTACCAAAAAAACCCCCAAAAAACCATAGTGCTGGGCTGGGGATTTAGCTCAGTGGTTCCACTGCCTGCCTTGAAAGTGCAAGGACCTGAGTTTGCTCCCTGGTACCAAAAACACAAACAAACAAAAACAACTCTCCCACCCCCAACATACTGTTCCCTATCTCTGGCTGTTGGGATCAGTGGTGGTTTAGACATTTCTTCTTTAAATGCTTATTTCAAAAGAGTTTTGAAATAAGTGTGTGACTTTCATTATTAGAAAAAGGATGCTACAATAATTGAGGAAAACCCCCACCTCTGGTTTAAACTATGGGAGCCAGGAGAAATGTGCGATTCCTTGTCACCTCCCTTTCCTAGAAATGTGACCTTGCAGGAGGGCATATGAGCCAGCTGTGCCTCTTGTTCCCTGGGCCTGTACCTGACACGAGGTCACACAGGAGCTATGTGTCCTTCACAGAGTCTGACCTGCAGAGGTCAGGGTGGGGGGAAGCAGATGTCTTGGGGTGCTCAGAACTCAGGGGACTGGAGCAGATGGGCTGCTGCCCCTTCTGCTGGCCTCTCATCTTAATGAGCAAGAATTAGCTCCAGTGCAAGCTCTACAGTGTCACCAGGGGGCTTCCAGCTTTTCTCTTCTTTATTCCAATGAGTATATTTGGAAGCACAATATGCAAAAGAAGTCTGGCCATTTACAACGGCATCACACAAGTCAGCATAATACTCGGGACATTAGACAAAGTCCCTAACCTTGATGAAGGGAGCACTCTTTAACACTGATCTCCATCCTGGGCAGGGGGCCAATTTATCAAAAATCATTTGGAAGACATTTGGTTTGGTATAGAACAAACATATGACTTCAGATCACAAATAATAAAAACAATCTGGCATCCAAATCTTTTGATTCTGTACCCCTCTGAATTTTGGGGGGGTCTGAATTCTTGAGGCAGGACTAAGGGTAGCAGAGCTTTTATGACCGAGTTCTGGCACTGTGTGGTTGCCCTGTGGATTAAAGATGTGTGATCAGTTAGCTCGGTGAGCAAGAACCTATGGATCTCTCCTGTGGACTCGTCTGAGAAGGTGACATCGCCGAGTCCATCCTGTGGGTCTGCACACACATGGCCTAGGAGGGGACATTTAGCCATCAGGACAACCCCGAGATCCCTTCTCTGCACATAGCACAGTTGGAAGAGGGCTAGAGAACGTGGACAGATCACGGCTGGCTCCATTCTCTGGGGCGAGAATTCCAGAAACTTCACTTGAGTGTCTGCTCCATGCTAGGCACTGCACGGTGCTGGGATTTACCAGGGTGCAGAGCAGATGTGTCCCTGTCCTCACGGGCTGATGGCGGGATGTGAGCTGCAGATGGATGAGCCACCAGCAGGCAGGGTCAGGGCCATGAAGGGATCGAGTGTGTGTCGCTGACTGTGGCTGTTGGGGGGCTGCTTACACAGCGAATGTGGAGGTCCTTTTGAGTGGGTCACATTTGAGCTGAGGCTTCAGGGTCAGAAGGAGTGAGCTGTTCAAAGGGTTGGGATCAAGCTCAACGCAAGACTTTGAAAACAACTCAGTTTGAAGTAGTTGCCAGTATTTACACGTTCATTCTAAACCTGTGTATTTCCAACTTCCTAGCAGATCAGAGTACCTGGCCTGGCTGTGTATGATTCTGGCCGATTTCAGGTTCTAGTGAGTGGGGATGTTCATGGTTTGCTTCTCCAGCCTCTGTCCCAGGGCGGGGTGGGAGGACCCTGGTGGCCCAGGGCCCAGCTCCCTACTCATCCCCATGCCCACTCAGCGGGGCTGTGCCCTTGCCACCAGTAGGAATCCATTCAGTACATTATAGTACAACAATACTGAAAATGACAGTTGCCTGAGCCCTGAATCTCACCATTGTAAGTGAACTCAGGTGAAACTGGGCTGTGAATGTGTCCATCAGAAACCGACAGGCATGTCCCAGTGCAGCCAGGAAGACTGTCATCGAGGCAGGGAAATGACAGGGAAGAGAGGTGTTGCAGAAATCTCGGAAAGAAATACACAGAGACACAGAATTCGGATAAAATAATAAAATTTCTTCTCGCGAGCAGATGGGAATGCCAGAAACCAGTCTGGTCAATATCCACGCCCTTTGTTCAGCATTTCCCTTTTTATATCCTTTTTAGCCATTATCTCATCCCTAGTGGTCTTTGATATGTAAATACAATTCCAGTTCCTATTTACAAGTCACAGACACAAGATAGGCCATATACACTGTAAATTCACCCTGGCATGGTAACTCTGTTAGGTTAATGAAGTTACTGGTTAGAGTCAGCTAATCCTCACCTTAAACAAGGAGTTACAGGAAAAGCAAATCTTAAAAGAACAGCTTACTTATTTTGCTTCTACAACTACCTTAATAGTCAATCTAAAGTTATCTAAAACTTTTCCGTATCAGTGGGACAGCATCAGCAAAGACATGGCCAGGATGAGGGGGCGTCACAAGCAGGGGAGAGGACAGTTCCTTCCAACAGTAGGAGCACTGTCCCTGCAGAGGAACGACCTGGGAGGAGGATTGAATTCCAGGGACAGGGTGTCCCCAGGCTCGGGGGGAGGGGGGGCACAGTTCAGACCCGGATGGTGGGCACATGGAACCATCTGTGCTCCCAAGAGAGCAGAGGGGTCTGATCTTTCCGTTCTAAAGGTGGCCAGAAGGGAGAGAAGCCAGACCGCCCAGTGCTGGACAGGCCTGGGTAGGAGTCCCTTCTTGCTTGTGGCTCTGAGCCTCAGTGTCCTAGTCTGTAAAATGGGGTCAATGACAACTTGTATTGACTGCTTGCTGTGTGCTGGGCCCTGCTACACATGTCTCTCTCTGATTCATGGGGCCAGTAATTTTATTATTCACCTTAATAGCTGAGAAAACTGGCACAGAGGGGTTAAGGCGCTTATCTGGGGTCATACAGCCTCTGTCTGTGGAGTTGAGACTCCAGACTCTTGAGGATCAAGTGGAGCATTTAGCTCTGTGCCAGGTACATAGTAGGTGCCTCAGGATGCCAGTGCGGTTTAGTGTCCTGACTGCTGTTGCTGACAGGATCAGCACTGCTAGCTACACCATGCAAACATGAAGTGAGATGATGTGTTGTGTGTCCTGGTGGATAAAGGAAGAGGATTGACCGTAACCACTGTGGGAATAATAACTCCCGGGTGACGTCACCACGTGCTCTGCCTGCTCCTCTGGGCCAGGCGTGGGCTGTGAGCTCCAGAGAGCCTGGTCTCAGGCACGGGCGGGACCTGGGCCTGAGATCACTGGTCAGTGGCAGCCACAGCTGGCTCAGAGCTTGTCTCGCTCACTGGTCCACCCCTACTCTGCTGTCCCCACTGCTGTCCCCCACTGCTGCCCTGGGGCTGCTGCTATGGACTCAGGAGGCCCCAGGGCCGAGCAGCCTCAGGCCAGGGTCCTGCTCTGTCCTTGTTCCGGGAGTGATGTCCCCACCATCAGGTGGCTGCTGACCAGCAAACCCCGGTGACCATGAGGCTGAGGGTCTCAGAGCACAGACTCTGTGCCTGGCCCTGGACAGGTGGAGAAGGTGCCCCTCGCTGTGGGTAAATGGCACCATGGATGCACCTCAGTGCAGAGTGGGTTGGGTCGAAGGCAGGTTGGGATGCATTAGTGGGTCCTGAAATCAATGTGGAGGTTGAGCCGGCACTTAGAGCCTGCTGCAGACCAGAATAGACTCTATGAGGACATCGCAGAGAGCATCATGTGGTGATGAGCGCGGGCTGGGAAACATGTTCCGTTCCTCCATAAATAGGGGTGTAAGCGTGTGTGTGTGGTGCACGTGCGGGGTGGGGCTGGGCTCAGTGGGAAATGGGTCTCCCTGTGGGTTGCATTAGAGACTTCTCCGGCCTGAACTTCACACACAAGGGCATCGCCCAGGACAGAGGGTCTGGGACCCGTGGGTTGGGGATCAGATTACAAAGCTGTAAAGAAAGAAGAGGGAGAACTGACAGGGGCCAGTGGCTGTCCCTGGCCTCTCCCTGTCTCCTCCCCGGCTCACCAGCTCCAGGCCTGCGTGGTTACTTGCTCTATCTCGCATCTCCATTGCTCGTCCCCATCTGAGGTGACCTCTGTGAAGTTCAGTCCTCTGTGTCTGGTCTGCCTGCTGCTGGGACATCCCCTTCCCGAGGGCAGGAGCTCATCTCTCCATCCCTGCCGTGGTCCCCAGAGTAAGGACAGCGAGGCACAAAGATGAGGCTTACCTGGGGCTGAGAGGCCCGGCTCACCCTGGAGGTGGCCTGGCCATTGGTCATGAAGGTTGAGTACCGGGCTGGCCCGGGCCGGCTGTGATGGGTCTGCAGCTTGGGTGGTGAGCGCAGAGGTGCCTGTGGGGGTCACCGGGGCTCTGAACTGAGGGGAGACGCTGTGCAAACCCTGTCTCAGGTCCCCACGGCCCCTGGGCCTCACCTTGCCACGTACCTGCTGCCAGCCCCTGCTGTGGGCACCGACAGCTCCCCCAGGGACTTCCCTGCTGGGGGACAGGGCAGCCTCACAGTGTCTGAGGAGCTAGGAGTACACTCCTAGTCCCTCTCCTTGGTCTGTGCGCTGTGGCCCCTGGAGGCTGAACTCCGTCTGCTAACGTGCTGGGCAATGGATGCCTGGCGGCCTTCATCCCTCCTGTGTCCCTTCCACCCCATGGGTTTCCAGGCATCTTCTTCGGAATCAGCTACTGGCATTGGAGTCATAGTCTCTGTACTTTTAGGGGAACCAAAGTGGAGGCCAAAATCCTTGGCTGGATTTGGTCAGTTTTTATATTTTTACACATCTAATTGTTTTTTCCCCTGAACCCTAAATTTCCCTGATTTGAGACTTATTTACAAAGCTAAAAAGGGGCGCCCATCACCCAGCAGGCCTGCAGGGCGGGGTCCTCTCGTCTCACCGTCCATAGGAGGGGTCGGGGGAACTGACCTGCAGGACAGAGGTCTCAGGCTGAGAATGAGAGGGGCAGGGGGAGGCCACGGAGAGGGGAGGGGACACAGGGCTGGGTGACACAGGGGAGGCGGTGAGGTGGTACCGGGGGGCTCAGACCAGCAGCTCCCCTGCAATGCTGAGCTGAGAGCTGCCAGGCAAAAAAGCGGTGGCCATCTGTTCGGTAACCTGGAGGCTCAGGGCTCTCCTAGGGTACGGATGTGTCCAGGACCTGTTGGGCACATTTGGTTTTCATCCCATACACAAGGAGTGGCCTGGATGTGTGTGTGCAAGCTCACACACTCTCACCCCACCCACAGGCGGGCAAGCCGGGCATCACTGACACGCCAGTCCACGCCTGTGCCTCCTCGTAGAGACCCCAGGGATGGCGCATAGAGCAGCCTCCAGCTCTGGGGCGACCCTGGTGGCCCCCTCACTCATCTCCAAGGCAACCAGCCTGACACCTGTGTGTCAGGTTAAAAGCCTCAGGGCCCCACGCTCTCTCATGTTAATTCATGCGGTTTAGCCGCTGGCTGCTCAACCTTTGTGCTGTCATGGGGAGTAGCGGTGCCCAGTTGTCATCTCCGTGTGTGTGTGTGTGTGTGTGTATTACACAGTCAGGAGGGGTGGGGTGAACCAGTGACAGACCCAGCCAGCGGTGACCGGCTTCCAGCCTGCTTGCTTTCCGAGTCCTTAACACGGAATCTGAGTCCCAGAGATGAGGCCCCTGGGTGTGGGGGAGGAGAAGGCGCAGGCTTGGGAATCTGGGGAGCCCCACCCAGCCCCTTCCTGGTGCAATCGGGGGTGCTTGAGGGAATCCAAACCCGTCCCCAAGGGGCTCCGTCCATGGCCCTGAGCAGGACACAGAAACCCAGGCCCTGGGTCAGGGTCCGGGCTCTGCCTCCCTTGCCCTCTGCTGTGGAGCACAGTGCCCTGGGGAGAGGTGGAGGCAGAAGAAGGGTCAGGTGCGGCTCCTGTCTGCAGCAGGAAGTCCGCCCACTGCCCAGAGGGGCCCTGCAGGCGGCAGTGTGAGGGGGCCAGGCCCAGCCAGGCCGGCCAGCACTTGGGAGCCAGCGCCGCCCGCCTGCCACCGAGGAGCAGGCTCCGCATCCTCCAGGGCCCCAGCCCTGGGCGGTGGCCTTGGTCTAGACTCTGTTCACGGCCGGGAAGCAGCCCAGGCAGGGGAAGGGACTTGCCCTTGGTCACCCAGTTGGCAAGCGGCGTGGGGGCAGCATGGCAGGGGCATCCGGGCCACGGACCCTGGGCTGCAGGTTGGGGCCATGGGGAGAGTGGAGCCGGCGGCAAACTGGAGAGAACGGGCGGCTCGAGGGGCACCAGACTCCGCTCCCTGCTCGCGACTCCCGGACGAGGTGGCCCAGGGTCCCTGAGCTGAGACCCCAGGAAGCCGAGATGTCCCGCCCTCCGGGGAGAGCTCTGGCTTACGTGGGGACACTGCGTTCAGTTTCCGGAAGACTCCGCGGGTCCACAGTGACCTCTGCGCCACGGCGAGAACGTCACTCATTCCGGGCGTCGTGGGGGACAGGGCTGGCGTGGCCGTGGGCTGGGCGGAGGGGGACAGACGAGGGCGAGGACGCGGCTCCCTGAGGCCTGACCTGGCCTCCGCAGACAGGGTCAGGGCCACCTGCGGGGCTCAGAGGAGGCGCATGGTCCCCTCCCTGGGGCGGCCAGGGAGGCGGGGTGGGGTGAGGGGGCCCCTGGCCTTGTCCAGAGCAGCTCACAGTGCCAGAGTGGACAGTGACTGGTCAGTCTCCTGGGCCCGTGCCGGCTGCTGGGTGGTGACATGACACCAGCCCGTCCATCCACACAGCCACCAGGAGGAGACAGCCTGGCCCTGCCCGGGTCCTGGACTCCGGGGCTGGAGGCCTTCGAGTCTGTCCAGCCCCCACTCGAAGCCAGCCCAGCCCCATGTGGTCAAGGACGGTGGCGATTTCGGGACATCGTCCTCCTGTCCCCAGGTTGCCAGAGCTGACCGCTCCAGGGGCCGGGCCGGAGGCCCCACAGTGCCCGGCTGCCTCACCACGCTGTCCCTCCTTACAGGGTCACTTGAAGAATGCCAGGGGGGAGGCGCCAGACTTTTGCATCTGCCGCTCCCTGGGGACCAAAGCAATCATCTTTTGTGAGCGCTGATGGAGAACAACTGGCCGCTGCCCTTTAATCAGGAGGGGACGTGCCCAGCCACGGGCTCCCTCGGGTTCCGTGAACACCGTGAACTCGCCTGTGCTCTCTGCAGCTCAGTGCAGGCTGCGAGGGGCCACCGAAGAGGCCGAGGAGGGCCCCGCCCCCGGCCTGGCTCCCTGGCTGGAGAGCAGCTCGCAAAAGAAAGGCCAGGCAGCGGGCTCTTGGCAGTCCCTGATCTGGTGAACTATTGCTGGAGTGCAAAGTGCTCCTCAGGCTGCGATCAGGCCCTGGGGGGGGCGGGCGCCCAGGCACACCCGAGGGCGGCTGCTCGTGGCAGTGCGGGTGCTGTCGGAGCCCTCCCTTCCCCTCCTCCTGGCCGTATTATGGGGTGGCCATTGCAAGGAGGACACGTTGCCGGGTGTCATCTCACGCGTCACCGTGGGACCTGGGTGTCCAGCGTGACAGGAGCAGTTCCAGCCCCGACTCTCCTGTGACATCAGGATGGGACACAGGCCCTGTCCCCACCCCAGGCTCGTTGTCTGAGGGTGGCTCAGGGCCCTGAGACCTGGCCCCTGGCTGGGGGGCGGGCAGGACGAAGGTGTCGGACAGCAGAGCCTTGATGAGTCGGTCAGGGCAGAAGCCCGTGGAGGAGATGCAGCCCTCGCTCGGGACATCGGATGGACAGGAGAGGCCGGGGCAGCCTTTGAGCGGGGCTGATGACTGGAGTCCAAGGTGCACGGCTGCTGCCCACGGCAGGAAAGGATGAACCCTGATGTGACCTCCTGAGAAGCCGGGGTCGGACACAGCTTTCCATCCTGACTGCTGTCCCTTGAGACCTCATGAGGGGGAACCGTGGCTGAGGAGCCGCTGTCTCTGTCCCCTGATCGCTGTTCTCAGTCTCCGCCAAAACAGGTGCTCTCGGCCCCACTGGGGAAGTCGCTGCTTCTGCCCTGCTGCCTGCTCCCCACCCCTGCCCTGTGAGCTTGCTCCCCACTCCTGGTTGGCCCTGTCTGTGTGGCAGTGACAGCCCAGGCCCATTCCCCTGGCTGTGTCCCCCCTGCAGGATGCCACCTCACCCCGGGCACTGGCCGGACCTGGGCAGAGGGAGGCTGGGGACAGATCCTTATCCTGCTCCTTCCCCATGTTCTCACAGGCTGAGTCCCCACCCTGAATGTTGAAGAGTCTCCCTGTGTCTCAGGTCAGAGCCCCTGGGGACATCCCAGCCCACCTTCAGCCCAGCCACTGAAGCCAGCACAGCCCCATCCACACTCCCCTCCCTTCCCGTGTCTGAGGAGCACGTGGCTTGTCAGAGGGGAGCCGTGTGTGAGACCCATGAATGTGGCCCTCGGCAGACGCCCCTGGCTCTGTTCTTCTGTCCTGAAGGACACATGCCGGTCATTGGGGTGGTGCATTTGGTGTCTATCACAGGCTCACATCTGTGCACATGGGGCAGAGGGCAACCTTGTTCAGAGCCCAAGAGGACCCAGGGCTGTGCTGGGGTACCTGGGGAACCCCGAGAGCTGGGGTGTGCAGCTGGCACCTGTAAGATGCCTTGGGGTGAGGCGGGCATGGAATAAGTGGGTTCAGCAAGGGGGAGGGAGGGGATTTCTCTCAAGGCTGCCAGGATCCCATTATATCCATTTTGCGGCATAGGGTTCTGGAAGCTGATGCCCGCTGCCAACTGCATTTATCCCTTAATCAGCTCTTCTCAAGTCCATGTCGCCATCTTCAGATGCCGTGTGTGCTTTTGGGAATCATTTGGGACTTCCTAGGCTTTCCCCCCAAACACCGGCAGCAGGAAGTACCTCTGTGTGCCAGGTGCTGTACTGAGTGCATTAAGTCGTTTAATCCTTGCCCCATGAGGTGAGCACCATCTTTATCCCTCTTCTATAGATAAGGAAGCAGACACAGAGGTTAGTTAACCAGTCCAAGGTCACCCAGCTAGAATGTGCCAGAGCTGAGACTGGAATCCAGGCATCCTGGCTCCAGAGTCCGTGCCCTTAACTGCTCACTATCAGGGCCTCTTAAGTGAACCCCCAAATTCAGTTCTACATAGAGACAAGGATTGGAGGAAGTTTTCCCATGGGTCCTACTGCACCACTGGGAGGGGCAGGGGTGGCTGGGACTCAGTGTCCTCTCGCTGCTCTCTCTGCTGGTAGCCTCCTCCCCTGATTCCTCCGCAGATCTGCACCTCCTCCTTCTCTGGACTCAGGTTAGATGTCCCCTCCTTGGCCCTCAAATCCGTGCCCAATCCCATCTCCCCTGTCAGGCCACCACTTCAGCCTGGCTGGATTTCCTCCCAGCACGGTGCACTCTCTGAGATCACCTGTGTTGAGTGTGGCTTTGATTTCTTGCTCACGGAGGGTCGGTCCTGTGGGCCCAGGGCCGGGGACTCAGCTGCACCCCCAGCAACTGAGTCTGGCACAGAGCAAGTGCTCCACAAACAACACGGAGGGAGCAGGAAGCACCGCCTCAAAGGATGCAGGGACAGGGAACCCCGGGCATGGGACAGCACGACCCTGGCAATGACCAGCTGGGCGGCACTGACTCACATGCGTCAGAGACACATGGGATGTGGAGGCACAGGACTCAGGTGATTGACTCAGGCTGACTTTCCAGCAAGAGCAAAGCCTGCTGGGCCTGGGACCAAGCTCTGGCTCTGTGGGGCTCACCCCACATGGATACCACATCAGCACGTGTGACCTGAGCCCTCCGATGGACCCTGAGGTGGGAGGTGGCACTGGGGCCGGCCCTGCCATGTACCTGTGTGGGGGACTGAACAGGAGCGAGGCAGAACTGTCCCCACCCCCAGCCAGGACGGCACTGCAATGTGCCCCTTCCGCTGCATTTCCCTCTCAGACTGAGGAGTGAAGGGCTGCAGGTGATGGTGGGGTGGGATGAATCTGGGAGAGGTGCTTCCCTGTCGCAGCCCGAGCGTGACCAGGCAGTGTCCTTAGGAGCCCATAGTCAGTGCTGAAGACCACATGGGTGGTCATAGCAGAAGGCCTCAGTTTGGAGGGGAGCCGGGCAGTCGGTGCCCACGGAACCTGGCCGGGGAGTTTCTTTTCAAAACCCACTGCACCCTCTCGGTGCCTGCGGCTTTGGTGGCAGAGGCGCCTGGAGATGCACAGGTGGTGACGCCGTGTAGCGGGCAGGGCTGGGATGGTTCCCCATAGCCACCTCCAAGCATTCTCATCCTCGCCCTGAGGAGGACAGTCCTGTCCTGCCACCCCAGGGTGCTTGGTCCTCTAAACCGATGGACAAGGATGCAAATTACTCCAAAAATCTGGGGTCAGGATTCAGATGCATAGCTGCTTCGTGCCTGTTGCTAGGGCCATCACTGCAAAGATCATTTCTTCTGCTCAGGCACATTCTTCTGGGAATCAACACTACATTTCATTCAGATCTCTGGGTTTACTGCCTTGTTTTTTTTGGTACTGGGGATCGAACTTGGGTCCTTGCGCTTGCACAGCAGGAGCCGAAACCTCTGAGCTAAATCCTTTATGTCCTGTGTTCCCATTCAGGATACCACATTACATATACTGTGGTTTTAAAACTTTTTTGATCATAACCCAAAGTAAGAAATACAGTTTGCATCACAAGACAATATACATGCTTACCCACCTGAAATGAAACAGTAAGAACATTAATTTCCCACCACAGTATACTTGTTGTTTCCTGCTTGATTCTATTGATTCTCATTCTATTCCCCTCTTTTCCACTCATTCCATCCCATCTCAGCCTGCTCCTTCCCATGACAGAAATAGCTTTCAAGATACGCTAAGTACATTGGACAACACACTAATGGATCAGTTCAGTATCTGCAATTCGGAACTCCTCTGGCAGAAAGGAGCTTTTTCTCTTGCCTTTGCCATGACGGGTAGGTGATGATCCTGTTTGTTTATTTATCTCTTCAGCATCACTGTGAGCTCCTTGTGCCCGTGGAGGGCACCTCTGTTTCTTCTTAAATGCTCTATAAAAGCCCATTGCCTGGTTGGCTGCATGCATGAGGTCCTTTTTGCCCTCCTCTATTTTCTCACATTTTGTTGTGTCTATTTTTGCAGGGCTGAATGCTCAGGAAGTAGCACCTACTTTCTCTGGGCATGTGACCAGACGGCAATGCAATGTTTGCAGGCCCTGGAGTGTCGAGCTCCTGGTGTGACCCTCTTGTAAACAGCCTCACCTAGGGGCCAGGGAACAGTGCCCCTGGGGACAGGTGGGTACTCTTTAAGGTCCTAAGCCATTTCGAGAGTCATATTTGCAGGCAACCCTGCGTGACTGGATAGAATGAACATGTTTGCAGTGAGCAGCCGCAATGAGTGGGCAGAGAGACAGGTCCTTCACTGCCTGGATAATCCCTTACAGTGAAGAATTGGCCTGTGCAAAGCCAGTAATAGCCCCTTGTTGATATGCTGTGACCAAGACCACATTTTGTTGAAAAACAGAAAGGCCGAGTAGAATGTCTATTTTGTCCCGTTTCCTTCTTTGCAAACATCAGAGCCCATAGGTTGCGGGAGGGAGTTGACCCTGGGACAGATGGTGGTGAAGTTAGAGAACTGCCTGATGGTGTCAAGCCAGGCGTCTCCAGGAATGAGGGTCATGGGAGACCCAAGCTCCCCAGGGCCTCAGGGGATGGAATCGCTGTGAGCTCTGATTACTGACAATGGAGGGAGGGAGCCAGGGCCCCTGTGAGTAAGTTGGTTGCTGTCATACCCAGCACATGGTTCTGATCACTTCCCAAACACAGACGTCCCTTCTCTCCCTGCCTCACAGGTCTGGGGCTCTGAGCTCTCCGGAATGTTCTCTGGGAATGGAGCAACGGGACACTGGCACTCTGCTGCCCTCTTCCCTCCCTGTAGAGGGAGAGAAACTCCCTGCCTGGGCTTTGGCCGTGGGTCCGCCTGCTCCTCTTCTGCTCAGCCCACCTGGGAGCTCTGGCGGATGTCCTTGGCCTCCCTCAGTCCCTTCTTCCCTAACATCCGGTTCACTAGCACTGCCTTCTTGATGGATCTGCCTCCAAAAGGCCCCCATATCCCTCCTCTTGCCACACCTCCCTGCTTCTCCTCGCTTGCAGGTTCCTCCAGTCCCAGAGAGCAGCCAGATGCCTTGTTGGAGGCAGGATTACCCAGATTTCCCCACTGGTCAAATCCCTTCCCTGAATTCTTTCCTTGGCTCCACCTTGCCTTTGTAACCTGTGTCCCCTTGCACCCCGGGGCCCTGGCCCACTCAGAGCTTTGCACCGGCTGTATTAACACCCCTCTCCCATCCTTGGTTCTGGGCGTTTCAGCTCCTGTCCACCCTCAAGTCTCAGCCAAAAAGCTGCTTCCTTCACGAGGTCATTTATGACTGTCACAGCCGGCTCTGCCCCTGCCTTCATGGTGTGTCGCCTCACCCCTTTTCATCCTCTTCACAGGACACATAATTACCATAATTGTCATATCTATGTGTGTGTCACCCTGACAAATATCACAGAGCAGGTGTACACGTCGGTACAAGGCTCACTGCCAGCGGGCACTGTGCCATGAGGTGCAGGTGCTCCGGAGCCACCGAGATGTGGCGCGTCCCCTCATTTCATCCTAACATGGTTGCCCTGACAAATGTGCACAACTTCGTGGCTTAACACAAGTTCTTTCTTTTCGTTTTGCAAGTGGGAAGTCTGAGGGGTGTTGGCAGACCCGGTCCTGCTGAACGCTCTGAGGGGACAACTGGATTCTGTCTGTTCAGCTCCCAGTGGCCGGCCGCCTGTAGTCCTTAGCTTCCCCTTTCTCCATCTGCAGAGTGCAGCTCTCTCTCTTCCCACAGGGTCACAGTCCTTTCTGACACTACTCCCTGGTCCCCTCTGGTAAGGACCCTGGAGATGATACAGGCCACCTGGAAAACCCAGGACAGTCTTTTTATCTCGAGCTCCTCTGCTTGCTCACATCGGCCAAGCTCCTCTGCCGCGTGTGTGGACATATTCATGGGCTCCAGGGACCCGGATGTGGGTGTTCATGGGAGGCCACAGTTCAGCCCACCAAGGAGGAGGCTGGAAGATTAAATAGGGTGGTCCAGGAAGACTGACCGAGAAGTCACCATGTAACAGAAGGACTGGAGGTGGCTGAGGCAGCAGACCATGGCGACTCTGGCACGGAGCCTTCAAGGTAAGGAGCTGCATTTGGGCAGCAGATGAAAGGTGTGTTCCTGGTATGTTCTAGGGCATGGGGCTGTAGCTGGGCGGGAGGTGCTGAGGTCAGCGAGGCCCTGAGTGCAGAAGGTGCAGGGCTTCAGGACCACGGTAAGACTTGAGGTTTCCTGAGCAGGGAGGAGCCATGCAATGTTGGGGGCAGAGGAGGACAGGACCTGACCTAGGTTTTCCCAGGCTGCCAAGAGTGGAAGAAGGGAGGCCTTCGGGCAAGCTTTTGAAATAGTCCAGGTGAGAGGGCCGCGTGGCTTGCACAGACGCCACGATGTGCTTGCTCCCAGGACTCCCTCAGGACCAGGCACATAGCCGTCCCTGCCAGGAGGCTTGGCTGATGGGGGTTACAGCTGAGGCCCTGCTGGGAACCAACCATTGCCAAAGACTGCTAAACACAGGGCTGTAAAGACCCAGCTCCTGGCTCAGCTCAGCGCAGCTCTGAAGTACCATCCCTCCTGAGCCCCTTGGAAGACTAATCGCAGGGCCGTGCCTGCGGAGCACAGGGCCCAGGCAAATACTTACTGTTGTATGGCCTCTGTCTACATGAACAATTTGTTGATAAAAATGGAATTCCAAAATCCCTGGGTCCACGGGAAGCCCAGTGATCTGTCCATGAAGGAATAGAGCACTGGCTAGAGAAGAGGCCCTGAGATGCTACGGTCCATCGAGAGCAGGTACTGCCTCCTCCTGGTCAGGGCCACAAGCAGCGTGGGACAGATCAAGTGCAAAACAGCACATCCCCTGTAGAAGCAGCCAGCATCATCGCCTACTTACGATTCTCTTCATTCATTAAACAAACATTGATCAGGCATTTAGTCGCAGCTGTGATGCCGGCTGCCAGAACATAAAGTGGACACGATCCACCTGTTCTCATGAAGTTCTAGCCTATGCGGGTCACGGTGCACAGACAAACAAGTCAGTGGGTGACTTCAGATGATGCCAACGAAGGAAAGGCCACAGATTGGGTGCTGGGATACCGAGTCACGGGGGTGGGGCTGCTGTCTTGCGGTGGGTGCTCTGGGGCAGCTGAGTCCCCAGAGAAGAGGCTTCTGAGGCAGATCTGAGGGAACAATGTGCCCGGCAGAGGAAACAGCAAGTGCAAAGGCCCGGAGAATCAAAGGACCAGAGAGGAGACCAGTGAGTTTAAGGAGTAAGGAGGGCGGTGGGAGGTGGAGTCATGGGGCCCTTTACAAGCTGTCGCATGGACAGAAAGAGAAGGGAGTAAAGTTGACTTTATTATTGCAGTGACCTTTTTTTGTTTGTGTGTTTTTAAAGTCTCTTTCTCGTTGAGAGCAGCTCTGCGTGCAAGAGACAGGCAGCCTGGCCTTTATCCCCCGAAAGCTCCGTCCTCCTCCCCCAGCTCTGCTGCTGCTTCGAGCCTAGGGCTGCAGCCTGCTCTGTTTATCAGAGGCGATCGCAGACACTCAAAAATGAATCACCCAGACCCGAGGGAGCCCAGAGAGTCGCAGAGAGCTCTGAATCACTCGAGACCGCTGGTCTCCTTTCCGAGAGACACATTCTTTCTCTTCATCATGGAATTAAGACATCGTACAAAAACTTTAATCTTTAAACACAGGTAAATACAACGTGATCTCTCTATGGAAACGGGACCCAGAGGGGAATACGTGGTTGATAGCTCTGGCATTTAGGGGATAATTTCCACATTTCCTTTGGTTTGTACATTATGTTATACTTTCCAGGAATACTTTCTCATGTCCAAGTTCATTTGTACTCATTGACTGTATTACATGTTGTACATATTTATAATTCTTTCCCCAACCTAATAAAAAAAAAAAGAGACAAAGAAAATCCCAGTGAATGCTTTGCTGTACATATTTTCTGGCAAACAAGTGAACTTGCACGTGCCTTCTTTCATCTCGTTTTTCATTCTTTTCTTTCTTCGTGGTGTTTACACTGTGAACTGGTTCTCCTGCCTCTTCATTCATAAACGTGAGGGGAGAGCAGCGGCTGCTTTGTCTAGCCAGTGCCTGATCTTGCTTTGTCTGGTCACACTGCCCTGATCTCACTCTAGGCAAATGGTCCTTCCTCCATCCAGTCCATGGGAGGACATGACCTCCCTAGCTTCAAGCCTCAGAATTGGCCCCAGGACCCCGGGCCCACACAATCAGTGTATTCTCCTCTCTACCCCCGTAGGTCAAAGTGATTCTTGGATGGCTAATGAAACTCAGTGCCCAGACTTGGTTTGATTTACTGGAAAGAAACCTCTTTTTCCAAGGGACTTTTTCTGTGAGGATGCGAGCTAGCCACAGAGCACAGAGTTCCTGCCTATGCGTGAGGCCAGTGCAGAGAAAAACAGTTTCATAGACAGCAGTTGAACTACTGGATCCAGCCATGCCTGATGCCATTACCCCGAGAGCAGGTTTGCTCAATCTCGTGACTGTTGACACTTTGGGCTCGGTAATTCTCTGCGGTCAGGACTGTCCTGAACATCGCTTGTTGTTACATTAGATGCCAGCAGCATGTCGCCCCCACCCTCTCATCATAACCAGAATATCCCCAGGGATTGCCAATGTTTCTGGGATACAAAAAGGCCTCTATTAAGTTTTTTTTTTTGGTACCTGGGATCAAACTCAGGTCCTTGCGCTTGCGCAGCAGGCAGCAAAACCACTGAGCTAAATCCCTGCCCAAGGCCTCTATTAAGAACCACTGCTCTAGGGCTGGGGATTTAGCTCAGAGATTCCAGAGCAAGGTCCTTGCAAGCACCAGGTCCCGAGTTCAATCCCCGGTATCAAAAAAAAAAAAAAGAATCACTGCTCTAGATTGCTGATAAGTTGCACTGGTCAGTAAATGTGCTTGTTCGCTTGTTGCAGTTGGGTTTGTGTTCTTGTCTCCAGTGGTGCTTTCTGCCCAAAGGAGAGCTGTACTTTTAATTTGGGGTTTCCTAGGGAACTTCCTGTAATTGATGAGTGTGTGCACATGCTCGTGTGTGTGTGTGTACCTGCAAGCATAAATCAGTTTGGGTTATCTGGACACGGGGACACTGGGCAGTTGGTTGTACTGGGGGACAGAAGGAACCAGAGTCTATGCAAAGCTAAATAATTTAGAATTTATAGTTTAGGCCAGTGTTTTCTAAATTTCCAAAAGCCACTTACCACCCTCACTGTGTAGACAGGGGAATGGCCCCCGAGGGTGCCTAGGATCTGAGTATGGAAAGGATCTGAGATAGGAGGACAGTCCTGGGCTAGGTGGCTGGGCCTGACACGGTCAGGGAGGAGGAGAAGGCAGAGGCGATGTGACTCAGGGGTGAGGAGCCCCAAGGGCCCAGTACTGGCATTAAGGGTGGAGGAGGGGCCATGTAGAGCCTTCACACAGAGCTACATCACCAGCCCCACCTTTACAAATTTTTTTCTTGTCTTTATCAATTTTTATTTTGTAATTTTATTCACTGACTTGACAGCCTTTATCCCTAAACTAGGTTTTTCTTTTCACATATACATTCTTTTCAAGTTATATGGTTTTATTTTCTACTTCAACTCTTTTTTTTTTCCCATTAAGTTTATTGGTACATTTTTGGTATAAAATACAGTTCCATTCATCATTGGGATCTTGTACCTTTACATGATGTATCTTGGTTCTTATTTTTTTCCCCTTCCCTTGCCCTCCCTTCACCCCCTCCACCCTTCCCTATTTGCAAAGACCTT
>NW_004624790.1:6989209-7036477 GCF_000247695.1 Heterocephalus glaber | reverse complement strand
GCTGAGCTTCTCTGCCCTAGGAGCCTGGGATGGAGGCGGGGAGCTTCCTTCTGGGTGCTGGGACTGGCTGAGCTTCTCTGCCCTAGGAGCCTGGGATCCCCTTTACAAATTTTTTGACACAGGTCTCACTAAGTCATTAAGTTGCCCAGGCTGCACTTGAAACTTTCTATATCAGCTTCCTAGAGTGCTGGGATTACAGGCATGTACCACCATGTCCAGCTTAAATTTGTGTTTTTATTTTAAGCTAAGTTTTTGAAGTTGGTTTCAACTGCAACAGATAAGTAACACACCGTGTTGCCCCTTTGGGTACCATTTGTATCTTAATGGCTTGATATTTTTGTTTGAGTCGATTCCATTTTCTTTACTCAGACTAGAACTTCACCCCAGGCATTAATATCTGTGAAAACATGGGGTTACTGGCTGTGTACATATTTTCCCCAAAATACATGAAAATCAACACAAGGCTTTGAACAATCGTTTGTCCATGTTGTTCCTTATGTCCCTCGTGTCCCTTTGATGGTGTGGACTCCAGGGTGGGCAGGGGAGGCCGGGTGGACTCGTGAGCAGGAGGAACACAATGGCCCTGCCAGAGGCTCTGTCCCCACAGCCCATGGGTGCACGGGCAGAAGGGACTGCGTCCAGGCTCAGCAAGAGGCTGGCATCATCAGCAAGAAAGGTGAGGTCCAAGCCACAGTGGAGGATGGGAGCAGGATAGAGAAAAGGACCCAACGGTGAAGACAGGAGGCATGATCGGGATCCCAAACTTCAGGAGCAGGAATAGGCCAAGGAGCAGCGGGGCTGACGGTCTGTCAGGATTTTCGCATTACAAGCAGCTAGACTTGACCCTGCTCCACACACGGAGAGGAGCAATCAGCTGGTAGCTACTGAAGAAAGGCAAGAAACCAAGTTTAGAAAAGGAACAGGAGCCCAAACCATCTGGGATGGTGGGGAGCTTCCTTCACTGCGCCACTTCTCTAAGATTCATGGTCCTGTGAGGACTGGGTCCTCCCAGTGAAGGCTTCCCCCGCTACGGATAAAGTCAAGGCACCTCCATTTCCTCTGCCTTCAGCACCACAGAATGGTGGTGTCAGGCACGTGGCCAAGCCCTGACAGAGTCAGCCACTAAAGGACCAGTGGGCCCAATGAGATTCAGACGGGCTCTAATTCCCCTGGATAGTGAAAGGGTAAGTCGCCGGGCCCAAGCCCCTGGCCCTTCTGCAGAGTGAGCCCTAAGCAAAGGTGCCCGGTGAATGCAGGGAGTGAGGGCACCTGCTGTGAGGAGCCCTTCTAGAGGGCAGCTAAGCAGCTGTGTAGTCTGCTGGGCTGGGCGATGAGGACCACACAGAAAGCAAGTCTCAGCCAGTCCTGTTTAGTGACAGACACTGTCCCATGACGGTTACCCAGGGGAGAGGGAATGGGTGATGCCTGTGACCCTTCTCACAAGTCTCCCACCTCTCGTGTTCCAGGAGGATCCCAGGCTTTCTGCGGAGGCTCAGATGAGCTGTGTTCAAGCGCTGCCTACACAGCCTCCCAGGACATGTGTGAGACCATGGGGCCCTGTCTGGCATCACGTATCTAATTATGGAGGGGGATTTCTTGGGTGAGCTTACAGGATCAGAGGCCAGACTGTCCGCTGGCTGGCAGCATGCTGGTGAGCCAAAGGATCCAGTGGGTGTTCAGTCCAAGGAGCCGGAAGTCACAGAACAAGAGGAATCAAGGTCCAAGTCCATGTTGAAAGGCTGAAAAAGGTGGAGTCTGATGTCCACAGTGATGGTAACAGCAAAAGACCCATCTGCTCCAGCAGAATGGAGCTTTCCAAATGCAGGCAGAGCTCCTTTCCCCCCTTCCATTCCATCTGGGCTGCCACTCACAATCAGCTTGGGTCTCTCACTCCGATTGCTGGCCTGCATGCCAATCATCTCTGGAGACACCCACAGACACACCAGGAAGTGTGCTGCAGTAATGTGGGCATTTGCTAACCCAGTCAAGTTGACAATCATGCTTAACAGTCACAGGTGATTAAGAGAACATTTTGCCACTATGATAACCAGCCCCAAACACCTCTGGGGCATTACTCATTTGGGAAAAACGTGTGTGAGGGGGAGAGACTCACTTATCCAAGTAAATATTTGCAGATTTTCCCAAGATTGACATTTTGGAAAGCAAGTATCCAAGAGTTGGGGATGGGGTCCTATGTAGATGCAGCAGGATGTAATAGTGGATTTCAGAGCAGAAGAAAATCAACTGCTCAGGATCACAACTGGACCGGAAGTCCTTGCCTGGAAGCCCTCCCATCTACCCATGCCCCATGGAAACCTTAACACACACCCAAGAATGCTACTGGGGTTCTGGTGTATTGAAGTTTCATCTGAAAGACCCTCATATAAGGAACTTTCTGGCATCTTTGTCCTAAGGTGGAACTTTTTCTCAAAGTGTGTAGCTGCCCCCATCATAGGTCTCAAAGAGAACACAAAGAAAGAGATGGAAAGAGGGGGTAAGACAGGCAGGTGGCGGAAGGCTAATGACGCTGTTGAAGCTCATTGGCATCTTAATTGCAACATTCAGTGGTGTGCAGAAGGCCTGAGTGTCCGGGCCGGCTTTGGACTCTCAATCTCCTTGGGCAGATGCAAATTCACCCTCTTGGATGACGGGATGGTCTAGAGTCCAGGGCCTCCTGTCCTCGGCTGGGGACCCCTAAACTCACTACTCCACTGGGACTAAGATGAGCCTGGTGATGCTCTCTCCTTGGAGCCCAAATTTGGGGGCTGGTGCCAAGACTCTTAGCACTCAAGATAAATGTTATTTAAATGCAATAGCGTAAAAATGAAAATGAATGGCAAAAAATCCACAAAGAACAAAATACCAAATTTTAAAATAAAGAAGGATCTGTTGTTTTCCCCCGAGTTAAACTTTGAGCTAATGTCTCTGATTTCCAGGTTGCTAAGCCAATGTCATTTTTCAAAAGAACTAGATGAAAACTATAGCTTCTTAAAGACAACTCAACAAGCCAATTTATGTCATAAAAAGCCTGGATATTTTCCTAAAGGAACCAAACCAGATATTCACAATATTGCATTACCCGAATAGAAGTTATGTCTGAGTCACTGAAGGGAATGCCCAAGTTAGCTGACAACAGGAATGATAAAGTCCTAATTCCCAAGCCAAGCCTTTTGGGTTCTGTAAACCCAGCCAACAGAATTCTCAAACATGCTCCCTTTTAGAGTGATGCCAGACAGCCTGACAACATCATGGATTCAGTCAAGTCTTTGCTCTCTCCCAGAGGACCCTCCCAGTGTCCTGCAGCACATTCCAGAACCGAAGAGCATTTCACAGGTCTGTAGAAACCCAGAGAGGAAAGTTCATTTTACAATGTGCTGGGAGATGAAAAGTGTATCTTAGCAGACATTTCCAATACATTCCGTGGCTCATCACAGAGGCATGGAAGGTACTGGCGCTATTGAGAAAGCTGCCCGGAGGGAATAATGAATGCAGAATACGTGAGTGATTCATTTTGACTTTTTAAAAATGCAGCCCAGCCAGAGAAGGCTTCATGAGTGATCTAAAGACAGAGTAAAAGCTCTGCTATTTGCAAAGTCAAGACAGTAAAATGGTTAAAGAAAGCAAACCTGAGATTTCACCTTAAAGGAATTGAGTGTTTTAATTTTTTAAAAGGTGGAAAAAATGTCATAAGAGGGTGTCTGAAGGTTAAGGAAACTGTTGTTAAAATGAGAATTACGTGCACGGAGGTGTTCGCCGCTCGGCCCCTGGAGTGTGAAATTAGTGAGTGAAGGCAGATTTCACAGCCCTGCACTGCGGTGCCTTAGGGCTGCGGCGGATTCACAATTGGGCCGCTCCACCAAGTCCTGCCCACTTGCAAGCTGCTGTCACCGCTCATGCAAAGCACAGATAACCCTGAGTGTCTGCGGCGTTTTGCATTTACATGGAGCACAGCTCTGTCCTTCCTTCCGGTGCTGCTGAATCTAGTGCTTTGTGCAGGAGGAGCGCACGGGAGGAGCATCGAGCAGACCAGCGTTCTCACCAAAGTCATATTTTCTCTTCTAAGGAAAAAAAAATCCATCCATATGGATTACAGTCAGCAGAAGTGTTGGAAAGTATATTGAAAACGGGGACATGGTTTGCATGCTAAACTTTAAAATAGCTCCAAGGGCAACAAGGAAGTCTCTGCTCCTGGATTTCAGGTCTGCAAAAGCTGAAGCTAACTTTGGAGCATTGGTCTGGAGAAGCTTAACAGGAGAGAGAGAGAAAACGTGGGAAATGATGACATGGGACAGTGTTGTCCACGTAGTCACAGTCAGCAACTAAACAAGCCCATCATATTTCCCACACATCTGCCTGGGCACACACCTGTGGCGACAGAATTGTGCTCAGCCCTAGGGGAGGGATGCGTCTAGGTAACTCAGCAAATAGACCCCCAGGAACGGAGCCCCCCACCCCCAAAGCCAGAGACAAGGTGGTCTCTTACATCTTGTGTCAGTGTGTGAGTGCATGCACAGATATGTGTGTACATGCACACATGTGCTTGAGTCACGTTCTGATGAAAACTATGTCTCAATATGGATCCTGGTCCGAAAATTTGGGGAAAACCCTGCTGTGGAGAATTTGAATATTTGTTTTCTCCCACAGCCCATAGGACAGCATTCTCTTGCAGTCTTTCTTCTGACTCAGCTGTCCTGGAAGCCCTGGCCCAGGTGTTCTTTCTGACTCACTGGAACAAGGAGACTCTGCCCTTCTGTTGGGACAATGAGGGCTTTGTGTGAGTTCAGAGGGGAGATGCTTCTGTGGAAATATTCCAGGCCACATCCCTTCCCCTAGTTGTAATGTATGAGGATCTCAAAGTGCACCCCAAATGCCCCCCCCCCCCAGATTTTAGGGGCATCAATCCTTTTGCCATTTGTGTAGCCAGTTTCATGTCTGGGAAAGCCCAAGTCTGCAAGAACCACCTTAAAAATGTAAGAGAGAGATGAGAGAGATGAAGCATGCATGGCCTTGAGGAGTTTGGGATGTCAGAGCAAAATTAGTAACTATGGAAGTGGGAAGGTCACTAAATGTGCCTGGTGGTGCACTTCCGGGTGGCATGTAGGTTGCTGGCTATGCTGGCAACTCTGTGAAGAGGACAGCTCTCAGGAAGAGAGCCCTGAACTCAGGGAGTGGAGGGATGGTGCAGGCTAGAAGGGGCAGGAGACAGAATCTGGATGTGGTCCTGTGTGGGCACAGGCCAGGGCAGCTAGGGGCCCTGTGTGTGGAAGCAGCCGGTGGGGAGCAAGCAGGGGGCTGAGATGCAAGGAAGGCCCAGCCAGCCTCAGGCAGGACCACCCAGCTGAGCGGACTGGGACTTCCAGTGTTGCGACCCTCTTGTCCCTGTGATTTCCTGGCCCACAAGCCTATGTTAGAGTCCTGGCTCTGCTGTGGGCTTCCCAGCTTTGTGACTCATCTAGCTGTGTCTCAATTCCCCTATTTATAACATGGAGATAATGGACCTGCTCAGGGAGTCACTGTGCAAATGGTTAAAAACTTGGATTCTGGAGTTGTGCAACTGGGAGTCAAGTCTCATTTCCCCACTTTTCTAGCTGTGAGGCCCACGGGTAACCTCTCTGCCTCATTGTTATTATCTGTAACCTAGTGACAATAACAGTATCCTCTTCATGGTAAAAGATTAGTCATGTTGCCATGGAAAGCATTCAGCCAACATGCATGCCCATCATCATTAGTATTATTGCTTAGGCTGTGATGTAAAAGGAGGGCCATTTTTAGAGTTCATTAAAAGAGATTCAGTAATGGTGTAGGCATTGCCCAGGGAGTGGTGAAGAAACCGTTACTGTGGTAGGATGGCCCTGAAGTGTAAGACAGAGCAGTGGACATGTTTGAAGTACCAGCTGGTAGTTTATATCCAGGATGGAGCTGAAGCATCTGTTCATGGAGGTACAACATCCCCATTATCTGTAGCTGTGTAACAAACAGCCCCCAAACTCAACTGATCCAGGTAACAAACGCTGTGTTATTATTCACGAGTCTGTGGGGTAACTTGGCTCATCTGGGCAGGTCCTCTGGTTCATGTATTGACAGCTGGGGCTGGGTGTGCGGGAGAGGGGGGCTCAGCTGGCCCAGTTATAGCTTGAGGAACTGGAAGAGCTGTACTGCCCACTATTGAAACAGGGCAGATTAGGAGAGGAGTCAGTTGGGGCCATGAAGGAGAGCAAGATTTCCCCTTATCAGCCGGGCGGCTGTGGTGGCGCAGGCCTGTAATGCCAGCATTTGGGAGGCTGAGGCAGGAGGATCCCAAAAGTTCGAGGCCAGCCTGGGCTACATAGGGAGTTCAGGGGCAGCCTGAGCTACGAAGGGTGACCCTGCCTCAAAAAACAAAACAAAACAAAACAGAAAACCAAATCATCACATATGTAAAAGAAAGAAAAGATTTCCCCTTATCAAAACGATGTCTACAGACTCAAGTGGGCTGTTGGATGTGAATGCAGATTTCTGGGATGATGGGATTTAAATATTTAAGAGCTCACAGATACAGAGTCAGTAGCTGAAGCTTTCGGTTGGATGAGGTGCCCTGGGGAGTGTGAAGGCTGGGATGGAGCAGATGAGGGCCTGAAGGAAAAGGCTAAAGGATGTGCCCCTCGCAGAGCTCTTGACAGGGGAGCCCCACTCTGAGCCCAGGATGCCTGAGCTGTTCCCCACATGTGAGGATCAGAGGCAGCTGGGCTGGGGTTGCAGGCTACACAGGATGCTGGGGACTCGGTCCTTCTGAAGAGCTTCTAGATAAAATGCTAACCCAAGATAGGCTTGTGTCTGTGTCCCAGGCCAGGGAGGGTGTCCCTGAACACGCTTGCTTTCCTCTGGATTGAGGTCTGGATGATTCTACTTCTCCTTAACTTTTATGGCATGCGACTGGTGTACTGAGACAATGACGGCTGACAGAGGCAGGGAGGAGGGAAGGCAGGAAGAAGAGCAGGGGTGGGGCAGTGGAGAGCCCAGGGCCCTGGCTCCCACTTTCTGGGGTCCTCATCCTAGCTCTCCAGCCCTCAGCTGAGGCAGTTCAGTTCCCACCTCTGCTCCTCAGTTTACCCATCTCTGCCCCTGGCCCTATCTTTTCCTACTTGTAAAGTGGGAGGTTAAAATCATGCTACTGAGGGGAGCTGAGTGTGAAATCCTTCATATACTTAGGCAGCAAGTCAGCAACAGTTACGTCGGCTCTCCAAGCTGGGAGGCAGAGCTAGGGGAATGCTGGTGCATTAGTGGTAGGAATGCGAAATGCTATAACTACTTTGCAAAATTTTGGGCAGTTTTTAAAAATTAAATGTACTACCTACCCTATGACCCTAGCAATTCCACTCCAAGGTATGTACACAGGAGAAATGAAAGCATATGTCCAACAAATTGTAAACAAAAATGTTCATTGCAGCTCTATTCCTAGCAGCCCCAAAGTCGAAACAATCCAATTATCTACCAACAGGAGAATGAATGAACAAACGAGAGTGTGTGTGGACAATGAAGTACCACTCAGCAATGAGAAGCAACACACCACTGGGGCAGGCAGAGCCATGGGTCAGCGTTAGTATCATCCAGATGTTGTGCTTTCGGAGGCACCAGTGTGTTCAAAAACTATCCAAAGTGGTTGCCTTCCTGTGGGCTGAGGCAGGAGGCAAGGCCAGCAGCTATTGCTGTGTGTTTCCAGCCTTTCTCTACTTCTGGCAATTTAAAAAGCCACATGCTAGGTAATTTAATAATCCTCACAGGGTCTGTTTCTGCTTTTTGCATCGACTCCCAGGCAAAGTCTAGTTAAGTAACCGGAAGCCCCACTTGCTCAAGTTCAGCTTGGATATCTGGAGTCCAGTTTGGAGGAAATGGACACCAAATTCATAGAATTGCACAGCTCGGTCCAAAGTGAGGGAAATGAATCATTTAGGTGACCAGGACTTGGTGGCTCTGATCGAAAGGTGGATCGGCAGAGGAACTCATTCCCGAGGAGGGACAAGTTAGGGGCATCTCACAGGCAAATGCCCTTGACGATGAAACCCCTCTTCCAAGGTCACCTGGGCCCTGGGAGGATGCTGTCATCAGTTGTGACAGCACCCAACCAGGACCCGGCAATGAACTGAGATGACAGTAGGGAAGGAGCTTTTTTACATAAATTAGGAGTTATGTGAGAAAATGGTTTCTCGGGCTGACTGGCTCGGCAGTCTCTGGAGTATTCAAAATGCAAATGAAAACCCTTGCTGAACCCGGGATCTCTGCTCCTGGAAAGCTGACAGTGAACCCAGAACTTAAGAGATGAGACAAATGAGGATCTGTTGGTCACCTTACATAAGTTCTTACCATTTTTACAAAGCAGCAGAATTTAGAATGTGATTTGTTTTACAGAATTTGATTTAGGCTCTTCCTCCCAGAAAAGTCCCATTCTGTGGTAAGTTCATCTGCAGCAGTTAACCTGTCCACTGTCTATGTCCTGTCTTCCACTCCCACCCCTACTGTTACACATACCATGGGGACAGGGACTGTCCTTGGATTGGTCAGGACAAGGCCATATATCAGGAGCCCAGATGTTTCTTGTGTGACATTTACAGTGGACCCTTGAGTTACGACCAGCCTGACATATGAACAACTTGGGTTATGACCGGACTTTTAGTTTTAACTTACAACCGAAGTTTTGAGTTAGGACCTGAATGCCAGCCACTTGTGCTTCCAGGTGGACTCATATTTAACTCTTAAAGAGTTCTGGAAGGAACATTACATCCTTTCCTGTGTGGGGTTGAGAAATCCTGGGCCAATGTCTTTCTAAGGACACTGAGATCTGCTTGTATATAGGAGAGAGATTTTGAAGAGGAGCAGAGGAGCCTGATCCTTCAATTGACCAACTTGAGTTACAATCAGCCCTCAGGAATGAATTGAGTTCATAATTCAAGGGTCCACTGTATTAAAGAAAAAAAATTATTCTGATACTTGTTGAGATGGTAAAGAAGATTTTATTCAGGACTATTGCAATAGGTTTTGTATCAGTCTGTTTTCAGTTACTATAACCAAATACCCCAGGCTGGTACACTTATAGAGAACAGAGGTTGATTTAACTTATAGCTTTAGAAGCTGAAGGTCCAAACATGATGGTGCTGGCACTGGGGAGGGCTTCCTTGGCTGTGTCACTATGACGGCAGATGACTTCTGAGAGGGAGAATTGGGAACCATGTGAGACAAGAAGCCAGGAAGAGAAGAGTGACCAGCAACAACCTCCCACCTCCTCTTAACATTGCTACACTGGGGACTCAGCTTCCAGCACATGAAACTTGGAGACACAAACCACACCCAAACCACAGCAGGTGTCAAGGCTAACATTGCAGTGGGAGAGAGATCAGGCTGAACTCCAAATATAACACAAGCAGCCGGGGATTTAGCCTAGGAGCAGGTTGTGAGGTTGTGAGTGGAAGGATACTAAGGTGACATCAAGCATGGAGCATTCTTGCTGAGGACAGGCCAGGGTGATCAGATATCACAGGTGGGAAGTAGGGGATGCTCTCTACACTGTCTTAGCAGGGTTCTTGCTGAAAAAGTGCTGGGCAGGGACAGGGCCGAGGTGAAGGTCTAGGTGAGAAGACAGCTTACAGGAGCTGACTAGGGTTTGGTTAAGGAGACTGTCTTTGTCAAAGGGGGAACAGTAGCTTTCTTTGCTCCAAATCAGTTTTTTTTTGTTTGTTTTCCTGTGCACCTGTATTAATATTTTAGTAGACATTCCTGTAAGACTTGGGGTTTTTAAATAGATTTTCTGTCTATTGTTTGTTTTCTTTTGTCTTGGGCTGTAGCTCGTTGCAAACAGCAGGAACTGACTCAGGTTGCAGAGTAAACCAGTGTCAGCTGGTTTTGATGTTTTTGTCATTCCACCTAACACGCAGCTTCCAGGAAGAGCGCCTTGATTGGCCAGGCATGGCTCAGTGCTCTCTCCGTGTGAGGAACTGGTCATATTGGTTGGCAGGTTCTCGTAACACTGTTGAATGGGGAAGGCTTTGCTCTCCTAAAGAATCAGGATACTGCACCTGGAGAGAGGGAAACGGCCCATGGTGTATTCCATACAAATGTGGTTCTCAACTGTACCAATGTGGCTACCTCAGCACCCACATTTATGACAATATTGTACGAAGCCTCCTTATACCCCTGAAATGAAATACGTACACAATACTGGTAAAACCTATCTAGACAGAAAATTTTAAAAATTAGATTATTTCTCTTGGGATAATATCAAAGAGAAATAAAAAGAAACTAGCTTGTAGAAGATTGCTTATAATAAAAATAACAGAACAATAGAATTATCCAATATTAACAAATAATAAATATGTGCCAGTGAACAGCTACACTGTAAGGTGCAAGGAACCAAGGAGTCCTGTGTTCCTTCTGTTGAAGAATGAGTCTGGATTTAAAGCAGCAAGATGGTCTGAAGCCGACTGTATAAGACACACAGGAGAGGGAAGGTCAGATTAGGTACCGGGTCAAGACATAGTCCATTGGCATTAAAAGGAGCAATGGACACTTAATGTTCAGAGGAAGTAGGGTGGAGGCGTACTGAATGGAGTGAGCCTTTTATCTGCAGGAGCATCCAAGACACTTAAAAGCCACGGGATGCAGGACAATGATATGGGGTGTGGGACTGTCTTGCTTGTGGCAAGAGTGATAGCATCCCGGGAGCCTCTCCAAGTGTCAGTAGCTCCCAGAAGGAAAAATGCAAAAGAGTTTGAAATCTAGTGGGTGTCTTGACAAGCTCACGAACCCAGGGGATCTCTGCCTTTCACTGTCTTTGTCTCTGCTATTTTAAGTGCTCTGTAGGCAGATGTCGATTTATAGTGAACTGATAATAATGCAAACATTTCCTGTCCGCAGGAATGTGCTGTATGTCTGGTGGAGGCTCAGTTGGCTCCTATTCCTGCTCATGGAAGAAGCCAATTTCACATCCACTGGTCACATCCCTGTGGACATCCCAGGCCTTTCAGTGTGTCTACTCTTTGGAATTTCCTTTGAAATGGCTTTAAAAATCATTCTGGTTTGTTCATTAGTTACTGAGTTAAATAAAATCTTTGACACATTTTTTTCATTTAGTATGGTGCGAGAGCATGCATGACTTTATCTTTAAAAGTTATTCTTTAGGTTGAGGATTTAGCTCAGTGGTTCTGCCGCCTGCCTCGCCAGCCCAAGGTCCCAAGTTTGATCCCTGGTACCAAAAAAAAAAAAAGAAGTTATTCTTTAATAAATCCCAAAATTGTACAACCAGAAATTCACTCAACTTTTCAAAAGATGATCCTATACTGATGGTGTGCACACTGCACACACACACACACACACACACACACACACACACAGAAATGATAAACCTAGAGTCCTAACTTATTTTCTTTTATCTCAACCCTTGGGCCCAATAATTGACTGAATGCTATTTGTTCTTGTCTTACAGATGTTGGGCTTGGGGCTTTTAGGGTCTGAAATCACAATCTCAGGGACAAATTTTTGAGATCACACTTTATTCATAGTCTTTTTCATTTAACCCAAATTCTCAGCTTTTTGGCTCTTGTATGAAGAAAATCACAACTCCAGAGATGACCTACCACCTTTCAACATTTACATGAAAGGGAATTACATCTTGTGACTCCTAATCTTCTCAGCCATGGTTGTTTCTTTGGTGTCATGGGGGTATTTTTTAACATCAAAAGGAAAAAGAAGGAGAAAAATCCAAAGAGACCACCCCTAAGTCTGAAATCCTGTTAAACCTCACACAAAGCCAAACCCAACAGACCTCGACAGAATAAGCTCATCGACAGAGCAGCCCAGATCTTAGCTGCGAGATCTCGTGGGCTCCTTTGTGAGCCCAGCTCCTTCCATGGGTATGGTGGGGGACAGGGAGGGATTCCTACTTCCAGGTATTTGGGTCTGCTACTGCAATGGGAGGGACAATTCTTTGATCTTGGGGTCTGGTGCTCACTTTCATGGCTCTGGTCCTTTTATGAGAAGAGGGCAGAAAGCATTATTAATATCTGCAGCAGGCCAGGCCAGGGGCATGGTCATTTCTCTGCTCTGCTGTTTAAAATTAGCATTCTAACAATTTAAGCCTTTTCCAATAGATCCAGGCAGGGAGGATGAGATCTGCTTCCTAAAGTTTTTATGCTCTAATCAATTCTTATGCTCTATTCTAATCAATTGGAAGGACGTATTTCCAATACAGGAAAGAGCTTCTGCCTAAGAAATTTTTTTCTGAAGAGTTTTATGATCTTAGAATGTTAATAATTGGTGCTAAATGCTCAAAAACATTAAAAACTATTCTAAAGTACAGTCTGGCTCCGTGGTGGTGTGTGACACGCATGAGCTGTGTGCCTCCCTGGGGTACCCCAGTGGACCTTTCAGACCTCATCTGCTTCCCCTTCTGCCTCCTGCCCTCCAGCCCTCCCCAGACCTCTTACCCTTCTTCTGCGGGGCCAAGTTGAGGCCTGTCTTGGGGTGTTTCTACTCCTGTCTCCGCTATGGGATTAAATTTTCCTTGCCCAGGGAGAAGAGGGATGTGCCTTCCCCTCTCCACTGTCCCTGTGGGGCTCTCCTGGACATTTCCTCTTTTGGGAAACTGCCCTGACCACCCACGTAAGGGAACTTCTCCTTCTTCCCCATCCCAGCATCCCATGGTGCTTCCTCCATTGCCGTCTGTCGCTTACCTGTTTATTATTTGTTACTGCCTTTCTTTCCACTAGATCAACTCGGAGAGGGCAGGATCCACCTCCTGCTCGAGCCATCTCACCTACCCTGCTCTTCTTGCTGTCTGAGGGCCTTGGGTGTGAGGGTCCCACCAGCTGGGGCTAATTAGGAAGACAACAGAATCCCTGACACATGGAGCCAACGTCTCTCAGGGATAGTGGCTATTAAACATGTTCTAGTTCTTGGATGTCTTACCTCACTTTTTGGTTATTTTGATCATTTGCTCCAAGAACAATTTATGTACATTGGAAGGCCTCCCATTTGACGACCCTGAGGGAGGCTCCAGAGGATCTGTGCTCTACGTAGTGGACAGAGAAGGCTGTGGATGGGAGCGGGAGAACTCAGGAGAAACCAGAGTGCTTCACAGAAGAACCCACAGAAGACTGAATAGGAGGCCATGGCAAGTGGGATGGAGAGGAAAAGTGGCCTGGGAACAGGCGACAGTTTAAAGTCTAGGGGCCACAGAGTGGCTACTAAGGGATGAGTGTGCAGCTTGGCATGGCTGAAAAGTGACCAGATTTTCTGGGTGATGACTCAGCTTTTCATATCCCAAAGTGATTCAGTGCAACCCAGCCCAGCCCAATGAATTAGGATTCAGTCCCATGTGACCCAGTCCTATTCGAGGCCATCAGTTCAATCCTGGGGTATCTTTTGAGAGTCAGTCAAGCACATAGCCTGTGGAGGATGCACAGAAGCACAAAGCATAGCCCTTGGCCTCCAGGAACTCTGGATCTTGCCAGGAAGGCTGGTATTTAAGGGGAAATAAGAGTTGAAAGATGTGATTCACGTTCCTGGCATCACCAGACAATTGGGAGCACACAGGTTTGGGGACTGAGCCCCAGCTCACGTGGTAAGGGAAAGGTGATAGGTCCCTCGCTCACCTATCTAGTGAGGACTTCCTGAGCATCTACAATACATGCCCCAGCATGCTAGGTGCTTAGGAAAGAGAAAGGTAAAGAGGGGAGATGAGATCCTGGCTTCCACGGGGCTTATTCTGGGAACAAAAGAGTAAAAGAGATCTTGACAGACGGGGACAGTGGTGTGCAGAAATACAACAGGGACCCCGGTGGAACAGTCGAGGAGCAGCAGATGGAGCCCCCTGGGTACAGTGTCTGGGAGTCCTGACCCCCGTCAGAGCCGACACCTGCATGCAGAGGGGGAGGCAGATGGGGGTCGCAGGTCGGAGTGGGGGGGAGAGCAAGCACAGGGTGGGGAGGGGTCAGCCGTGTGGGTGTTTGGGGACAGCAAAGCCATGCTGTAATGTGGTGAGGGGCTGTGTGGTGGGAGCGGTGGGCGGGGCCGGTGGTCCTGAGCCCTGTGGGCCCTGGTGGGGGCCTGGGTTGTTCTACCTGGGGATGGAATGGGCTGCCCTGGTCATTTTCACCTCACTGCTGGGAGGGCCCGTCCCATCTCCACTGGAACCTTCTGGTACGAACAAAGCGCTGACGACAACTAGTTTCCCACAGACTGGCGCCCTTGGCATTATCCTGCCCTCCCCCAGCCTTCTTTCTGACCCCAAATCTCTGTTTTCTGCTTGCCCTGTCCAGATTGACACCCGGGCCTCAGCTCAAGTCCCTGAGGCATCTGATTTCCTGTGCATTCTTAAAATTATTAAAGCTTAGGGCTGGGGATTTAGCTCAGTGGTTCTGGTGCCTGCCTTGAAAGCACAAGGTTCTGAGTTTGATCCCCAGTACCAAAAAAAAAAAAAAAATTATTAAAGCTCAAACCCGGGTGCAAGTGTCATCTTTTTTGTTGATCTGCACTGAAAAGGAACGGGGAAAGCAAAGAAAATAATCACGTGGCCTCGATTGTATCAGCTCAGCACCGAGAAACAAAGGGCGAGCGGTTTTCTGGTTGACAGGTGACATTTCACTCGAGCGTCTGGGACAATGAGGCTCGGAAACAACGAGAGCAGCCTGGGCACTGGGGTGCAGGGCTCGCAGGGCCTGTCTGTGCTGGGTGTCGGGGGAGCCATGGGTGCCTGGGCACTTGTAGCAGCAGGCACTCACTGGGCACTTGCTGTGTGCCCAGCATGGCTCTGGGAACTTCCCAGGCATCATCTCACAGCCCTACAGAAGGCTGTGTTATTAACCCACTTCACAAGCCCAAAATAGTGAAGTGTTTTCAATTCATCATGCAGTTGTAAGAGATGAACCCGGAGGTAAACTGCAGGCTGTTGATTACACAGCCTGTCTTGGTCAGCACACACTGTTTTTACAAGGCCCAGTACGATCAGAATAAGCAGATCATCTTGTGCTGGAATGACAGGATTCCATGCCACTGGTCCCTTCTTATGTCTGCCCACGTACCAGCCTGCTGTACCTCGGCACTTGCAGGAGATAGTGGAAAACAGCTACGCAGACAGTTCTCACACTGTCCTCCGGGGGGGTAATGCCCGCTACTAAGCGGTGTTTACTTGCTGCTTCTCTAAGTTGGTGGGCATGTGCGTCTGTGTGCACACCATGCGTTGGCCTGCGTGATGTTGTGCGTGTGTATATATGTGCATGTGTGCGTGTGTGAATATACACAGGGGTTTGGGGGTCAGTTGGCCTGAGATTAACCCTAGTTCAGCCACTCACTAACCCATACTCTCAGGCTAGTGACTCAGCCTCTCAGTGCCTGTGTCCTCCTCTCTCCTATGGTGGCAGTCACAGCCTCCGCCCACTGCACAGGGCTCCTGTGAAGATTAGATGACTCAGTCTGTGTGAGGCTCTTAGGAGGGGTCCTGGCCCAGGGAGGATGCTGGGTAAATGTCGCTGTTATTGCTGCCCATGTTCTCCAGAGTCTCCTGCGTGTTCAGCCGCCATGGTGAGAGGAGGGGAGGAACATCTTGGCCCGTGAATAACTGGCTCCCTGACCGAGAGTCAGGCATATTAGCTCCCTGCGCCTTAGTTTCCTCCCCTGGAAAATGGGAATAAGAATCCCACTTCCCTGGGGAGGCTGTTGGGAGGGTTGAGTGCCAGGAGCACAGCTGGCTTCGTAGCAATTAGCCACCCTCCCCATCTCACCTGGGTGGTCTCCATTCGTGCTCAGCCACCTAGATTTCTGTTTCCTAGCACTCCAAGTGTGTTCCTACCTGGAGGTCTTGCAGATCGTTCTGCTTGAAAGTCCTCTCAGCTGCTTCTTTGAGTGACTCTTCTCATGCACATGTAGGCTCTTCTGCTGGGCCTCCCTGACTATACTGCATGCTGCAGCTCTTTGCCTGACATTGGGAACTCCAGCTGGGGTCCAACCCAGCCTGCTGCCCACTGTTTTAAATAAAGTTTTATTGGAACACCGACCCTTTCCCACTGTCTGGCTACTGTCTCACCTGGAGGGCTCAGTTGAGTGATTGCAGCAGTACAGTGTAGCCCACAAACCCCAAAGCATTTCCTTTCTGGCCTTTCCTAGGAAAACTTTATCAGCCCCCATGCCATTCTGCTACCCCACTCAGCTCCCATGGCCCTGCGCTGGGTCCCCAGAGTCAGGCACAGATGAGGATCAGAGGAGGAGGAGCTGCTGGGGCAGGTAGCTGTCCAGCTGTCCTGTGGCTCCTGGCTGTGGCTGGCAGGAGCTGTGACTGAGCTGTCAGCTCCTGGCACTGCCACAGGCCAGAGAAGCCACCAGGAGGAGTCTGGAGCCTGCAGTCAGATGCCTGCCTGACCCTGTGGTGAGGGGAAGTGGGCTACACTGACTGCTCCAAAGCCATCAGAGCAAAGCTCGCCTTTCTCAGGGTGGTGCCAGATGGGTTTCTCCTCCACGACTGTCCCCCCTGCTGGTTGGGGGCCCCATCACTGCAGCCATTCACAGAGGCTGTCACTGCAGCATGGTGGCTCAGGGCATTCAGCCTGTGATCTCCTTGGGTTTCGCTGTCATCACACCGTGGGGGCCACCATTCCACCTCTCTTTTGCTCCTGTCTGTTAGGATGTGGCAGGCTTGCTCAGGGAAGCAGGAGTGATACTGCTGGGCAAGAAACTTGGACAGCAAAACCTGTGCCTGGGCTGCCCTTCTTGGGCTGTTAACTTCGGGCAGAAGCATGAGGTCTTTAGAGTCAGAAGGGCCCTCACATAAAGCATGGAGTCTCTGGCTCTTCCGTTTCCCAGGCAAGGAACTTATGGTCTAGAAATTTGATCTGTTTCATAACATGAGCGACCCAGGGAATCCATGCAGGGACAGTTGGGGCCTATCTAGCCTCTAGGACTCAGCCTCTGTCCGCACATCTCTCAGCCTGCAGCCTCAGTTGTCAGGGAAGGCCCAGCGTCCTCCACCTTGTGGGAGCCAGGAGGTCACCACCCACATCTTACAGTACCCACCCCATCTCCCCTATGAATTCTGCTGGGTCCTGTCACCCATTGAGCTCACCCATCACCCTGTTGGTAGCGTGTTTCCCACTTCCCCTGCCCTCAAAACGGGCAGGAGCTCCTGAATGCGCAGTGTCCACTGGGTTTGAGGTTGACGACTAGTAGCAGAGGGCCAAGATAACAGTGGACCAAGTAAAGCAGAAGAAGCAGAAAAGCCCATATGTCTGGGCCTGGGAGCCCACTCAGAGAGGTAGCCAGGGGTCACAGAACGTGGGGCTTGCAGGAGGCTGCGTTTGCTGTGTGTGGAGGGAAGAAGTCAGGCAAGGGTTTTGAGCAGGAGAGTAATGTGATTTTATTGACATTAAAGAAGCGTGTTGATCTTGGTCTCTGATAGGTCTCCCACCACCTCAGCAGCTATTATGGATAGTAGCTGCCCTCTTCCTATGGTGCCTTGCCCCCTGCCCTGTGTGACGTCATGCCAAGATGGCTGCTCCCACCAAAGAATAAACCCTTCTTCCCAGCATGCCCCTGTTCCTGCCTAGAAAGTAACCTAATACTCGCTCACCTCCTACCACCTAGTGACATCATGCGCTCCTCCATTCCCTAGTCACTACCTCACTCAACCCCGCCTCAGCCCCTACAAACCCCACCCCAGTCTCTATAAAAGACTCTCCCTGACCCGGCCATGTTGCTTTTGTCTCTCCTTTGTTCAGAGACAGCCCGGCAGATCTATTCCCCTAATAAAGGCTTGTTGTGGCCTGGTCTGGTCTTGGTCTTCGGCCCTTTTACCTGACAGTCTCCATATTACATTTGTTTGAGTGACTAGTTGGTTAATATTTTTCCTCCCGAATCTCTGCCTCAAATGAACTGTCCGTGACCAGAGGAACCGTGTCTTTTTTCTTCTCTGCAGTGTAGTCTAGCTTCATATTGCTTAGCATGTGTCTGACACATAATGAATACTGGTGAAAACAGAGGGGAAGGGGCCAATTTGCCTCTAGGACTCAGCCTCGGTCCACAAGAACTCTTTCAGGCACAACCATGTTGATCTTGAGCCTGACTCTGTGCTGAACAAGAATAAGTAATGATGGAAGCCACTTCAACAACCATTCAAGCATCTCGTCATTGCTTGAAGAGGAAAAAGGCTAAGAAAATGGAGGCCTTTGGGGATGTAGGAAAGGTGCTGTCACCACGGAGACGAGAGACAACTGGAGGATGATGTATTGCAGCTTTCTGGTATGTTACGAGCTGGTGGTTTAGAGGGAAAATAGCTCTTCTATGGCCACCACCTAAAGAGGTTAGGGCCGATTTGTCCTTCTTTTTAGCCATGCAGAAACTCTGAGCGACTTTTCTTCACTCTTTATAAAAGGCTGCCCTTAGTGTAGACTCCAGTCATCTGGTCACCCAGACCCCCTTTCGGCTGGGCCAGGGCAGGCGACTCTGGTTGCCCTGACAATAGGCACCATAGACACAAATTTTCAGATGGAATCTTGTAACTATAAGAAACAGGAACCTCATGAAATCAGTTCTGGGGCTGGCCTCATAGTGGGAGGAACCACACCATCTCAGAGGTGCATTCGACAAGGGATCTGTGTTGGACCTCAGTGTCCCATATTGGTGCTTTGGGCAGTGGGAGTGACACTGCCTGAGTGTCCCAGAGGTTCCAGAGTTATGGTCATGTGAACAGCTCTGTGGGCTGAGTTCGTGTCTACGTAACCTTAAGTCTGATTCCAGCTCTTCTGGGAAATTGCCTAGGTGCCTAGGTGTTTTAGCCAATTCCTCTTTATGTTTGTATTTACAGGAGTCAGTACTGTTGTTCAAAACTAATGGCCCTGACTGGTTCCCGAGGCAGATGTGTGGAGCAGCCTACCAGGTACTGGAGAGGCAATGGGGAATAGAGAGGGTGCATGTGCTCCTTGTTGAACTGCGACCCTGCAACCAGTCCAAACAGGCAAACAAGGACAGGCTGTCCACAGCTGGTCACACGTACTTCTTTTATTTAGTCACCCGCCAAGTATCTTTTAGGACTGACTATACCAGACACTATGCAAGATACTGAGAATTAAGTATTGAGCAAGATACATAAGGTCCCTGTCCTCATGGAGCTTCCATTCTGGATGGAGAGACAGCAAGAGATAATAAACAAATGACCAAATACAACATTTTCAGACTGTGATGAGGTTTACACAGGATGATATAATAGAAAGCCATGAAGGGCTGATTTATGCAGGGTGGTCAGGGAGGGCTCTGAGGAGGTGGCCTTTGCCATGAGAAGCAGCCCTGGGTGGGAGAGGCAGTGAGTGTGACAGGCCCAGGCCAGAAAGGTCTCATGTTAAAGGGACTTGAAGGAACTGATCTCCGGGCCTTGTGGATCCCAGTAAGGAATTGGAATTGTATTTAAAGACAATGGGAAATCGCTGAGGAGATTAAGCAAGGGAGTGACATGAATTCATTGGTATTTATAGACATAGATGATGAGCCTGGGGGTCGCAGGGGGGAAAGGAGACCCAACATTTTAGGAGTGTAGTCCGCCAGGAAGCTTATGGGAGACTCAGTGCCCAGGTTTTTATGGGATGCTAGCTGCGTAGACACCCTCTGCTTAGCACCAACCAAGAGTCCCTAGGCACAGAGGAAAGCTAATACTCAGGGCAAGCTGCATTTCCAACCAGGATGTGCTGGGGGCTGGGGACGAGGCGGGGATGGCAGGGAAGAGAGAAGCGAGTAGATTCAGAATCTATTTTGCAGGTGGGTTTGTCAGAAGCGCTGATGGATGGGGTGGGGGTGGGGGTGGAGAAAAAGGGAGGTGTCAGCCTTTACCACATGAACATGGATCATCATCACTGAAAGGGCCCATCACCGTCATTAGGCATGTTAGAGTTTGAGAAATCCTGCTACATATGTCTCGCTCACTTAATCATAGCCATTTCACAATGGAAAGGACTGTACAGGGTGTTTAGCAGAAAGGCGTATTCTGACAGACAAGGAATCAGAGACCGAGGGGAGGGAAGTGATTCTCTTAAGGCTGGGCAGAGTTAGTTGCAGACACAGGATTGAACTCTGTGCTCTTTGATCTCTAAGCAAGTAATCTTTCCATATGTGATTTTGATGAGAGGGCCAGAAGGATTACAAACAATAGGGTATTAAAGCTGGGAGTGGTTCTGTGCTGGTTTTTTTTGGTACTGGGGATCGAAATTGGGACCTTGCGCTTTCGAGGCAGGCGGCGGAACCACTGAGCTAAATCCCCTGCCCTCTGTGTTGGTTTTAAGTTACTGTTTCTTCTATACTCTATTCCATAGTGCTGGAGATGTAATTCTACAAAGTACTTTTCTTCTGTATCAGTTGGCTTCTTGGTAGGTTCCCCCAACTCATGACTGTGCCAGTGTAATAGAGACCCAGGAGATAGAAACCACACAGTCATTTAAACAGGTGAAATGTTGTATTAAAACTCATTAAGTTGGGGCCAGGGATTTAGCTCAGTAGTTCTGCCGCCTGCCTCACAAGCACAAGGATCCAAGTTCGATCCCTGGTACCAAAACAAAACAAAACTCATTAAGTTGTGATAAAAGAATAACTAGGGTGTAAAAAAAAGTTTATATGTTTGCCTATGGTTCTGTGAGTGGACCCAAGAAAGGAAAAGTTTGGGAATGAGGCCCATTCCTGAGGCAGGGTTTGGTTCTTTGGGTGGAAGGTTGTTTGCTGATCTGTCTTAGGGCATTGGCCCAGTGGAACGGCCTTAACGCAGTCACCGGTAACTAGAAAATCACCAGTTCTTTCTCTGCCTCCACTGGTACAGTTTGGTCCAAGCCTCCATCATTTCTCCACTGATGATTCCAGCAATCTCACAAGTGGTCTCTTGGTTTCTATCCGGACCCTGTGTTGGGTCAGGTTCCCTAGAAGCAGAGCCCGTGGCAGAGATCCCTGTGTGTGTGGTTTGTCAAGAAGCTGTTCCTACGAGAAGGGAATGAGGCTGCAGAATAGGACAGAGGGAAAAAGGGAATGAAAATACATATAAGGAGGGGAAAGAAGTAGGGCAGAGGGAAGGTGCTAGGCAAGGAAGGCAGGCACTTGGCTGGATTGCACAGGGAGATGCAGTCCAGGTTGCCCTAGTCTGAAGCAAGGGATTGGCATTGTGTGTCTGTGTCCATCAGTCAACGGCTGCAGGGTACAGATGTGCATGAGGCTATAATCTTGTGCAAAGGGCAGGTTCTACCTGGAAAGGGTACTCCTGCAAGACAAAGCAGTGGGGGATGGTGGCAAAGCTCATTAATGGGACTCAGGCAAGGCACCCGGAGCGACCCATCCCTTTTCCAGAGGTGCACTTGTGGATGGGTGGTGGAGGTGAACCTCCTCTTCAGGTTCAGGTCCAAGTTCAAGATGAATAGGTCAGTCTTGCGCTGGGCACTGCAAGGTTCATGGGGCTGCAGTGGCAGCATCTGCCCAGGATGTGACAGAAAAGGGAGGAAAGCACATTGGAGTTAGAGTCCCACAGATCCACCGAAGCACCACACCAGTCCATGAAATCTGACTGGGGGGGACCTGGGGTGAGTGTCTTTTTTCTCTGGATTTATTTTTCCATGGGAAAATGCACTGTGAACAGCACGGCCTCATGTGACATCAGAGGCCCAGCACTGATGGTCTGGACTCATTACCTGGGATTCTGCATCCAAGTTCTCCATCCGATCATTTTCTTGTGCCTACAAGTTTAGTCATGCTAGAGCAATTACACGCTGCAATACACTTTATTAGAAAGACTTTTCCTTTCCTTTTTGTATTATAGTTGAGATATTACATTGATGAAAAGTGTGTGTGTGGGTAGGTTATATTATCCATGGTTTTTATTTTGATTGAGTAAAGGGGAAATTATAAGGTATTTGTTGTTTTTGCTTTGTTTTTGGTACCGAGTATTGAACTCAGGTCCTTGCGCTTGCAAGGCAGGTGGTGGAACCACTGAGCTAAATCCCCGTCCCTATAAGGTATTTGTTTTAAAATCTAGGTATTGGCTCTGGTAGAACCAAGAACAAGTCTAAGAAGATCCACAACACTGTCACTTTCTGCAGGAAAGCCGTGCTCCCACTCACCTGGACACCCACGGGTCTTTGTTAGCACGAGCTGAACTGACAATGCAGTTTGTCAACCTTCCACCCAAACTTCTCTGCCCTTGTGTCTGGGCTCTGATCCATGTACTCTTTAAGGGGAATCCGTGTAATAATGTCGCCCCACCTTCCGGGCCATGCAAACACTCCTGGAACTGTCCCCTCCAAGGACAGTGTGGCTATCTGGCTCCGGTTTGCTGCAGGAGCAGACTTGGGCTTCTGCCAGATTTACTTGGTGAGCAAGTGATTTGTCCCTCCATGGGGGACAGAGCAACAGTCAAGAAACAAACAAACACATTTTTAAAAAAGACATGAAAGCTTAGTCATGCAAATCAAGGCCAAGAAGAGAGGGAAAAGAAAAGACCTCATTGATATTCGGCAGCAGAGCTAGGGGCCCCTGGCCCCTCAGCCCAGTCCTATGAAAACACTGGCCCAGGGGGCCACTGGCACATTCATAAGGGTTTGTCCCCACTGGAGTAAACACCACCCGTTCCCAGGACACCAAGGAGCAGGAAACTAGCTGGAGGTTAACTGGGTCATTAGTGGCGGTATAATGTGGGTCATTCTGATGCGATTCAGTCCCTTCTGCGGGAGGCTGAAATATAGCGTGGCTCTCACAGTGGGGGACGGTGCCTCTGCAGCCTGCTCAGGTCTCTTGGATACCAGGGGAGCCGGCACTGTGATTCATGTTGCCTCTGTCATCACGGGGCATTTTTGCGATGCAAAGTCACACGTTTGCAAACACACACACGAGACGAGGGGATGAGTATGTGGCTGCTAGTGTGGGTGCCCAGAGAATGAGACACTCAGAGGCTTATGATTTGCATCAGGTACTGGGATCTGAGTTCCTCTGGTACGGTAAGATGCATGGACACAGGATCAGCTGCCCTGAAGGGAGAAGTTTATCGTACTCCAGGTCCACCAGGGCCACCCAGGGGGCACCGGGTTGGGAGGGAGCAGAGGGAGGGAGGGAAAATCTGGGCAAGAGACTTTACTATGTGTCAGGAGCCATGCTACATAATTTTGGGGAAAAATCATTTCATAATTAAAGTGTGACTATAGCTGTCTAAACCCAATGTCACCTTGCCCGTGAGAGCTGGCTATGGCATTCAGAAACATAACTCCATTTTGTTACCGAGTAGTAGTAAAAAAAAAAAAGAGAGAGAAAGGTTTCACTTGGGGGAAGGACAAATTCTTTATTAGCCTATCTTATCCCACCTGCTATTGTACAATGCTCTGTGTACTGCCCTCATCAACATAAGATCCTTATCCAAAAAAAAATGCTACAAGGGCTGGGGATTTAGCTCAGTGGCACCCTGCCTGCCTCACAAGCACAAGGTCCTGAGTTTGATCCCTGGTACTGCCCCCCCCCAAAAGATCCTCATCACACAGGATTACCGCAGCCCCCCTAAGCCACCTGATGCTCCCTTCCATTATTGCATGCACCCAATAAATAGTGGCCAGCTCAGAGTGTGTCTTTGCCCGCTCTGAGGCACTGACCTTGCAGCCCACCATGTACTATGAAATTATGCAAGTCTCTATTGTCTGTCTTTCTTTAGCCCTCACAATCCCCTTTTCTAGGCAGTCAGAAGATTGATTGCTCTCTGATAACTGTGGTGTGCAGGAAGGAACAGACATGAAGGCTTAGGAGTGGCTGGCTAGCCTGAAGGATTTTAGCAGGCCTTGGGGTATAGGGCTGCCCCTAGTTGTCACTGGTCCTGGGGAACTAGGGCAGGTGGACAATGACCTGCGGTGTGAGAGCCCAAGATAGAGGAGTGAGTGGAGGGTGGGCTTGGGCCGGGTTGGTTTGCAACCCAGTTAATTCCTGTGTCTAGGAATTAGCCAGCCTGGGTAGAGGCAGGCCCTCTAGAATCAGCAAGGCCTCAAGATGCCCAAAGCATCGGAAAGCAGACAGCAAAAGACCTAGCTGATACACAGCCAGCCACAGATACACACACCCATGTGAGCAGCTGAGTTAACAAATGCCTTCCATTTCTGTAAGGGTTGGTCCTGTCACTTTCCGCCAAGCGTGCCTTTCAGTACAATGGTGTTCTTTAATTGCAAGAACACTTGAGAAACTGCAGGGATAAAGTTAAACAAACTCCAAGTGATACAATTATACATTATGCATATGTTTTGCCTTTACATGTTACTTGGGAAGTATAATAACCAAATAGGGAAAAGGAGGCTCAGGCAAACAGCCAGCTTCATGTGGGCAGAACCAGCAGGAAAGCAAAAGGGGAGGGAAGCCTCCTTGTCAATGTCAGTGTTGCCTCCTCTTACAGAGGGAACCTACCATGGCTGCTCTTGAGGTTAGGAGATTTATCAGCAGGTGTCTGCCTGTGACAGTCATACCTCTCGACCCTCATTGGAGATGCCCCAACCATATGGTGGAGGCCTGATGAAGAAGGGGCCCAGCCCTGGGTCCCAGCTGGGACTTCAGGGACTCACCACCCTTCTGCTCAGAGCAGGGCCCTCCCTGCCCTGAAAAGATGCTCTAGGACTTGGCGATGCTTCCGGATGGGCTGGCTCTGGGGGTGAGTGCTGGGCAGATGGGAGATAGCTTAATATTGTGTTCCCCTCCAGAGGCCTTGATCTCTTTGGGACTCTGTAAGATGTGTGCAAAGGTTCTTTTTGTAAATGGTGCCATTTCTCTAACTCTGACTTAGCAGGGAAGAAGGGTGTGTCCAGTAACAATTTCACCCCACATGCAGCATGACCCACAGAGAATGTTCCAGATGATGTTCTCTGTGGGAATGGAGTCCAATTGGAACTCCAGTTGGAAAAGGTTTGCCTCTCCACAGGGAAGTTTTTGCTTAGTTACCCTTGATTCTGTCTGGCAGGGCCCTGGGCTCCTATGGGAGTGACTTCCATAAACCAGAAGCTTCTGCTCCAAAGACTGCCACTTGGCCCCCATTACCCACTTCCCCTCTCTTTTCGAGCTAACACCTGAAATTTTTAATGCACGCTGAGTCATCAGAATGACGCCAACATTGCTGAGCCTCCATGCTGTTTGGTGTTGACCAGGTAGGTTGACTCCTTTCTTTCCAATGGGATGGAAGAGAAATGAGGTATATGATGTCCAGGTGAAGCCCTCCAAAGGGGGAAACTTCTCTTCTGTTTCTCCTCTGTCCCATGTCCCACTGGCTCTAAGCAAAAATGGCACTGAGTCACAATGGCCTCTGACAATGACACCAACCTGCAAGGCTGGTAAGTGGAGAGCAGGAGGAGCCTGGACTTGGTGCTGAGGTGCTGCCATCCAGCTGCCCTGGGCTGCTTGCTTATAGACTATTCCACCAGAGAGAACAGAACTGCAGTTGGACCATGTATTGGGCAGTGTTCTCTAGAGGAACAGAATTAGTAGAATGTAATTGTGTGAGGGGATTTATTAGATTAGCTTACAGGATCAAAGTCAGGACAGTCCACATTGGCAGTCTGTGTGCCGGAGAGCCTGAGAACCCAGTGGTAGTTCAGTCCAAGAAGCCAGAAGCCATAGAATAAGAATCCAGCTCTAAGAGACTGAAGGCCTGGAAGGCCACTGGTGTGACAAGTCCATGTCAAAAGGCTGAAGAAGCTGGAGTCGGAGGTCCACAGGTGACGGCAGCAGCAAAAGACCCATCTGCTCAAGCAGAATGGAGCTTACAAGTGCTTGCTGGCTTCCTCCTCCTTCTGCTTTTGTTCCACCAAGGCTGCAACCCTAGTGGATGTGCCACTTGCAACGGGAATGGGTCTTCCCCACTCAGCTTGCTGGCCCACGTGACAACTATCTTGGGAGACACCCCACAGACACCCCCAGACACAGCCAGAAGTGTGCTTTACTGATCTCTCAGGCATCTCAGTCCAATCAAGTTGACAATGGACACTGACCACCACAGAACAGTATCTTCACTGATACGGATAGAAGCCCCCCCCCCGTTTCATTTTCATATATAGTTACTGTATTCTAAGGTAATGATTTTTCCCTATTCTCGCCTAATTCATTTTGGGGAGTAGAAAGAAAGGGCCAGATGGCTTACTCTAACACACCAGGGAAGGATGGCTTAAGTGAGGCTATCTGTGGATACCCTTAGATTCTGGTAGGGGGAGTATGGAAGGTGGCGCTATGGTTGGATCTAGATGTCCTCCTAAAGCCTCATGTGTTTTAGGCTGGACCTTTGGAAGGTGACTGGATTATAGGGGTAGAATAGCTGACTTCCCGTTAGGAGGTAGGGCCTGTTTAGAAGAGGCAGATCACTGTGGATGTGACCTGAAAGGTCAATCTCCCTTCCTTGCTCCTGCCTGAATTTCTCAGCTTCCTACTGTGAGCCAAGATAAATCTTTCCTACTTTAATGTTGCTGATGTTGGGTGCTGTGTCCCAGTGAGAAAAATGACTAAGACAGGCGGGGAGGACACACTTCAGGGTTTTAGGTATGGTCTCTTTGTATCTTCCTACCCTTCAGGGCCTGGGACTCTTCTCTCCTTGCTCCCAGGAAAACTCCCCTGTCTGCCCCATCCATCCATTAGTTCCCTGCTCCATCCCCTAAGCCACCCACAGACCCTGCTCCAGGGTAAGGACCAGCCCACAGTCTATGCCAGTGAGGTCTCTCTTTGCTTCTTCCCCAGTCTTATCTGTGGCTGCCCATCCTGGGGAGAAATATGGGGATGGATTCTCATTCTGGTCTGCAGCTCCCCTGCTCCACCTTTCAGGGTTCAGGTAAGCAGACCAGTCGCTAAGGGTCCAGGCCCCTCTTACTTGGCCTGGGCACCAGGGATCATGCTCCAAAGGACAGGGATGCATTCATAAGGAGTGGTGCATGCTTGGATGCAACAGACAGAGCTACTGAAAACACCCACCTCCCTGAATGGAAGCCAGGCGAGCTGTGGTGAACTGGAGAGTGGCCTGAAGGGGGTGCTGCAGAGGAGGCTCAGGGCTTTGCTGCCCTTAGCCTGGCTCCTGGCTGATGGGTGTCCATGTGGACAGCTGCCCAGGGGCACCCAGGACCCTGCAACATGCAGGGCTGCTCTTGCATTCTAGGAGCAGGACGGGGTCACCTGTGACCATGGGAGACTGGGCCACAGCTCAAGGATCTATGCCTGCCAGAGGGTGCCGTTCTCAAAGCCTCAGTGGTGATAGGATATAGGAGAAATGGGCAGCAGGACTTCTCTACAGCGGGGGCTCAAGGGCAATCCCTGGCCAAGTGGCTGGAAGGAGGAGTCGAAGCCCTCTACACTGAGCTTATGTGATCCTTCCACAGCGATGTGACCTACAAGATGGTTGAACTCCTGAAAGATACACTTGCCACTTGTTTTGCCTCCATCCTGGAGCTGGTGTGATGTATTTCACAAAGCAGCTGCTTAGTAAAAGCTTGGGGGAGGACAGAGAGGTTTCCCCGTCATCCAATGCCCTCTCAGATGCCCACTCTGTATGGTGATCTCTGGGGTAATGATGGGCACGGAGACTGGGGCTCCTGAGACCAGAGTGACCTGCGTCATGACCTCTCAGAGCACTTCGTGCACTGGCATAGCGCATACCCTGACCTCTTTGTCCTTCCCCATGCTGGCAAGGCCTGTTTCCCCTCTGGTTGGTGGATGAGACCCTTTATCTAGCCCCCTCCAACAGGTGCCACCCTGCGGTGGCCACACCTGCTCCCGCCAGGCCCCCGTGAGGTTCCGCTCTATGCCCCACCCTAAACCTTCCTCCTCAGCTTCCCCCTCACACCCAGGACCCTCCTAGTCTCAGCTATTTTTGGAGCTTCGAGGGTCTTCTGTGGGGGAAACTGAGCTCGTGGGGAGAAACTTCGTATCTGTTTGTGTTCTTGGGACATCTCTGATTTAAGACCAGACTGAGATGGCCTCAGATGCTTTAGGCAAATTGAGACCTGATCTAATCCCCATGGGTACCTGGATCCACCCTGATCAAAGGTGAATGAGAGACTGTGAATCCACATGACGACGACAGGCTACAGCAGGGGGTCAGGCCAGGCCAAGTGTATGCAGACAAGAGGATGAGATCAGAGGCTATGGCCAGGAATGACATTGAGAACAGAGGCCTGTACTGCCTTCCACAGTAGCCACAGATTAATTAAAACTAAACAATGTAAAAAGTGCCAGTTCTTCAGTCACACTAGCCACGTATCAAGGGCTTAATAGTCTCCTGTGGCTCATGGCTACCACAGCGGGCAGCACAAACATAGACCCATGGACAATACTGGCCAGACAGAGGTTTGAGTCCGGCAAGACACCAGGCTGGAGAGGGGCATTAGGGAGGAAGGAAAGGCACAATGATTCACAGAGCTCCATCCAAAATGTCCTCACTCACTCATCTACCCAGTCCCCCCTGGTCATCTCTTCTTTTCCCATTAATTGAACTCCTTCTCCACACTGACCACTGCTTAGGGGCCCAGGGATTGTGTGCTCTGAGTTGCTAGACAGGAAATAAAGGAGGTGGAGAAAACTGGAACAAAGACAGTTTCAGAAAATAACAAAGGCCAAAAATCAAAATTGAGTAAAGCAATGAGGTAGAACACAGTATCAGCAAGGAGAGGTTAGGCCTGGAGTTTGGGGACACATGTCATCTTTGGGCCACCAAAGATTGCAGAGCGCAGAATAACTACAGATGGTCAAGAGGAGAAGAAGGTGTTCCTCCCCAGATCACTAGCTAGAAGGCTGGGGAGCCATGTACAAGTGAGTCACTGAATCCAGAGATTAGAAAGTAGATCCAACCCCAGGACCAGAAATGGACAGAGGCCTCCAGGAAGCAGAGAAGAGAGCAAATGTAGAAACAAGCAGAGGACCAACAGTGGAGTCTATTCTGTGGCCAAAACAGAGCAGCTGTTGGGAACTGCCCCTGCCCCCCACTTGCTGGCTTCACTGTGACACTGACCCGACAGTGGTGATGAGGGAGGGTGTCCTCAGGTTGCTGTTTTGAAGCATTCGGTACCTCTGGTGTTAGGGCCTCCAAGAAAGGAGTTGGTCTTGGGGCTCAGGACATTGTACCCCTTTGGGGAGGTGGCTGGCCTTAGTGTAGCAGACAGACGCTAAGATTGCTGCTCCTTGGAGCTTTCCTCCCTACTCCGTCCCTGGAAATGAAGCCCACAGGCGGCCAGGTGGAGTAGCATCAGCAGAGGTCAGAGAGGCCCCAGGAGCGACAGAGCCTCCAGCCCCACCATGCTACTTGGATCTGGGATGCAGAAAACCAGCCTTGGAACAGCTGCAGCAACACACTTTGACCTCCTGCCCAGGAGTTTGGTGGCTGCTTTGTTAGAAACAGAGATGGTAATTATTTACTCTGAAAATCAGAATTTTCACTTCTGCACATGCAAGGCAGAACTGCATCATGTAGGGGTCAAAACAGACCAACGTGTGGTCTCCAGACCGGAAGGGAACACAGGCCCTGACCACTCACTGAATTCTGCCAAAGTGACGGCACCGTGTGTCTCAGAGTGATCGGGATGGAAAACTCCTCAGGGGAAAAAGCCCTCTGGGTTTCTGGCAGGGTGGAGGTTTCAGCCCCAAATGACTGGCAGATTCCCTCAGTGATGAATGACCAATGGCTCAGCCTGGAGGGTGTTGATAGGCTGAGTCTGCAGGCAGAGCTGTGTCTGAGCACTTAAAAGTCTGCCCTGGATGCTGCCGGCCTTGGTGGTGGCTCCTCTGCAGGCTTCATTTAGGGTCCATGAGCTACAAGCACCCAATTGTGAGGCTGTAGCTCATACTCTCAGGTTCAAACCCAGGGACAAGAATTGATCCCACAGAATCCCCAAGAGCCACTCATTCTGATGGGCCAGCTTGGGTCCCTCCTTCATGGAGCCCATTGCTGTGTAGGTCCAGAGGTGGTGGGTCATGTGCTGATGCCCAGGCTCTGCTCGATTCGTACCCACGGGTCAAGGGGAAGATGAGTTTCCAAAGGAAATTCCCAAAGGGCAATTGGGTTCTGAGGCAGAAGAAAAAAAAGGGCTCGACATTTCCCGAGTGTTTCCAAGTTTTTGTTTTTTCCATCTTTAACAACTGTGGCTGCACCAAATGCCTTATGGCTGCTCAGAAACTTTTGCTTTGGTTGTGGCAGTCCCAGTCATGGGTCCATCCTAGTTGCTTCAGCCCTCTGTCTCTCTGGATGACTCTACCTCTTTGCAGTCACTTCTGATATCCCCACTCTGGCCATGAGGAGCCCCTCCACTCCCCACAACTAAGCAGATAGCCCACAGCTGGCTAGCAGGACAGTGTGCACATATGTGACCTGGCTTTTTCCTATACCCTTTTTGGATTAGTTTACATACTGCTTCCCCTTGACACTGCAGGATAAGTCCTAATAAAGCCTCTTCTGGATAGTTTTATTTTGCCTATACATGATTTCTACTGACAGTAGGGCAGATTGAGCTGGTTACACTAAGAGCTGGTAATACTAGAGGCTACTTGCACTGTGTCTTGGATACTTTCTTATTTCTGGAACAAAATACTCAACACCCACAAGTTAAAGGAGAAAAGGTTTACTTTAGCTCACATTAGAGGTTTGTAGAGGTTTCAGTCCATAGTTGGCTGGCTTGAAGGCAGGGTGGCATGGCAGAGGGGCATTGCAGAGGAGAAACAGTCCATGGTATGGCAGGCAGGAAGCAGCGAGCCTTCCCTCATCTCTTTTTATTTCATCCAGGCTACAAGCCTATTGGTTGGTGCCACCCACATTGGGATAGGTCTTCCCTCTTTAGTAAATCCACCATCCACAACCAGAACCATGATAAATAAATCATTAGACTAATCTAATATCACACACCCATGATCCAGTACCACACCCATAATCTAGTCACTCCCCAAAGCCCCACCTATGAGAGCATGAGGCTTTGGTGGGGGGCATCTAGATATAAGCCATAACACTCTGACTGCTGAAAGTGTTTCAGAGAGCTGTCAGTAGCTGTTGTCTTCAGTTATCAGGGAGCAGCAGGAGGGCCACTAAGAGTTGAGTCACTGGCAATCAAAGTTTAGAATCATGATTTCTATCTGAATTGAGCCAAAGAACCCTCAACTAATTAGTAATAGCTCTGTCTCATCTAAGGGGAAATGCATGCTAGAGAAGGCAAGAGACAGCTCCCCACCAACAAGGGTGCCAGTAGGATGACCCAGCTGTATAGATTAAGAACCTTGAAGGAATTAATGATTGGTACAGAATTTTTATAAATTCCAGATTTAGTTACGAAGGCTTCAGCCAACCTGGAATTCACACCTGGGCAGGTGACAGTTTCTTCTATCTACAACCTAGAACTAACGACTCTAATGATCCCAGTTGCTGTGGAAACCAATTCATAGGTGAGTGGTTTTGAGTACCTGGATTATCCATGGCAGGATGAGAATGTTTTTCCCAGGCAGGACAGCACTCATCTTAGACAAAGAAGCCCAAGTATCATAGCCTAACTCAATGGCGGTTTGCCTTATTCTGGCTTAATCGGGCTGGGGATGTGCAGGGCCACGTCAAGTGCCAGGGCCACATGACATAGCTCCTTTGGTCTCTCTGCTCCCACCCTGAGCTTCTGCCTCCACTTGTGGGGTCTCCTGTGTGTCCCACTGCTCCTAAGTGTCCTGTCTGCCTCCAGAAGGGGCAAGAGGGGGAAGGAGGAGGAGGCTTATATAGGGAACCACTTTCCCTGAATCCCCTACCATAGCTTGCTTCTACCTCATTGGCTAGAACTGTGTCACATGGGCTCAGTATCCTGGAGGCTGGACACTATTAGGGGAATATTTGCCCACCAGAGTCCTTAATGGGTTCAGGAGACGTATCTTCTCAGATAGAGTGTTGCTTTGGCATGGTGGAGACAGTGGGCCACAGGATTCTACCTGGAAATATCCAACCCAGACTCTGAGCTACTCCAAGTGATCAATGTGTGGTTCAAATTCACAAGAATCCCCCAAACTCCACCTTCTGTGGAGTGCAGAGACCCTCTCACAAGTACCCAAAGTAGGTGCTTTTTGGCACTCCATGCCAGCCACCCCAACTCTGGCTCCTCAGCCTGCAAAGCTTCCGTGGCCTCCTACAGAAGGATACTCCTTCTGTATTAGCTCCTCACCATCTTCCAGCAGCTTGGGTATGGTCCCAGACATAAATCATTGCTCTTTAAAAGCTGCAGGGGCCATTATTTCTGCTTGAAAATGCTCCTGGAGGGGGATGGAGGGCTAGGTAACAGGCCAGGCCTGTGCTCAGCCCTACACAACAAAATCACATCAGCCAGCGACTTATGCTAGAGGCTTCAGAGGGTGCATAAAACCCTTCTGTGCAGGAAAAACTCAGCCAGAGGGTCAGGGAGGCCCTGGCTGCAGAAGGAGGGTGGCACTGACAGACTCAGCTGAGGCCATGGGAAATGCCCTGCTCATGACAGATATGGGGGATGAGCCAAAGGAACAGGACACAGTCCCCAGGCTACACTGCATTATCCCATGACACTTCCTCATGCAAACTGCAATCCTGAAAATTACACTGAACACTGGTAAGCAATTTTTTTTTTTTTTTGTGGTACCAGGGATTGAACTCAGGACCTTGTGCTTGCAAGGCAGGCGTGGTGTCACTGAGCTAAATCCCCAGCCCTAGTTAAGCAATTTTTATGTGACTCTCAAGCAGGCAAGTATATGCACTGACATAGAGCATCGTCCGATTCAGCAAGGTTTCTGCTGACTTACTTCATTTTATTTATTTTTTTTGGTACTGGGGATCAAACTCGGGTCATTGCGCTTATAAAGCAGGCGGCGGAACCACTGAGCTAAATCCCTGGCCGTCTACCAACTTATTTTAAAACAAGTCCCAGGCTCCTGCAGACACCTTCCAGCATAGGTGCCACATCCCGATGACCTCTAACCTTCAGATGTCCTTGGGTTGCACAAATGTCTTTTTCTGGTTGCTTTGCTATGGTTCTATGTGGCATTTGGTGACTGACGTCTCTGACCCTGGTGGCTGGCAGTAACTCCCCCTCCCCAGCTGTATTTCACTTTCTGGGTCACTGCTGGTGAATTCCCCCGAGCAGCTGCCCTGCAGGGCCCGCGTTCTGGGACTGCTCCTCTCCTTCCCCAGCTCCCCTTTCAATCCCCCTGCCTGGAGGGCAGGTGGGTGTTGGTCTGAGGAGGTCAAGGTGGGTCATCTAGTTACAGAAAGACGCTGACCACGTGTCCTGGCCTGGACCATGGGCATCATCCTATTAAATCCTTGGGGCAGCCTCAGGACAGCTCATGATTCCGTCGTTCACAGATGGGGACACTGAGGCTCTGAAAAGGTACGTTTGCCCAAGGTCTGATACCCTGCTGACCTGGAATCAGCCTGCATCCACAGTCCCTACTCGGGGCCCCACTACCCCAGCAGCTAATGAATATTCTGACTTTCAAATCAGCCACAGTCCCCTGCCCGAAACTCCTCCAATGGCTTCTTACTCTTCTCGCATGAACCCCAGTGTCCTGACTTGGCCCTGGAGGACCTGCTCAATCCACACCTTGCCCGGGCCTGCATCCCTGAAGCCACCTTCCCCACTGCCTCCTCCATAGCTTCTCTCTCTTCGCTGTACTCATCCAGCCCAATTCTGCCTCTGGGCCTTTGTACGGGCTGTGCCCCTCCCTGGGATGTTTTCCCGACAGCCTTGGCCTCCCTGGAAACTTCTCAGTGTTCAGTCCTGGCTCAAGGTCCCCCTTCAGAGAGGCCACCCCCACCTCTGTCCAAAGTGACCTCTCTTTTCTGCATTCTTTCACTTCCTAGCTAATTTCCTGTGGAGCAGCCTCCACCCCTTACCACCCTTGGGTTTCATCCCCCTCTTTGCTGCATGTCCTCTACTGGCAAGTTCACCCTCAGAGGCCAAGGCCAGGCCCCTCTGCTCTCAGCTCTGTCCTTGGCCCACAGAGATGTTGCTCCCACAGGAAATAAGAGGTGTGCTCAGAAAATAGTGTGTGGATAAATGGAAAGGTCTGAAAAAATGAATAAAAACCAAAGGAGATATTGATCATCTTTCCCAAGAAATCACATTTTTATGGTTTCAACCAAACAAGTCTGCCTGTGGGGAGCTGGATGTGACCCTGGACTTCCATGGCAGTATGAAAAATAAAAATAAAGATGCTTCAGATTTTAACTGAAAAGTAGCCTTGGGTCGATAGTCTTGATTTCCCAATCCAGCCAAGGGAGCAGCAACCCTTGTGGTAAACAGCGGATGCTCCCTGCCCCCTGGGCCCAGGAGGCCTCTGCTCACTGGCCTTCGGGGTCTTGAGCTGTCGCTTTTCTCCACGAGCTCCACAGGGCTTGCACACATCTTTATTACCCACCCTGGCCCAGTGGTGCCCTCATCCCTGCTGCCTGAGGGGATGTTAAATCTCCAGGGCACAGGTCCTGGGAGGTGTTCTCTTCTCCTTCCTCACCTGCGTTCCAGGCAGATCCAGGTGCCTCTTCCTCCCGCTTCACCTCAGATGTCCCTGTCCCTGAGCGGATGCCCTGCTTCTCTCTCAGTGGCCTGTCCTCACTCTCAGGATGTTTTCATCCCAGAACCGTGTCAGTGAGAATGGGCTGTGAATGGTCCCAGCTCTCTTGATTACTCTTGAACTCCAGAGGGACCCGGGATTTGTGAAGGATGGGTCCATCATCCCGGCCCTGCCATCTGTTCTGAGCTCTGCTGCAGCCCTGTCGCCACCCTTCCTTGTGGCATTAGATCAGTGGCCTTTCTGGGAACTTAGAGTGACGCTGTCTCCTGTGATGGGACTCTGCCTGTAGCTGCCTCAGAAGGAAGTGACCTGGGATCTCCTGCTCCTAGAGGAGGGGAGAGGTCCAGGAGGTATTTTGACCTTCGAGGACCCTTGGGGTTCCTGACACTTTCTGGATGTAGCCGCACCATGGAAAGTTCTGTCCCCAGGCTGCCTCCAGGTTCCTTGCCATGGGTCCCAGGGGAAGAAGAGTCCAGGACCCCAACTCCCTCCCTGCCCTCTCAGCCACCATTTCCTGCCTGGAGCCCAGAGACAGTTTTCATTTCCCCTTCGTCTCTGTTCATGTTACTACATCTTGTGAGGGTAGGTCTGTCAAAAAACCTACGTCGATAAAAGAATTAAGGATATAAGTTTAGAAGGAGAAACAAAATCACTTTATTAGACAGGGAAGAGAAATGGGGAACCAAAATCATTTTATTGGGCAAAGGAGAGAAAATAATTAGACAGCTACCTTGTTGGAGTAAGGTCAGGAGCCCAGAGCTGGGACTCGGAGCGGCCTTTGTTCTCAGCCCCTTTTACTGCATGTGGGGAAAGGGACTACACCCCTTGAGAGTTGTTCTAACCTGGCTGTTCTGGGCTCCGAGACCCGCTTTGCCCATTGCCCCTCCCACTGCCGAGGCGCACCACCTTGGAGGAGGGCGTCTGCAGTCCCTGTGCGCTCCAGGTGCTTCTCTTGAGGGATTCACAGCAGAGTTACATTCAGGGCTGAATCAGTAAAAAGGATACACGTGCATTTGAGTGTATTAATATGGTGAGAGAAGAATAAAATATATGCACTTATCTGCATGTGTGTATCTAGGTGCCAGTGTGTATTTTATATACTGAGTTGTTATAGTATAGCCCCCTCCCCACTTTGTTTCTTTCTGTGCCTCACTGGAGGTGCGGGGAGGAGGGAACTGAGGCCTTGGTGGGCAGAGTGAGCCAGGCTGCCTCATCAGCTCTCTTTTTCTTAGCTACTCTCGGTAGCAGGGGTTTGACTCTTTATTTGCCAGAAACGTCACTGAGGCCCTTTAACTTTCCCTACAGTGCCAATCCACAAAGGAAACCAGGACCCTGGTCCTCCTTCCTCCTGGCTCCACAGCCCCAGGCTGGGCGGGCCCCACCTGTCTCTCTGGCCCTCTGGTCCCCTCCTCTTCATGCCCCTTCCCTATCCCTCCTTCCTTTCTTTCTTGCCCCAGGAGGACCTTCTTGCAACAGCCTCTCACTTACTTGTTGAGGTCTAGAACATTCCAGGCACTGGGCTTTGTCTGAGATTTCGGTCTGAGAGGTGAAGCCCCAGCTCCGCCTGGGAACACCTTCTGGGCAGCAAGACCTGTGTGAGGCTGTACCTCATTGTCTGGCTGACCAGGGACACTGAAGAGTGAGGGCCCTAAGCCCGGGTCCCTGAGTGCCACTGGGCCCTGGCTTTCTGAACAGGCCCCTGGGGAGCTCGGGGGCTTGTGCTCTAAGTGCAGCTCCCAGGACTCCCTGCAGCTGAGTCCCTGGGGTTGTGATGCTGCCCCAAGCCCGTGAGGGCACCGTGGAAGGGCTGTGAACTCCCAAGAAGGTGATTTGCCCCTGCCATGTCTGCTCAGGAAGGCTTTAAAGCCAGGTGTCCACTTGCCCAGCTCATGTCCACCCTCTGGTCTTGAGCAGGCAAGGCCGTTGGTAATGGCCTCTTTCTGGGGCGAGTCTGAGGCGCTGGTGCCATGGTAGCTTGACCCCTGCTGCATCCTGTATTTCTAAGGCCCTGTGGGCCCACTCAGCTGGGCAGTGGTCTCTGTGCCCCTCTTACTGCCTGGTGGGCACTGGAGGTGGGTCCTTTTCCCCTTTCCTTGCAACACAATTAAAGGGGTGTTCAGCATCCCCTGACTTTGAAGGCACAGATACATGCTTTTTGTTTCTTTTTTCTCTTTCTCTTTCCTGCTCTCTACTTCTTCCACCTCCAGGAAGCTCTATTGGAAGGTGACTCACTAACATGCTCTTTTCCAATATTGACGTTCTGGGCCCAGTCGAGGTAGGGAAACAGGAGATCAAGGCGAGTGTGGCTACCCAGGGGACAACTAGGCCAACACTAGGACAGAACTTGTCAGTGAGAATGATGGACCCTCGGGCTGTGGGGAGCCCTGTTGTCCAGGACCGATACATGTTGTGAGATGGGGCTTCTACATCGCGGTGACCTCTTGAAACACCTGGGTCCTTGCTAGATGCTGAGTCCCACTCAGCAGCACTCACATGAGTCCTGAACTTGCCTTTTTAGCAAAGATCCCAGTGCTGAGGCCCCTGTTGGACTGCAGACCTCCTCAAGAAGCGATGCTTCTTGCCATTCCTCTTGAGTCTTCCTTGCAGACCTCGAGCTGGGAGAAACTGGTTCAGAGAAAGTGAGTGACATCTCAGGTGAGCGACCTCTCCGGTAGTGACACTGTCAGGTATGAGGCGACCTCAGGTCATGCCCTCCCCAGAGTCACTTGGCAGGTGTGGAGTGGAGACAGGATTTGAACATAGATCTTGCTGACTCCAAAGCTCACAGTCTTAAACAGACACTCAGCTGTAATTATTAAGTATGTGGGTGATTTTCTAAAAATTTCCCATAAACTCTGTTTTTCATCATTTTCTCATTAATTAAAATTTGGTTATAAGATTAAGAAAAATTAGTCATAGGATGAATCCCCTCCAGGAACTCTGGGCTGGGAACATTGCTCTTGGCCTGAAGGTCCTGACTGAACCGAGTGGTGGGAAATCAGGGTCTCTCTGGAGGGAAGAGAGTGCAGGGCATCATGGGAGCTCTTGCTGTTAACAGCTCAGCAGAAACCAGGACGTGTTTGACAGTGGCCTAAGACTGCAGCCATTGTACTGTAGCAGCCCAACCAACACAGAACCTCTGGTGTGAGAGCTCCACAGGCTGAGAGTCTGCTGTTTATTGTTCTGAGAATGCATTCAGCCGGGGGAACCCCGGGACAGAGCCCCACCTGGATGGTGCCCTAAGCTGCCCATCTGCAACCTCTGTCAGCCTCCTGCCTTCTCCACTCCAGACATGGCTGTGCTTGGCCATGGCCCTCCATGGGCTGCATCTCTCACATGCTACGGGTGACCAGGGGAATAGGTGTCAGTCCGTGTGTCCTCATCTTCTAGACATTAGGAGAGAAGAGGCGATCACCATTGCAAACAAGCAAAGGAGCACACGAGGCAGGCAGTGCGGAGGGGTCAGGGCAGGCAGGCGCATGTTAGTGATCTGCTCTAACTTGTGCTCCCTTCTTATGTTAGTCTTTGTGTGTGGAAAGGAGTTAGGAGTGCTGCGGATCTACACCCAAGCAATGGGACCAAATAAAAATGATTCCTCAAAAGATCATGCAATTCAGCACAGAAAAGCGAGAAATACCAGGGGGTTGAATATTAGAATCCCTGTCCAGCTTACAGTCCGGCCTCTCCGACCCTTGAGCAGAGGAGGCTTCTTGCTGAGTGGCCGACACCTGCAGATGGTGGCAACTCCATTTCGGTGCATACAGGAGCTTCACATTCACACAGCCCAGGAGTCTTGTCCCGGGTGGCCTCTTGTACTATGATAACCTGCAAACAGGAGCAGCCAGCTGTGGGAACCCTGCCCTGTCCCCCTTCCTGCCGCCTGGCTTGTGACTCCTTCCGGGGCCTCCCTTTGCTGTGGTCACCATGAGGGGCTGCACCAGTGACCTCTGGGCTTTTCCTCAAGCTCCAAGGTGTAGACATGGAGACCAGGCTGGTTTTGAGAAGGTGAGCATCACCTCGTTGCCATCACCTGCCACTCATGTTGTGTGACAGGACAGCCACAATCGGATGGCCACAGGGACAGGCTGCAACCCAGCTTGGACAACAAGGGGACTGACTCATAGGCTCAAGCCTTCAGCTGGATTGGGCTGGGCTCAGTTTCCCTGGTTCTCTTGTTGCCTCCTCTCTGGGCAGTGCTGACTCAGCCTGCCTTCCCTCCCGGCAGCGGAGGGCTGTGGTGGCTCTGAGTGCTGCAGCCTGTTCACCTGTGCCAGCAGGAGCTGGTGTCCTGGTTATTACTGTTACTGTTTTAGTACAGCACCAACATTTGGTTATGTGAAGTTATTTTTTTTTCAGGATGCTAGAATGCCTGGTGTCAAATATCTCAATCAAGAAAATGAAATATTCTGTTCTTTTATTGTGAAATCAATATTGCATGAAATTGATTTTGTAATTAAAATTAATTTCCATTATTACAAGTGATACATAAGTATATTCTCCGGTTGGAATACCAAAACTTAATGGATCACTCAAGTATCCAGGTCCCTTCCCCAGTGTTATAGCTAAATATCTAAATGTCCCTCCAAAGCCTCATGTGCTCATAGGTGGGGCTTTAGGGAAGTGACTGGGTCAGGGGTGTGAGATACTAGATTAGCCCACTGATTGGTTTAGCATAGTTCTGGGTGTGGGTGATGGATTAATTGAAGAGGGAAGACCCTCCCTGGGTGTGGTTGGCACCAACAATTAGGCTTGTAGCCTGGATGGAATAAAAAGGGAAAGAAGGAAGGCTTGCTGCTTCCTGCCTGCCATACCATGGACTGTTTCTTCTTTGCTGTGCTCCTCTGCCATGTCATCCCTGCCTTGGACCCAGCTGACTATGGACTGAAACTTCTACAAACTGAGCTGAAATAAACCTTTCCTCCTTTAGTGGGTGTCAGATATTTTATCCCAGCAAGGAGAAAGTAACTAAGACCAGGTTGCCACCCACCTGAATCATTGCTGGCTGTGAGCCCTCTATAGGGCTCTTTCCTTGTCATCATCTAAGCAGTCACTCAGATCATTAATCATACATATTAATTCCTTCAACAAATGCTTATCGAGTACCCACTGGTTGCCAAGCATGACCTCCATGGGACAGGCAGTCTGCTGACTGAGGCAGACGATAAACAGTAAAATATAGAGCAAGCTTAGGAGGGGAGGGAACTGGGGGAGGTAGGTGGTCAGGGAAGGCTTCTGGAAAGAGGTGACTCTTGAGCAGAGGACAAAGGTCAAGAGGCGACCCGGAGGAGGACAGGTCCTGCAGGAGGCGGCAGGGGCAGAGGCTGAGGAGAATGTGGTGCATTCCCAGCTGGTGGATGGTGTGCAGGAGCAGGAGGCACAGGAGAGCCTGGAGGGCAGGGCAGAGCAGCTACAGGAGGCTTTGGGGCAATTGGTTTACTTCAGTGCATCTAAACACATGTCTTGTGTGATGCACTGTAGCCATGAGCTCTCTGCACACTGCTTACACATCCTACACTCTGCCTATCACACAGGCCAGACCCTGGCTGTCACCAAGTTCTGCCTCATCCGCGCCAGGCCCAGCATTCTCAAGAGGGTCCTCCAGGGTCGGCAGGGCCCCTCCTTGTTGATGGGTGTTTCAGTGGGTTTGAAACAGAAACAATCTTTGGGGTCTGGGTCTCCTCACACACATGGGTAGAGGACCCTCCGGGCACAGACTGGGAGGTGTAGAATGGGCAGTGGAATCTTCCTGATGCTGCCAAATTCTCCTCTGAAAGGGACGTTTGACCCCTCTGGGTGCTCGACAATGGGGCCAACAGATTGTCTCAGTGCCCGGATTTTGTGGGGGTTTGACCAGGCCAAGTTCACCTTGAGAATGACTCTGACAGGCTTTCCAAGGTCCCAGGAGAGCTGCAGATTCTCTCTGGATTCCCAGGCGGAGCTGAGGGGAGGCGGCTCTGGTGGGGCAGGACAAGTCCACCCCGCAGAGGAGGGGGAGGAGGGGATATTCCACATGCTCTGCACCTCTTGGCTCATGTAATGCCACACCAGCTCCACAAGATGCTCCTGGTGCTCCAGTGGGGAAACTGAGGCAGGGTGGTGAAGGCAGTGTACCGGACTGTTTGACCTGTCCCATGTTAAATGAAGTGGGACTCATGCATCTGAATGAGTGCTACACTGTCAGGGACAGCACCACCCCCACATGTGAATGCACAGGCATGTGTTGACTGGCACATGGGCAAACCCATGAATGTTGCACTCTTCCATCCCTGGTTCCCCTGAAGCTCCTGGAGCACGTGTCCAGGTTAATGAGCAAGGGGGCTTCTCAGCTCTCGCTTAGCCCCACGGCACCGCTAAGTCCTGCAGGCTGATGGGTTCTGCAGCCGGGCCCGAGGTCCTCTTGCTCAAGGAAGGGTGGTCACCTCCCAGCTTGCGCACCGTACTTCCAAGTGGTCTGGGACCTGCTGGCTCCGAGGGGACACAGGCCCTGAATCTCCCAAGCATGCTGTGGTGGGGTCAAGACTGTGTATCCCGTGCCCACTCCACATTCACCCCGAGTCAGAGCTGTCTTCAAGGTTCCCGAGTGCCTGCTGTACAGAGTCCTAGGAGCTACCTGTCCCCAGGATTCTAAGAAAACGCAGAGCCTTCCCCAGCGGCCCGCTCCTCTTCAGAGCCCGAGGTCTACAGGTGTGTGTCAGGAGGGAGCGGTGATCGCTCCCCAGGAAAGAAGGATCTGGAACCAGAGTCTGACCAAGAGTCTGTCAGTAACCACTTACCTTGTCCAGCAAAGGTTACGGCCCGTGAGCACAGGAGCTCTGAACCAGGGCTTCCTGCCTCGGATGGTGGCAGGTGACACTGTCTCATAACCATTCATTCTCTCTGGGGGCAGAAACCACCCATGAGGACCAGCACCACCCTCAGGAGTTTATTGCTATGGGACAGCCCCAGGAGTAGACTGTCAACCCGGAGCTCCTGTGAGCAGCCCACCACAGGGTCCTCTAGGGGAGGGGGCTTCACCCTGTTCCTTCACTGCTGGGCTCAGGCCTGGAACCCTGTCCAGAGCAGGTCTCAGTAGGTGATGAATGAGCACCCCCATCCCCACTGCCCAGATGTGGCCTCCGGAGCCTCAGGGAGAAAGGTCAGAAATGAAAGGATTCCTGCCTCAACAGGCTTCACCTGCTTACAAAGAGGAGAAGGATGGGTTTTGGAAAGCCTTTTGGCCCTTGTCTACCTGCGCTATAATTAAGTGTGCCAGACCAGGGTGGGGCACGAGTAGGGCTGTGGCCCGACCAGGGCAGGGCCTGTATAGGGTGTGGTCAGAACCTGAGCTCCCAGCCAGGCCAGGACGAGGGGGTGAGATTAGGAAGGGTAACCAGGCTGGCGCGGTGGGGCAGGGTCATAACGGGCTGTGTTAGAGCTCTGCTCAGCCACAGCCTTTTTGAGGTTTCTCCGATTCCCACCTTTGGTTTCTATGTCCCAGCTACGACTATGGCCACATGGCAGGAGCATATATGAAACAGGAGGTAACAGACGCCACGACAGGTCAAGAGAGTGACCGTGGAAGCAAACATGTCTCGCCTAGCATCTTTCATGGCATTTCCCCTGCTTTCCAAAGTGTGGCCCACATTTTCATTTACATAGACCTGAAAATTACATGGCTGCTTCTGACTTTGGAACTGCAGTAAGCCTGCTGTCACCCACCCTTCTGTCCCTTCCAGCAGACCCTTGGGGCACGATCTCCCCAGGCTTCTCTCCATTACGGTGGCCCTGCCCTCTGTGCACTCAGGACTACCCTGGGAGGTGTCCTTTGTGCCTCTTCCTTCACCTTCCTCTTCCACTGTCACCGAGAGATGGGCAGCATCAGGCGCCTTCTTACCTCCTACTGTGGCCACCTGACTCAGGCCACTGATGCAGACTCCTGGCCTCGCCCCTGTCTCCCTGCTCTTGCCTTGATGTCACACCCCAGCCTGTTTTCAGACACTCAATCCTGTTCAAATGGAAGCCAGACCAAGTCCTGTCTCTGCTCAGGCCCGAGAGGACACTTCCACCAGCCCTCCCTGCAGCCACATGTCACTTTTCTGGTGTCATCTCTGCACACTGGCCTCCTTACTGCACCTCAAGCTCATCTTTGCCCTCCCTCCTTCCTCCTAATGCCAGGCAGCCCCTCACCTCTTCTCCCCAGCCACCAAGCCTTCCTGGGCCACCTGGTCAGCCAGATGCCCACTCTTGTCCCCTCTCCCTCCTGTTCCTCTGCAGTGTCATTCTCAGTAGCATCTGTCCATCTGCAGTGGACATGGAGTGTATTCGCCTTTTGATCCGTCACTGTATGTCACCCCGTGACAGTGTCAGATCCGCGAGGACAGAGGCACCTGCTCTGCTCATGGACACATCCCCAGTGCTCTGCAACACACTGGCCATGGATCGACACCAGACGCATGTTTGCTGTGTAATTGCACGCAGGAACAAAAGCAGAAATCTTTTAGCAGAACCTACACTCACAGCATACACCTTGCTCCCCAAGGGGCAGAAGTTTGATCTAGGGGGTGAAAAGATGCTACTCATGTAATGTAAAATACAGATATAAATATTGTGCAAAAATGTCTGTATGGTAGTATGGGGATGGGAGAGAAAAATGTTTAAAAAGGTTCTTTAGGGGGTGGTAATGAAACAAAGGCCGAGAAGCACTGACTTAGGGGAAAATCAGTTGAAACTACAGCTTTTTGTGCCACATATTGCTGGGGACTAGAAGACAAATCAGGATATGTAGAAGTATGTAAAACAGCCACAGTCATTTTTCCTGGTGGTGAAAAGAATAGAACAAACGCCTCATTGCTTTGAGGAAACATTTTTTTAATCCTGCCAGGGGACAGACTTACAAAGGATGGTATTTACATTTTCCCGAAGCCTCTGATTTTCTCATTTATCATTTGTCAGAGCCCGAGGCCCTTCCTCAGCACAGAGTGTTTGCAAACATCTAATGATCCCTTTTCCCAAACATCACAGTCTCTACAAGGGAATTTGTTAATGTTGCCGAGGCTGCTATGCTAATGCGTTAATGTCACTGCGCCATCACACACGGGTCTCAGGACATCCTGTGTCACCATGAGCTCTGCAGCTCTCTGCTCCTGTTTCCCAGGCTCCTCCAAGCCACGGGAACCATGGAAACCATCTGCCCATCAGTGAGCGAGGGGATGGCAGTGCTGAGTGGGAGTGTGGCCTCAGGAGCCAGGCCTCGGGTTCCTAGAAGGCCACCCGGCTGCCCGAGCTGTAGGCCTGACCCAGGCTTCTGGACCTGCCCAGCGGGGACTGTGCAGCAGGTGGCGCCAGCCTGAGGGACAGAAGCTGGGAGGGCTCCCTGGGCACTGGGCCCGGATCTCCTTCCCTCTCACCAGCGGCTGCCAGCTGCCCGACTGCCTGGCGCCAACCAAATGCCAGTGCCGTTAGGTGAATTCAGCGCCACCAGGACAGTGATTCCCCCCTTGGCCGACCCTGCCAGGAATATCCGGGTCCTGCCTAGTCCTTGGCTCTTGTGACAAGGGGACACTGAGACAAGCAAGGTCCCCCCTGGGTCCCCCATCACAAACCAGCTCAGGCGACGCTCACTGATGGCAGAACAGATCTCAGAGACAGAAATAGTCTGATGGGGTGGGAGACAGGCCCGAGTCCAGGCTGTCAGGCTGCAGACAGCTCGAGGCTGGGGACCCAGGGGAGAGGGGTCAGAGACGTCTCCTTCTACAGCAGCATCTCTGACTGGGCACTGATGGGCTTCAGACGCTTCCTCTTCACTGGTGGAGACAGCTGAGACGAATTCCTTTGTACAGGCTGGAAGCCGGGCCACGGCAGTCACAGTGGAGGCCCCCGGACGTTCCCCCCACGGAGTTCCCACTCAGGACAGGCTGTCGAGACCCCGCCGCTGTGGGAACACTCAGAGCCGGCTGAGGAAGGAGCCAAATCAGGCCGTTTTCCAGCATTTTACCAAGTCCAGCCTCCTGGCGAGGCCTGCCTCCGCCTCACACTGCTCTGGCTCCCTGGCCCCCGCAGGCCCACTGCAGGCCTTGTCCAGTGTTTAGCCCCACAGTGTCCCAGGATCCATCACCTGTGAGTCAGCTTCACACAGCCTTTAGCCGTTCAGCTTCTGGCCCTGGGCTGAATGACCCATGGTGGCAGGGAGCGGGCACGTGAGGGTCCAGGCACCAGTAGGGACAGGCTCTGCCCTGTGGGGTTTCCATAACTGCCCTGTTGCCCATTTCCTGGGCCCGAGGATGTGGCTCATTCCCTTCTTCTGCTCAGCTCGACGTCACTTCTAGAAATGACCTCCCCTCTCGACCACCGTGGTCTCATCATGGTCCCTGGTGGCTCGCCTATGCCAATGGTCACCTCAGGGGCTGTGACAAGTGATCGGGCTGGTCCAGCCACCATTCCAACTTTGCATCTTCAGAACTGGCCTGAGGTCACCTGGAGGGCTGGGAATAGAAAACCCTGGGCAGATGTGGATTTGACGGTGGACAGGAAGAGGATGTCAGCTGTCAGCCAAAGCGAAGGTCCAGTCAGTGCCTTTGGGACTGTTCCCTTCACTGTCCGGAAAGCATTCAGCCCACAGTGAAGCCTGGGTCCTTTACCCTTGGGGAGAGAGGACTGGCTTGGTCAGAGGACTCCTTCCTCTTTCCCACTGTTGGGGATGCTGTTGTCACCATGCTGCATCTGGCCCTCTTCCAGTCTGTCTAGTCCCGCTGGGCGGGGGTTTCCTGTGATGTGCTGGGATCACAGGGGTTCAGGATGCTCTGAGTGCCCCAGCCTGCTCCAGAGGCTGTGGGTGCTCAGGGACGGCCCCCGACCCAAGGAAGGCAGTGGGCATTTGGAGAAACCAAGGGTGAGGGCAGGTCAGGGTCAGACTCTGAGGAACAATCAAAGCTTTGTGCAGATGCCGAGGGGCAGAAGCAGGAAGCCCGGGAACTTCATTACTGGGTCCATGTGTGACACAGGCTGCAGTGAGCAAGTTCAGTGGGTGACCTGTGGAGGTCAGCTCACAGCCAACAGAGCGGGTGCTGGGATACGCGTCCACTCGAGGAGGCAACAGCACGGTGGCTGTGGGAGCAGAGCCTGTCTTGGATGGGCCAGCTGGCGCCGGGGAGGACTTCCTGCTGGGTCCTCCACACATCAGGACGGGGACTCAGGGGAGAAGAGTGGTCCCTATTTTCTTGCACTACTGGTCGTTCTTGAGGGGGAAGTCTGGTGCCTATGCCCTTTACCCAAATGCTTTGCCATTTTTTAGGGCCCTCAGGTTGTTACCTTTGCAAGTGGATGTGGGTGTGGACAAGAGTCTGGCCTTCCATGAGGCTCTGCTGTGCAGGGCGCAGTGCTTCCCCAGGTCTTCTGGTGCGAGGACCGTCTTCATAGATGCAAGCACGGGTGACCCCATGCAATCCTGTAATTTCCTATTTCCTCCGAAACTAAACCCACACATCTTTTTACTTGTATAAATTCATTCATTATGGTACTGCCTACTTTGACCTCTTGGTCACTTTCATGGACTCACAGACTTGATTTTTTTTCTGAGTACACATTAAAGTGCACAGATAACTAATAAAGTAAAAAACATACACTAATTCATTTTATTGATGTATAAATTCACCGGCTTGCAGTGACCCGCAAGACCAACAGCGTAGAGATGGAGGCTTTTTCTCTCCCATGTGACAGTCTTTGCCTAAGAGGCCTGGATTGGTCGGGTGGCTCCAGCTATGTCATGTAACCAGGTAGATGCTGCTCTCTACAGAGCCAAGTATTGTATAGAAAAGAAACTGCAACAATTTCACATCTTTCCATTTTCCCAGAGTTAGTAATTTCCTTGTTCTTTTTATTTGCAAAATTTACTGACAGATACTTAGTTATTTCCAAACCTTTCATCTTTTAATCCACTCTAGTGCTTTCCAAGTGGCTTTAACCACAACCCATCATAAGAAATATATTTTACAAAGCGGCCCAGCATATGCACATACACCCACAATAAATACAATAAATACATATTAATCTCAAATTTCACAAAACAATATTCCTCTTCAGTATGAATGAAGCTCTCTGACGTTTTCTACTCTATGCTATTATTTAACACTGTAAGACGTGGGGTACACGCACTGAGCCGGTTTAGTTTGAGGAGCTGGGCTCAACCCTCAGGGTCCTGGCCCCCGGGGCTCCTGCAGCCTCTGTCCACAGCCCCCCTCCCCCTCACCCCACTGCCTGTGACCAACCCGCTCTCGGCTCTTTCTTTGCTCCTCTCCTGGTTGATTAACTTTTGATGGATTTCATGTCTTCTCTCTTCATTAATTTTCTGCTTTACGTGGGTCATTTTCAAATTGCTTTTTTATTGAGGAAAACAAAATTTTTACTGACTCTCCCGTATTTTTTTTCATTGTTTTTCCAGTAACAGAAATATGAAGGTGTAAAGAAATGACAACAGGAAGGAAGCAGGACAGCAGTTGGAGCTCAGACTCACGCGTGGATCTGGTTCTGCATGAGGCCCGCGATACCCGGATGGAAAGGGCGACATCCAGCTGTGCACGTCCTGGGCGCTCTCCCGATGATGGACGGGAACGGCCACTGTAGCCCCAAAGCAGAGCTTCTCACCCTCATTCTAATGACGTTTGGGGCAGGATAAGTCTGTTTTGGGAACTGTCCTGCGCATGGTAGGAGGTTTAAGCTGTGACCTTGACCTCTAACCTTGATGCCAGTAGCTTCGAACCCTCAGAGTTGCCACAA
>NW_004624790.1:6963860-6979854 GCF_000247695.1 Heterocephalus glaber | reverse complement strand
GGGACAGGAGGAAGGTTGTCTGCAGCCCTCAGAGAGCAGCACAGTTGTCCTCTTGTCCCTGCCGCTAGGAAGAGCTGTGAGGCCATCAGAGGTGGGGTCCTGGGCTGTTCAACAGCGCGACTTTGAGAGCTCCGACCCCAGTGTGGGGAGGCAGCACTGTGTGTGTGTGTGTGTGGTTACCCAGAGCACATTCTCCTGAAAGGATTTGCAACCGTCTTGAAATACTGTAGTATGTTGCCATGTGTGACAGGATAGTCATTGAGGGCTCTTCCTGAAGGGCGGCCTTGGTGGCCTGAGTGTGAGACAGGAGTCCACTGTGAGCATGCTTTCGTGACAGTGTGCGCACTCTCTCTCCCACCCAGATGCCACAGAGGGACCCCCCTGCCCTGGGTGGGGAAGCCTCTGGCTCTGAGGCTCGTCAGGTGGCCGTGCAGGAAGGACCATCCCTCTAGGGATGAGGAAGAGGAAGTTTTAGGGCCACAGAGCTGTGGGCGCATTTCCTCTGGTCCCCTGAATGCCACGAATGTTCCAGCCTGTGGAACATTCAAGCTGGGAACCACTTAGTCCCGAGAGCTTCTTTTCCCTTTTTTTTTTTTTTTTTTTTGCCAGTGTCACCTCCCCTGCTGGGCCTGCAAATACATCTGTGTGTCACTTTCTGGGCAGGGAGCGAGAGGACGAAGAGAATGGCATCTGCAAATCACTTCATGCCGGCAATAAGATTACAGAAAATCTCTTGAAAGTGGGGCTGCGTGACATGTTCAGACGGGTGAGGAACGCTGCTTCCAGCAGTCTCATCTTTGCTCTGCAGAGATTGGCCAACGCGCTGGCGCTGTTACCCACTGTCTCTTCTGCACCAGGTGTCGGTCATCACCTAAAACCATCCTCCCGGTCACAAGCTGTGGGCTCCCCAGGGGTGATCTGAGCTGGGGTTTGAGAAACCCTGATCATGGGCTTGATAATTTTTCTCTAAACTCAAAAATGCCCAGTACAAAGTATAGGTACACACATCCAAAGCTTTAAAATTTCCCAATTCTGTACCTCTATTTACCCAAAGAACACCTGCACCCACAAAAAAGGTGGTAGGGGAGTTGGAGGAGAAGAACATTTTCTTCAGCCTTGCAGAGTGATGTCCTCCCCTGGTGGCACATAGTCCTAATCAGTCTTGGAATTGGGTGGGATGTCACAGCGGGTGAGGTTGTGCGGGGAAGCTGTGCGTGCTGCTCCCAGCCTCATGTCTCTCACCTCCTCCATCTATCTCTCCGTCTCCTCGCTGTGGGTAGAAAGTGGGGTACAGGTCTCTGGGAAGCAGAGGATTATCCCCCATTTCCTTCTCTTCCAAAGAATGACGTGTGTGTGTGCGCACGTGTGGGTGTGTGCACCTGCATGCATGTGTGTGTGTGATATGGTGAGGCTGTCATGTAGGTGAGCTCGGGGTGGCCCTCTGGAGAAGGAAACTGACTACAAAGAAGGAAGGAATGGATCAGAGGGATTCAGAGGCCATCACAATAGGATTGGGTTAGAGAGGTGTTGGAGAAGATAGGACAGGAAATGCCCAGGGTTCCCGCATGGATCTGGACGGATGGAGCCACCAGGCACTGAGGCAGGGACACCTAGAGGGCTACTTTGGGGTAAACTCGTGGGGCCGACTTCAGGTGCCCATGGACACCCATGAGGACTGCAGGGGAGAACCCCAGGAGAGCAGCTCGGCTGGGCTGGGTGTGGTTATGGAGTCCTCGTGCGCCTGTCACCTCTGGTCATCCCAGCAGGATGAGCAGAGTGAAGTGAAGAGGTGGACTTGGTGGCACCTGAGGGACCCTGTCCTGGGCAGGGCAAGATGACAGACTGAGGAGACTGGCTGGTGGGCAGTCAGGGAGGGGGCCAGGCAGAGAGGGGAGCCCCTTCGGCGGCCCCAGGCCTGAGGGCTGTGGAAGGCAGGGTTTGTCGAGCCCCAGGAATCCTGCAGGGTGCAGGGAAGGGTTGCCAAAGGCGTGGCCACACTGCACACAGCAGGGGAGCATGGGGAGGAGCCTCCCCCTCCTGCCCTTGACCTCCAGCAGAAGCTCCTTTGGCTGAGGCCCACGGGATGGCAGAGGGCAGGCACTGGAGATGCAGCCCTCGGGCTCTAGTTCCCAGGACAGAGAAGAGCAGGGAAGGGACCTGGGCTGTGGGAGGGGGAAGAGGGTGACCCGGACAGCACCTGTGCCTTCTCCCCACCTGTGGCCAGAGGACCAGGCCCCTCCATGCCCAGCCCGGGCTCTGGGAGCACAGGGAGAGGCACAGCCTGGGCAGGGGCAGGAGTGGGCTTTGGAGATCTGGGAAGGACAGTGGAGAGGAGGGAGGTGGGCGATCCTGGGGGTTTGTGATGGAGAAGCGGAAAGAGGGACGCGCTGACAGGAAGACAGAGCTGGCACCGTGCTCAGAACTAAACATGGGTAATCCATTTATTTAATTTTTTCTTTTAGTGTGTCACTACCTCCACCCCCAGCTCAGCCTCTCCTGTTGTCAGGCGTACACATGAGGAAGAAGGTGACAAGCTTTTTGGGGACAGGCCACCCCCAGAAGATCACTTCAGGTGGAGATTTCTGTGCAGGTTAGTTTTTGAGGCATGATCTCCGCGGCTGTTACCGTCTTGGTGGGAGATGGAGTGGCGAGATTTTTCAGCTATTAGTAAAAGAAGGCCATGGACTGTTTTCACTTTTGGAGCTCATTGGGATTCTTTGGGGACAGTACATTTGACAGCAGCTCTATCTGGCCAGATAAAAATGGAATACTTAAGCGCAAGTTCTAAGGAGAGTTCGGCTGCAGGAACACAAGCGATGGCAGTACTCAGAGACTAGAATCGCAGAACAGGAAGCGTGTTATTTTCCACAGCCATAACACAGTGCCGCAGGCCGGGGGCATAAATGACAGCATTCTGGAGGCGGGAAGTTAAAATCAGCCTCGTGGCTCGCTGAGGGCCATCTCTGCCCTGTGTCTTCACACGGTCTTCCCCTGCACAGGTCCGCATCTCTTCTCATGAGGACACAGTCCCCCTGGGACAAGGTCACTCTAATGACCCCGTTTCACTCTCACCGCTCCTTGAAGACCCTATCTCCAAATATTCTGAGTACAAGGAGTGAGGACTTCATGTACAGATTTACGGGCGGCTGTTACAGCCCACAGCCACTATTTTTCACGAAAAGAAGTCTTTCCCTTCTTTTTGAAGGATCCTGGCTCACACCGAGATCTCTATGTCATGGTTCTTAGAGTCGATAATCAAGCTGTCAGGAAGAATTTTCTGAGCACTTCTTGTTCTCAGACTCAAGAACAGTGGACGGTGCTAGGAGAGTTAAGAATGAGATGCTGCTTTCACAGCACATATGGTCTAGCTGGAGAGATAAAAATACTTAACCTACAAGAGAAGGCTGTGCTTGGAGAGCCGCAGAGATGGTTCTGGCCGGCAGAGCCGTTGTCTTTAGCTTCTTTAGGAGTATGCCGTGTTGCTCCCATACTGGCTCCGGACTTCCCATTTGGCCCACGTGTCATTGAGAATTAGCTCATTCCTGTCCCAGTGACTCAGCACTAAAGCAGCCATCAATTTCAGGTTTAAAATTAACGCGAAATGCAGAAGAGACAATTCAGCACTGGGCGAAGGTAAGCAGCAAGCACATTTGTCAACTTAAAAACCATTTTGGAATGAAATCATCCTTGGAAAGCTGGAAACTGGAGGGAAGGTCTGCTAAATCTGCTGCTAGTGCAAAAAAAATTATGTATCTTGAAACTCTTTAGGGATATTTTATCAAGGGATCTGGTCCTGGAGATGTTATTTTGGGGAACCATCTGATACCAGCTGATGTGCTTCTATTTAGCATTTCACTGACTTTGAAAATCACAGCACCCAAATTACAGTCTCTAAGTGAAGAAGGGAGTAGGTCTGATTAATGTATTCACATCTATACTCATCTCATTCTTGTCTTACATGATGTGTGAAAATGATGCCAGTTATTTATTTTATTTGGAAGAAAAGATGAGAAAATAGGGATGTGGGATCACCCAGGTGAGCTGGCTTTTGTCTGCGTATTCCTGCTGCTCAACCCAGTGGCAGTGGTCACTGCACGCTGGCCTGACTCACAGAGATGACTGTGAACTTGCCTGGTCTGCTTTGGAAGGAAGCACAGCTGTTCAAGGCATCCAGCGGTCCCTTTCCCAGTTGGGGAGAGCAAAGCCCACCTGACGAGCCCACCCTGAGGTACTTTAGCGTGGGACAGTTTCTGCTCCGTCAGAGGTTACGGCTCCCTGAGGAGATGATTTCCACCAAGGGCTCAGGAAAGAGGAACTGTCCTTCATGATGTGTTTTCAGACAGGCACTTCTTTCCCCAAATAGCTCCATAGTTTACCCAATTCAGGAGCCCTAATGATTCCTCTTTGGGCTAAGGCAATGAACTCTCTCGGGACCTCTGTGGCAACCACTTCCAAGACCAGTCCAGAGTTCACGAGCAGTGCTGAGGCCTCTGCTCTCGGATCGGCAGGACCTCTCTGGGTTCCGGTGTGTCTGACTCCATAGGGTGCTCAAATTATGATCTTAAGTGATTACCTGTAGATACTTCTGTGAGGTTAAAATTGTAACCACATACACTAGGCAGTTAAACATGGAGAAAGAATATTTTATATCTTTTCGTAAACTGCTCACAGGTAATGCTTCCTATCTTTGACCAGTGTCTTCCAAAGTGTAGGGAATCATTACCACCAGTCTCATCAGTATCACCATCACCTTTGTCATCATTGTTTCGGCCACAATCTGAATCAACAATTGCCATTCTGAGCTGGAAGACGTAGGAAAATGATTTTGTAAAGCAAATTTCTTGTGAAATAACAAAGCCAGCCAACCATATTGGCAATAAATCAACTAGTGAGTTTCTTGGAAATAACTTCTAAGTCAGCTAAGATTTCAAATATGCTAAACTGATCTTTATTATGACAGTTCTGGAGGCTACTTTTTGGAAAGGACGAGGATGCAAGGCTTAAAAATAGCCCTTGTCATATGAAAGGAGTTGGTGGAATATTTGACATAGTCTGAAATTTTGATGTTCAGAGTGGATGGGAGAGAAATGAATCACCTTCAGAGAAAACAAATACCAATTCCCAGAGTGTTCTCTTGCAGTGGGGCCACTCAGATGTGCTGCACTTTGAATCCATCCAAATCTGCTGGGTTGTCACAGAGTTTAAGAAGCCAAATCAAAGGAAGGGGGCCTTTCACTTCTGTTCTTACCTATACAGCCACCATTGTTCCTTCTCTCCATCAAGCAGAGACTTCAAAGGTTGTTCTGAAGCTTGATCAGGTATTATGCTGCCAATAAAATCAGGCAGCTGCTTAGCGGGAGAGGAATGAAAACTAGGCCGCCCAAGCAGTTCTGTGAAGGAAAGCAGTGTGAAACAATGTCCCAATGTCCTCCAGGGAGTTTCCTTTGCACCCACTGTTTAGTTGAATTGGGCTGATTTAGGAGCCATTTGTGTCTGAACTAAATCACATTTTGTAAGTTCTGCTTTGTCTGAGGCTGAAGCTGCAGAGTGCTTTTGCTTGGGTCCCCCAGAGACAGAGCCTGGGACAAGCACTGTGGTTAAATCCATCAGGGATGTGATCCCAGGAACCTAAGAGGTGGACTGGAGACATCAAATAGAGAAAGAAAAGAAGCCAAGCCTTGAATGCATTTTGTGTTAGTTACTATGTGTTATTAAATAAAGCTCCAGAGTTCTGAGACTCTTTCAAGCTAGAGGTGGAATCTCTGCCCTCTCTCTTTGCTTTTGACTTTCAACTAGTGAAAGTTGTGTGATGTGACTTCTAAGGCCAGGAAAAAAAAAGTCATTCAGCTTCTACTTGATTTGTTAGAACATTTGCTCTTGGAATTCTGAGCTACCCATGCAAGAAAGTTGACCACTGGGGGCTACTATACTTTGAGAAACCCTAAGCCACACGAGGAGGCCACACTTAGACCCTCTGCTGGAGAACCCTAGCCGAGCTTGTCCTTTGAGCCACTCCAGCAGACACCACAAGGTGAATGAGGACATTTCCAGGTGCTTCAAGTCCCCCGTGCTGTGACCACCCCAGCCTTCAGCTCTTTCCTGCAGAGGCCTCAGGCACCATAGAGCTGCATCCTATCTGGATTCCTGATCCACAGAACCAATAATGAGAATGTGGCTTTTGTTTGATGCCACTAAGTTATGGAGGTGGTTTGCATGCAGCAGTGGACCACCAGGGTACACGAGTGGGTCACTGGGCTGGGTACTTTCCCAGGAACCAGGTAGAATGGGCGTCCTCATCTTGCTGAGATCCTGCATGGGAACCGTTGTCCTATGGACTCCAGGCCCTCACCCATCCCAAGCTTGAGCTACTTATGTTTATTTTTTGAACTCTGTATGGACTTTTTTTCTCCAGATATTTGCAAAGATATTTACATGACTCTCAGATCTGTGTACAAATGTCTTCTTCTCAGGGAGACTTTTTCTCTCTGTCCCTGTTAAATTGCACCCCCACCAGCACTTCTTTCCCCTGCTTGCTTTATCTCCACGACACCCAACACCCTTTAACAAACTGCAAAATTTACTTAATTATTTGAGTTACTTCTTTCTTCCCCTCGTTAGAATCTAAACTCCCTGAGGGCAGTGAGACTATTTGCTCATTGATGCCTGAATGACTCCCAGGAAGTGTCTGCATGTAGCAGGCCCTCATAGACAGGAAGTGAGATGGAGCAGACAGGAAGTGAGATGGAGAATGCTGGGCCGGAAGAGGAGCCTGTCGGGGTCACAGGTGTCAGTGAGGTTGGTCCCGGAAGGAGGAGGATGGGCTGTTAGCTGCAAGTGTGAAAGGAGGGAAGGGTCAACTGTGGAGACCCTGAGGGGACTGGAGACCAAGTGGCTGGAGTGGTGTGGGTGGCAGTGACACAGCAGGAGGCTGCAGAGATGCAGGAGCCTTATCATGCAAAGTTTGGGGTCATCTGAGGCCCCTAGAAATGTGGACCCCTCTTTAACCACTGCAGTATTGAACTAACATTTCCTAATTATCTATTCATTATAATGATCAGGTTTTGGGTCTTTCCCAGTTCCCCGAGATCTTTTGGGATAGAACAGGCCCGGGGCACCTGCCCCTCTTTGATACTGAGTGCCACTCCCAGCAGCATTCATCACCGGCACATGTGGTCAAACTGAACTTGGGTCCCTTAGGAAGCAGCCTAGGCAAAGGATCACCCCACCTACCCATGGGTCAAGGAACAAGCACAGGAGGTGTGTCTGACATTGAGGCAATGTATTTTTTTTTTTTAATTTTGAGACATGGTTTCACTATGTAGTTCACAGTGCCTTTGAACTCATTATGTAGCCCAGGGTGGCCTCAAACTTGCAGAGATCTTCCTGCCTCAGCCTCCCAAGTGCTGGGATTACAGGCATGCACCACCATGCCCAGCTCCAAGGCAACATGTTTAGGGAGTTGGCACAGACATCTGCTGTTTGCCTGCTTAGCATCTATACCCTGTCTTCAACTCTCAGCTCCAGCTTCCTCTGGGAAGCCATCTCCCATCTGCCTTTCTGGGGGTAGCGTGGGTAGCAGCTTTACCCAGGCCCCTGTCCCCCACAATTAGTCCATGTCACAATATGCCATAGCAGGGCCCTTTCAAAGGCTGCTGGGCAGATGATGATCCAGAGCTAGGTATGCTCGGCCCTCCCTCTTCAGCCTTTTCTTCATTCACCAAGAGTCACACGGTGCCTCTTCCCCAGCAAAACTCTGGAGGGGTCATGGGAACATGCACACAGAAGGAGAGTGATGTTTTGCTGTGTCAAGAGACTGGTGAGGGCTTTCCTCCTCCTTCCTGTGACTCGGCTGTTCCAAAGAGCCAAGTCTTGTGTTAGAAGTGTGAGACTGAGAACCCTTCTACAGCAGCAAGGGTAGATTCAAACCAGAACTGTCAGAACATTTGGTCCTCTTGGCCATAGATACTGGTTTAAGGATGGCCAAAGTGCCCAGACAGAGCTGATGACATTCAATTCTTCACTGAAACAGGGGGCTGATAAAATCGTGTTTCTGGTGGGGTTTCTGGATCTTCCAGGACCCAGGCCACACGAAAAGGCTACCCAAGAATGAGACTTATAGAAGGAAGGAAAGGCAGACCCAGGGATGGGGAGAAAGGCTGTCTGGATTTGAAAGCCTGGATTTAGCCATGCCCGAAGCTAGATCCATATTCATACTTTCAAGACACAAGCTAGTAAATTCTTTTGGAATCATTTGATTTGATTTCCTCCACTTAGAAACTAGAATGCTGATTAACACAGAGACAAGCCTAAAAAGCTCTGTGATGCACTGATAGATGAATGAGAACTTCAGCTGCAAGATTGTCCAGAGAATACTTTCACTGATAAAAACAAAATACTGCTGTCTTAGTTGTTTTTCTTGTTGCTGGGACAAAATACCCGGCACCCAAAGTTAAGGAAAAAGTTTATTTAGCTCACAGTTTGTAGAGGTTTCAGTTCATAATCAGCTGGCTCCAAGGCAGAGTGGCACAGCAGACAGGCATTGTAGAACAGAAACAGTTCATGGTGGGCAGAAGTCAGCAAGGCAGCAAGCTACAAGCAACTGACCCTCATTCTGTCCCTTACATCTTGTCCACGCTACCACACCCTTAATCCTAGCACTGCATCCTTGATCCCAGCGTCACATGCTGTAGATCCAGCCACCTCCAAAAAGCCCCACCTGTGACTGCATAAGGGACATCTAGACACATGCAATAACAACTGCCCTCGACATGGGGTTGATTTAGTCTTCCATCTTCCTGTTGTTCTCACTTCTGCAGGCTTTGGTTTGGATCCTGAGCACTAACTCATCCCCTGAGGGTGTGGAAATCCAGCAGAGGATTCCTATGAATATGGAAACTCCCCAGGCTGAACCTCACCTGACACATCCTTAGTACCTATCATTTCCTGAAATAAAAGGCAAAGAAATACAATGTGCGTAATTCTCAAAGTTGGGTAGAAAAAGATAAAAATTTAAATGTTTAATTTTTTAAAAATTTCAAATGACTATTGTTTGGTTTTGACTTTTTTTGTTGTCTACACTTTTCCTTCTCACTGTGAAGCCAAAACATTCACTCCAGTTTAACTTTAATTCCAGCTGGCCCCACTGCCTACTAAAAAGACATAAGAACATGATATGTTCAAGGTTACCAACAATGCTCTGGATATTTTCTGAAAAATTGTTTTGGCTTTGGCAAGATTCAGAATCCATAAACACATTTTGTTATGCATTCTTTTAGTGTTTACATATTGCTTTAAAAAACAATGATTTTTCTTCTGGTTTAGTTATGTTCACGCTTTTCCTTATTTGTCTCATAGTTTGTTGCCACACACAACAAAATTGTTTAAGAGGAAAGAACAATTTATAACCGCATCCCCACTGGCTCCTAAATAAGCATATTCCATCAATAGATACATCACTATTAGTGTATGAGATCTACTTTGGTCCAGAGGCATATGAATGAATCTTGGCAGGAACTATGGCAATGTGTAAATCTTTGGGGAAAAAAGACTTTCAAATAGTCATCTTCCATGAGTGCTTTCCATAAGTCACAGTTACAGGGCCTTTCCTTCCCTCTCCTCTTCTTCCTTCCTCCCTCCCTCCCTTTTTCTCCTTCCCTCCCTTCCTGCCTTCCTTCCCTTCTTTCCTCTCTTTCCTCCCTTCCTTCTTTTCCTTCCTCTTTTCCAAATTGCACTTCCGAGAAGACATGGTGTCTAACGAAGGCCACAGAGTTTTCCAAGCAGAACTACAGCTGGACTAATAAAAACTGTGTCCTTGATTAAGTATTGGAAATCTTGACATTTCTTGCTGGTTAAATTATTTCCAGTGTACGGAACAGGTGTGTGTAGGAGGCTGGGTTGAGTGAGTGGCTTATTTCTATCCACGTGTCAGCCTTGGAGGATTCTGTCCAGATGTCAACCTCCAAGGTCCTTTGTCCTATGGTGCAGGACAGGGTTGTGCAGCTCCTTGCTGTGCTCAGCTCTGTCAGGCAGCCTGGGGTCAGTCCTCAGCCTTCCTGGGCTCAGGGCTCTTCCTCACTCAGCCCCAGGGCCATTACATTTGCTAGTCCTTCCTGCTGGTCCTGTGATTGCTGCCCCATGCCCTCGTGTTCTCTTCTCCAGGATCCCCTCCTCAGAGACCTCTGGCCTTCCTGGCTAGGGAAGCCCCTGCAGGCTTTCATCACATTTCTCTTCCTTTTCTCTCTTCGTGTCTTTCCCTTGTCATTTGTACCCCCAGGAGCCTCACAAGAGAAGAGCCTTCTCCTGCCTGATTTGCATAATGAGGCTGAGCCAGGGTATCCCCTGCCCTAGCAGGAGAGGTGCCCAGTGGTATCGTGGGCATCAGGTGGGGTGTGGCTAAGGGGGAAGGGGATGACACATTGCTCAGGAAAACAGGGACAAAAGACACAAAGCCATCCAAAGGTGATTAAAGCAATGCTGTCAGCAGAAGCAGAGCTGGTGTTGGGGGACAGTGGGACAGGAAGCCCCATGAAGAGGGGAAGGGTAGGCTTGTGAAGGGCTGAGTCCCGAGCTGATGGTCGCTCACGGTAAGCTGCAGGCCAGAACAGGGGAGAGGCCAAACCTCTAGGATTTAAGGAAAGCAGCAGCAGCAATGGCTCTGCAGCTGGAGAGGCTCAAAGGGAAGTCAGAGCATATGATTCCCAGCCAGAATCTTCCCATGGCCTCTGTATTCCATTCCTAGTTTGACTGTGAGCTATTGCCCCAAACTGGGTGGCTGCAAGCAGAATTTCTCTGAAGACTCAGGAGGCCAGAGGTCTGAGATCAAGCTGCGGGTGGGGCTGGTTCCTGCCCTGGCCAGGGAAGGGGATGGATCTGCTCCAGGCCTCCCTTCCAGCTTCAGGTCATGGGCAATCCTGGGTGTTCCTGGGATTGTAGATGCCTCACTCCAGCCTTTGCGTCTGTGGTCACATGCTGGTCTCCCTGTGTGTCTTCACCTGCCTTATTAGGATGCTAGTCATTATATTTGGGACTAGGCACAAGGGGTGAGGCCTGGGGCAGTCTGCGCCGGGAGTTGGGGAGCAGGAGGCCAATGTGTCTGGAAAGAGGTGGACCAGGGCACTGTGGGACCCCAGGTCAGAGAGGGGATTGGAATGGATCCATGTATGAGGAGGATGCTGGTTTTCTCTGGGCACGACCAGAGCCTTTGGAGAGAAGGGGGTTGTGCTCTGACTTGTCTAGATGGACCCTTGGACCATGTGTGGACACAGATGGGGACCTAGGGCAGAAGCAGTTGGGCCCAGGAGAATGGAAGAGGAAGGGCCAGGAGGGCACCACTGTGGCTCTGAAATGCTTTAGGGTTCGTATCTGAGGTGGGGTTGATGGGATTTGCAAATGGATGGACTAGAGGGAGTCCGAAGAAAGCATGAGCAAAGCAGAGAGGACCCCAGGATCTGGCCGGGCAGCTGGGGGCACCAAGGTCTGTTGAAGAGGGGTCTTTCACTTCAGCTGCAGGGATGTCTCCTGTGCTGTCCCTGAGTGAGGCAGCCCGACTTTGTTCTTGTCTCTGAGGGATAAAGGTCAATGTCACAGCAGCTCTGCTCTGATGCCGTCTTCAAGCAGAGATCTTCATATTCAGTGAGAAATCTGCACTGATGAAATTTTCATTAAAGAAACATTATCCCTCTCACTCCCCTTGTTAGTCTGTGGCTTTGACGATCAGGCTAATTTGGGTCTGACGACCCAGTGATCTACACATCGGAGCATTATTAAACATTTAGATGAGCAGGGATATGTCAGGGCTCCCTCTCCTCCCTCGGCTGGAGCATGGGGGGTTGGGGGGGCTCTGCTAATGATCACAGTGAAGCCGGGGCCGTCGTGCCTATCAGAGAATTATCTATAGACTGAGGGCACTCTGGTCCCTCTGCCTACAACGGAAATTAGCTTGGCTTGCAGGGCATGCGACTTAATTGATGAAATGCATCAAAGAAAAGTCCAGTCTTGGACACTGCTTTACATAAAATAGCACCTATGCCCGAGCAAGTACCTCCCCCTGGAAACGTCACACCTGCCCCATCTGCAGTGTGGGAGGGCTGGGCGGGTGGACACTTAACGAGGTGCCGTGGGTGGAGGCAGCTAAAGGGGCCCTGTCAGCAAACTGGTTTAATGACCGTTTCTGTGGCATTGGTGATCTCAGGTGATCCAGGTTGAAGGTGTGTTATGGTGTCTAATTCCTCCAAAGATCCTGAGTTAGATATTCTTATCATTCTTACCTTACAGATGGGAAAACTACCAACCAGTATTAGATAACTTGCGAGGCATCACCTGCTTGTCAGGAGCAAAGGCAGGATTTGAACCCAGCTGGCCCGGCTCCAGAGACCTTGCCATGAATCTCTGAACCAAACTGTTTATTATTATTATTTTACTGTTATTATTATATTATTGGAGGCACAGTGTTTTTAAAATTATCAGAATTTTGAACTGTGTATTTTCATGTCAGATATAATTGGTTTTCTGGAAAAATTGCTCCGTCAATGCTCAGCCCGCGTCCCACCTCTCCACAGGCATCTCTACCCACACTCCTGCAGAGTGGGATGTCTTCCTGTCTACCTCTGTCCCCAGCCCAGGGTTTCCCATCACCATGGCTGAATGTCCTCTGTCTTTGATCATTGGATTCACTCTGTTTTAGGGAGCTGAGATTGCTTGACTTACCTGCCTTGTCCTGGCAGGCATTTGGGTTTGTAATCTCTAAGCTGTGTGTGTGTGTGTTGCTAGTCCTTGCCATATTGCAATTTTTGGTTTCATGAGAAACTAGCAACTGAAACAATTTACCATTTATTTAGGTAGGATATAAGGTGAATCTCTCCAAGCCCAGATTTCCAAAGGAACACTTAGCAAAAATGAGAGAGAGAGAGAGAGATCCAGAGACAGAGAGAGATACAGAGACAGAGAGAGGAGGAGAAGGAGAAAGAGGGAGGGAGGGAAAGAGGGAGGGTGAGAGAAATTGACTGAAGGCTTCCAAAGTCAACCCAGGCTGCCAGGACTTTGCGTGTGCGTGTGTGTGTGTGTGTGTAGGGTATCCACTGTCCCTGAGAAAAGCAGACTGCGCTGAGGGGAGCCGAGCACGTTACCTCTTTTCTCTTTGAGCTACCTGCCAGTGTGTAAGTGCAGAGTGGCTGAGGAAGCAGAAAGCAGCGGCTCTTCACAGGTCTGGGGAGACCAAGGCTGACATTCAAGATAAGAAGCAAGCCAGAGTGAGAGGGACAGAAACAGCACAGCAGGTGGAATCTTCAGCAGCACTTTCCCTTCAGAGGTCTTTGTTGATGTCGAAGCTCCACAGAGGGAGATGCTCAGAAGCCGAGCTGCAAAGCTAAGGGGTTAGGAATAGTTTGTACAACTACCCTGATTTCTGAACAACAAACAGAATTCAAGGCTCAACAAACAGGAGTTCAGGAAACACATACAGGTCTTTTGTTTGAGACCTTTGAAGGACTTGCCCCAGGAAGAAGGACAAACAGAAGCCTCATGTAAGGACAGAAAATCAACTTTAAGTATTTTAACCCCAGACTCAAATCTACCCCTGCAATAGTGGCTTCTAGAAGATTTTTACTAAGAAAAAGACGATAAAATGAAAAGACACTGAATTTTTCAAACAGTACATCCAGCACTCATAAAAAGGTTAATAGACATGCGGTGGAAACGGCCAAATGCTAAAGTGGTGGAAAAAAAGACAACAGGAAAAGATCCACAGATGGTTAGTTATGGAAATGACCAGAGACAGACTTTGCAATAACTTAGAGATATGATAAAAAGCAAAATGAAAAGGTGGAGCCTTTTATCAGAGAAATGGAACTCATACAGTAAGAATCAGATAGTCTCATACTGAAAAATAAAATAACTAAAATGAAAATAGAGTGATGTAGCAATCATTTAGATATGGCAAGAGACATTTTAAAAAATATCCAGGTCGAATATGGAATAAAAACTTTGCAAAACAGAAAAGAACATTAGAAAATATGGAATACTCTGAAAAGATATAAAATATATCCTATTGAAATTCTAAAGCGAGAAAATATGTTGCAGAGCCATTATATAAGGGATGTCCTTGGGATGTTTCAAAGCTGGTTAAATACATCAAGTCATGATTAGAAAGCTACTAGCATGATAATATTGTGGACAGCTAAGTTAGTCAGAAAATATTATAAGGCAGTTAGGCTGGGCCCTCAGCACAGAAGACAATCGAGATACATTCACTGAAGATCAGCATTATAAAAAGAGAAGAAGTACTACACTCACATACTTCCCCTAGAGATGAATAGCAGTGATTGATTTTCTAAATAGGCATCAATCACCTTAAGTGGGAACTGAAATCTCCCTAGTCTATTCCTTTCCGGAAACTCCTTGTTCATTCTGCGTACACTTCCTATGTGACCGGTTTTCCCATTTGATCCCCATTTAATCAATATTACCTGGGCAGCTGTACTTACAATCTTATTGGTTGATTATGGTTTTGTCCCATCTCATGCCCACCTTGTGATTTTCCATTGGGTTTTATTGGTTGACTATAATTTTGTCTCACCTTGAACCCACCTCATCTTGTGGCTTTGCCCAATAAAAAACTTCTGAGAAGCAGGTGGGCAGGAAGCCCACTTTTCAGTCCCCCTTCTGTCTCTCTGAGACAGAAGCTTTCTTACTCTCAATCTATTTTTCCTACTCTTAACCTCCGTTGTTCCTAGAATTCATTCTTTGATTTTAGAGAACACAAACTCAGCATTTCAGATATCTAGTAGGTTGGGAGTTGTAATATTTCCCTTATTTGGATTACTTGGTGCCCTATATCAATAATAACAAGAAGATATACATATCTTCACATTGTAGTCTGACACCAACCAACGAAATACAGAGAAAAATCTTAAGTTCAGGCCAAACAACAAACAAAAAAGCCACACATTTCCTTCAAGGAAGAAACACTAAACAACCAAGTTCTTAGCAGGAACAGTGGAACCAGAAGCCATCAGAATGACAATGACACTGACTGATGTGTTGAAAGAAAACAACAGCCAATCTGCAATTTTATACCCACCACAAATACACTTTGAAAGTGCAGATGAAATAAAGGCATTTTTGGAGAAGCAAAATTGAGATAATTTACAGCTAGCAGATCTGCGGTAAAGTAAACACCAACAGTAATTCTTCAGGCTGAAGGGAAATGATTCTAAATGCAAGTGTAGAGATGATGGAAGGTAAATATGTGGGTAAATACAGTGAGTTCACAAAAGAGCAAGAATCAGGTCCTTGGGGCTTACAACACATGCAGGACTAAATTGGGTGATGATGACACACATATCCTCAGGTTGTCCAGGGAGTGGTGACATTCTAATCTAGGACAGACCCTAATGAGTACGATATGTTATAATCCCTAGCATAGGCACCATCAGAAAGAGATCTAAATGAACACTGTCACTGAAGTTCACAGCATGGCCTAAAAACACTCGATAGTATTAAATAAGACAGGAAAAGACATAGATGATACATGGGGAAAGCTAATGATAAGCAGACTTAAATTCTGTGAATAATCACATTAAAAGTAAACAGAAGGGCAAATCTTATTTTTCCCCTGTAAAGAAAAATAAGGCCGTTTGTCATCTACAATGAAGTGTTTGCAAGGTGGACGTTCCTATGGGTCACCTGCAGATCTGTGACAGTGTTTGATTCCTGGGGCTCAGTTTTGGTACTTCAGGAGTAGAGATTGAGAATCCAAATGTTTAACAGGCTTAGACTGCTTCCAGGGGAATGGTAATCTCTTATATAGAATGCAAAGGACAGGGCCAAGGGATAAACTGTTAGGGTTCTAGTGTAGTTGTTGGGGAGATCAGAGCTTAGCGAGGGACAGATGCAAGTGCACAGATTACTGCAGTGCAAGAAACTGTGAAATAACTGTGTGCACTGAGGGACCTTTGCCCTCCCCCAACAGCCTGGGCGGAGGCATCAGTGCTCTTCC
>NW_004624790.1:6950169-6962665 GCF_000247695.1 Heterocephalus glaber | reverse complement strand
CCCCAACCTGAAGATGTGCTCACAGGGAGCGGTGGGTTATGGGAAGGGCAGAGAATTTCAGAATGGCGAGTGATGGCTACGTAGAAAATGAAGGAAGTGGGAGAAGATGAAGAAATTACTCATTTTAGAGAAAATAAAACCAAAACAACAAAACATTTGAAAAGGGTGATTAAATTTTACATCACATGCTCAACTGGGGATGCTTTGTACCTATATGTGTATAAACCTGGCAGAATTCTCCCCAGCCCCAGATTTATGAGGTATAATTGACAAATAAAAATTTCATGTATGTTAGGTGTGCAATGTAATGCAGTGAGAAATGATCACCAAGATCAAGTTCATGAACAAACCCCACCACTGCACATACTTAACATTTTTCTTTGGTGCCAAGAATACTTAAGATCTACTCTCTTAGCAAATTTCACGTATGCTATCTTTCAATGCAAGTACACAGTACTTTAACATTAACGATTGTCTCCATGTTATACATTGGGTCTCTAGCGTTTATTCACTCATCCCAGAAAGTTCTTGCCCTTTGGATCATCTCTCCATGTTTATGTACCCCTTGTTCCTCATACCCATGAGGTCTTGATGTGACTCTCCCAAGGGAGGCAGAGGGATGATGTATGGGTGGATGGTGCTGGTCTGAGAACTAAGTTGCCAGGACTGTTTTATAGCAGGAAGGCAGTGAATAATGAACTAGAAAAATGAACAAGTAGCAACATAATCATATTATTTAGAACTATAGTTTGAAACTCATGGAAACAATAAAACTGCTGAAAACGTTTGTTTCTGGAGAGCAGAAATCAGTGGTGGGGTGGGGGCGGGATACTGTAATTTTTCATTAACAGCTCTATGAGCCTGCCTCCTACATGATTTTGAGAAAGATTATAAAAGAATATATATGTTTGATTTTATATATAAATAAGAACATGCTACGCCATTTTCCTAATTGCTTTCCTCGCCCAGGGATATGTTTTTGAGATTTCCTGTGGATACATATAGTTTCAAATTTCTTTTATTTACTACACAGTGTTCCTCTGTAATATCACTGCTACAAGTGTCTCTCATCTGCATGATAATAAATGTTTCCCAAGCTTTCTCTCCTATTGACAAAACTATAGAGAACATCTTCGTACCTGGGCCTGTGTGTATCTGCGTGAGGGTTTCCAATTTCGATTCCTATGACTGCCACTGTCAGATCAGAGAGATCTACAGCTTAATTTTAATGGAAAATGTCAAGTCCCCAAACTCTTTTCCAAAACAACTTGATAACAAAACACGTTTTTTTAAAAAAATCTGTCTGACTCTAGCCAGATTTTCTTCTTGCTGTTGTTTTTTCCTCCTATGCTATGTTTCGCTGAGAATTTTAGGGTTGATTGCCTCCACCATATGTCTACTCAACCTCTCTGTATCTCTGTTTATTTCTTCCACAAACACTGACTAATTAACTGTTTTTCCAGGCTGTAGCTGTGACATGAGCTACACGGTGGCAGAGGGCATAGTCTCTGTCTCAGACAGAACCAGAGCTGGGAAAGAGACCTGTGAAGAGATGGTAGAACAGGACAAGGAAGAACAGCCCAAGAACTGAATGCCAGGGGAGCCCAGATTGGAGCAACTGTCTGGCCTTCAGCTTAGATATGGCAATTCTATCCAGACGTCTCTGAGCCAGAGTCATCAGTGTGTCTCTCTTGTCACTCCCATGCCCAATCTGGCAACAAATCCTGTGGGTTTTACCTTTTTTTTGGGTACCAGGGATCAAACTCAGGACCTTGTGCTCACAAGGCAGGCAGCGGCACCACTGAGCTAAATTGCTGGCCCATGGGTTCCACCTTTGAAGCACAAAGGATGGGTTCACTTGACATGTTCCACCATCACCTCTGTGGTCCAACTGACATTGTCTCCCACCCATTTCCCAAAGGGAGCTCCTCACTGGTTTCCTTGTTCTCCCCTGGCTGTTCACAGACTGTCTTTTCCTCACAGGGGCCCAGAGGATCTGTCAGCAGATGACTCACTGCTCCTCCGACCAGGCCCTGTAGGATCTCACTTTCCCTGGTGCCTCCCACCTGTTCTGGAGCCAAAGACAGATTCTGCTGACTGGATCTCAGACCACCTTGCCCCTCAGACTCAGGATAGTTGAGGCTCAGGGCATGGCCTTCTCTTCCAACAAAGACCAAGTGAATGAGGAAGTGGCGCCATTTCCCTCACTGTGAACACTGTTACTCTAGAACGGTGACTATGTCATGGCTCTGGGTGGCCCCTTTGGTGTTCCCTACAGAATCATCAGACTTCTTGGAGTGGCAGTTTTATGCACTTGATGAGGAAAACTCAGAATGATGGAGACTCGCTCATCTTGGTCACCCTACAGGTGAAACAAGGGCAGAGCTATCCTATTAGGATGGAGCTGACAGGAGGCTAAAGATTTCAGTGGAAGGGTTCCCCTCTCAGCCTCCGGTCTGAGAGGCTTTCTCTGAGGGCATCAGAGACCAGGCCCAACCTGTGGGAGGGCTGCTTCCTGGGGACCTGCGGGACCTCCAGACAGGCTGGCCATGCATGGCTGGTTCTTAGGTTTCAGTTGTGGAGACCGAAGGACGGAGACAGAAAGCCATGCAGTAGTAGAACTTCCCAGCTTGCATGTGGCATCTCCATCCATCCGATCCATTTATTGTCTTTCAGTCTTATTAGGGAATTTTTTATATTAAACAGAGCCTATTTAAAGCACCACAGCTATTTTATATATTTTTCTAGTTTTAATTTTATTTTTAATTTCACAAGCAATATAAAAAATAGTCTTATTAAAACTGAAGCAATTTGGAAGTTTATAGGCTAAATACCATTCCTCTATTCATGTATAATCTTTAACATTATTCCAGTATGCATTCTTCCACGCTATTTTCTATACATGCAGCTCTATAACTGTGAGTATGCAAATATACATATGCATAAGAGATGCATACATATAAATGTTATTCTTTCTCAACTTTTTTTTTTTTTACATAGTGGATGCCTTGGATATAATTCTCTGTGGGTATACACTGGTCGACCTTACTTCTTTAAATGACTGTAGTAGAACACAGTATGGATGGGGCCATATTTGATTTAACTATTGTGTTGCAGATATCTATTTTCCACTTATTTGTATTCATTTATTTACTTACAAATGTTATAAATATTATCATAAAGAACACCTTTACCATTTAAATGGCATCTTTTGCTATGTAGATGTTTTAAAATTTAATGTAGTCAGTGGTAAGAGAAACATACACTTAACTGACTTAGGTAAAGGCAAAATGTATTATTGATGGAACTGAAAAGCTCAGAAGTAAGACTTCAGGTGCTGGTGGATTCAGGGGATGAAATAGTGTCATCAGGATTGTTCAGTTTGGCTCTGTTCTCCTCCATGACAGTGTCATTCTTGGGCTCTATGGAGTATTAATGGATTCTAGTAGCTCCAGACTATTCAACTTATGATTTGCCTAGATTTTTAAAAACTCAGTCTAAAAAGTGGCTTAAATACTAGTTCCCCTACCAGGTTAGACATACATGACAAGCCTGTGTCGTCAGCTGCAAACATGATCCAGCAACTCTTAATGTAAGGTTCTGAGTAGCTTTCTGTGTAATTCTCTTAGTGCTTTTGGTATAGTGCTCAAATGGCTGCCGCATCTCTAAGCACATTGTGGGCATGCAACAGCATCCAGTGAAGGTAGGAAAGGAGCCTGCTCACCAGGCATACCTCTCATTTTTACCAGATGGGGCAAATCTTTCCCAGAATTCCCTGTCATGGTTTATACCTGGTATATACCTCCCCTCCCCCAAACCTTACACAGAGGTAGGGGCTTGTAGAATGTGATTGGATTATGGGGGTGATACAGATGGCTTGATGTTAGGAGGTGGGGCCTGGTCAGAAGAAGTGGGTCACTAGGGGTGTGAGCTGGAAGGGTCTAATCTTCTTTTGGGCCCCTCCTTTCACTCTCTGCTTTCTGTCCACTGTGAAGTGAACAGCTTTCTTCTACCCAAGCCCCTTCCACCATGCTGCCGATCATGTAGAAACTGAAACTTCTAAAACATGAGCCAAAATAAACCTCTCATCTTTTAAATTACAGGTGTCATATTTTGTCCCAGCAACAAGGAAAGTGGCTAAGACAACACCCTCACCTGCCCATTAACCCTCTAGGTTCCACCTGGGCTGGGTCGTGTGACTTGCACTTACTGCAAAGGAGGATAGGAAGGCAGGGAACTAACTGGGTTCTCAGCTTCTGGACTGGGGGACTAAAGGAGCTGTTGGGTGAATGTTAAGAAGCACCTACCCCAGTCACTCCGGCTCCTGAGACACATTCACCCTGCTATTCCTGACCCACTTCAGAGACTAGGAATTTACCTGCTGGTTGGCCAAACCAGGTCACATGGTCTGCTTTAGCTCCAGACATGGAGCTCATCCTGATCCCATGAATGGACAGGGAGAGCAGTTGCTTGTTTCTTAGTGTATGGTTCACAGAAGCTGCAGAAGCAAGCACCAGAAAGCCACATGAGGAGAATTACTCTGGAGAAGCCACATGAACACCTAATAGTCATTACTAGTGTCGTGTCAGTTTCTGAGAGTGGATTATCTGGCAAATGCTTGATGTGGTCTAAATTTTCCTCCAGTGTCTGATTCTGCCAGCTGTGAGTGATGAGAGTCCTCAATAAAGAGCTCTCCTCTCCCAGGGCTGCTCTGTTCTTATCCTCTCCTCTGCCAGTTGCCGCTTTGGAGATGATTGGCTTTTCAATGAGAGTCGAGGGAGCCTCAGCCATTCCCAAGTGTGTGCCTGGTAAAGCCACAGATACCTTCAAAGGCCTCATTTCCAGCCCAGGCTTCTGTAGAGTGTTGGTGTTCTTGTGAAGGTTAATGATATCTCCCATCTTCTATGACACATTCTGTTCCCCTGTCTTAATGGGCAGCTGTCCAACCTCACTTCCCTGTCCCCATGAAGCCATTAGCAGCTTATGAGGAATCAGCTGCACAGAGGCCTGAAATCAGTGTGTTCCAGCACGGGCTCAGCTACAGAAGCAATCTGTACACTCACAGCTTCAAAAATGACTTGGCAGTCTGTCTATAAAGTATCCTGTGGCCTGAACGAGGGTGAGACATGCCTGCATGAATTAGTGATCCATTGATTGTTTCTGGAGCAAGGCAACCTTTGTGCATGGAAATGAGAGAACAGCAGAGTCCTGATCAATCAAACCAGCCATTAAGAATTCTGCCTAGTCCACAGGCCTGGAAGAGAAATGAAAGAGGAACAGGCTGTAGGCATAAACTTGCAGAACGTCACTCAGGCCTGGCCAGGAGCAGCAAAGTTGAGGACTGTTCCCTGCTCCTGCAGTTGGTGACTTCCCCTGAGGCCCTCCTGGGCTAAGTATAGGGGAGCAAAATTCAAAGTGACACCGGGATCTGAGACCCGGGGACACCTGCAAGGTGACTGTCAGTCCATTTCCTGCAGATTGGCACGAGACAGAGGGTCCACGTTCATAGCCACGTGCATGCTGAGGGCAGGTAAACACCAAGGGGAGGGAAAGTGGCAGAGGATGCTGAATTTCTTCTCAGCAAGAGGGTCTCTGTGGGTTCTGTCACTCCAAGAAACACAAAGCCTACCACCCCCAGGCCAGCCACAAACTATGATTGTGACTAATTCAACAAAAATATATGACGGGGATGAAGGGTAGCAATTACCTGGAACTTTATATTAAATGGGGAGTGATGGATTATTAAGTTGGATTCTGTATTTAAACTCAGACATTTTGAATGAAATTTTCTTTAATGGAAAGTTCATTTTAACTCTTAAAGAAAAGGAAATCATACAGGTGGATGTGGTGACACACACCTGCAATCCCAGTACTCTGGAAGGCTGAGGCAGGAGGATTGAAAGTTTAAACCCAGCTTGGGCAATTTAGTGACTTAGGAAGACCCTGTCTCAAAATCAAAGAAATTTTCAAAAGGGCTGAGGATGTCGCTCAGGGCCAAGGCTCTGGGATCAACCCCTAGTACTGCAGAAACAAAACAAAACAAAATAAAACCTGATCAACCCATCACTGAAGCCAAAAACAAACAAAAACACCCCCCCACACACATTTATAAAATATTTTTGTTTACAAATCTAACTTCGGGAAATATCCATCTACATCAAAATGGAAGAGGACAGGCATTGCAATGTAGTTTGTTTTACAAAAAATTGGAAAATGTTCTTGCTGTAACTTTCACAAACTGAGTGTGTCAAAACAACATCCAGTTATTCTCTGACAGTTCTGGAGTCTAAGATGGGTGGACGGGGCTGTGCGTAGGGAACATTTATTTCCTGGCCGGTCCCAGCTTCCAGGAGCCAACTGCACTGTCTGACTCATGTCCTTGTCCTCCACCTCCATCCTCCCCAAAGCCAGATGGGAGGCATTCTGGCATTCGCATTCACACACACTCTCTCTCCCCCTCTCTCTCTCTCCTCAAATTCTCATCTTCCTCCGAAAGGGATGCTTGAAATGACACTGGTCTCATCTGAATAATCCAGGCTAAGCCTCTTGTCTCAAATGCTTACTAATCACATTGGCATATTCCTGTTTGTCCTATAAGGTCACCTGTTCATGGGTTCTGGTGATTAGGAGGTAGGCAGGTTTGGGGGGCCCACCTCAGAAAAATTTGCTTCTACTGGAACATGCTTGATCACCTGCAGGAAAGTCGGGTATGAACAACGAAGGCACTTGGTGTCTGGCTCCCTGAGTCCCTCTCTGGTCACCTGGGCTCTGTCCCCCTCAGCCCCACCCAGAACACTGAGGGCCATTCTTTCTTCCTGCCCCAGAGAGAGACCAGGAAGGACAAAGGACGCCTGGCAAATCAGGCTCTTGAGCTTCTGCCCAGAAGAAGGGCAGGGGAGTGACTGTCCCATCTCCAGTCCAGGGTTGTGGCCTCCGTGAGCCGCTTCTGTGGAGCAGGTGAGCATCCACTGAGTGGAGCCCACTCGGGAAAGCGCCACTGAGCAGAAGCCCACGTCCTCCATCTCCTGTGAGTTAGGGACTTGCAATGGCCCCAGGACAGAAACGCTTATGACAGCTGCTCCACTTTACAGACCAGGGAGGCCAGGGAGCAGCCCAGCCAGGGTGCACAGCTGGAGAGGGGCAGTGGGTGGTGACCCAGGATTTTTAAAGCCCTGGTTTAATTCAACATGCGCCCCCCACCCATCCCTCCTCACTCTCGAAAGAGTAAAAGGCCGAGCTGTTGGGCGTTCTGCTTATTTTTCAGTGTCTGCATCATAAACCGTTGGATGTCCGTGTTAATTTTCTTTATTGCTGTTAGCTTTGCTTTCCAATTATGCAGCTGTTCCGACAGAGCAGCTCCTGTCACTCGGACCCCGTCCCCTGCTGCTGGCATTTGGTGCTGTGCATCCTGGCCGTGAGTGACAAGGCAGAGACTCTTTGGGATGGCCTCCTTTCTCCAAAGTACTTGGGGCTCCAGGACCAGACGGGCACCTGGGGGCACAGGAGCTGCAGTGGCTGCTGAGTGGGCAGAGAAGCACTAATTTAAAAACAACACACATGAAGGCTGGAGCTCTGCGTTTGATTAGTTTCTTCAAAAAGCATAAAGATTGGGAGAGAACAAGAAAAGGGTTTTGGGCCCTCTGTTGTTTTCATCTTTGTTTCTATGCACAGTTTCAAGTTCATGGGGGCCATTGCAATTGGCATTCAGGATGCCAACAAATGCTGTTTTGCCTAATTCTCCAAATCATAGCTGAAAGTATAAAGCAAAGGGGAAAATAATAAAGGTCCCGAGGCTGTAAAGTTCATATTCTGGCCTGGAACAATCAATAAAAGGACAAATATATCTAGTGTGCACCTGGAGAGGGCTGGGGCTAAAAACGAAAGCAAAGCCAGAACTGATGGGATCAAGGTGTAAGCAGGGTCCTCAGAGGATACTGGCATGGAACAAAGAGCTGAAGGACGTGAAAGTGGGGAACAGGCTGATATACAGGGGAAACGTTCCAGGCAGAAGAGACAGCATGTGCAAAGGCTCGGAGGCAGGACCCTGGCTGACACGTTTGCAAAATTAGTGAGCAATCAGTATGACCACATTAGAATGAAGGAGAGGCATAAGTGTATGGAGAGGTCCAGAGAGGGAGGGAAGCCCGACCATTCAGAGCCTCATGTCACTGTGAGGGTCTTGGCTTTATCTGAGCAAGGAGAGCCAGAGAGAGCTTCCAGCAGAACAGTGTGTTAAGCTTTTTATTACTATGGGCATTTGTCCCCTTCATGCTTCTGGGACAAAATACCTGACACTGCAACTTAGAGGAGGAGAAAGAAGCTTATTTTGGCTCATGGTTTTAGAGGTTCCAGTCCATGGTCAGATGGCTCCAAGGGAGAAACATCATGGCAGAAGGGTGTGGTGGAAGAAACCTGCTCAACCCATGGCATCTGGGAAACAGAGAGCAGGGCAGGAGCTGGAGAGGAAGGGGCCACACTCCCATGAGCCACCTAAGGACAGAGAAGTGTGATTTACTAATCCACTAGTGACTTTCAATTCAACCAAGATTAACCATCACAAGTCCACTCTTGATCATCTTGACACTCAAATGCACCATACTTCATCTCTATGGAAATTATGAAGGCCATAATCTCACCTACCATGATGTAACTATCCTGCATACAACTGAAAAATGCACTGATTTCTTCTCTGAAGTCTCAACCTTTCCAGCATTGTTCAAAAGATCAAGTCCATGGTCCCCTCTAAGACTCAGGGCAAACTCTTAGCTGTGAACCCCAATAAAATTCAAGACCCAATTACAAATTCCCTAGGTAAAATGGCACATGGTACTGACATTCCCATTCCAAAAAGGAGGAGTGAGGGGAATAGAAAGACAAAAGCAAGATTGAAACCCAGCAGGGCAAACATTAAGTTCTGTAGCTCCATGTCCAGCATCTGGGGCGCACGGCAGTGATGGGAGTTCTAGGCGGCTAGGGGGCCCTTTCCTTACGGTCTTGCTGATTGCATCGCACATGGCCTCTTTCTTGGACTGGCTCCACTCAGATTTTCTTGCAGACGTTCCATGTTCCAGGCATCTCCAACTTCCTGGGGCCCCCATTGTACCTTCAGTGTCACACTCATAGGTTAACACATTGTCCTCTAGAGGCTCGCAGCAGAGACTTTAACCCTGTCACACATTGCTTGGCCTCTCAGGTCTTCCATTGAAATCTGGGTAGAAGCCTCCATGAGCCCATAACTGTTACATTCTCCATGCCTACAAAATCAGCATCACGTGGATGATGCCCAGGTCTGCTGCCAGGTTGAGCAATAGCTGAGTGCCCTTGGGCTATGGCCACAGCAGCCTCTCAGTGTCTGGATGAGTGAACAGGGGCAAAGACTTCCTAAGGAGCCCCTGAGTGACCATGGTGTCCTAAGGCTTTCTACTCAAAACAAAGTCTTTCAAAGAAGTTTGCACTTTTACATACTTGAGCCTTTGATAAGTTGGGTCTTCCTAAATTGCGAGATGCTCTTAAGTTGTCTTTCCTATCGTCTCAATGCAAAGTACTTAACTTCTTTTTGACAATGCTGATCTTTTCACCAACCACAACTTCTTTGGCTTCAAATTCACATGTGCTTTTTTTCTAACCAAACTAAGTTTTTAAAAATTAATTTTATTAGCGCACTTTTGACATATATAATGATTACAATCATCATGGGGAGTTTTACCTGTACATAATATATCTTAGTAAGTTTTTCAAATTTTTCTGTGTTTTTTGCTCCCAATTCTCATTATAAATCTGGCTAAAAGTTTACAGTAGTACCCATGCCACAGCCTGAATGTGGTACTGCCTTGAAATTTCCTCTGCCAGACTAGTCTTTCACCTTTAAACTCAGACTCCCACAAAGTGTAAGGACATGAAGAAAATGTAAACTTCTTTGCCAGAATACAACATGAATAGCCTCTAGTATAATTCCCAATCAGTCTTTGTTCCTATCTGAAACCTCATGGGCACAATCTTTACTATTTGCCTTCCTATCAGCACTCTGATTTGTGAAGCTTACACCAGAATCATCTGTCAAGATTTACTAACAGCCTTCTGGGACTTCTCTAATCTGCATCTCTAAACTTTCCCAAACTCCTCCTGCAAAAGGGTTCTGAACAAGGTATAGTCACAGCAACAACCCTGCTCTTGATGGGATTGTATTAGTCACCTTTGTATTGTTGGAACAAATGACCAGCCACTTGCAAGTTAAAGAAGAAGAGATTTATTTTGGCTCACAGTCTCAGATGATTCAGGTCACAATCAGCTGGCTCCATTGTGGAAACCTCATGGTAAAAGGGCATAGTAGAAGAAAACAGGGTCAACTCATGGCATCTAGGATGCAGAGAGCAGAGAAGAGTCCAAGAGGAAGGGACCAGATAGAATCCTCAAGATCATGCCACCATGTCCCACCCCAGGCACACACAGAAATGTGCTTTCCCAATCCCCTGGGTGGCTCTCAAGCCAATCAAGTTGACAGCCAAGATTGATCATCACACCCTGTAATGAGTGATCACAAACCCAGCAGCTTCAACAGTTCACGCGTGTCATTCTAGAGTTTATGGCCTGCATGTTTTAGCTGGGTCCTCTCTTAGGGTCACATAGAGCTGAAATTACGATGTTGGCTGCCATGTCCTCAATCCCATGGCTACAGTAGGGAAAGGTCCCCTGCCACATTCACTCAGATTGTTAGCAGAATTATTTCCCTTGTGCCTGAAGGCTGAGGTCCCAGTGTCTTGCTAGCTGTCAGCTGGTCACCACCCTCAGCTTCTTCCTGTCACTCTCAGGTCCTTGCCATGTGGTCTCCTTCAGAGTTCATCAGAAGATCTCATTCCTTTAAGGGCTCACCTGACTAGGTCAGGCTCACCCAGTGCTCTCCCCTTTGGTGAACTCAAAGTCAGCTGATTAACAACCTGATGGATAGAGTGACATCCACTGGCACTATTCTATTGGCACTTCTTGTCCACACTCTAGGAGAAGGAATATATTTCAGGGAGCAGAAAACTTGGGCCTCTTAGACTATTGCCTATGACAGAGCAAGTAATTTGACTCATGGTTAAAAGGATCACTTTGACCAGTATGTTACAATTAGACCTGGAGGGACAGGGACAAGAGCAGATGCTTGGAGATGGGTAAAGTGGCTCTCATGAAGCCAGTAGCAGTGGTTATGAAATGGGTCTGACGTTTTTGTGAAATGGGTTGAAAGGGAACAATGAAACCCTGGCTTGGATCCCCAGGGTGACTCCATGCTTGTTGATCTGAGGATCTAGAATTTTGAGCGAGAATTTTTAAGTGTGAATTTAACCAACTTTATCCAGAAGGATACAGATTTCCAAGGAATGAGCTTTATGTTTATGGAGTTAATAGCAGATATATTCCCCTGCTTTGTAGAACATATAAAAAAATACACTATTTATGCTGACAAAATTTGTTTCATTAGGACCCCAAAGTGTGAGTTCCATCAAAGAGAAAAACAGAAAAGAAAGCCGATATCTGCAACTATATCAGCATTTCTTAAAGATATTAGTTCCTGGGAAAAAAAACAAACTGTAGCACAAGAGAATCAGTGAGAATAATGTGTGGAAAAAATTACAAATAGGCCAGGAATTGGCTTGCTTCGCTGACTTTGACTTGAATTAGATATTAGACAGATGAGTGGAATCTGGCCTGTTAGGCGCAAGGAAGTATTGCAATGTCACATGCAGCAATAAAGGTGCAAAAATTGAGCAGAAACATATGTTCTTCAGAAACTAGCTGTTAGGAATGAGGCTTTCTCTTATTGATGTGATCTGTATGAAATCCAGTGTTATCCCAGGAAGGGAAACAAGACCACTAACTGCCGGATGACAAGCTGTCGTACACTTCATCAAGCCTGCTTGTTTGTTCGCCATGCAGCATGTGCCCTCGGGGAGATGAGAGGAATTGTATCTCCGTTCTTCCTCGTGGCGGGTTGGGACAGGAGCCAGCTGGACGTGCTGCCCACAGAGTGTGCAACCATTCAGTAAGGGCAGGGCCTCGGCGACAGGGAGTGTGCTTTTTCATACAGAAGAGACAAACTAATAAGACTGACTCAAGCACTGATGAACATGAGCCCCGAGGGCTGGCTGCACACTGCAGGGTGTTTCCTGCTGGGAGGCCCGGGTCAGACCTGCCAGGCTGCCTGTGCCAACTGACGTCTGTCTCATCTTCTGGAAAATAATGGTTTTGTTTTCACTCCAGAATGGAAGGCATTAGAAGGCACCCTGGTGGCCCACTCCACATCTAGAGCCAGTCTCATCAAAAGCACACATGCTGAGGCAGGAGGATCGAGTGTGAGCCAAGCCTGGGTGACTTAGCTACTCAGCGAGACCCTTTCTCAAAACAAAAAAAATTAAAGAGGTGGGGGCAAAGGCTCTGGGTTCAATCCCTATGACATAAATAAACACAGTAAATAAGTTCAGAAACACCTCCCTCCCTCCATAGCCTTTGGGGGAAG
>NW_004624790.1:6915594-6950034 GCF_000247695.1 Heterocephalus glaber | reverse complement strand
AAGGAGGGAAGGCAGGGCCTCCTTATTTCCTTGACCAAAGATGAGGGGTTTCCATCCCTAAGGCTCTGGGGCTGAAATTCTAAAAGGAGAGGCAGGAAGCAGCTGGCATAGTGAGTGGCAGCCAGCCTGCTAGGGGCACTTACAGAATGGGGGACTCCAGTCAATTCTGGGCAGGGAGGAGGTCCAGTCCATTGCTCTGCCTGACAGGTTTTATCAGTAAAGAAACTCTGAAAACATGTCTATTGGAAGGGCCACTGAGCAGGTGGCTGCACCTGTGGTTCCCTCAGGATCTTGTGCTGCAGTCAGGGGCTTAGGTGTTTGTGCATCTTACTAAGATTCTGTCTCTGAAGCATGCCATAAGCCTGCTCATCCCCAAGCCCTCCACCCTGGTGCCAAGAGACCCTCAAAGTGCACTGCACAGCAAGCACATGGCCAGTCAGAATGGGGGGTCCCCAGTGTGCCTGTCTGACCCCCTAATGTCAGCAGCAGCCCCTTCACTTCCAATCTGTCACTCAACTGCATCCTGGCTGCCTTAAGCAGAGACCAACTGCTGCCAGGATAGTGAGACAGGGTGCTGAGGTCACGGATGAAAGAATCCATCCCGAGCTTCAGGAGCACACAGATAGATGATTTGTCCAGGAGAGGCCTCGTCTGTCATTTTGGGATCACTGTGAATAGTGCCCTTTTAAGTTCTACACATGGCTATTTAGTCATCTTAGGCACAGGTCAGGCACAGCCATGTTCAGATATCAAATTCAGTGGTCATCAGGACTTCCTGGGGTGGCATCACTCTCGAGGACCAGATGGATATACATTTACCCCAGAATCCATTTTATTGACATGGTCAATCAATGGCTTAGGGTGGCTCTGGTTTCCAGCAGTTTTCACAAAACCATGAAGTTAGCTCTGATTGGGTCAGCTCAGGTCACGTGTCCACCAGGTAATAAATTCCTGTTGCCAGGCAACACTGGTGCTGTTTGTTTGGCCTGGACTACAGGTTCCACTCCTGAGTCTTGGCTGTTTTTCTCACACCAAGTTGCTAAGCAGGGAAGATAGTTTTCAAAATACAAGTCCTCTGGGCATAAACTTCCCTTGTTAAGGTGAGGATTTGTGTCCTTTGTTACATTTTGAGTATCTAGAACAGTGATGCTTAAGCTCCTTAAATATCTTTTGAACGAATAAATATGGAGATGAATAACAAGCAGTCTTTTGTGTAATATGTGACACACTTTATCGCTCCAAGTGCTCTATGAAGCAGCAACAAAATAAAGGCCAAGTGCACCAACCTTTGCCAAGAGCCTCAGAGGAACACATATGAAGTCACTGACCTACGGCCTATGTGAGTGTCTCCTAGGTTGGTGCCGCAAACTCTCTGTACCGGGCTTGGCCCAGTCAAATTCACAGTGATCATGATGCCGGCCCTACATGAAGGGTGCTCTGCTCCTGGGAAATCAAGCTCTGGTCCTGACAGGGTCGAGAGGATCCCAGGTCCCTCAGGAGCCTCCCAAGGGCAAAGTCAGTTCCCATGTGGACCGTTCCTTCTGGTATGCAGTGTACACGACAGGAGGGGCTCTCGCTGAGCTACAGAGGATATACAGGGCCCTCTGGGGAGTGTAGCTATATCACCTACTAGAAGCTCTTCGAGGGTGGGTTATGTCCTCTGTCCCTAGAACAATGCCTGGCCCCCAGAAGAGCCCAAGGAATGTGCTGTTGAGGCTGACAGGCAAGTTCTCCTAGCTGGGACTTAACAGTCTCTCAGAAGAGCCAGGCCAATGTCCCATCCCCATGGTAAGGACTGTCAACTTGGATGGTGGAGCATATGGGCTCTACTGCCAACTGTAGGAGACAAGGAACCTTCTCTTTCTCCTCTGCAGGTTTGATGGCCGAGTCTTCTGAAATTAACAGGCAATAGATCTGCTGAAGAAAATCCTGTGAGATTGTGACACGCATGGGGCCATCACAGGAAAGCAGGTACCAGGTAACCTGGTGAGATGGGAGAGCTTATCTGCCCTATTTGTGGAGCAGAAGTAAGTGGGGCTGGAGGCAATATTAATGGAAGAACAAATGAATGTTAGGGAAGATAAACAGGCCCAAAAGAACAGACAATTGCTTGGGTCAAAATTCTGGGTCTGGGTCACGTTTGTTCTGTGACCTGCATCAGTCTCCACCCACCCTCAGTCTCCTGGGCGGTATGATCTCTGGGGAAGGGATTCACAGCTTCATATCTCATGGAGCATCAGCCTTTAAGGAGGCAGAGGAGCTTCAAACACAGCCCATTCCACTTGTGCTGCTCCCAGATGCTCTCATATTGTTTTTCCAGTCCAAATGCAACACTTCCATCCTTGGCATGTTCCTTGGGAGCTGTGTTTATCAGCTAGGGTCCTTTGGTTGTAAGCAATGGAAGCCAGATTTTCCTGTTACCAAAATAGAAATGTTGGAACAAAAGAGGAGAGAAGGAAAGGCTAAGGAACCAGGCTTTGGAAGGGCGAGTTCTAGGTCTACTCCAGGGAATCTCTTCAAGGCATATGTCTTGGGGAAATGGCCCAGCCATTCTTTATTTCTTAAACTGCTCACCTGGACATACAGTTTTTTCAAAGAAGTCTGAACTTGGGCCTTGAGCTACCCTCTGGGCAGAGTCCCTGGATTATCTGTTCCCTGGAGATGGCCACAGAGTGGGAGTGGAATCCTCAGGGTGAACAACAGTCCTGGGTAGAAGAGTAGAAAATAAGTCTGGCCAGGAAACAGCCCCAGAGGCTGCCAATCCATTTCCACCTGCTGCCTATCTTGACTCTCCCAGCCTGGCATGTACCTGGCACTTAGTAGGTCTTCAAGAAACACTGAACCTGTCTAACTTATGTCCATCTCTGCTGTGGTCTGAATGTGTCTGAGAAAGTTCATGTGGTAGAAACTCGATCCTTAAATTTATATGTTGATGGGATTTAGAGGTGGGGCCTTTGGGAAGTAACTATGGTGAGATGAAGCCATGAGCAGGGGCCCCATGACAGCTTTAGTGGCTTTAGAAGAGAGAGACTTGAGCCAGCATGCTTGCTTTGTCTTGCCACGTAATGGCATTGTCAGGTTAAGATGCAGCAGCATGGCCTCGCCAGATGCCCAGCAGATGCCAGGACGTACTCAGACTTCCAGCCTCAGCTCTTCAATTCTTTCTTTTTTTTCTTTCTTTTTCCCTTTGTTTGGTACCAGGGATTGAATTCAGGATCTCACACTTGCCAGGCAGGCACTGTGCCACTGAGCTACATCAAGTGTTTCTTTTTTTTCGGTACCGGGGATCGAACTTCGGACCTTGCGCTTGCGAGGCAGGCGGTGGCACCACTGAGCTAAATCCCCGGCCCTCAAGTGTTCCTTTATTGCAAAAGAAAGTGGACTAAAACAAACTCTCAACCCCCAAGTGAAAACAGAAGTGCTTCCTCTGTCTCCATCCCGTGAAACTATTACTGCTTCTAACAACCCAGTTGACATAGTTGGCTAATTTTAGGTTGTTTCTTCAGCTTGACTATGCCTCATTTATTTTGTTTCCTCACCGTCCAACTGAGTTCTTGACACAGGATGGAATTCCAATCAGTGTCTCGTTGAATAAACAAATGATTGAATGTATGTGTTAAAGATAAAAAATGCCAGTCAGTCACTACAGGAAAAAATATTTGAAACTTGGAAATAAGAGGACAATCTGACAAGGTCTTGTGACGGCCATACAGATTGAGCATTCCTCATCTGAAAAATCTGAAATGCTTCAAAATCCAAATAGGTACTCTTTGGGCACCAACAGGATGCCACAAGCCAACTATTCTATACTATGTAACTTGGTTTCCTGCACAAAATTATTTTTAAAAATCGTATAAAACTATCTTCAGTCTATGGGTATAAAATGTATATGAAAACATAAATAAGCTTTGTGTTTAGACTTCAGTCCCACCCGCAGGATGTCACACTGTATATATGCAAATATTCCAAGATTAAAAACAAAACTTGAAATCTAAACACTTCTAGGCCACAGTATTTTGGATAAAGAGATACTCAACCTATATTTACCATCAACATTTCGCAACTCTGAAAAAGTAAAGCTTAACACATAGAAAACTTACAAGGTATTTCTTTTTCTAATAGGCACTAAAGATAAAGTTATAGTTTTATTGCCCCAATAAAATACTGAAGTGACTGTATCTAATTAAACAGTTGAATTCCAGCATTCTTTTTCAGTGACTACATGAAATTCTTGTTCTCATATCCTATTTTAAATCAACTTCACCAGCCTATTTGTTTAACATTAAAGAACACTTTGAGGATTATACCTTGATAAACACACGTATTTGGGAAATTAAAAACTATCTTTTAAAGTCAAGTGGTTCCCATTACATTAAAATAGCAGGTTCATGCCCTGAACACCTTTTTCTGGGACTACATCTGGAATTCATACCGCCTTGTCTGCACATTGTTGGCTTCCTCCTTTCTATTTCTTAAGCAGGGAGTTGGGAGTTTAACATTACAGATTTTCATACTCGTCTGCCAATTTTTAAGGAGAAAATGGAGTAATGGAACCGTGGCGAGGAGCAGAGCCAGGGCACTCATGCTGGGGAGAACTAGTGAGCAATGACACTGTAGGGATCTGCAGTCTTCCAGGGTCTTTTGAAACCCCTTCTTGAGCAGAGGAATTTCTGCACGTGCTCAAGGAGAAGCCAGAAATCCACATTCTCATCTTCCTCATGGCTAGAGAGCAGAGTGTAGATTGCACTGATTAGATAAAAACAATCAGAGCATCAAGGCTTTAATGGAGAAAAGAGATGTACAAAAAGCAGCAGCAGCACAAAGCTTACTCTGGAGAGAGCCCTGAGGAGATATGGAGCTTGCAAAAAATGCCTGGACAGGGGATTTAGCTCAGTGGTTCTGGAGCCTCCCTCGAAAGCGCAAGGTCCCGAGTTTGAGCCCAGGTACAAAAAAAAAAAAAAAAAGCCTGGACCAGAGATAGTTGAAGGAGGCACAGAAAGAGCATCCTCTCAGGTGTGTTCGAGAACAGCTATAGTTTTTCATAAAACAGCAATGCTGCGAGGGTGCCATGAGATCACTTTGCTGATACCTCTTATAAACATTCACCCTACTATGAAGCAATCTCTCAACACTAACTATTCTTGAAGTTTCATCTAGCTCTTTGATTTCCTGTTCTACGAGGCCTCTTAGCAGACACACAATTGAAGGTCATCTGAGGATTGATTTCCAGCCGTTTTAGAACAGTGAAACCTCCAGGGTGTAGCACACCCACTAAGTGGCAAGCCAGGAGGGGCAGCAAATTAAAATATATATTTACAAATTTGATGATCAGGAAATTGCTCCTGGGATGAGATTTCTTGTTATTGATTTCAAAGAAGGATTTGCTGGCATGGTGAGATGAAAATGATCCATTATAATTTGATGTTTTTCATGCAAATGGAAAAAGTAGCAGAAGTATCTGTCATCTCAGATCAAGGAAGGGCCCACCTGGAAAGAGGAGAGATAACGTGCACTGTCACAGCAGGAGGTGGTTTGTTGTGGGTGGTTGAAAATAGGCATAAAATTTCTTGAGGCTTCTTTTAGCTAAAGGTACACTCTCCAAACAGCTCAGGGGGTTTATTTTCCCTCCTGTTAAATAACTCTACAGGTAAGAATTTCAGAGATTTTTTTTTCTCCATTAAGTTTATTGGTACATTTTAGGTATAAAATACAGTTACATTCATCATTGGAATTTTGTACCTTTACATGATGTTTTTTGGTTCTTATTTTTTCCCCATTCCCCTGCTCTCCCTTCACCTCCTCTACCCTTCCCTATTTACAAAGACTTTGTTTCCCCTTTTTTTCCTTTTCTCATATTTTTTCTTTTCCCTTCTTTCCTTTCCCCACCCCTCCCACTTCCCCTACTCAGAGATGTTTTTATAATAACGTCAAGGACCCGGATTCTTTCTGGATTCCCATTCTTTTCTCTCCTGTGGGCTCTGCCTTCATTCTCCTAAGAAGCTGTCACTGCTCCAGCCTACAGGATGGGCAGCGGGTAAATGGCTTTGCCTGCTGAATCAGCTAGTTTTACTCAGTGTCTTAGGCTAGGTCTCTGTCTCATGAATGTGAGATGCAAGAATGCCTGGCTTTCTTTTGGCTAGGACTATACCCACCCCAAATAACAGCAGGGTTCAGTTAATAAGGAAGGAGAAGTAATCAGGGATCTCTGACACCACTCTAACAATAGTGTCTCTTTACATAGATTTTTCCCTAAAGAACCAGCAGTGCTTCCCCTCACTTCTTGTCTGTGCCCCTTCCATCCTGTCCCATTGCATTTCAGATCCCTTGAATGTTCATATTAAATAGGATCTGAGTTTCAGAGACCCCATGATCTCTCCCCTATCAGACCTTGGAACAACCATCAGCACTACAGGAAGATTGGAAACTTCAGAGCTCCTGATGAAAGATGAGCCGTATAAACCAAGCACCTTCATTTTCCAAAACTTGCATTTCCATGTTCTCTTAAATGTGAGTCCTTTACTTATATAATTACATAAATAAACATTTTTACTCACCTGAATTGAACTAAACATGCAAGTGAACTCAGCTAATTGGCTGCAATGCCAACAAAATTAACAATGTTAAATTTTACTTAAAAAAAAACCTCGGAGTCAGCTCACTCAAGAACTGAATATGTATATTTTCTTCAAAGATTCAGCTTTTAATAAAAAGAATATCCAATTAGTTTTCAAAGAACTTTTGATCTAGAAGATCAATTTAGAGTCCAAAGGCCCAATTTGAACCAAGTGAAGTTTTAAAAAATGTTATTTTTTAATATGACCGTGCAGTAAGTTGACCCTTTATAGGTACACAGGCCTATGGATTACACCACAGTTGTAGGCTGCCACAGCCACAAGAGAATCAGGGCACAAAAGCCTTGTCATCGCCCCCCAGATTTCACTGAGTGTGGTCAGCTTCTCTTCTATCCCCCAGCTGTTAGTAACTATGGATTCAATCCCCATTCCCTAAAGTTTTCAATTCAACAATGTCATACACATGGGATCAAATGGTGTGACTTTGTAAGCCTGGGTCCTCCTGCTTAGCATAATGCTTGTGTGACTCACCCACGTTAGGGGGCATGTGGATACAGCAGTTTGTTCATTTGTGTTGCTGAATGCTATTCCATTGTTCTGGAACTACCAGAGTTTGCTTTTCTGTTTTTTTAATTCCTTCAGCAGTTGATGGCTATTTGGATAGTTTACGCTTCTTGGCTATTATGCATATAATAATGTTCACAGCAGCAGGATTCATATTTGTGAGGACATATGTTTTCATTTCTCTTGGCTTCCAACTGCAGGACAGGGGGTGGTCTCCTAGAAATACAGGGGGAATATTTTGTTACTACAAATAGTGTGAGTGGTGGGGTGGGGGGGCAGTCAACACGTGTACTACACCGAGCCAAGATTGTTGTTTTTTTTTTTTTTTTAAATAAATTGAAGTTAATTTGGATGCTTTAGGCTTCGACTTGGCCAATCTCCTCACATCTCTTCACAGCTCACTCTTTATGGAGCAAAAGAAAGTGGAGCTCTTTTGATTTCGGGAGCTGTGGTTAAGACATGTTGTCCAGCGTTTTGAGTAATGCACATTCTCTCTCATTTCCTCCTCCCACTGTATAATAGACCTAAGATGCTGTCAATGTGGGTGACAACAATTATTTAGCTCAAAGAATCCCAGATGGCACCAAGTACCCAAGTCCTGCAGGCTCATTCCTGTCAACAGATACTTCTAGTTCTGAATTTAAATCTCCTTTGACATAGCCATTTAAGTGTTCATCTCTGATGTCTGTGCTTTCAAGGCCCCTTTCGCTCTCATCAGACTCCATGTTGGGGCCATAGCTGAAGTCAACAGCTCTCTCCTCCAACAGTCCTCACTTTTTTTTTTTTTTTTTGGCCTGGAGGAAGTTGGCAACCAATAATCTTGAGGGTATGAGTGTAGAGGAAGCCACGAGCCTTTAATGCATCTATCTATTGGGTATTTATTGGATATTGTGGCAGAAGATGATGGGTAGAATAAACAGGATGGGCAAGGTTATGTTGCAGTAACAAATAAGACCCAGATCTCCATGGCTTAACACAACCAAAGTTTTTTCCCTTCACACTTTATGTCTAGTATGAGCTGTCTGTGGGGGCCTCTGTTCATCACAGTCATTCAGTGGTCATGTCTGATGGAGGCTGCACCTCTCAACACATGTTCCTGACACCAATAGGGCAGGGAAAGGGTGCATGCAGAATCACACTGAAGTTCTTCAATGCTTCTGCATTTAAACGTCACTTTTGCTCCAATTTCATTGGCTGAGGGTGGTCACGTGTCCATACATGTGTAAGTCTGAACCTCCTATCTATTTGGAAGAAGTGGGGAGCCTGGGCTATTGGTGAGCTCTGGCCCTGTCTACCAAGAGGAAGAGGTGGAAAGGAAATCACTGACTTAATAAACAACTTGACTTACATGATGGTTCTGTCTTGGACTCTTTGGATCTCAGCAAATTATTGTATCTTCACGTTAATGGATTAAAAAGAGTTATTTAAAGCAGGACACATTTTTTAACCCAGTCTCTCCATAATCTTATTTTTGTCTGCAGGAAGGAATCAGCATCCATCTTCTAGGCTCTGAGCCAGGTGAGTCATTTTCCTTGCCTACTGCCCTGTCTCTATGGCGCCTGGTCAGAGCCAGAACCAAACAGCCGACCCAGCGGGATCTGGGCAGAGAGCGCCAGGCTCCCCCTGCGCCCTCGACGGCGCCACCCCCAGCAAGTGCCACCGGCAGGCTCAGGCGCCAGGATGATGCCTCTTGGAATCTGATAAGTAACATTTGGAACGGTGCCCGGATTAACTTGTCATCACCCTGGGAAAGGGATGGCTTGGGACATTTCAATCCCTAGGAAGCCCAAGGCAGCGTTATTGCTCATTGGGAAGGAGCCCCGCCCACCTCAGGCCGCCCAGGAGGAGCGGGCAGAAACAGAACCACGCCTTCCCCTTCCTATGCAAGCTCAGGAGGTCTTAGCTCTAGCCAAATTTTATTTTTCCTATTCTTAGAGAAGAAAAAAGGTGCAACCTAGATTCTCCCACTGTCTGTTAACATACCATGAGTGACTGAGTTAGAAGACCAAAGGGAAGAAAAAAAACGAAAAGAAACAATTTGGCCCCCTGCCAGTGTCACTTTGAAATGTTTAGTTTTCTGTGACTTTGAGGCCTGACACACACAGGAGTTTCTGAGACCTGTCTTTGGAACCCTGGAAACAGATGTTCCCCAAGAGAGGAAAGCAGAAAAAAAACAAAAACAAAAACAAAAACAAAAACGCAGCCTGTTAACTATCTACGACTTATTTTTTCAAGTGTCAAAAAATCCAGGCAGACGTATTTGCTGAGTAACTATACTGGCTGATTGTTCCCACTGAAAAAGCCAGTGTTGAATTCTCCTAACTCCACCGATTATATTCTCCAGTATTTCCATGTGTAAACATGTTCTTCAAAGAAAACCTTTCATGAAAACTCAGTTTGTCCAACAGACCAGAAAGGGAAAAAAGTGACTGAACACCTTCTCTCTCACCCTCCTTCACACCCACCTCCCTGCCCCTCTCCCCCATGGTCCCTGAGCCTCGTGCAGGAAGTTCCTGCACTTAGGGATCCTTTAGCTTGGGGACAGTCCCACTCTTTAGAAAACACTGGAGATGTCCAGAAGAGTTTGCACTGCCACAAGAACCACGATCTGCAGTGATGAGACGGGGCTCACAGCACTTCTCCCTCCCCGAACGCTCAGGTCCAACTGAGCAAGGCTTACTTCCTTTCAATGGCAAGAGCTAAGGGTCACCTACCTACCCAGTGGTCTGCTCCAGCCCTTTGTCTTGCATGGAACTCCTTCTGCTACAGAGTCCAAATATACCTCCAAACTTCCTGCCCAACCTCCTTCAAAGTAAGGATCAGCCACTGCACCCAAGTCTGACCAATGTAATAGGATAAATATTCTGGGATGGGGAAAGTTTTCTGGGAAAGGATTTCTTCTCTTAGAAAATGATGCACTAGAAGGAACTCTATCTTCTGGCTCTGAAAATGGTTGAGCACAAGAGGTTGGAACCAAAGCAGCTATTATGTGAGCATGAGGAGACATGCTTGAAAACCAAGCTGATGTGCTGAGGAAAGCAGAGCAGAAAGATGATGTGTGGTTAAGCTGAATTATTCATCCCTTCTGTTATAGGGGACAATAGATGTGACTCTTCAAGTTTGTGAATCAGGTGTTAGTTCCTGACATCCACACATGTTTGCAGACATATTCTGCCGAGGGAATATTCCACACAGATGTTGCCACTTTTGATTTTCACTGTGGCTTTGCTTGTTGACTCAGAGGCTGTATAAATCCTTTCCCCTTCCTTATACTTGATTTGCTTCTGCCCAAGTTTCCTTACCTCTTTTTCCTAAGTAGTAGACGAGCCTCTATTAATGACATTTTATACTTAAATTCCTTAGAATCATTTATCTGATGGGCCTACTCCAACCCAAGCAAGAATATGGAGAGGTGGTGAATATGAGAGGTGAGGTCGCACACTGACTTTGAGGTAAGGCCATCCCTTCTTCCCCCAGCATAGAGCAGTGTAAGCCCCCAGGCAGAGCAGGGAGGTGGAAATTGGGATGGCTTGTCCGGCAGGACCTGTCACCTTCCTCCCAGCTCCTGGGTTCTGTCCCTGCTCTGAGCTCTTTTCTGCCCCCAGAGACAAACCTCGCTGGTCCACAAGTTCTGGCTACAGTGTGGACAGACATGGCTCAATCAGCCCCCCTGCCTGGGAGATGCTGCATTTAAAAGGGAAAGGGGAAAACCAAAAAAGAAAGGTGTCTCTGATGTTTCACTCCAGACCCAGATAGCTGGAAGGCCAGGCAGTCTGACCCCTGGACACGAATGAGCCTCTTATGTCCAGGCCAGGCTGTGGTTCCACTCAGATCCCCATGCAGCACTGTACCTGACAACTGCTTTCCCAGTTCTGGGCAGCTGGAGCTTGTCCAGGTCCCTATGGGGAGATGGCTGCTGCAGCAGCTCTTTCCCAAGCCCCGAGCAGTGAGCAGTAGACAGATCGCAAAGCACCAAGGGCTGCAGGAGGAGGGTACGTTTGCCCTCTCCCCACCCTGCGCAAATAAAACAGAGCAAACCCAGGGATCTGGAAAGACCAGGCAGGCATGGTCTGCTGCTCGTCCGAGTGAGCAAGAGCCCCATTTCTGAGGTAATCTAGGACAGTGCGTGGACTCACAGGAGACGAGTCATTTCTGGCCAGAGAAGACGATGCCCTGGGCACTTGCAGCTTGATCTTGTTTGAAGCATTTCAGACCCACAGGAAGGAAAACAAGGAACTGGGTACTCAGGTAACAAGCAGCTGGATAGCTCCCCCTTCCCCTGAGAAAGACTTTCGGAGGGCCCTGCTAACTTCCTGTGCACCTATCTTTCATGAAATCTCCAATATAATATACTTTTACTGAATTTGTTTACACTCTCAAATATATATTGTCACATTTAAAATTTTTAGATTAGCAGAACTGTAGCGTGTGTAACTTTCTTAGTTTTACCTGGCAGTCTTTGAACTGTTTCCTGCTTGCCTAGTTAATTTGACCCTCTGGACCCCGCCTCTCTCTGTTTGCACAGCACAGTCCAGCTGGCTCTGTTTTTCACGATCCCGGGCACAGCTACAGGGGACATTCTGGGCTTCAGGTCCCCATAGACTTGCTCGTTATTCTGTCTCAGGTACTTAATGGGGAAGGAGGGCACTCGCTTTTCCAGGTTACATCTGGGTAAGTCCAGGGAAGGTGTTGAGGAGCAGTGAGATCTGGAGCACAGGTAGGCAATGGTACCAGTGGGCAATTTGATGCTGGGGGGGGGGGGGAGTTTGTAGGCTCCCCTTCTTCTAATAAAGCACCTGGATTTTCTTTTGGTGAATTACCTTTCCCTATTAGGTGTGTATTGATCAGCTTTCCCGTTGCTGGGACAAAATACCCAACACCAACTCTAAAGGCTTTATTTGGCTCTTGATGTCAGCAGCTCTTGAGTCAATCAAGTTGACAATCCAAATTAACTGTCATCAGGCACATCTTCAGTGGGACTGTCTGCTAGAGATGGCCTGCCTGTCCTCACACTCAGTGAGTGAGGCAGGCCTGGGCTCTGTGCCTGAGCTGGTCACCCTTATCCCCAAGAGATTTGAATCTGGGGAGGAGTGGGGCATCCTGGGAATGACAGGACTCCACAGTGGTATCCTGAAAAAATTGCCTTTAGTTTTTCTTTATGGAACCTCTGTGGTGACAGTTCATTCCTTCTAAGATTGGTCCTTTACCTCCCTTTCCTTTGCTGAGCTAATCCATAGCTCTTTGGGCGATAGTGACCTCTAAGTAGGAAAATTCATTCCAGGACACAATCCACATTTATCTAGCATGAGTGTTGATCTACACCCTATTTTGATGTAGCTATATCGTGGGCTCTTTGCAGAGGCCTTGTTAAAAGCTTGAATTGAATTTTCATAAAGGACTGTAGTTCATCAAAATGAGCACGATGAGAAAATGCCTTGTGTATGCCTCTTACACAGGAGAGAAATTTCAGTCTAGGGTATTGTCTAAGTACCTTCCTCTGCAGCAGCTTTTTTTTTTTTTGGTACCGGGGATCAAACTCAGGACCTTGCACTTGCCAGGCAGGTGTGGCGCCACTGAGCCACATCCCCGACCCTAGCAGCAGCTTTACAGAGAAATAATATCCCTTTGTTTTAAGGTAGATGTCACAGTTCATGAATACATGGTTTGACCACGTCAACCTGAGAGCTCACCAGAGGTGACTGGGGAGTTCATACACTCAGTGACTCAAGAGACCCCGTAAGCCAGTCAATTGTTTCAAATTCATTTTCAAAACTCAAATAGATGAGCCTGAAAAACACAGATGGCATTTTCGAAGAGGTCGCTGTGGGTTACAGGGCATTTTGAATTTGCTTCCAACATAATATAAACAAAAAATGAACTTATCTCACAAAGCAGACTGGGTACTGACAAGTTCTTTAACCCTTGCATCTCTATCACTTTACATTAGAAACAGAACAATCACACCTTCCATTTTTGTTTGGAAACTCTTCCCTCTTCAATACATATAGTCTGAGAGTCAGAGGAGAAGGCATTATCCAGAGTTAAATCAATTAGCATGAAGCATTTTCAGGACTAAGCCAATCACGTGGGAGAAGCACATGACCTATGCTGGCCCAATCAGAAAGTGTCTCAGCTCATCCCTGGGACTCATGTTCTTCTCTGTAGGCTCAACCTTGGAAGATGGGGCTCCAGCTACCACATCCATGTTGGCTCTTAGGGCCTGCTAACCAGCTGAATGTAGTACCAAAGCCTCAGAGAAACTGAGTCATACTGAATTGTGTCCAGAATTTAGCTGTGCCTGGAGAATACTTAGATCGTTCGCTTTAGGAGATTTATTCCCTTTATTGCTGAAACAGTTTCCTTTTTGCCACTGGCTACTGAAAGAAAAAGTCCTGACACACACACCCTGGGGTGGACACAGTGGCCACGGTATGGAGGCCTCAGTTTCCCCATCTCTCATGAGGGGATAGTTGATCTGAGAAGCTTTAGCATCCCCTGCCAGCAGCTCAGTCCTGGTGCTTGGGTTCTGAGTGATTCTTCAAGGTCTGTCTGAGCATGGGAACTCCGGACCAGAGAGCTATGTCACTAGCAGCAACTTTGGGCAATTTGCTCAAGGCTTCTGTCTCTCTCTGGTCTTACCTATAAAGTGGATCTAAGGAGAGTGAAACCTTCATAAAACTTGGGAGAAGTGAAGTTATACCCAGTGGTTACAGCAGTGCCTGGCACAGAGCAACACTGTCAGTGGTGGCTCTCATTGTCATCATCATCATTTAGACTGATGATCCCTGTCCAGAACCTCTCTCCACCCTGCTGGTTGCCTCCCTTCCCTAGCATCCATCTTGCTGTATCATTTCCTACAGTCTTCTCCTGCTTTGTGGTCCAACAGCGTGATGATTTCTCTTTCCAGTGTCACAGGTAGCTGATCTGAGAAGTCACTACAGGTCACTGGTAAATGGGTTTCACCTTCAGGCAGGAGGAGCATGAGACTGTGCCTCTGTGCATCTCCCCTGAATGTATAAATATCTTTATGCACATGATCTTTGCAGTGTATACTTTATCACTACTCAGAATCCATCACACCACCTTTCACCTTTGAGTAACCAAATCCCAGTTTCCTCTGAAAAACCATTCTGCTACTCTCATCCAATAGCTAGGCCAACCCTGAGTATCAGAGGGACTAAAGACCATTAGGAATTCTCTCCTCGGCCACTCTGATTGGTCCAGGAATGAGCATGTGACCAACTCAAGGCCAGTGAGGTGCAAGGAGATTTTCACAGTGTCTTTCAAGGGAGGCAGAGACTCTTCTCTTCTGGGCTGAGTTGCTGTCCTGCAGCTGGGGCAGGAGATGCTCTCAAGGAATGTCTCAGAGGATAAAGGAGATAGACGCCAGGAGACAGCAGTCAGACTATGATGAATCATTATAGCTCTGGATCTAGCTGTGCCTGAAACCAACAAGCCATTCCATCATGTTTCAGTTATCTATGTTTTAAATTTGTTAGTTTTCCATTGCATACAACAGAGTCCTGACTTTGAATTATCTGATATCTCTTACTTCACAGGGCGTGTTCAGTGTCTCAGCCTAAAAGAAGTGGTGATGATGGGATCGAGGCACACTACAGCTTGAGAGGAAGGCAATGGCATGTGGAAGATCTTTGAAATCACACCGGGAGGCTGCTCACTAACCAGTCTCTAAGGTTAGCTGATTCTCTGGGAAGAATCATCATGTTATCAAGTCTCTGCCTTTCTTTCTTTTGAAAGTGAACTTCTGCACTTTTAGATAGCACCCACATAGCTTTGGGTGGCTTCAATCAGGCCTACAGTGGAGAAACTGAGAAAAAGTTAAGACCAGACCATCAGACATGATGTGTGCCTTGAGGATTATATACATGGAACTCCCGTCATTCAGGGCATTGATGCATGGAGTCCTCTCCTCCCCTTCGGGTGTCTGATCTGCCAAGACCCCAGAAGGATAAGGAAATCTTGTCTGTATGGAGGGAAAAACATCTTCTGGTCCCAGGTACAAATTACAGCTACTCTACCACCATTGGTGTGAAAATAGAGGATTTTTCTCTTTAATGTCTAAATGAGCTGCTTGGTTAAAGAAGCAAGGGTTCCCCTCATCCTTGAGAGCTGGCCACTCATGCAGGGAGCTGGCCCACACAGGGTGGATGACTTCAGTGGGGCAGGTTCTTGGGACTGGCTTATCCATTTTCCTGAATTTCCTGGGCAATTCCTCACTTTGTCTGGTTTCTCTTAGCAGCACATGGTGTTTCTGTCTGACAACCTTCCTGTTTACATTCTTACTTGATAGAAATGTTGATGGACGCCAGGCTTGCTTATGGGTGAAAGCCTCTGACCCAGTGTCAGAACAGAAATAGGATTTTGGAGAAAGGTTGCAAGAGTCATGAAAGGCGGCAGAACACTGGCAGCCATAGACTTGATATTCAAAAGTCCTTGGGAAGTAGCAAAAACCAACAGGGTAGTGAATCCCTACGTCTTTTCTGAAACCCAATCAGAGGATAGAATGCAAATTAGTCAGTTTGAGGAATTTATTCCAAAAACACAGATGCAAAAATTTGACTTGACAAAGGATTGCAGGTTTAAAAACAAAACCAAAAACGGTTACAAAGACATGCTGAATAAAGAATAGCTTTGCATTTCATAGATTTAAATGTCTGAAGTTTCAACTACAGATGGTCTCTGGCTTCAGTGGTTCAACTCATGATTTTTTGAGTTTAGGATGTTGCAAAAGTGATACATATTTAGTAGAAACCGTATTTTGGTTATTGCATTTCTATCTTCTGTCTAGCATGCTATTTGGTAGGCATCTCTTGTGGTGCTGAGCAGCAGCAGTGAGCTAAGGTCCCAGGCAGCCCTGTGATTGCAAGGTGAGCCACTGATACACTACAGTGTGCCCTGCTGCTGAGCTAGGATGTGTGGTAGGTTAGGTGTATTAAATGCATTTTTTTTTTTTTTTGGTAGCAGGGATTGAACTTGGAAACTTGTACTTGTGAAGCAGGCGGCAGAACCACTGAGGTAAATCTCTGGCCCTGTGAAATGTATTTTTGATTTAAGGTATTTCCAATTTATGATGGATTAGTTGGGATGGAGCCCCATTCCAGGTCAAGGAACATCTATGCTGCAAATGACTCCTGGTGCTACTCAGGATAGGTGAGGTTCTGCTGCAGTAACAAATAAGACCAGAAATCTCCGGCATGTAAACTAAGGTGGCTGCATTTCCACCTCAGGGTCCACTGGGAATTCTGTGCATCAGGACCCAGGCTCAGAGCAGCTCCACCTTAGCATATCCTCCTATAATCACAGAGGAAGATAAGATGGCCCAGTGGTGACTGACTTTTATATTATTTGCCTAAGAGAGACACTGTTACTTCCTCCCACATGTCATGGACAAAGTCAGAGGATGAGGAAAGGCCTGGAAGGAGTCCAGAACTATTTGGGGAAACAGCAGTCATGACAGACGACCAGACCCTGTGACATGAAGCAACATGTGGCAGGGCTGGTACAGGGACCCAGCCTCTGCTCGGGCTCTGGATGCCAGGAAGGCCCCCGTCCTCTTTGTGTGGTTCTCCCCAGTGGATATAAATGCAAGTTTGTTGTGGAAAAATTAGTCCTGAAGGCAGCATTCATTTCTAGTCATGGAAGTAAAGAGCAAGGGATGACAGCTGGAGGAGTTGGATTCTAAGATAGAAAATGGATCTTTGTGAAAAATTAGAGCATCATCAAATGCAAAGGGCAAAAATGACAACATTGTGTAAAGGACAGAGTGGTGTAAATATTGACATTTTGCAACGGAACTATTGCATCGTCCTTCTAAGTGTTTCCACTGGAAGCCAAATCTCATAGCTGTTTAATGTCTGCTATTCTTTTATGTAATAACAGGTTTTTCTTAAGAGTAGAACTGTCATTCCCTTTTCTCCATGAATCATCTCTTCTTTTGGTGGTGGTACTGGGGATTGAACCCTGGGATGCTCTACCACTGAACTACACGTGCATTCCTTTTTTAAATTTTGAAGCTGGGTCTTGATAAGTTACCCAGGTCGGCCTTACACTTGTGATCCTCCCGTCTCAGCTTCCTGAGGGGGTAACTAGTGCGATGCAGCATCTGCAGCGTTGTTCACACCCCATGTCATTGTCCCCAGCACTGCTGCCAGCTGGCTTGGGCAGGAACTGGCCTCCACACCCACCCCTGCTACACTGCCAAGGACAAGGTGAGGTGTACTTGGTCTGGGGGCTGCTGCTCCTTGCCCTGCCTCTCTTCTCTCTAGACCCCACCTCCTCACTCAACTCCATTCTCCCTGCCTGGCTTTCCTTTCCTTGAAATCATTCCTAAACTCAGGCTTGGATGTTATTTGCATAAAACCATTACAAAGGGGGCAAGAGTGATGTTTCTTTAAGGGCCCTGCCAGCCTTTGACAAATGGAGCTGCTCTCAGGGAGAACAAACTGCTCCTGTTATATTCAAGTTTCACAGCAGGCACTGGGTATTTGCACCCGGCCCCCAAATATACTAGGGTTGAAGCAAATGAATTCCCTTCCAAAACCACTAAAATGAAAAGACAGCTGGAAATTAGGTTTGAAATGGACATTCCTGTCCTCAGAGATTTCACAGTGACAAATGAATTAGTCCCTAAGTGGAACGCAAACCTACTTTGTTTTCAGAGAGGCAAAGAAGACTAATAAAGGCAGCGCCTCTCTGTGGCCCCGAATTGCGGACCCCGTCCATCTCTGTTTAATAGCCTGGTGGCTTCTCAGCTGAGCTTAATTAAGGTGCAATAAGAACTTAGAAACTCTCTTAAACACCCAAGTCCTTGGGTTTATTTATTAATAGCTAATTTTCTTTCACTTAAAATTAAATATCTCTAGGTCTTATGTTATTTGTTAGTTTCTAATTAATAGTTGTTCCAAGGAATGGCTTGGAAAGGGAAGCTTTTGTCCCTTTACACTCTTGGCTCTTGCAATGCCATCATATACAGTGCTGAGAAAAGTCCATGTGCAAGTAAACTACAACAATCCGTACGAAAAATTTTGCCACTATTTATGGGGGGCATGCACACCACGTAGAAAGGGTGATCCTCTGTAGTCTCAGCCTTATAACCAGAGTCCTACCCTCCCTCTCCTCGCTCTGAGTCCATCTCAGTCAGGAAAGGCTCTGTAGCTAATGCCATGATAACAAACAATCTCCAAGTTTCATTCTTTTTTACACACATCAAGATTCTTTTTTTGTGTGTACCGGGGATCAAACTCAGGACCCTTGTGCTTGCAAGGCAGGCTGTGGAACCTCTGAGCTAAATTGCTGGCTCCAAGATTCATTTTTAAATTTTAACTTCCCTTCCAACACTGGAAATTGAATCCAGATCGCCACCTCTGCTAGGGAAACACTCTACCACTGAGCTGTATTCCTCAGCTCTCTTTCTTAAAGGAAATTTTATTTTGAAACAGGGTCTCACCGAGTCTCCGGCTGGCCTTGAACTAGTGACCCTGCTTCCTCAGGCTCCCTGTTTTTTCTTTTGCAAAATGGACCATGGGTCCAGGTGTCCCTTGCAGGCAGTGTACCCCATGTGGACTTAGCCTTCATCTTTTGGCACCAATGGATACTGGACAACAGACTCTCTCTACAGAGATGGTAGAAACAAGACCAGGCCAAGCAGTGCAAGCACGCCCACTCTTACTCATGCAAAACGGGGTGGGGCACTCAGCTGAAGAGGGAGTTGGCACTGGTCAAGAGAAGGGCCAAACTGCTCTCAGAACAAAGACAGCAGCACGTTTTTACTGATTGCTGGGGGGTGGGCTAAAGTCTGGCATTTTCCACTGGTCAGGGGCACAGTTCCAGACAATGTTTCTTCTTGTGGCAGACTTGGACCACCAGGTGGTCACTGTCACTTGCCCTAAAGGAGATTGAATTTTTGTGTAGATGGTGCCATCACCCTATACAAATCATCCCAGCCTTGTCGGTCCAGGCCCCGTAATGGTGTGGAAGGACTTTAGGTGTTAGGTAGGTTAGGTTTAGTGCCTTCCAAAGAAGCTCAAAGGCAGGAGTGACAAAGAAGGGAGAGAGAAAGAAAAGAAAACACAAACCAGCTCCAATGAGCAGTGTCCGAAATTAACCCTGTATTATCGTCTTGGACATTTAAAAATGATCACATTTCCATGCAGAGCCAAGTTGAATCTGATCCAAGGGTTAAGACAGCACAGAAGACAGACACAATATGAAGGCAGAGATCCCAGGCTTTTATCCCATTTTAATCACCCATCAGACATCTGCAGGCCAAGTGAAGAGTCAGTATTTTAGTGAAAGCAGCCTTCAGTTCCCTGAGACATAGCCTAGGCAACTAACTGTAATCATAACCCATGTGTCCAGAGGTATTATTGACAGCAAGGCTACAGTGAAGATGATAAAGAATCACCCAGCCGCATGGTCTCCAAAATGAATGATTTTTAAGTTGGCTAAGAGCGAGTAAAGCCAGACTGCTTATTTCGCTTTCTCCTGGGTAATAATTTCTTGTTTCATGCAAACATTGTGCTTCTGTGGTTTTATCAGTCTCATAATGGGTGTTAAAAAGAGCACCAGGGTGGAGAAGCAATGTGCGGTGCCACAAAGGCTAATAGTTTACTGCACCCAGGGCTTATTTTGTCGTTCTCTCTGCCCCATTGTGGTGGTCCTTATCTGGAGCTCTCACAGGACCTGTGTCCACCACGCAGCACAGCCAAGAGCCCTGTACAAAGGATGCTTCAGTCTGAAGGGACACGAAATGCGGCTTCCATCCACACTAATCAGTGAGAACATGCCCCATGGACCCCCTGACTTGGAGGGAGGAAAACTGGCATCCTCCTATCTCTACAGCCATGCAGGAGCAACCCAAGTTTCTATCATTCCTCCTTCCAAAAATAGTGTTGTTTCTGAGACCTGCCTGTGAAAAAAATTCTGGACCACTAACGCTTTCACAATATAGGACAAACATTTTCCAAAAAGAAATAAATGATTGTTTTCCGTCTATTTTTACGTAACACAGGGCCAATATCCTCTTACCTGGTACAGAGAGCAGGCCTCATAAGTATTCACTGAGTGAACAAATGAAACAGTGAGTGGTGGGGGCCAGGCAGGGCCTCTCCCATTACCTCAGTGCCCCTCTTGGAACACTGGCTGTGCTTTGCCCTGGGATAAGGGGGACCCAGTCCGGGTTCTGACTCTGCAGGCAGCTCCATTAGTCTGAATGAGACACAGAGCACCGTGGACAGGGTGCCTTTGGAACACGGCATGTTATGGAGATGTGGGCCCCAAAGCTGCTGTGGCCCTTGGTGGCCGTCATGGGGGAAACCAGACAAGGATTGTGCCCGTCTAGGGAGGGGTGCTGGAAGGGCAGAGAAGCACCATGACATTACCTGGGGTTCGGAACTCAGTACAAGATTGGACTTTCTATTGGGCAACCAGAAAGAAGGGAGTGTCCAGCTTGATAGCTGTTGGGGACATTCAGATTACACAAATAAAATTAAGGCATCATTTGCTTTGAATGTGTCCCCCAAATCTCAATAGGACTGGGAGGCGAGGCCTGGTGGGAAGTGTTTAGGTCATGAGGGCAGAGCCTGGGTGGTTAATGCAGCTATGAAAGGGAAAAAAGAGCAGATTCGCTCTCTCCTGCTTCTAAGATCTGCTCTCCTGCTAAACGGAGACCAGCGTTCCTCCTCTGTGAAGAGTGCAGTGTGTGAGATGCTGGGTATGTCTTCTCCTGCCGGTCCTCAGCCCTGCTGGCACCTTGACCCTGGACTCCTGGTCTCCACAACTGTGAGAAATGCATTGTTGTGGTTTTTTTAGGTGCTAGGGGACACAGATACCTAGAATGCTTTCATTTTTTAGTGTTATTGCTCTAATTTATTAACTCAAATCTTGGTTTAAAACAATAAAATTTACCACCTGCTCAAATTTATTACCTGTCCGTGTTGGGAAGTAGGAGCTCTAGCTCTACCTACAGGACCCTCTACCATCAAGGATCGGAAAAGGAAGCCTAGGAAGGAAACACTGAATCTCATAGGTGCCAACCCTAAAGTGACAGCCATCACATCCTCTCACATAGAACTGGCCAAAGTGACAGTCACACAGCCACCCTCGCCTTCCCTGGGAGGGAGAAGTTCAAGACGACTACACCCCTGACCTCCCAGCCTGCTCTTTGTGTGAACGTGGACAAACCATTCATTTCCCAGGGCCTTGTTTGCTAAATGAAAACCAAAATATAGTAACCTTTTGCTCAGACGGTTGTTCTGAGAACCAAACGTGAGAATATACAAAAGTGTTAGCTATCATGATGATCTCATCTACTCTTAGAAATTATAAAGTATTATTTATACATGTGTTTAACGTTAATAACTTAACGCATGTCCAATGCTAGTAGAAATTCATGATCTGCCTGAAACAATAATCTTCTACTTTATCCTATAAACTCACATACACACACGCGCGCGCACACCAACATATACAAGTCAACATTTCATCCCATTTCCATGAAAAGTTTATGCCAGTTTTATTGCTTTTGGCTCAAGGCCTCTTAACAATTAAAGGAAATAATGGTGGGTTCCTGTTTGTCGTTTGCTTGTGTGAGCAAGAGAGAACAGGCTGCTGTCTTAGCAGCTCTTGCCCATGTACCCATTGGCCCTTGGCAATGTGACGTCAGTGACCACACATGAATCCGGGGCTCAGGTGCTCAAGCAGCAGCCTGAAAAGCCAGAGTCCAGATATCAGGAGAAAGAGAGCAGTGTGAGGCAGGATCAAGAGGCACTTGGTATGTTCTGGGGAGTCGAGCTGAAGAGGGAGGGAGGGAGGGAGGGAAGTGGCAGAAGCCATGTTCTGGATGGAGAGGCTTGAGGAAGATACTGTGGTCACAAGGGAGGGGAGAGGTCAGGAAAAGTGAGGCCCAGGCAGCAAAGGCCACCAGAGGACTTCAGGCTGACTCTGTAGGATGTACAAGAATGCAAGAGAGTCAGAACAGCTGTTTCTGCCTGACCAGTGCTCACCCAATCCCAGAACCAGGACTCCAGGCTTGCTCTGGGAACCACAACTCTCCTGGTCTCCATGGTGCACCAGCATGATCATGTGACTCAAGATTGGCCAGTCCGGCACCATATGCCTCTGGCCACATGATTGGGACAGGATCAGTACATGACCCAGTCAGAGCCAGTCACAACCAACCCTGGGCTTGTGCTAGAGGGACAGGAAGAGGAGGTCTGCTGAGGGATCTTGGATGGAAGATGTGAGATGGAAGATGGAGGCTTCTGGATCCACCATGGGGATAATGTGGGCACTACTGTGAAGAAAAAATTTTTTTTGGCTGAGATGAAAAGAAAAAGACAGTAAGTCCTAGTTCCTGGGTTTAGATATATTCAAAAACAACTCTTCATCACTGACCTTTCCTTGGTAGGAGCCAGTGCATCCCTTTCTTTGTTTAAACCAGTTGACATGGGTTTTCCTCACAGCCAAAGATCTCCTAAAAGATGTCTGTCTTTGAAGATTTGGTGTTCTTTCCTGCACAGTGAGCAAGCAGCATGGTCGTTCTGCACAGATTTAACAGATGCTTATGAGCTAACTAGGATCAATTCTGTTGACTTCTCCAAACTCACATTCTAATTCAATTTCCCCCAAAGAAATCCCATGTTAATTTACCCCTGAAGTGCATGCATCTCTGAGCAGCCTCTGCATGTCCCAAACCAATTTTTCCCTTTGGCCACCAGTCTCCGATTCATTAATGCCAGATACAGCTCCACGACCGTCCAGCCCTGACAGCCACCTCCCTGGGCCAGTCACCATGTGGTCGATTTTGATGACAAAAATAACTAATTGAAACCCTAAAATTTGTTTACTGTGAATGCATTAAAGTGGTAGTTATCAAATTGGAACTGTGTTACTTAAATTACCTTAGAAACAAAATCAATAATTTCTCACAGTTGAGAAAAGAAAAAGATGGAAAAAAAGTGCTCTGAGGAATACATTACAAATTTTCCTCAGAAAGACAATGTTGATAAAGAATAAACAAGGTATACGGTTGACCTGGGGGGACAAACCCACCCCTAGGTACACCCTTGTTCATTTCTTAGCTTCTGAAACTATTTTTTAAATTAAATATTTAAGATCATTTGTATATTGAGTTCATCAGTGACTCCAGTTCAGGCTCCAGGAGCAAAATTTGAGCTAATTCAGATTCCACTACCTAAGCTGCTTACTTTTTAAAAATAGATTTAAAATTTTTGAAATATCTCAGTTTCTGCCCCAATTCATAGTTCCTGTCTTCAGTGGACAGTTCATCCCTCATGGGACGTCACGCACAGCATTATTCCCAGCTGCACAGACTCAAGATCCTGCCCCACCGTCCTTCCCAGAGAGTCCCCAATACCATTTCTCTCTCTCTCTGCAAGAGCCTGGCAGATGTGGGGCTGAGACCTCACACGTGAACAGCTCCTCCTGTCTCGGCCTGCCTCAAAGGTGGGTACAGTGCAGCCAGCACCCAAGGTCTGACATGCAAGGTCCCTTCCTGCTCATCTCCCAGTGACAGCTGACAGGCTCACTAAGCAGAAAATTCTTAGTTTTTGTTTCAAAAGAGGATTGGGTTATAAATCAGTGGACAGTCCCATCCATGAATATGTTCTCGTAAATTTGAAACAGGGGAGAACAAGTCCCTGGGAAATACTCAGTATTGCTATTAGTAAGCACTAAGGATTTTTGGAGTGGAGGGCTGGTCACAGACAGGGGAGTCTGGTCTCTCAGCCCTGTGAGAAGTGGGAATGGAGTTGAGGTGGGAGAGAGGTCAGGCCAAGGTGGAAAGGATGTGTCCAGAATGCTATGGCAGAGGGTGGTGGCTCTTCCTCAGTTTCTGTGGTTTCCTTCTTTCGTATTAGAGACTTTCCTTGTCACAAGGCCATGTAAAATGAAAACTACATTTCCCATCCAGGCATGCTGGTAGACGTGGCTGCTATATTCTAGTTAGTGTAACACAAACATACGTGCAGCGTTCAAATTCTGAACAACATCTTAGGAAGAGTGCATTCCCCCCCCTGGTCACTCTGTCCCCCTCCTGTTGGCTGGAGCAGGCTTGGGCGCTGCAGTAGGCAGCTGGAGTGACAGTGAGAAGCCTGAAAAAAGTGCTCTGAGGAATACAGATAAGGGCCCTGGCCTTGATGTCAGGGCAGTCCCTCTGCTAGGCTTGGACTGTCCATGTTTATATGACCCAGCGATACATTTTTACCTTGTTTGGGGGAAACTCATACCAAAAGATATGTCAAATCTCATCTTGGTGGGTGCTGCTATGCTAGGAATCTCAGGGATACTCCCAAGTGTGTGAGTGGCTCCAGGGTCCAATCTGATTCCAAGCACAGTGCAAAACTCCGAGGATGGCAGGCTGGGGTGTGGCACAGACTGACAGAGGTGTTGGCTTTTGAAAAAGGTGCTGTAGGTGAGCAATGTGCTGTGCTATGATGTCGCTGGGCCACTAGGACCTTTCAGCTCTATTATAATCTTATGGGGCCACAATCATGGATGCAGTGTGTCACCGACCTAAATATCATTATGGGCTGCGTGACTTTTTTTTTTGGTACCAGGGATTGAACTCAGGAACTTGCGCTTGCATGGCAGGCATGGTGCCGCTGAGCTAAATCCCTGGCATGCATGACTTTTTGTCTAGAGTGCTTGGCACATGTCAGTGTCCAATGGTTATTTGCCGAGTGAAAAGGAAGAGGTCACAGCGTGAATATCACCAGAGAAGCAAAGCAGCCAGGAACGGGTGCTGGAGCTAGAACCTCTGTATCTAGATGTCCCAGATGGATGTCTGAAAGTAAATTCAATAGGCAGGGAAGGCCTAGTGTCATTACTGCTGTGGTTGTTGTGTCTGAGAACAACTGAGCATCAACAGGTTGACTTGTCTGCCTGTGGCAGGACTCCAGGGTCCCTCAGTCTCCCACCTCTTCCCAAACCTCCCTGGAAACTTTTTCTCCACAGTCAAATCAGATCCAACTCTGCTTCAGGTCCCCATTTACCCTTGGCACTTTGGGAGTCCCATTGTGACCACCTCAGACCTCCGTACTCTTCTCCTCTAACAGCGCAGCTACCTGGACACTGGGCACTCAGAGCCGCCAGCCTCTGGCCTCCTGGGAACCTGTATGTTATTTCATTTCCTGTTTCCCAGCATGCAATGGGCAGACGGGGCCTTCTGCAAAGATCTGACATCTGCTGAATTCTGTAGACTCTTCTCCTAGTGTGGCCTTCCACTTTAACAATCACTTCCCTGTTATCTAAATTTTTATCATAAGTTGAACATAACTGTATGTATTTATGTTATACATGAACATTAAAAAATATATGATATAAATAATGGATATAATTTTGGCATGTTATAAATATTGATATTTTAAGAGAAAACAGTTTAAGTATGTACAATTGAGCTCAATACCATTGTGACTTGATAGTCACCATAACTTATTAAAAAATACACACAGGAACTTCAATTTGTTAGGAATTTTGCATTGTTCTTTTTTCTTTCTCCTTGAATTTTTACTGCCCTGGCAGAATTTGATCTTAATGTATCATATTTTTATTCTTGGAAGGCTTTTATTGATCACTCTGCCACATATCACTGACTGCAACAAAAATGTGCCCAACAATTAAAATTTTAAAAATGTCTGTGGCTAGAATCTTTAAATTTTAAACTAAGTTATTTTTAATTGAATTATCATTATGGTTGTTAGTAGAACACAATTGGTTAAAAACACATGCATGTGCCGGGGATTTAGCTCAGTGGTTCTGCCACCTGCCTTGAAAGTGAAAGGTCCCAAGTTCGATCCCTGGTACAAAAAAAACCAAACAACAATAACAACAACAACAAAAAAACCACATGCATGTGTCACAAATTATGATAAAGAAATTCTTAATCCTAAAGAAGTAAAATTCTTTGAGACATACTTTTCTTCATATGATAGGGGGACTGTCTTTTCACTGAATATAGTCATGAATGAATATTGCTTGCTATTTTAAGGAGACAAGTCTCATCACCAATTCTACCCACAGCCCTCTGTTTTATTGGCATGAGCGCTAAGAGCCTGTTCACATAAACAAGCAGATGGGAGCGGAAGGGCTTCAGTTGTACGTCACTCAATTGTTTGGACTCCTTCCAAATTATATGACAAAATCACATAGCAATTTATCATAAAATATTTTTGACAATCTATGAGCTGAAGTCTATATTAAGTTCTTCTGCACTTTCAGTGCAAATGAAGAATTGAAAACTCACTCACAAAGGATGCAGTTCTCCATTATAGAGCTGGATGTGGTAACCCAGTTATCAGAGACATTTCTGTTCTCGACACTGAGGCCAATATTTCAAAATATGCCTTTGCTTTTTGTCCTGAGGGCTTTCTCCAGCAGGGCAGACACTTCTGGAAGGGTCAGCGGGAGCAATGTCTTTTGTGTAGGGGCACCCTCCACCTCTTCCTGCCTGCGGAGGCTGGCAGGGTGGACCACACCAGTGGGTTCCCTCTCTCTATGGCTTCCAGTTGGGTTGGAACAATGAGGGGTTCCCTGGAGTGGGTTGGAGTGAGGAGACTACAGTAAGCTTGGGCATTTATTGCCAGGGCTCCATCTATGGGTCGCCCTGGGGTGGCTGCATTTCTCTTAGGTAAGTCACAGCTCCTTGTACACAGCCTCCCCACCTCCAGTCTCTAGAAACCTCTCCCTCCTCAACCCACACAGTCCCCTGAGCTCCAAGGACTCATTATCCTTTCTTTATTGCACTCCCACTTCTATCAGCATTTCTTCTGTTGGAAAACACCCAGTTTGAGTTCATTTTGTGTTGTTACTTTCCTGAAAGGTAGACCTATTTTCTGTATGGGGGAAGGCAGTGTTTATGAAGGAGGAAGGGGAAATGAGATGCATATTGGTTGAAGGGGTGCAATTGATTTTTGTAAAATTGTGGGTGTTTGCGAACCTTTACCAAGTCACCACGTGCCCCCAGGCCTAAGTACTGCAATTTGATGATGGCCAGTCTAACACCTGATCCTCCATCCCTGTCCCCTCTCTGTATAATGGTAAGGTCACAGTTGGGACCCAAATAAGCATTAAGGAATGCTGGCGAGTTTTGTTCACGAATGCCAGCAGACTCCAGTGAATCTGGATATGGTGTGTCCGGCCCTTCTGCCCTCTGCTGCAGGACCTACCCAACTCCACCCTCATCTGTAGGGGATCACTTGTCCTCCCAGAGCTGCTGTGTGCAGAGAGGACTGATCCCACAGTGACCTACTTGAGCTCAGTGCCCATTCCTCTCGAAGCACAGCCTGTTATGATGTTTCTTTATCCACCAGGCTCTTTGCCACGCTGATGTAGAAATTCCAGACAAACCATTGAGAGTTCTTTATTGCAGCATCAGACAACTGATCTACAATAACATGGAAAAAGATAGGGCTCCCTAGGCAAGGACAGCAGCTGCAGTGTAAAGTTGAAATTGGAGTTAAAATGTACGCCAAATCCACCTGCTGGAGACCAGCAATGATCTCAAACCACATCTGTGAATTGGCCAGAAGCCCCCAGGTCAATTGCTCAGCATTCTTAGTGCCACTGGGACTTGGAGCTCCTGGCAGATGGCTGTGGAGTGAGTTTGCATTAGCTGCCACTGTGGCTTCTCCCTCAGGGTATATCAGATTCTGACATTTATTTCAATTAATTAATTTTAAAGCAGTAAATCTCAGAGCCTCTTAGAGCATGGCCCCATCGCTGCATTGAACGTGGCTGGGTCACTGCTCGGGGCCATGGTTTGTGTGGTGGTTGGATCACTGTACGGCCAATACTCGCTTTGTCCTTCACACTGCGGGTGGAGAGCACCTTCCACCACTTCCCACACTGTTGCTGCAGGTCTGACTCAGCAACTTTGACGGGGGACATCAGCGAAAGCAACAACAGCAAAGGCATGAAATGTGCACATGTGAGTTAGCTGCACTTGCTCTTGGGGACAGGTCTTGAGAATAGTGAGCCTAGATAGCCGCTGTCCCTTGCACAGATAGGGCAGACCCGAGCCCACCGAAGCTGTAACTCTGCCCTGTACAGCCCAACAGGGACCAGCTGAGCCACAGCTGACCTGGGGACCAGTGTGAAGGATCAGTGCTCACTGTGGGCCATGGACTTGGGTTGGCAACAGCTGACAGATCACTATGTTTTCAGACTGCTCTGCAGAGCCCCAGGGGAGTCATTTTCAAACCATCTCTCCCCTCAGAACCAGGCTGTATTTGTTCATGTATCTGTTAATTGTTTATTCTCCAAACATTTTCTGATCACCCTTGGCACTGAGGTTGCTCTAGAGACGCATCCGTCTGTGTCGGGGCTGTCTCTTCATCTTTACGAGGGAAATGGGGGTTTCTTATGTGCATTCTTAAATCGTGCGGGAAGGCAGGAGGCCAACCCGGCCCGTTTCCCAGCTCCTTTCCCCGGCTCTGCTCTCTCTGCACAACCTTCTCTGAGGCCAGTGGGGATTGGGACAAGTGAGAAGGAATCCTACACAGCCTCAGACAATCCCGTCTACTCGCTGCTCTGAGTCAGGGATTGTGGGAGAAAGGAAGGGAAGTGGAGGCTCAGCAGTGCCCCCATGGGGCAGATGTTTCCACATCTTGCCTGGGTTCATGGGCTCAGCCACGTGGCTGTCAGCCTCATTTCCAGTAAAAGAAACTGAGGATCTGAGGAGGGCGATAATTCACCCAATTGTTGGTCCAGGGTAGAACAAGGTTTGTGCCCGGATCTCTTAAGCTCAAATCCATGCTTTTGCATCTGTTCCAAATGCCATTTCCCTAGGGGAGGAGAGACTTAAATCCTAAACACCTACCCCAGTTGTCCACAAACAGGAGGCTCTGGTGCAAGCATTATTTCCCATTCCTTCATGCTCATCCAGCCCATATTTGTGGAGCTTCGTTCAAGTGAAAAGGGCCAAGAGTACATGAATTTCCTGTCCTCGGGGACTTGTGGAAGGACAAAGATCTGAGACAATACACACCCCATCATTTGGCAGTGGGAACTATGGGAAACAGCAGCTTAGCGAGACTGTCTCGATAGAGGAGGTGCTGTAGCCCAGTTGAAAGGCCCTGGGTTCAATCTCTAGGACCACAAAGGAAAAAGAAGAAAAAAGAAAGAGTACCAGGAAGAGGGCACAACATGTATAAAGACTCTGAGGCAAGACTCGTACCTGCCTGACTTGTTATGGAAACAGCATGTTTCCTTCCCAGAGTCCCTCAGGAGACCAAATAGCTCTGGAGGGCCGGGCTTGTGTCTGTTTTTGCCATGGAACCCAGTGTCTTTTGAACAAAATGTTAACAAAACATCAGTGCCCACTGAGTACATCTTAGAGCTGAGAGTTCATAGCCAAAACCAACTAAAGTGGTTGAACAGAGCAAAGGACAATTGGATATTGAAATGACAAGATTCACTGGCAGGGCCAGGCAAGCCACCTGTTGAGAGCCCCAGGGGAGACATGATATTCACAGGACTGGGACAACAGATGGCTAGGCAAGGTATCACCACATCACAGTGCCTTTTTTCCTCTCCCTACAGTCTGTAACCATACGAAATAGAGTTTGTCATGCCACTTCCCATGCCTCTGTGTTGTGGTCCCAAGGGCCTTTCTATGATCACAGCAAAGCCCAAACCCAGTGCCTTTGTCCTGAAAGAAGGCCATGAGCCCACCCACTGCCAACTGATGCACAGCATTTAGGAACAGCCCCTTCCCAAAGCCGCTGCCAAGGCACTCCTTGGAAGTTCCAGCATGCCAAAAAGTCCAAGTCCAAAGTCTACACTGAGACTTAAGGCAAACTCTTAGCTGTGAGACCCTGGAAAAATTAAAAAGAAAGTTAAACACTTCCAACATACAATGGCACAGGCTTAGTATTTCCACTCCAAAAGGAAGGAACAGGAGGTATAAAGAAACTGGACCAAAGCCAAGACCAAAAACATACAGGGTAAATACTCCTTGCATCTCTATGTCAAGATGTGAGCCCCAAGGGGCCTAGGTAGCCCCTTCCTTATGGCATTGCCAGTTGTAGCCCTCACAGACACTCTGTTGGGTTGGCTCTATCACTGCCCGCAGCTTTTGTCTGACATTCCACACTCCTGGCTTCTCCAACTTCTTGGGGTCTACACTGCACTTTTGACTTTACTCTTATGGTTTCTCTTACTGCCTTCACAGGGGGACACACTGCCTTCTTTGGGTGGAAGCTTCCATGACTCCATAATTCTTTACTTTGCATACTCGTAAAACCAATATCAGGTGGATGACAGCAAGGTCTGCCACCAACTCAAGCAGTAGAGAGGCCCCCTTGGACCATGGCTATAGAGGACCTCAAGTTTCTGAATGGATGAACACTGAGAAATGAATTCCAGAAAACCAATCTCTAGGTTCCCTTCTTGAGCAGAGTGCCCTGGATCTCTCTTCTCAAAGCAAAGTGTTTCATTTTTGTACTCTTGAGCCTGCAAAGTGTTAGTTCCTGGTGATTCCTGAGGTGCCCTCAAGGGCACTGTTCTGATGCAAAGTACCTGGCTTCTTTTGAATGCTAATCTTTTCAGCAACTGAGCTCTCCTGGGCCCCAACTTTATAAGTTCCAACTTTGCAGATTTGTCCTTTCTGGTAAAGTGAAAGCTTTTTAAATGGGATTTTGCTCCTGATTCTTACTGTAAACCTGGCTGAAAGCAGCCAGAAATACCCATGTCACAGCCTCTACATTGGGCTGCTGTGAAATTTCCTTTTCCAAATTGATTCATTCACCACTCTTAATGTCAGTCTCTTGGGTCATGAACAAGATGTAGACAAGATTTCTGCCAGAGCATAAAACATGTGGTCTCAACTGTCAATGAAGTCCCTGTTTCCAACAGAATTCTTCTAAGCCTAGCCTTTATGATCTGCATTTCTTTTAGCATTATGGTCTTTTGAGTTCTGACTAGAATTTCCTATTAAGCTCAGCTTATAGCATTCTAGGGCTTACCTAGCTAATATTTCCAAAACTTTCCAAACACCTCCCACTTACCATTTCTAAAGGCTTCTAATCCATATGGTCAGGTACAGTCATGGCAACAATTCCACTCTCAGTACCAAAATCTGCCTTAGTCACTTTTCTCATTTGAGACAAAATATTCAATACCCATAACTTAAAAGAGGAAAAGTTTATTTTAGCTCATATATTTTAGAGGTTTCTATCCCTTGTTGCCTGGCTCCCAGACAGAAATAGCATGGTGGAAGGCCTGGAAGGAGGAAAGCTGTTCACATCATGGGAGTCAAGATGCAAAGAGAGAAGGGAAGAGCTGGGGAGGGAGATGTACCCTTTCTGATCACACCCCCTGTGATTCACCTCCTAACAGTACATTCAGCTACTGAACTCATTAATGAATGAATCTATTGATGAGTATAGTGGCCCCATTATCTACTCCCCTTTCAAAAGCCTCCCTTTTGGCACAGGAAAATTTGGGGTACATCCAAAATTTAAACCATAACAATCAGTGACATACACTCCCAGCCTCAGGGAGGAAGACACTGTGTCATGCAAGGACACACAGGGAGCAGAGTGAGCCAGCAGAGGCTGTCCGAGGCAGGTTTTATAGCACCAGGAGGCTGGGGTGGCCCTTGGTTCCTGTGGGAGGATGCAACTGGCTTGCTTCAACAATTATGTGGGTTGGTGTGGTGGTGATGTCATTGGTTGGAGAACTGGATAGGGAGCAGGAGGTCAAGTGATGAGAAAACTACAGGGAGGCAGCATTTCCCAACAGCTGGGGCCATATCTTGGGGGGCATAGCTGCAAGAGCGGGAGGACTCATGCTCATGCCTGTGAGGCCCTGTGTAGTGCAAAGATGTCAAGGCAGGATATGAGACTTCAGGTCTTAGAGTACAGCAGTGAGAAAGAGCCATGCCTGGACATGCAGGAGCCTGGGTTCAAATCCTGCTACCCACAGCTACTTCTGGGGAATTCTGGGGATAGAATTATTGGCTGTGTCACATACAGTGGTAGGGGATCAGATACAGATCCAACCAGGCAAGGGATGAGGATCTGGGCAGGACACAGAGTCCTGCTGTTCCTCAGTGTTAGACAGTGGCTGGGAGCAGTCAGTGAGTCCCCTCACACACAGCTTCAGCAGAGACTGGCACTCTTCCGTAGTTGTGGTGGTGACCCCCATTATCATCTGATCACCCACCCCATGGTGTGTGTGCTGTCTGAATCCTGGCTTTGCCATTGACTGCCTGTGTGACGTGGATCGAATGACTTAGCCTCTCCCTGCCTCAGTTACCTCATTACCAGTGGGGATAGGGATAATTACCCTATTCATACATTTGCCACGATCCTTAGACAAACTTCCACCAGGAAAGTGCTCACTGGTGTTCCTTGAGTATTAACTAATCAGGTCCGCTCTTCGGGATTAAAGAAATAGGAAGACGAGACCTCAGAGACTGGACTCATGGGCATGGTGCAGAAGAGAGCTACTGCTGCCTGCCTGCCTGCAGGCCTTGCATGGGCTGCCTTTACTGGGGTTGGAGGATGAGCACCAACACCCTACCTATCTGCTGTTTACTCAACAGTATAGTTTATGCAGATCTCTGCTTTCCTTCTGGGGGCTGGAATTTGGTGTGATTCTGGTATAAGCCCTGGGCACTCAGTGTCCGAGGAGCTTTCCTGGTTGACAACATCTCAAGGAGCGTGTCTGGTGAGGTTCTGGGGGAGGGACCCTTGGACACTTGTGCCTAGTCCCTCTGGACATCAACCCTTGCACCTTTTTCTCTTGATTTTGCTTTTTTGCCATAATAAATTGTGGTCCAGAGAATGACTACATGCTGGGTGTTTGAGTCCCTCCAGTGAATCATCATACCTGGGAGTGGTCTCTGGGCTCAACACAATACCTGCCCCCATTTTCTAGACTCTATTTCTCTGCTTTGGAGCTGCCTCTCTTTTTCATTGTGATACTAGGGATTGAATCTAGAGCCTTCATACCGAGCTACATCCCCAGACCATTTTTATTGAGACAAAGTCTTGCTAAGTTGCACAGGTTGGGCTCCAAGTTGTGATCTTCCTGCCTCAGCCTCCCAGAGGACTGCAATCACAGGCACCACCACACTTTGGAGCTCTTTGTCACCCAGAGCATTGCCCCTGACTTTTGAGATAATCTTACTGGTCATTAGGACTCTGTTCGAACCTAACCTTGACCAAGAGATTTGAAGGTTTTTTACACTTCCTGGAATTCTACTGCATTTAATATCAAAATTCCCCCTGGGGTGCTATGTCATAAAGAATCCTCCATTCTCTTCTTCAGAACTGTCCATGTTTTGAGTTTTGTGACATGTGTCAATTTATGACAGCCCTTACTCATCCTGGGATCCAAGATAAGATGATGTGAAATGAATGTTTTGACATTGGTTTGCAGTTGTCCTTACTGCTGTGTTCACTGAAAAAAAAAGACTTTTGAGGATAGAATTTTAATAGATACCAAACCATTACCTAACTTCAAAATATTTTGACAATTCTTCACAGACACAGCTACAGAAAACGCACCTCTCAGTCAGTGACTATAACTAGAATTAGCCCTAGAACTGTGCATCCTAATTTAAGTGAGATTAGAATTTTATTTCCTAATAACCTGATTGTTAGAACCTATTAATCTTGTCATTGAAAATTGATTACCTATTAAGTGCCATAAACTGTGAATATTGTGGAAATTCAAAATGAAGGATGACTCTCAGCTCTGGAACTGCTTGGATTCTATATAGTACTCGGTAGTTTGGGCAGATTCTTTTTGCCCCTACTTGGTATCTAATTGTCCATTGCCTCTTCTTTATAATATTCTCTGGGGATGTGCACCCTTCCCTCATGCAGCTCAAGTTTCTCAGGGAAATGAGTCCCAAACCTAAGTATAGCAGTGGGCCCTGATTGGGCTAAACCAACTAAAGTAATCATACATCTGTTGCCACATGATTTCTGATTGGCTTAGGCTGAGTATCACTGAACCAATCTTCGAGGCACAGAGTGGTCCAACCAGTGAAAAACTCATTTTCCTTGAAAACTTCTTTCTGGGTATGGAAGAAATAGTGATTTGAATTCCAAAATGGTTGAGTCATCTTTTTTTTCTCCCTCATTAACTTTATTGGTACATTTTAGGTATGATATACAGTTACATTCATGATTGGGATCTTGTACCATTACATGAGTCTCTTGGTTCTTATTTTTTCCCTTCCCTTGCCCTCCCTTCACCCCCTCCACCCTTCCCTATTTGCAAAGACCTTGTTTCCATTTTTTTCCTCTTCTCA
>NW_004624790.1:6790657-6912509 GCF_000247695.1 Heterocephalus glaber | reverse complement strand
GCTTCTCTGCCCTAGGAGCCTGGGATGGAGGCAGGGAGCTTCCTTCCATTTCTTCCAGTGCTTGGCTGAGTCATCTTGAGAATCAGGTTGAGAAAAAGGAAAGGCTACTTCACAAAATTTTTTTTTTTTTTTTGATACCAGGGATCAAACTCGGGACTTTGCACTTATGAGGCTGGAACCACTGAGCTAAATCCCCAGCCCAAGAAGGATCTTGATTAAGCCATGATGTGGATGCCTATGAATTTATTGTTTACTTGAACAAATAAATTTAAAATAATTTTGCCAGGATTAGTTAGTGCTTTTGGTGTTTATGTTGAAAATTCAGGCAAATGATTCATTCCAGTGTCCATCTGTTTTTTCCTCCCATTATTTATTGTCTGATTTTCCTTTGGGAGACAGGCCCCTCTTGCTAACCAACACAAATGGTTCATCATTCTTGCTTTGATGGTTGATTTAGGGTTACTGAAACAGGGACTATTTCAGGATGTATCGTTGATACTGAGACTTCCTTTCTTCCCCTGATTTATGTGGTGTGACCACCTGAATTCTAGACATCCGGAGCCACTTTGTCACAGAAGAGACTGAGGAAGAAGTTGACATTACCGAAAACAGAGATAAACGAGGCAAATTAAATAAGATACTGGATTAAACCTGTCACAAAGACAGCTACTTTTCCCTGATATGATGAAAAAAAAGTTCAAAGTAGTTTGGGCTGGAATTTCTGAACTTTGTGTTATTTTAGCAGTTTACTCTATGTCCAGTCCCAAGCTTTGTCCTGGGGCTGACTCCAGGATGAGTGGATGAATAGCCGCTTGAGTTGGAAACACTCAGACCTCTTTGGTAGAGGTGGTAGCACGAAGGGGATGGTGACACAGGGAACTGTTATAAACATGCTGAAGGAAGGGAGGGAGCATTATCTTAGCAAGCTGGTAATGGACTAAGCACACCCTGCCCCGTCTCTCCCCCACAGGCAGGACTAAGGAACCTGGGAAGATGGCCTGGAGTCGGGACCGGAAGACTCTGACGAGCCACTAAGTTACAGTAGGTTAGAGAAGAAGGCTGGGTTTGAAGCACCACCAAAACTGGGGTAAGTTGGCACCAGTTTGCTCTCATGAGACCTAGTCCCCAAACCAGAAGTAGGCACCAAGGTGAAGACAGAGAAAGTTCTGAAAAACCCTAGAGGAGCCTTCTGGGTCTAGTTCAGGAACCCAGGCCTGGGAAAATGAGCTTCTAGAAGTCAGAGGGAGGGAGAATGGGCATCCTCTATTCTTTCTTTTCTCCATTCCTCACAGCTACACTCTTACTTAAGCAATCCTGTGGTATTGGCAGGCAAGGCTTGGACAAGACTCAGCCTCGTAACATAACATATAAAATATCCAGGATAAAATCCAAAATCCCTTGATAGAGGACCAGGCAACTCTCAAAACTCACAGGAAAAGACAGTGAGCAGACACCAACACAGAAATAACACAGACACAGCAATTTTCTGATTATCAACTTTAAAGTAGCTCCTGCAAAAAAAAAAAAAAAAAAATCCTACAATAAGCAATTATGTACACTTATGGAAAAAGCAGAGTCTAAGCAAACAATAGGAAAAATCTTTGTGACCTGTGGTTAGGAAAAAGCTTTTTAGACATAATGCAAATCCATGAAAACAATCCATAAATTGATATAGAAAAAAATTGATAAAATTGACTTCATAAAAATTTAAAACTTTCATTCTGTAAAAAATGGAACTGTGAAACATTGTAAAAAAAAAATTAAAACTCCAGTTTTACAAGACAGAAAATATTCCAGAATCACATCTCTGAGGATTTATAGCCAGAATATGTAAAGAATCCTTGAACCTCAACAGAAGGAAAGCAAACAACCCAATTAAAGAATTGGCAAAGGCTGGGACTGACTCTTCGCCAGGCTATGCGGGTGGAGATTTTTGCACAGGACAAATTTTTCTGTATCATTAGCCATTAGGGAAATGCAAATCAAAGCTACCATGAGATACTACGTCCCATCTCTTAAAATAGCTGTAATGGAAAACCGCACGATTCCTAGGGCTGAGACTCATGAAGCAAATGGAAGTCATGCGTTGCTTTCGGGAATACAAAATGGTACGTTCAGTCCGGAAGGGAGTTTTGCAGCACCTTATAAAGTTAAACATACCTTGACCAGATGACTCAAGAATCCCATTCCTGGGTGCTTGCCCTCGTGAAAAGATAACTTATGTTCACACATAAACCTGAACACAAATGATTATAGCAGCTCTCTTCGTACAGAAAGGCTACAATGTGGAAACGACTTGCCGTCCGGCGGCAGGTACATAGTTACATTATCAGTGCTTCCTTTCCGCACGCTTCCTCTTCCCAGCCACGCAGAAATGGGGGCAGCACACAAACACAGCAACTGCTTTGAATCTGGAAGGCATTGTGCCGAGTGAAAGAATCTCAAAGATTACACTGTACATTTTCCATTTCTATGACTTTCTCAAAAGAAAAATGAAAAGATCCCATAGTCATAATGAACAGTATGGGGTTGTGGGGAGTTATGTGTGTGTGTGTGGGGGGGTGGTATGAGTGGCTTTTTTTTGGAAAGGGGGATCGAACTCAGGACTTTGCCCTTGCGAGGCTGGCTGGCGGTAGCACTACTGAGCTAAATCCCCGGCCCGATGGTGTGACTTTTAAGGTGGTGTTTCTTTTGGGGAGAGCCCCGGATAGAACTTTTCTGTACATGTTTTGATTTGTGGAGCGTTTATACAACAAAGCCATATGTACATTAAAACTCAGAGCTGAATACACAAAGGTAATAATTTTTTAAGATGGCATTTAAAGTCACACACATGAAATTGGTGTCTCTGAAAGTAATAGATTGGGTTTCCCTTAAATAAGAAAAAAGAAGAAAAGATGGTCCCTGGGTTCAATCCCCGATACTGGGGGAAAAATCCTTCTGGCCTTGTCCTTGTCTGGATGTGTCCTGCTTTCTGGTTAAATCCCTGCAGAGGGACGGGCTGGGGTCCCCCTTTAGAACTGCCTGTAAAAATGCAGAACAGGCTCAGTCCTGACCTTAAAGCCCTGTTTTTCTCTTCCTCACCCGGGCTTTGACAGGGCATATGGAAATAAGGTTAGAAGTGTAAACTTCAAGCATGAATGGGAATTTTATTTCCAGTGATGTTTATAATTTTTTCTCTCGGGTTGAAACCCTCATTCATAGTCAAATAAGTTATTTGGGCTGTTGATAAGAGGCTCCATCTCCAAGGGCTTCACAAAGGTCTTTCAGAAAACCTGCCCTCTCCTGGCTGAGTCTCCTGGGGCGGGAGGGAGGGAGGGCGCAGTGGCTATGTGGCTTCACAGTTCGCTTCTTTGTGTTTTCTTCTCCTTTTAGTGTCTTCACAAAGCAGCCTAGATATCAGGCCACCCCAAGTCCAAGGTGGGAATGAAGATAGGCTTTGCAAAGACAATTGCCTTTCACAGCATTTGCAAAGACGCGGTTCTTCACGAGGCTCCCACAGCAGACAGCAACACGCTGGAGCCTTTGTTGGTGTTTTCTAAGCCAGATACCGGAAATATCAGTAACAAGACACGAGATACCTATTGTCCATGGTTAGCTTCACTTCCAGGTATCCAGGGACTGTTTAAAGTGCTGCCGAGTGAGGACGGAGATACAGTATTTTGTGGTAGGGAGTAGGGGGCATTTAAGAATTTGCAGTTTAAAAGTTTTATGTATGTTTTTAAGTTTTCCACTCCCTTGCCAGTTTGGAGAGCACAGATGATACTTGTTAAGTAAGCTTTTGTTGTAAGTGGCAGGGATTCAAATAAATTGAATTAGAAGACAAGGGAATGGCCTTGATATGCATCCATTTAGCTATAAATGACTCTAGTTTTTTGTTCTTTATGGCTGAATAGTACTCCATTTTATTAAAAAACCACATCTTTTTTTTTTTTTTGTACCAGGGATCTAACTCAGGTCCTTGCGCTTGGAGGGCAGGTGGCAGAACCACTGAGCTAAATCCCCGGCCCAAAAACCACGTCTTCTTTATCCAGTTTCCAGCTGATGGGCACTTGGGCTGCTTCCAAGCTTTAGCTATTACAAACTGTGCCGCTATAAACATGGGTGCACATATATTGCTGTGGTATGATTCTTTTAATTCTTTTTGGAAGATACCCAGCAGGGGAATAGCTGGATCAAATGGGACCTCTAGTCCTAGTTCTTTGAGGTATCTCCATACTGATTTCCACAGTGGTTGCACAAGTCTGCACTCCCACCAGCAATGGAGAAGGGTTCTTTTTCTCCCTACACCCCCGCCAGCATTTGTTATTGGTTGATTTGAGGCCATACTCTTAAGTGAAATAAATAGGACACATATGTGTAAGTGTGAGAAACTGAAAATGATGTCTCTATAAATAGAGGAGGGTGGAGGGGGTGAAGGGTGCGTAGGTAATGGGGAAAAAATAAGAACCAAGATACATCATGTACAGGTCCAAACACCCAATGATAAATGTAAATGAATTGTATACCTAAAATGTACCAATAAAAGAACTTAAAAAAAAAAGACAAGGGAAGATAGACCTTTTTTTTAGTTGAAAAGTTCAGGACAGGATTGCAGGCGTAGTTGGATCCAGGAGTTTCTAAGCCATTAGAACACTAGAAACCACTTGGCTTGTTTAAGTGCAGAAGAACAGTATAGGCTAACTTCTCATGAGGAGAGGCATGAGCTCATAAGCTGGGAAATACTCTATACATGGCTAATAATTTAAATGGGGGCAAACGATAATGAAAGCAACAATGCACAGCTAACACAGTTCAGTAATGTGCCTGGTAGTCTTCTAAGTACTTGTGTCAACTAATTTAATCCTTACAGCTGTATCCCTTTGGAGCTGGGTATACCTCAGATGAATGGAGAATCTAAGACAAAGAGATGTGAAGTGACTTGCTCATGTGTAGGATGACTGATCATCCTGGCTTGCACAGGACAGTCCAAAATAAATGCTCCCTGGAAATCCTGATGAGGAGCTCTGCCGTCGACCTCACAAATGGCTGGACTCTATGTCATTCAGCTAGGAGAAGGAGAAGCTTAATGATGAAGAGATGCTAAGAGAATCCAATGACATCAAGACCCAGTCCACCTCTGTTCCCTCTCTCAGCTTGCTCTTATGTCTGGGCTCACTCTTGGGTGCTCCTACTCCCGGGGTACCCTGGGGCTTCAGGCTTTGATTTTGACAATCTGCAATCCACTTTTGCACCTGCCTGGACAGAGAGCACTGGAGGGAGGGAAATCTATGCGATGGCTGTACATGCTCACTGAAAATGTCTTGTCATTCCGCTGATTTTCTAAACTAATTAGGGACGATGTCAGGATGTCAGGACAGAGCTCCAAGTCGCTGACTGCACAGCCAGAGCATCTTTCCACACTGCACATCTACTCAGCAGATGTGATCAGCTGCAAGGACAGCGCTGGCTCTGTTGTTGAACACAGAACACGCAGGTTTTGTTGGGCAGAATGCAGGAGGCTGGTGTCCCCAGGATGGGCAGCACACGGACTGTGCCAAAGGCTGGCGCCAGGAAACTGGGGGAGGGTTCTGGTCATCAGGAAGGGCCAGGGAGGTGGCTGTGGGAGGGGTGCTGGGAATGCGAAGCTTCAGTTCCTTTCCCCCATTTTTACTAGGGAGTCAATTTTTTTTTCTTTTTGGTACTGGGGATTTTAACCCAAGATCTTCACACTGAGCTATATCCCTGGCCCTTTTGAGTTTTACTTTGAGACAGTTTCCTAGGCTGGGCTCAAACTTGCCATCCTTCTGCCTCAGCCTCCCAGAGTGCTGTAACGCTGGGATGCAGTTTTCTCCTGTGGCCATGGATATTTGCACTTTTCTGGATACTTCTGCTCACTAGAACAGTGCACTGAGTGGGCTTGTGCCTGCCCCGTCCAGGCCCAGAGCCATGCCTTGCCTGAACACCTCCAAGCTTCTGTCCCTGGCAGCCCGGGCTCAGGTCACCATCCATCACACGCTGGTGATGACCCCAAGGCCCATGCCTCTGTGCCCATGCTAACAGGGCCCATCTTATGGACCGCTTGGCGCCAGGACACAGGCCTGAGGAGAACCGGCTAGAGGAAGGGCCAGGCTGGCAGCTGCCCATGTTTTCCCTCCTGACTCCAATTTCTCCTTCCAGGAGCAGCAGACAGTATGAAATGTGCTCTCCAGAGGACTGGGGATGCCGGCAGCCTCTGAAGCCTGTCCCCTAGAGCTGGAGATGTGGAGATGAGCCCAAGAGAAGCTGGAGAGGAAAGTGGACATTCATCCAGGTCCTGTTTGCCTCCCAAAGTCATGAGGCGGCTTGTGTGGCCGCTATTGAGAGACTCTCCAGCTCCCCCGGGAGAAGCTTCCCGAAGTGGATAGAGACAGTCACCTGTATTCCAGCGGCTCAATGTCAGAGCACAAGTGGTTGCCTCCTCATTGTGCATCTGTCTTCCTTGATAAAGAGCTGACTTCTCTTCTACTTCCAGCCTCAACATGTCTGTTTTGGAGAATATTCCTCATAAATGTGTCAGACAAAGGGCTCACCCTGGGAAAGGCAGCTTTCCTCAGAGGTTCCATCTGGACGGCGAGGTACAATTGCTCCACAGCAGGGCTCACAATTGAGGCCTGGTGAGTGTTCGAAAGCCAAAGAAGGGATGGAAATCCTCTCCAAGCCCCCATAGACACGGTGGCTTTGGCTGCCAGACTCACCAGCTATTGAAATTCACACAGAAAAGGGAAAAGGGGGTCGGGGATACAAGATGGTGGCAGCAGTGGAGGAAGAACAGGAGGGAAGAACTGATGCTCAGTGGCCTGAGATGAGAAATTATTTAGCTTCATTCTCACAAAATCCCTCAGTGGCAAGAATTGTTTCAAATAGATGAAATTTAGCAGTTCTATGGATATGAGGGCTTTTTGTTTGGTTTGGCTGGTTTTTGTCTTCGTCAGGGTTGTATCTAAAACACATTGACCAATGCTTGACTTATAATCAATGCTGAAGAAATATCTACTGGGTGGAAGAATAAACCAAACGATGAGTGAAATGAAGAAATCTGAGTTTTAACAGACATTTCTCCAATGAAGGTATACAAACAGCCTGCAAACCCATGAAAAGCTACTCAGCCTCACTAATCATCAGGAAAACGGAAATCAAGACCATGATAAAATACAGCTTCACACCCATTTGGATGGCTGTTATCAAAAACAAAACCAGAAAATAACAAGTGTTGGTGAGGAAATAGAGAAATCAGAACTCTGTTCACTGCTGGTAGGAATGTCATATGGTGAACTGACCTGAAAAGCAGTATGGTGGTTTCTTTAAAAAGTCAAAGGAATGTTTTCCTAGCATGCATAAGGCCCTGGGTTTCATTCCCAGCACCAAAAAAGGTGGGAGGAAGTAAAAATAAAATTACCATATGATCCAGCAATTCCACTTCTGGGAATATACCCAAGGAACTGACCTCGGGAACTTGAAAGATCATTGGAAACCTATGTTCATGGTAATATGCAAGAGATATCAACAACACATAGCCATAGACAGATGAGTGGATAAAGAGAATACAGCCTATGCATACAATGGACTATCATTCAGCAAGGAAATTCAGATACACACTGCAACACGGATGAAACTCTAAGATCTGCTAAGTGAAATAAAGCAGTCATGGGAATGACCATCTCTGTGTGGTTCCACTCACATGAGGCTCTTAGGCAGGCAAGTTCACAGAGACAGTTGAAGGGTGGTTTCCAGGGGCAAGGGAGGGTGGAACGGAAAGTCTGTTTTGCAAAATGAATAGTCTGTGGTGCGGTGGTTGCACAACGATGTGAACGTATTTAATGCCACAGAACCATCCACCTACATATGGTTAAATGGTGATTTTATGTTATATATATATATACATTCTATCAAAATTCTAAAATAAATTGAAAGAAAATAAATGCATTAGCCTGAGAGGGAGGGAGAGAGAGGCCCGACTGCAAATCCCAGCCTTACCCTTGGCAGCCGTGGGATCATTTTGGGGCTGGCTAATGGGGTTTCAGCCTCAGGGAGACACAGGAAAGGATTAGGAAGGAAAGAGCAAGACACAAAGGAGCAATGAGGGGCAGAACGAGGAGAGGGCCAGGGCTGGGTGTGAAGGGTGTTGAGGGATCGGGTGAGGCCTTCTAGTCGAAAGGCCCCAGGCCAGTCAGGACGAACTCAGGACCAGCAGGAGGCATCACAGTGATGCGACTCCATCCTCTCAAGCAGGTGGGTACAAGCCAAAAAGGAATCCATTGGCTCACGTGCCTGAAACATCAAAAGATGAAAGAGGGTTTAGACACAGTTGGTCTCATAGTTCTTTCATCTATTCAGGCTCAGTTTGTAGGCAGGCTTTTCCACATGAGGGTAGAGATGGCCACCAGGTGCTCCAGGCCACGTCTTACAGCTCAGCAACTCTAGGACAGTGCCCTCATCGCTAAGAGCCCATCGCTAAGAGCTCTGGACAACCTTTCAGTGCAAACCCTCATTGGCCTGGTGTGGCCACATGACCCTCTTCCATTCAACACTGTGCTCAGGAGACTGGAACTCTGGCCAGCCCAGGCCATGTGTCCACCTTTGGAGCCAAGGGTGGAGTCAGCCTTACACTGACTATAGGGACTGAGAGTTGGGAAGTGTGGATGGATTTCCAAAGGAAAAGCCAACTTATGCTACCAGAGATGAGCAATGCATGCTGGGCAGGCAAAGCTGGAAGCTCATTCCATGATTAAGACCTGCTGGACCAGGTAGCAGGTACCAGGTATCTGAGCCCAGACACAAGAGGCAGAAGCCAGTGGAGAACAGAAAACACATTCTCTGTGTTTCCAAGGAAGGAGAGGAGCAGGAATCATTGGGCAGAGCCCTCTGTAGACCTGTCACTGCCTCAAGAATCTGTCCTCTGATATCCCAGTGGTGACCATGTGCCCAGGAGGACAGAGCGAGGGATACCTGGCTTGGAGGGAGCCAGCCTCTCTTTCAGTGCACTGGGATGATATGCAGGGCCAGGCATCTAGGCCTGGGGCCTCAGTAGCTGGGAGGGAACATCCCCTTACTCTGAATCCATTGCAGGAAAACTCAGATTCAGTCCCCAGGCAGGGCTGGAAGGGAGACAACAAGGGAGGGAAAGAGAGGGGCATGAATGACTTTCCACTCCAAAGTGGCAAAAGATTCTCCTACTCCCAGGGAGCCTTCTCCTTGGTCCACTCTTCATCTCCTCTCACAAGTGCCTGATTTCAGAGGCCAAGTGAAGAAGGTGTGAGGGGCGACTGGAGACCACAGCTTCTCCCTGCCTTCTTTATCATAGCAATAGCACTCCTGATGTCCAGCTGCCCATACAGCTGCAGAGTGAAGACTACCATTTCCCAGCTTTCTGAGGTGAGTATGGCCACATGACCAGGCTCTGCCAATCAGAGTGAGTGGAAGTTGTATATGCAACTTCCGGCCGGAATCCGAAAAAGAAAAGGATGACAGTCCTGGCTTCATTTTGTCCTTTTTGTTTGTTCAGAATCCGGGAATGACAGTGAGCCATCATGAACCACAGGGCTGAGGGAGAAGCCCTAGGGGTGGATGGGGGAACCTGATGCAGAGGGCCTGCTTCCTCTGCGGTGAGCTTCCACTGGGCTTTGAGGCCCTGAAGTGGGAGCCAAACTGATAGCTCAGCTGAGACAGGAAGGTGGAGAAAGAATCCAGAGAACTCCCCTAAAAACCCACTAGTACCACTCAAGGGCCTGGGGTCAAGACAAGGGGTAGACCCTGGGAAAGGGCAGGGAAGAATGGAGCCAAGTACTGTAGCCAGCTGTGGAGGCCATGAAACACCTCATCGATGCCCTCACCCGCCTCCCTGACATTTCTAGTGCAGAAGAAAGACAATGAACAAGCAAAAAGATTTTCAGAAAGTGGCAAGTGTCACTGTGTGGCCTCTGCAGCATAGAGGATGCATGATTACTTGGAGGCAAGATGTAGTTTAGCCACCAAGAGGCCCAGAGGGGCCATCTCAACTGAGCCCTCAGCATTAGGGAGACTCCTAGGAGAAGGCCCAAAGGCATGAACTATCCAGCTTTTATTTAGAATATCAGTGTAAGTGAAAAAAGCAAAAGAAAAAGTTGGGGCAAGGAGCTGTCTCAAGGCTGGGCAGTTTTCTTGAGGGAAGGGGAAGGACAATGGCGAGACACAACATGCTTCACTAAACTTGTTTAACCATTCACTCTCCACACAGCCTGTGTGTGCTTCTGCCCCACCATTTAACCATTCAGTCCTCGCCCAAGCCCTCCGTCCTCCCAAGAAATGAAATGGGAACTCTAGTGGCAAAGGCTGGTTTTGACAGGTCGAGATGACAGTGGAGCTGAAATCAATGCATTGAGAAGGAGCTGCACGGAAAGGTTTTCCAGGTGAGGGAATAGCAGGGGTGACATCCCAGAGGCCAATAAGCTCAGTATGATAGGATAAGAAGCTGCAAGGATGGGAGTTAACGCAGAACATTTCCTGTGTGTCAGCTCATCAACTGTTATACCAGAGTTAGATCCCATTCAGAAAGCTGAGACCCAGAAATTGCAAACTGAGTTGCCCGGTGTCTCCTCTCTGGTAAACAACAGGGCCAAGCTTTGAACTCTTTTCTTTCCCTCCCTACTGCATTCCTATTTTACTACCAAAATCTTACATCTTGTGGGTTGAAATGTGGTCAGATTTAATGAGGACAGGCTTGTCTTCTGGCCTCCACCCCAAGCCGTAATCCCTGGACTGGCTCACTACTGAGTGGACATGTGGAATATTGATCATTCTTTCAAGAACATCCTCGCCTGAAGGGAGGGCTGGGATGCAGAACAGCAGTTCCTTCTTTCCTTCTTTCTCTGCTGGAAGTGGCCTTCTTGAAGTTCTCCCTCCAGCTGACCTGGTCATCCCAGTCAGTGGCCACTGAGTACCCTTGGTGGTCAGCTCTATGCCAATAACCTGGATTTAAAAGGTGGACAATCCACAGGCCTCAGCTCCCCATAGATTAGGATGTCCACCTCTACCATCCCCCTGGGCCTCTTATTCCTAGAAAATGCTTTGAGCTGGAGGATCACAAAGACTAGCTTGGGAGCCCAGGCCTGCAGCACAGGATTCAAGGAAGACCAACTTCCTGTGAGCTCAGCAACCCCCCCCCCCCCATCTTCCCGCCTAAGTCCAGCACCCTGCTGGTGGGTGTGCTTACCCATAGTACTGCCTTGGCACAGATAGGACTAGTGCTCTCCAATTTTGGTGATCCCTTGGTTCCAATGTGTACATTGACTCTTTCAAGTCATTCTCAAGCCCTGCTGATTTCACTTTCCAAACTCTCTTGGGTCCTTTTCCCTCTCTCTATCTCTGCTGCCATTGTCCTCACTCAGGCCCCTGATGTCTCTTTTTTTTTTCATAACCTATTTGCAACCTGCTCTCCAGTCTTATTCTTCCAAGATGCCAATTCCAGGCTCCTGCTGGAGAAATCTAACATGCAGATCGGAATATGAAAGGGACATTTGGGAAATTTGGAGGCTGCCCAGAATCTTTTGAATGCCCACCCTTTGAGAGTTTCTCATAGTGCAATTTCCACCTCCAAGAAAGAGAAGCCAGAAGATATTTTCCCAGCCTCCCTTGCTGTGGGGGCAGTCAGTCATGTGACTTTGACTTCTCCAATCACATCCTCTCATCCTAGACTATAATCTGAAATAGAATGTGGAGGAACCAACAGAGTTGAGATTTTTTAAGGGAGAAGCAGAACCATCTGGTCAAACTTCTGGGGTGGCAGGTGAACTTTCTGGTGCCCAGTGACTGTAGTCAGGGTGGCTCCTGGTCATGAATTTCCTGCTCTGGGCTTTCTAGCCAAGATTCTTGTGCTGCCTGCCATTCTTTAATCATGTTTGGCTTTACTTAAACCAGAATGGATTCTGTTGTTTGTGAAGAGGCCTAATCAATACGGACCACATCACTGGCTTCCTTGCCCACTTGTTCACCCCTCCAATCTCATCCCCTGGTGCCCCATCTCCAAGTGAGTGCCAAATGCACACTCCTCACTCCCCAGTGCTATTCTGGGCACTAGAATTTTTATCTCACTACAGACTGCCTCACAGAAGAGAAGGCTAAGTCTCAGTTACATAGCCAAATGTTTACTAGAGAGCCAGGATCAGAATTCAGACCTCCTGCTGTTTTATAGTCAGATTCCTGTTGCTGTAACAAAATATGTGAGATAATTAACTTTAAAGAGGAAAGGTTTGTTTTGGGATCATAGTTTTTGGATGCCAGTCTGTGGTTGGTTGGCTCTGTTACTTTTAGTGCCTGGGCAAGGGAGCCCATCACGGCAGTAGAGCATGATGGAGGAAGCGGTTCACCTCATGGCTAGGGGAGGGAGAGGGAGGGTCTAGAGCAAAGTTCCATAATCCCCTTTGAGAGCACAGTGCCAATGACCTGACTTCCCCCAACAAGGCCACACCACCTCCCAAGAGCACCACAGGCTGAGGACTAAGGCTCCAACACATGGTCCTTTGGAAACATTTAAGATCCAAGCCACAGCACCTGCTCTTCTACTGAGTACTTGAGCTTGCTTTAGAGAAACTGTCAATATCACCCACTACATTTGGGTTGAGTTTCTTCTCTCTAGCCCCTGGCCCACACCATGCCAGCACCTCCGTCCCTACTCAGGTTCCTGGCCTCTCCTTTGCGCAGGGAGCTTTCCCTTGAAAACTGTCTCCTCCATTCCCTTTGATCTATCAAGGAGATTGCAGACTCTGAAACCAGACTCCCTGGGTTCCGATCCCGGCTGTCTCTTTGCAGCCATGTAAGATTAAACACATCACTGCCTTGTCTGTGAGGTTGGACAATGACAGTGGCCCTCTTAATTGTGGTGGGAACGAGTGACTGAGGGAACAGAGATTTTAGCACTTTGTGAGCACAGCACCAGTGTCAGCTGCTGTGAGCTTTGTCATTGTCATCATCATCACCTGTCAAAGCCCACCACCTCTGTCAACTCCTCAGGGTTCCTATTGCTGTGAGCAGCCGCTCCGTGAGAGACGATCAACTCACAGGACACTATGGCTCAGTCCATACTTGGAGCAGGCAGTGCCCCTCCTCTGAGTGCTGCAGGATGCAGTGCTGCTTCCGAGGCTGGACTCGAATCAGACAATCCTGGTTCAAGCCACTTGCTAGCTGTATGACCTTGGGCAAGTGTCTTAACCTGTCTGTAACAGAAAAGGTGTGTAGATCCAAGGTATCTATGTTTCAAACAGGGTCTCTGTACTGAGAAGTGCTCAATAAATGCCAGCTCTTATTAGTTGTTTACTGTCTGCACTCTTCACTGTGAGCATCTTTGAGGCATGAACCAGGCTTTATCTTTCATGTTCTTGGCAGCTCATGCAGCACCTGGACCTGGTTGGTGCCACCTGAGTGCCTGATGCTTGCAATCTGGTTTCATGTCAGTTATTTTTTTCATGCCCCCCTGCCCGAAGGGCACTGCTCCAGCCTGAAAATAGATGAGTGCTCCCAACCAAGCTTGACCTCTTTGGGCTGCTGGCCCAGGGAGCTCAGGAAGAGCTGGCACAGAGGGCCCTTCCCTTTGATAGGGGTGCATTTAGGATCTCATTTGGAGGCATTGCAAGGGATGCTTCATGCAGAGGGCCACAGCATATGCTGTCTCTGGGCTGTGCCAGATGGCAGGGATTTGGCTGGGCTCCCTCTCTGTGAGCCTACTGACCCATTCAGAGGCTGCAAAATGCGAAAGAGAAATTATAGTGGTGCTTTGAAATGGCTTGAGCTGAGAAGGCACAGAAGCCTGGCAAAGAAGCAACACATCATTATTGTGTACTTAACTATACTTACGCACCAGCAAAGCAAGATGGAGTCCAACCCACTCAATGACCACCCCAGCTGTCAGTTTGTGTATCCTGACCACCAGGATGTAAAGGACTTATGAGATCAGATCCTGGTTAAGAGATGCCTTGGAGCCCCACTGTTTGGGTTCAAATCTGAGCTTTTCAGTTGTGTGGATCTCTTGCAAATAACTTTTGTTCTCTGCTCCTCAGTATCCTTATCCATAAGACAGGAATTTTTTGGTGTAGCAGCAGAAAGACATACTAGGTTGACAATGCTGTTTTGCCCATATGTCAATATAACAAGTGCTGTCATGTAGCACATACGGCAGGACAGAGACCGATATTTATATGTGGTATCTCCTTCAGTTCTTATAGCCACCCCTTGCATAAGGTACCTGTAGTTTGGCTAATCTAGTGGCTCAAGGATATCACGAAGGAGCGGGATCTTTCCCACTTTCTGTTCTTTGATCTTAGGGCATCAGCTTCATCCAGAGGCCAAGCCCCTTCTTGACATTTCCGGGCAGTTCCAGGTGAAAGGTGTATGGGAGGGCGGAGACAGGAGGGTTGTCCTTTCTTGGTTATCTTAAAAGTGTGAACACATATTCTAGAATCTTCTGCAAAACTTCTCATTAGTTCTTCTTGGCCACCACTGGGGCTCATGCTACTTTCCTAGACCAAGCGCTGGTGCAGAGGGGGTGAAATGGCCTTGACCATTTGGAGTTGATATCAACAGCCCTGCTCCTCTACTTTCCTTCTCTTGCTCAAGCCTGACTCATTCCTCAACACCATAATGGCAAACCATGGGTATCACTTAGGAATCCTTTTGTTTGCAAGAAAGAGGAAATCTGGATGAGAGTGGTTTAAATGAAGCCCTGAAGCCATCACTGTGTCAGGAATCAGGTCTGTCTTTCCACTCTGCATCCTTAGCATACTGGTTTTCATCCACAGGTTTATCACATCTGCTTCTAAAACGACTGCTTTACCTCCAGACAGGAAGGAGAGAGGAGGAAGTGAGGTTAAAAGCTTTCTCAGAAACCCCTGTGGATATGTTTACATCACATTGGCCGGAACTGAGTCATGTGACGACTACTACCTGCAAGGGAGGCTGGGAAAGTGAGTGCCCTGCCGGCATCTTGCCCCTTGAACAAAGCTGGGTCTTGATGGTTGGGAGGGAGAAGCCAATATCAGGCAGATAACTAGTGATGAGCACCATACCTTTGTAAAGCTCAGTTGGTGCTGCCATACCCATTGTATGAGCTTCCCCTCTCCTTCGGAGAAATTAAAGTGAAAAAGGAAGAGAAGACACAAAGCTAATGAAACACACTTTACCTATGCCATCTGAGTGTGGCAGCATATCTTGGTAGGTCAGGGAAACTGAGGCTCAGAGGGTAGTAATGTTTGCCCAAGGTTGTAGCTAAGTACGGGGCTTGGTGGAGATGTAATCCTGGGTCTGTCTCCTCACAAGCACCTGCTCTCTCCAGCACCCACATGCTCTGGTCAACCTGAGCACAGTCACTGCATGTCAGGGAGTCCTGTTTATCAGCTCATTTTTCCAAGTACAATGCCCATCCTGAGGTCAGTACTGGTGCCCATGTTGCCATCTCAAGGTCAAGAGCCCTGTGAGGGTCTCCGTCAATACTTGCCCCCTGGTTGGGGATGGGGCACTGTGTGGGCTGCATTTGGCATGAGCACCACTTGCAAATTCCCCTGGGCCCTAGGAACAGAGGGCATCAGTCCAATTGTGGGCAGAACATCAAGCTCTTAGGTGGCCACCATGCTCCAACAAGCTGTTGCAGGCACTGAACATTTTTTCTCTTTCCTTCCCCTCCTTTGAGTTCTGCTGGCTGCCAGTTCACCGGAAGTTGGTTAATTGGAGCTGTCCCTGCCACCTCTGTGAGATATGGGACATGTACGCCATGTCCCCTGGAGAAAGCCTCCCATCTGTTCACTGCACGAGGTCAATGACGTGTATAAACAGCCACCTGGGGAGAGGGCTGTGCTTCTTATGAAAGTCCCAGAGTGACCTTTCTAAGGAGGAACTTCGACTATATCAGCTCCAGAGACAGCCATCTGCCCTGGGCACGAGCTCAGTATTGATTTCCTATTCTAGGGGTGGAAAATGGACGTTTGTTTTGAAATATGTTCTGTAATGAGCGTGTGATTTGGGAAGGTTGCTTCTGCAATCATTACTGCTGAGGTTTTATGTGACTTCTAGCAACAGAGAAAGTCACTGACTGTTGCTAGGTTTACTTTTACTATTACTGAAAGGGAGGACTCCACTTGAGAGGAGACACCAGGTACTTCCATGGCAGAGAGGACACTGTCCCTCACAGTCAAGCACTCGCAGAACATCCCAGCCCTAAAGTGTGTAACATAACAAGGTGGGATTTTCTCCTACCTAGAAAAGCCCTGGCCTGGGAACAGGCACCAACCAAATGAATGAATGCATGCAAGAAATGATACCTTGGGCCGGGGATTTAGCTCAGTGTTTCTGGTGCCTGCCTCGCAAGCGCAAGGTCCCGAGTTCGATCCCTGGTACCAAAAAAAAAAAAAAAAAAAGAAATGATACTTTGCAGGAAGTTTATGGCATCAAGAAATGAATACATTTGAAAGATGGAAGAAAAGTTTTTAATTTGTTTTATAATCAGTGAACTTTTCCTTAGTGCTTACAACATTTGTTTACAAATCCTTCAATACTATGTAAACATTCATTTATTTTCTCCTCCAGGATAATGAGATACGGATTAGATTTAATCTTATCTAGATCATTAGGCATCTTCAAAATGGTCTATCATTTATTGAATAATCTATCTTCTTCCAAACAATGGAAATGCGACCTTTATAACATTGCAAAATCTATGTAGGCAGGTCTTTTCCCGAACTTTCTTTTGAGTTCTGTTGCTCTGTTCCCAATCAACCCTGCACTTCAGTTACTATAATTCAGTACGTGAGAATACCTGGAGAAACATCCATTATTTATTTTCTTTTTCAAAACATATTTCTATGACAATTTTTTTTAATTCACTTTAGAGTATGTGATAGTTCATTGTTCTGTCAACTTGAGTAAGAAACTCCCAATGGATTGGTCTAGCACAATTCTGGGTGTGGCTGAATGGATTACTGGAGATGGAGGACCCACCCTGGGTGTGAGTGGCACCAACCAATAGGCTTGCAGCCTGAAAGGGATAAAAGGAAAAGAAGGAAGGCTCAGTTCTTTTTCTTTGGAGGAGCCTCAGTCTTCTCCTGTTTGGACGTCCATCTCCTGTCTTCCGGCACAGACCTGTCAGCTTCCCGATACGGATTCACATGGGACTCTACAGTGAGCTCCAGGCCTTCAACTTTTCTCTGGATCCTTCAGATCTCCAGCATGCAGACAGCCCTTTTGATTCTTCCACACCTGACTGCAGACTCATATATGGTATAGAGCATTATTGGAACTTTACATTTTATAATTTGAAAGGAAGGAAATAGATACTTGGTCATCAATGCCAACAAGAAATATGTTCTATATCTCATTGTTCGATTCTTCCTTTTCATAGTTTTATTTTATGGATCCCAAAGACTTGCTATAACAATATCTAACTGCGGCATGTAGCTATTTAAATTGGATCTGTTTCTCTTTGGGTTTAATCATTCAACATAGAATATACTACTTTGTGCATCTGAAATTTGTTCCATTTTCTCCATTCCAGCATCAGCACATTTGGTGGAGTGAGTTCCTAAGTGTCTTTTCCTTTCCTAACTTCCAGTTTTCCTTACATGTTCTCCTTACGTGGGTGTTACGACTGACTGACCTAGCTCCCTAAGTGCATACCGACTTTGTAGTTCACTGGGCTTCTAGACACGTTTACAAGCTCTGAAAGTGCCAGTTGATTCTCTTGGGTTTTCTGAGCCCAGTAGATGGTCTGCTAAGGCTCTGTTTACACCCTGTACCTCTCCCTCTTTGCCCAGTGCTCATTCATCATGTGCTGCCCTGGACACATTCCCACCTCTGTTCTGAATGCCACTCAGTGCCTCCTTCTGTGCACCAGGTTGCATGCTGGGTCTTGGCCTCTCTGCCTGTAAGGTTCTGTGCTGCTGCTCCAGAGCTGCCCACACCCCAGCAGCCTCATCAATCAATGATCCTGATTCATCTGATGAAAGAGCACATAGGAAAGGAAGACACCATGGGCCGGGCTCTCTCTTGATCTTTTTACTGACAGAGCTCTGAATCCAGATGTGTTCCAGGCAATTTTTCAAAGAACAGAAAAAACATGGAATTTAGCCAAGGGATCAGTCAGTCCCTGGGGCCAGCGAGCCTTATACAGTGCTCACAGTGCTCCAGGTGTGGATCTGGGGTGTCATGCATGTTGCACGTGGACTCGTTGGGTCCTCAGCATGATTTGGGCTGGCCACTGTTATTGCACTGTTTTTTTTCACATGAAGCTTCTAAACACATGAAGATTAAGCCCCTTGTCCAAGGTGACACAGATAGAAAATGGCAGAGCCAGAATGTCAGCAAAGGAAGTGTGGCCCAGATTTCACACCCCTGACCACCACACCTGAGCTTTGACGGCTCTCTCTTCCTACCTAATTAGGTACAAATCTCCTCACACTGAAAGTAAAGTCAGTCTTGTTTGCATTAGACCATGAGGGGAACCAAGAAAAACAATGACCTTCCTAGAAGCCGGTAGCTAAGCCATGATTCTCCTTAGATCAGCATGAGCAGTGCTCGTGAAATAAAAACATATGCAGCTGAGACCACATAGTGACCATGCTTGGAACTAGGCAGATGCCACAACCAATGACTGAACCTGCAGCTATCTAACGTGAGTGAAGGCTGTGTCAATAACACCATAAACTCGACTCTTCCCACATCTGAGAGAAAAGTATTTAAGATGCCCAGTCACCAAATGGCCTGCACTTTTTCACTCTGCCTTTACTCCTTTCTTGGAATCCATTTAACAGAAGCCAAGATCCTCACGGAAACATAGCTCCCTCTCCCTTTCCCATGTGTGGTGCTCCCAGGGAGCCATGGGGTCTCCTTCAGTGCATGCAGTGAGCTAAATAAACTAAATTGGGTTGTAGGTGTGCGTCTAGTGGTCTTTAACTTCGTGGTCTAACTTTCTAACTTTCTGTCAATCCTCAATAACTTCTTTATAATTCAGAACTTTTTTCAGTATCACATGTAACCTTGAACAAGTCTCTGTATGCAGCTGCCCTATTGCAAGAAATACAGAAGGCAGAGAAGAATGGACTGCCTGGACCATAAATATGGACTTAGCAAAATCCAGACTGTGAGAAACCCTAAGTTCCCAGGATGAGACAGATGTTAACTTGAGACAATTGGCATTTACCAAGTGGGCAACATGGGCTGTAATGCAGGGAGCAGCATGAAGAGTGAATCACCCATGGGATTGGGACGCAGCCATGGGGGATTGCCAATAAGGTGCAAATTCTTGACTTGATCTTGGATATAAGAATGCTTTTTAAAAAATAATATTTCACTGTTGCTCTTGTGTGTGCATGTTATTTTTGGCAGGGGTGGGATACCTACCTGTATCAGTTAACTTTCCATTGATGTAATGAATACCCGAAACAATCAGCTTAGAAAACTATTTTGGCTCACAGTTCTGGGGGTTTCAGTCCATAATCATTGGCTCTGTTACTTTGGGCCTGGGCCAAGGCAGGGAGCACACTGTGGAGCCAGCCGTGCACCTCACGTCAGCCAGGAAGCAAACAGTGCACAGGGAGGGCACTGGGGTCCCATGTCTCCTCCAAGGATGTTGCCCCAATGACCTAATCTGTCACTAGTCCCCCGATAGATTCCATCACCTCTCGATAGTATCATTCTGGGGACCAATCTTAATACATGCCCCTTTGGGGACATGCCAGATCCAAATTTTATCAATACCTGTGTTCAATTTAAAAATAAAAATGTCAAAAGGTACAGCTTTGAACAGGTCCATTTCTACAGACAGGAGAATCAAGGAGCCAGCAAGGGGCTATTCCAGCCAGCAGGAGAGAAACCATGGGGCTTGACCAGAGTCAATGGCAGTGGTGGCCAGGAGCTGAGGTCAGATTCCAGATGCTGGATGGAAGAACCAACAAAGATAAGGCCGCATGAATCGAGCATGAGAGAAATTATTTAGGGTTTCTCTAGAACAGAAGCTGTAGAAAATACATGTATAATTACGCAAGGAGATTTATAAGGTAGCTTACAGGATCAGAGGCAGGAAAATCCACAATGGCCATCTGTGCACCAGAGAGCCGGAGGACCCTGTAGCTGCTCAGTCCAAGAAGACTGAAGCTGAGAACAATAGGGATCAGGATGTAGTACTAGTTCAAGGTCAAAAATCTGGAAGCTCCCACAGAGTTGCAGGTATGAGTCTGCATTGGACAGCTGAAGAAACTGGAGAGCGATGTCCAAAGGCAACAGCAGCAAAGGACACACCCACTCCCGGGCATACTTCCTTCTCTCCCTTTTTTATTTCATCCAAGCTACAAGCTTGTTGGTTGGTGCCACAAGCAACTAGGATGGGTCCCTCCCCACTCAGTTTGCTGGCCTACATGTCAGTCATCACACAGAACCCTACTTTCCTAATCTACTATTTCTTGCTCCAGTGAAGTTGACATATCACAATTATCTATCGCACCATGGCCTGTCGTTACTAAATATCCAAAGAACGGCACGGTCAAGCACAGCCTCCTGTATGGGGGACATGAAGGTCTCATGAAGGCACTCAAGAGGCAGTTACTGTCTAGTCAAGCGGGGGGAAGCAAGTGGCAGTGGGTGGGTATCCTGTGCTTGGGAAGGACAAGGATCTCAGGCCTGTCACTGCAGCTTCTGGTAGGCTTTTCATGACCTCAGGGAGTTTGAAGAAAGCTGAGACTGTCCACTTCACACCTCGGATCTGCCCTGGAAAACTGCAGCATGAAGACCCCCAACCCAACACACACATTTTATGTATCTCACTCGCAAGTCAAGATCAACATGATGTCCTTTTTGTTGGCTTATGTGCTGAATTCAATACTCCATCTCATTTCCTTAAAATTTTCAAGTTCAGAAGGGACCAAGACTTAAAAAGTTTAGGAGCAAAGACTGTCATTAGACAACTCTTTTACATTGTTTTAGTAGATGCCACCCCTAGACTGGTGGAAGCACAATGTGCAAGCTTGTGTCTTATGGAAATCTGCTTTGTGTCGATGAGAATCCTATTTTCCCATTGACTTCTCTTCTTTCTGCTATTTGTAACTTATTTTTCACTCTCCCCATTAGCTATAGGGTTTCCAGGCCTGCCCCTGCCCCCATAGGTAACACAATCTTTAAGCCAACATTTTCCTGGGCCAGGGGAGCTATGGAGTATAGACTCCTCCTCTGAGGATCCTGCTGTCCTGTGTATAACTAGACAGTGTTTGGGGAAGTTTCCTGGCAGCTGGCCGCCTGCAGCTTTAATTAGGTTCCTCAACCCCGCATTCTGGGAAGTCTGCAGCCAGCTGCACTGGGAGTGAGCCCTGATGTCAGCATCCAGGATCCTAATGAACTCCAGAGCCGCAAATGCCTTTACTCTCTCCCTCCCCCCAAGTCACAGTTCTAGTTGATTAATGAATGGAGGAAGAGAAAAATCTATGGCTTTGGGCAAAGAGGAAAAGTGAAATAGCTCTGCACTAAGAAACCATCATGACCCCAATTATTTTATTTGGTAAGAAGAAGGGATTTTATTTTTTCCATGTATTTCCTCCTTTAAATCTACATTCAGAGCCAAGGGAGGGAGAGGAATCAGATTTGGATCAACACCTCCTTCTACTTTAAATCTGTTTGTCCCAAGATAGAAAACCCAGCCATGCCCTTTGGTGGCAGCTGTCTGAGCAGTTTGAGTATTTAAAATCTCATCTAGTTTACAAGAAATGAGCCTGCAACTCCTTCACAAAGGGCATTACCTCCTGGCTGCAAAGCGGCAGACCCAAGAGAGAACTGCAGCTGGCTCTGCCTGGCTTGACCCCTCCGGGGGACCCTGTCCCAGGGTGGGCAGAGGGAAGTGATCTGCACGTTCCTTCATCACCCACAAAGTCTACTTAGGCTAATTAAAAGCTCCGTTTCTTGGGAGAAATGTCTACTGTCCCTAACCTGTTTTTAAAAATTGGGTTATTAGGGTTTTGCTATTAGGTTCTAGAAGTTTCTTATATATCTTGAAAATTAACCCGTGACCAACTATGCAGAAGTTTTAATTGGACGGACATCTTGCCTAGTTTTGCTTTTGTTGCCTGTGCTTTTGGTGCCATATTCAAAAAATTATGGTCAAGTTTAATGTCTAATATCTGAGCAATGAAGCTTCCCCTCCCCTGTCTCCTTCTAGGAATGTTACAGATTTAGGTCTGCTATTTATGTCTTAAATTCATTGTGAATTGATTTTGTATATGGTATAAGGGCCTAATGTCTTTGTTTTGCATGTGGGTATCTAGTTTTTCCAACACTATTTGTTGAAAAAAAACTATTCTTTCCCTATTGTATATTCTTGGCACTCTTGTCAAAAATCAGTTGCATATATATGTATGAATTTATTTCCAGCCTCTTGATTCTGCTCTATTATCATCTAAGTCTGTTCTTATGTCAGTATCATTTTCATTTATTGCAGCTTTGTAATCAGTAAATACAAAGCCTCTATTTTTATTCTTTTTAAATATATAATATGCATATCATATATATTCTTGGGGTGGACTTTCAATGACTTATGGTTCCATATGAATTTTAAAATTATTTCTGTAAAAAAAAGTCATTGGGACTTTGATAGGAATTGCATTGAATTTATAGATCTCTAGCATATATGAACTTCTAAATAGCGTTAAATCTTCTAGTCCATGAACATAGGGTGCCGCCTTATTTGCTTATGTCACCTTTAACTCCTTTCATCAATATTTGGTAGTTTTCAAAGTACAGATGTTTTTCTTCCTTAGTTGAGTTTATTCCTAATTTTCTTTTTGATGTTATTATAAATGGGGTTTTCCTAATTCTTTTCATATAGTTTATTATTAGTGTATAGAAATGCAACAGATTTTTGTATGTTGTATCCTGCAACTTTACCTGAGTTTATTAGTTCCAATAAGTTTTTATTTTTTGTGGCATTGTCAGAGTTTTATATATACAGGGCTCAAGTCATTTGCAAACAGGGTCAGTCATTTTTGTTCCTTTGGGTGTATTTCTTTTTCTTGCCTAGCTGCTCTGGCTAGAATTTCCACTACTATGCTGAACAGAAATGGCGAGTATGGTCATCCTTGTCTTATTCCTGGTCTTAGAAAGCTTTCAGCTTCTACCACTGAGTGTAATGTTAGCTATGGGGTTTTCATTTATGACCTTTATTGAATTAATTTTCCTTTATAATTTGAAGTTAAATTTTATTAAATATCTATCAGTTGAGATGACGGTGTGATTTTTATCCCTCATTCTGTTAATGTGGTGTATCACATACAACCATTCTAAGGCACTCAGTATTCCCAATCATCAGGGAAATGAAAATCATGATGAGATATTGCTTTACACCTGCTAGAATGTTTATTATCAAAAAACCAAAAGACAACAAGTGCTGGTGAGGATGTGGGGAAATTGGAAGCCTTATGCACTGTTGGAAAGAATGGAAATGCAGAAAGCAGTATGGAGGCTCCCCAAAAAATCAGAAATAGAAGAATCATATAAACTGGCAATCCCACTTCTGCCTATTTATTGAAAAGAACTGAAATCAGGATCTTGAAAAGGTATCAATACTTCTATGTTCATTGTACATTACACTTATGGCAGTCAAGATATACAAACAGCCTAAATGACCATCAATGGATGATTATTTTTAAAAACTTGTTATATACAATGAAATACTATGCAGTATTAAACAAATCCTGCAATATATGACAACATAGATGGAGCATGGATGGCCCAGAAAAATAAGACCAAAAAAAGCAAAAAAAAAAAAAAAAAAACCATCACAGGAGAATGAATGCTTCATGGTTCCAGGAAGTTTGTAAAATGCCCATGCTCTTAGATGCAGAAAGGAGGGGTGGTTGTCAGGGCTGGGGAGGGGAAATGGGGTCTTCTCCATCAGTGGGTGTAAAAGCCTAGTTCTGCAAGATGAAGCAGCTCTAGAGTTGGGCTCTGCAGCATTAGCACCACAGAGAATAGTGCTGTGCTGCTCACTCAGAAACCGGCCAAGTCTCCCAGTGAGTGTGCGTCCCACAGTTTAACAAAAACAAATTGAAATACAGACCCTTCCATAGAGTCCCTGGAATATTTTCTAAACACAATCACTAACATCGACATTCTGACTTGTATCCATGAGAGCCTTTCCCCTTTGGTTTTCCTAATAAATACACTACTTACATATACCCCAAATGTAATAAAGATGTTCAGTCATAAAAGATCGTTCTTTAAAAAGGCATATGGAGCATGATTTTAATTAGGATCCACATCAGGCTAAGACTTCCAAAGAAGAAACCAAGAGCTGAGTGTTGAGAGGGAGGGAGGGGACAGGGGAAGGAGTGCAGACAGTTTATTTATAAACTTCTTGCCACACACACTGCACACCCAGAGGAACAGGGAGCACAGGAGTCCAGTGCGGCCTGGTCAGCTGAAACTTTCAAATGCTGAGTTTCCTAGAATGTTCTGGAATTTCTCTCATTGCCCTTGAGACTCAATCTGTAGACTCATACCATGCCTGGGACTGGGGATGTGCAGGAAGCAGGATGGCTCTGCTCAGCAAGACACGTGCCATGTCACCCTGCTGTGACCCCCTGGGAGCAGCAGGTCAGCAGGCGTGACGGGCTCAGCACAGTGCCTGATGTGGAGCCAGTGGCTGTTGCACAGAACATGGCCAGAGTGCACATTTTCTCTCCATGGTTTTGTTTTTGTGAAATCAGGGATTAGGTTCAAGTCATCTTTGCATTCCAAGGGTCTATAGAAGTACCAGCTTCAAAATTTGACTCAAAAGCATTTGTGTTGATTTCCTCATGAATGTGATACTCCTTCAGCGCTTACCCTGAGCAGGAAGATGCTGAGCCTTTGGGAACGCATTGGGCTGCAATTACAGAACACCTGACAAACTGCTTTAAGCTTTGTAAAAAAAAAAAAAAAAAAATCTTATCCCATATGAATAAGACACCTGGAGCCCTGAAGTCCCAGGGCTGACGTGGCAGCAGTGTGGTATCGCCATGGCTGTGGGGTCTTTCCACATTTCTGCTCTACCTCCCCCCCTCAGCATATTAGTCTTCGCCTCATGCCTGTGTCTTCATGGTCAACAAGATGGCTGCCATGCCCCAGCTGTTCCATCCCTAGAAGTGAGAAAGAGATGGGCAAAAAGCTTTGTCACGAGACAAGGCTTGCTCAGCATTTTGTTTAACATTAAGACAGGTCTCAGTGTCTTTCTCCACTGAAGACCAAACACCATTCCAATCTGAAGGCATCCCCTCAGCTCCCCTGTCACCATCTGTCCCATCTCTCGAGTTGTGTCCTTCATAGCACGATGTACCACAATGCAATTTCCCTTCATCTGAAGGAGAGCACTGTGAAGCTGAGTTTTCAGCCATGTGCCCTTGGGCCACACCCCCTTGGAATCACACCACTGAGATGTGAGTCTTGTCTCCACGGAATAGCACGTTATCTCACATAAAAGAGACAGAAATTTTAACAGTCTGCAAGTGACAAGTGTCTAGTGGACAATTAGCTACATGAATACAGCCATAGAAATCCAAGATTTGTATTGACTTTGTTGTTCCGGTTCACAGTTTAGCTGCTGCTGACAGAAAGCTGCAGCTTCAGCAATGGCTAAATAACAAGGGCTTCATACGTCTTACACAAAGACATCTGGCAGTCGGATCTAGGGCAGGTATGTAGGCCCCACAGTGGCACCTCTTGGTCCAATCAGTATCATTTGCTGCAGGTGCCTCATGGACACAAGGTGGCTGCTGGTGTGTTCCACCACTGCATCTGTCCCCTTCACCTAGCAACACTGAGTATATGTCTCCTTGGTCTCCTGCTCAGGCTTTGAAGACAAGCAGGCCTTTTATGAACATGCTACTTAGATTTAATGCCATAGATTCAGCTAAAGAGTTGAAAGCAGTTGCTTTGGAGTAGCAGAAACTTAGGGCAAAAAGAATTGGGAAAAGAGCCTCTCTGTAATAAACCTTAGAGAAACATGGGCTCGTTTAATCTGTGCACACATCTCTTGGCTTGAATAGTAAAGAACTTGAGATGGGGGTTGCGTGAGGGGGCTCCACATGCTGACCTTGGCTGTCTCCTGGGGGATGGGCAGTCACTCCACCCCCCACCCCCGAACATCCTCTGGCCACTGCCTCTCAGCTGGAGCACAAAGCAAAAAAAGAAGTGACTTCACCTAATCGTCTAGGTCATTTTCTCAAAAATCGCTTTTTAGCCTTCTTTTCATGAGGAACAAAACGAGACATGAGAGGCAGCCCCACTGCAGTTCCTGCCACTGGCTGCTCTCGGGAGGGGGTCTGGAAGCAGGCTTCAATTGCCACTGCCACTGGGAGGAGGTGACAAGAGTTGGAACTGCTTTTGACACAAGCCAGAAAGAGCGGCCATAGCCTGGGTGAGACCCCCAGATGGATTTCTTTTAACTCCCATGGCTCAAATTCTTTAAAAGTGTCACTCCAAGGACTGGACTTGGAGCCCAACTTGAGCTTAACTTGTTGGGCAGCCAAGAAAAGGCCATTTACTGCCTATGGGCTTCGTTTCTGCACCTGTCGAATGTCGAAGGAGGCACAGTGATTTCTACCAAGAATACCCAAAGGGACGTTAGGAAAAGCAAATGCAACCATAGTAAGCCCTCCCAAATTTAAAACATTTGGGAGTTTGTGTCACAGACAGATGCTCTTTACACTAGTCCTACAGATGCAGCTGACGTGCTGCTACCACACCAGGGTGTGGGTGGTGTGTTTGCACACATAAGGCCTGGGCTGCCCCTGCCGGGAAGGACAGGTGTGGGGCACACGGGTTCAACTACGTCCCATGCCCACGAGGTAGAGACAGGGATATGCATTCCAGTATTTTAAAATTTATTATTTTCAGTGCTGGGGCTGGAGCCCAGGGCCTCACACATGCTAGGCGCCCCTCTACTGTTGAGCCACAGCCCCACTTGCAGGATAGTAACTTTAAATGCCTTTTGGATGTTTAGACTAGGACTCTTCCACCTTGGCACTGCAGATAAGGGGCCAGATCCTGCTTCAGGAGGCATAGTACTGTGCCCTGTGGGACCTTTAGCAGCATCTGGGCCTCTACCCATTGGGTACCAATAGCTCCCACCCCTCAAAAGATGTGACCTCAATGTCCTGTCTGCAGACACTGCCAGCTGTACTCCTAGGATTCAAACTGTCCCCAGCTGGCTGAGAATCCCTGGTCTAGGAAACAGATGGTGAGGAGATGTTAGCCAACTTCCCAAAGCCACAGAGCCAGGGTGGAGTGGGCTCCAGCAGGTGGCTCCTTGTTCCCAGGTGTGCACGGGCTGGGGTGGCCATAAGCGCTGCAGTGGAGTCGCCTCAGACACACAGACAGCTGCATGTGAGCCAGGAAATGAACTGGTGGCAGGGTGGGCGGGGGGAGGATCTGCAGCTTTACAACAAGCACAGGAGTCACAGTTTGCTAATAATTAAACAGAATATTTAAATGCATGTAAATAACTCAGCTGGTCACGCCCCTACATGCTGGGAGGGGGGACTCAGCAGATGTCACTGTTGTCAAATCGCCCTCGCACCTGCCTCACAGGGCTGAGGTGGGACAGTTAACCAGGCAAGGCAGGTAAGACACTTGGCGTACTGCCGAGAGCCCAACAGCTCCTCACCATTACTGTCTCTTAATTTTCACTGCACAATTGACTGCATAAAATAGAATCCCACTGCCAAAGGAACAGATAGGCTTCCCCTTGATTTTCAGGAAGGATTATGAGGCAGAACATTCTTGGATAAAAAAATGTAAAAACACTAGCAAAGCCTCCTGTAAACAGACTCTGCATTAAGTAACTATTATCTGGGAAGGCGGCAACACTGTGGGCAGAAACCAATCCAGGAAGCCTTCCCAGAGGAGGAGAAAATTCTGCTTGTCTCTAAGGAGATTTGAGAGTCGGACTGGGGGAAAACTGAGCCAAGGGCACCCAGGGAGAAGGAAGGATTGTGGCCGGCTCAGCAAGCTGTAATCAGCAAACCCCATGCTAAGGCCACCATCAGAGGGGCACCAGGCTCAGCACCTGGCGATGCTCTTTGGAGTCCACAGGCCAGAGACAAACCAGGACTCTCAGATGGGCACAGCGGAGGACATATGATCATCTGCCAGGCATCTGCCTACGTGTTACAAATGTTTATGAATATTAATAACCATTTGTTCCCAAAGGACCACAAATCAGTTAATTAGGGCCCTGTCAACCTGTTTATATTATCTATAAATGAAAACCCATCAGCAGCCAAACATGAAATTAAGTGAGCCGTGTGTGGGCTGCCGCCCCGCGCCACCAGGCAGGGAGTGGGCTGCTCTGCTCGCCACCCTCGTTTTAATCAAGTCGGTGGTTACGGGAGGCACATGATAGACGGCGCCTCCAGTTCCATCGCTGTGTGCGGGGGATGATTTAAGAGTGCCGGGAAATTAGCTGCAATCCAGACTTGGAAGAGAGCAGAATTGCCTCTAAATCAATGTTCCCGAGGCAGGTAATCAGGCCCCCATTCTGAGCACTGATTACCCTGGGCCTGGGCCCGGGCCCCTTCCAGCTCGTCTTCCTGGTATAAAGGGGCAAGAGTGAGGGTACCAGGGCACTGGGCCTCCTGGGTCACACTGGCGCTCAGACAGCTCGGCCTCCCTGGACCCACTGTGTTCTGTTCAGTGGAAACAACTTAGAGGGCTCTGGAGTCTGCAACCAAGATGAGGCTAAGGCAGAAGCTGATTCACTCAATCAGCAGCTGTGCCCTGCGCAGTGCTGGGAGGAGCCATACTGCCCCCCTTTACCCAGGTGGCTCCTGCCCTGGAGGACTGTCCTCCGAGGAGGAGGATTAAAGGAACAGCCAGGTGTGAAGCAGAGCAGATAACCTCTCTTAACTGCCTGCTTGAGGTAGCGCAGGTGAAATTGTGTAGGGGCCCAGTCTGTTTACAACACAAACCAGCTGTGTAACCTTGAGAGGTTACTTAATCTGTTCCTCCACCCTCTCTGGTTCCCTTTTCTGTGGGAGAAGAGAGGCTCTCAGGAGCCAGGGTGGCCACAGGGAAGGTTGGTCTGTGTGTGAGTTTGCCGACTGCTTCTGCTGCTTCCACACAGGAGTAGAAGCTCAGGGTTAGGGACTGCGGGCTGCCACCCAGGCAGGAACACAGTGCCCACAGCTCAAGGATCTACTGTAGTTATCTTCAAATGCTTGTTACTTGTTTATTTGTATTTATGCGCTTACGAGGCAGGCACGGTGTCACTAATACTTGTTATTTTTAACAAAGGGCCCCCAGATCCATTCTGCACCAGGCCCTGCATATAGAGAGCTGGTCCTGCCTACACACAGGCACAGGGTGTAATTCTGGGGGAAGAGCTAGGCTGAGGCAGGAAGCTCTTTCATCCCTTCCCAAGCGAGGGGGCCACATTCTCACCATCAGGGTGGGGATGTCCCGAGAAAGCCCCTTCTCTTCTCGTAGCTGCAGGTGAGGCATCCATACATTTCCAAGTGTTCCAGAGCCACCCACAGTCCTGTCTTAAGCACCTGACACTGAGTGGGTAGGGTGGGGGTGGAGGTGGCGGGAGAGGCAGAATCCGTCGCCCTGAGTCTCCATTGGGATTCCTGGGGCTGCTGTCACAAATCACCACAAACTGGGTGTTTCACAACAATGGAAATTTATTCTCTCAGTTCTGGAGGCCCGGAGTCTGAAATCAAGGTGTCAGCTGGGCTGTGCTCCCTCTGGAGCCTCCAGGAGTGCTTCCGTTCTGCCTCTCCCCGGGTGCCTTGGTTTGTGGTTGAATCACTCCGGTGATTGGTGGTCTGCCTCCATCTTTGCGTGGCTTTACCCTGTCTGTACCCCTCTCCCCCTCCCCCTGCCCCCTCCCTCTGGTAGCACTGGGGATTGAACCCAGGGACAACTGCACTACATCCCCAGCCCTTCTGTATCCCCAGCCCTTTTCATCTGAGTCAGGGTCTCGCTGTCTCAGCCTCCTGAACACCTGGGATGACCGTATCCTTCATAAAGACACTTGCCACTGGCTCAAGGGTCCCCCTGGGTAACCCAGGGCGAGCTCATCTTGAGGTCCTTCACTCTACATCTGCAAAGACCCCTTTTTTCCATAGGAGGTCTCATTTTCAAGAAGGGTCCCCTAGTTTTCACGAAGCGTTAAATCCAAACTTTCATGTAGAAATTCCTAGTGAGCAGATTTGGTGACATTCTTTATGAAGCACATGGGTAAGTCTGTAAATCAGCAGTTGGCTGCCGGCTCTGGGCATGGGAGGGGGCCGTGGACTCTGACTTTGGGCGTCAGGGACCCTGTGCAGGGCCTGGCCCTCAGTGATTTAGGGGATTAGTGGCCGATTCCTGGGCATAGTCTCATGTTGGCAGTGCCCTCAGGTCCTGCCACTTCCCACAAGCATCAACTCTTAAGTCTTGTTCTCATCTGGCCCTAAAGGAGCCATCATTAGGAGGTGACAGCGACCATAACTCTGTTTATGATTTCCGAGCGACGCTCATTCCTGGCTGAGTGGTGCTGAGTGACAGGCAGTGATTTAGGGACCAACAGAGGATTAGGGAGGCGAAGCTAAATTCGCTTTCCTCCCAGGTCTGCACTGGGTACAAACAAGTTTCTATGGAGGATGCTGATAAAAAGCAAATTATTTTATTTTGTGCACAATCAATTCCAACTCCAGACTGCACGGTCCGCCGAGAAATAAGGTATTAACACTTATCGCAGAGTAGAATTCTTTGAGGAATAGTAATCCTAGACAGGCGGGGGAGACACCATTTTAAACCATTAAAATCCAGTGGTGTGCTCTCATTCATCCTTCTGGCATAACAAGCCACACGCTGTCTGGATGCATTTGGCTCGAGAAATGAGTCCAAACCACATCTCACTGGCAAGGAGACAGTTGTCCCTGGGGTGCTTGTCCCAGGAGTGGGGATTTCTGCAGCAAGGTCCTGTGCTGTGGTCATCCGGACCTCTACTATCCAGCCTGTCATGAGAGCCCATCCTGAGATTGTTGCTGGCATAACTGGGAATGAGAGTCACCCAGAGGGCAGGGTGGGGACTGAAGTTGCTGCCCATCCTCTCTTCCATCTCTGCCAGCTGAGAATCTGGAGGAAAGCAGAGCCAAGAGATGGAGAGAAAAAGGACATATATTTCCAGAATCCTGAATCCAGGTCACTTAAACCCTGCATCCAGCCACACCTGAAGTCATGAATACCTCCAAACTTTTATTCACATTAATATACACTTCTTTCACTTTGGTCTGTTCCATTTGGGTTTTTGTTGCTTGCAACCAACAGAGTCCTGATGGATACCCCCTTGTAAGACTCTGCCTTAGATCACCTGCCCTCAGAACCACAGTCTACCAACAGGGCTCAACTTCAGCTCGGCTGACACTTCAGGTGGGTGGGGCTTTCTTAAGCAATGTGGGATGTTTAGCATCATCTCCAGCCTCCACCCATGATATGGGTTGATTATGTCCTCCTAACACTCACATGTTAAGAGTCTTTATCCCTGAGACCTCAGAGTGGGACTGCTCTTGGAAAGAGGGCTGCTGCCAAGGTGATCAGTTATGATGAGCTCAGACTGGAGAAAAGCCCTGGTTTGTGGGGTTTTGTTACCACTGCCCTAGCAAATGAGTTCAGCCCACTGAATGCTGGAGGCACCCCCACTCTAGCAACCCAAAGTATCTCTGGGCCTTGTCAAGTGTCCCCTGGGCAGAATCATCCTGGGTGTCAGGAGTGTTTCCGGAGACTGGTGGCTTAGGCATCAAGAGCTCAAAGCCTCTGACCTGAGGAAACTCTGTCATGGCCACTCTGTTGGCCAAGCCAAGTCAGTCATTGCAGGTGAACTATTACCCAGAGATAAGAGGTGGCAGAGGTGGCCACCCTCCTCCCCCCTCAGCCCTTCACTCCCTTGCATCACGGAGGTTCCCAGGCCACCTGTCTGCCTTGGATCCCCTTTGCTGCTTTATGTTCCCTATAGTGTTTGCCATTGTCTGGCTCACCAAGCCACTTCTGACAATTCAGTTCTGATGCATTCTGGGTGTCATCTGTGATGGTGAATCTGGACTGCCAACTTGATTGGCTTGAGAGATGCCTAGGGGACTAGTAAAGCACACTTCTGGATGTCTCGGTGGGTCATGGGGGTGACCTCGGGGACTATATCAATCTGTTCCCTGGCCCCTTCTGACTCTCCTGCTTTCCACCTCCCATAAGGTGGGAAGTTTTTTCCTCCATCCTTTCTGCCTTGGAGCCAGCTGACCATGGACTGAAACATCTGAAGCCACAAACTAGAAAAAAGCTTTTCTCCTTTAAATTCTGTGTCAGGTATTTCATTCCAGTGACAGAAAGCTGCCTGATACATGGCTTTCTCCCCTTCCCCCACATACCAGCCCCTTGAGGATGGACCTTTGGTGTTACTTACAGGTCAGTTCCTTGCAGATCCCTGGATCAGGGAGGATTCCCCATGGACCATGTGTTTATAGACTAAGAAAATCAAGGAATGAATGAAACTTCTTTGCAATCTCAGGACTAGATGATTTTTGAAAACATGCTCTGCCTTTTTAAAGTCCTGAGCCATTCTAACAAAAATTGGAGGCCATGCCTTTTTGTCCCTAAGACTACCCCTACCCACCCATCATCCTGTTTTCTGCCAGAGCAACACACATTGTCACTTATGCCTAGATGGTAAGCATCCCTCCCCCTCCCCAGCTGGTTAGTTGTGTTCTTAAGTGGTGACCTGCAGAAGGTGGACGCTTGGGATCCAGAACAGTGCACTAGATGGAAAAGTTCCAAGCCTTGGGCCATCAATTTCCTAATCTGTCAAAGGAGAGTCCATCCAGGTGCTTCTTTCACAGAATTGTGTATTAACAAACAGCCCTGGGAAAACACCAAGAGCCTTTCAGCCATTGATGGAATGAGCATCTAGGGAGAGGACCTGGAAAGTGGATGACCCTCCTGCAGTGTGGCCACGGTCTACAGCTCTGCTTCCAAGTTCTCTACTGAAACTCATGGTAGTAGGTAAGATACTCAAGGGTGAAAACAGAGCATGGAGGGGCGTGCTGTGGGAGAACATCTCCCCCTTTCCTGCTCCTGCTCCCACAGACCTCCATTTCTGGGATGGTCTTCCAAGATTATCTTCATACATGGCATCGATGCAAAAAAAAAAAAAGGGGGGGGGCGGGGAGGGAGGGAAAGAAAAGAAAAAAGTCTACAGAAGCTGTACATGGCCAGGATCCTGTGTGCTTTTTCCCTGCTGATCCCTCAGTATCAGGACCAACACCTGGCACCTGGCTTATGATCAATAAATGCGTGAGGAATGAACAGGGCTCCTCTGTCTGATGAGCCTGCTGACACATTGCCCTGTAGCTCATTTCTTTCTCTCCATTCTGCATGGAGATCATTTCTTCTCCGAGAATCTCTCACCGCCTCATTGTTTTGATGGTGGACCAGGGTTCGCCATATGGGGGATGGCAGTTTCTGAGTCATGCTTTCTGACGGAGATGTAAGAGTAGTTTGGTCCCAAGATATTGCTGCAATTGGAGCAGCATACAGATGTGTGCAGATGGTTTTGCATACCTGGGAACAGATGTGCACTTTGGCTTTGTCTCACCATGATGCAGTGTGTCCTTTGTCTCCCAGGCTCTCGTCTCCCTCTGTGCTGTACTTGCCTTGTGAGAGCTGGAAGGCTGCAGGTGACCCAGACCTCAGGGCATACTGCCGTCTCCTTGGAGGAGCACTGCCACTGGGGTCTGGACCGTGAGGTGACAGCAAGGACACTGGCTTCACAGGCTGCCTCTCAAAAGCCTCCACCCCTCAGATGAGAATCTTGGAAAGGCCAGCTCTGCAGGTCTCCCACATAGACTCCAATGTCACCCATGGGTTCTCTGGCCATGGCAGCTGAAAGCAGGCAGCCAGCAGCTGCAGGAATACTGTCACTGTCATTGACACACACACACTACCAGGAGAGGTCAAGGAAGTCTACTCTCAGTTCAGAGCCTAAGGCCAGATCAGGGCTCTCCCTCTGCATCCTGCCTGGATGGACTGGGAGGGACTGGGGTGGGTTAGTCTGAGTCTATTGAATAATTAGAATGGATGCTGGCCATGCCTCTGGTGCAGGTCCTAAAGATACAGTCCACTTCTGCCACCTGGAGGACCCAGCATTCACCCTTTGCTTGGGGGAGCATGGATAGACCAGAGGCCAGAGTGGCTAGGTTGGCAAAGCAGTCACCCTGGGACTCCAGCTGTGCCCATCAAGCTGGCCCTGTACCTGACTTGCATTCAGACCATAGCTCCAGCATCCCCACGCATTCTGCAGATAATCTAGCTCAACCCCTTAAGGCTGATAAGTGGGGAAACCAAGGTCATATCCTCTCGCAGGGAAGAAATTAGCTCAAGCTTGAGTGCAGAGGATGCAGACTGGTCAAAATAAGGGCAAATCCAGTCAAAAAGGTGAAACCATCAGCATTAACCAATTTACAGACTCAATTTCCAGCTTCTCTAGAAAGATCTGAAGATTTGGCCATGGCAAGTCTGTGTGCCTGCCCCCAGTGATGACCAGCAGAGCTGTGTGGTGGCCCCCGGCAGCCTGGGCCAGTCCCTCTGCTCCATGTTGCAAACCTGCTCCAGCTTGGTTTGCAAAGAATGTTCATAAGTCTTTGGGCCATTTCCTCCCCACAGCCTGTGATCTAGGCTACAGTGATTAGACAAGATTTTCTTATACAAATATGCCAGCAGCTCATGTGGCCCCTGACCCAGACACGGCGTCTTATGTGCTGTGCACATGTGACACCATCTTTCCAGGGTCCACTACTCTGCCCTGTCTCCCAGGCTGGCTCCTCGTGCACAGAAAACACAGCTCCCCACCCTGTGCTCCCTTGGGTAGAGAGGAGCACCCCCCCGCCCCGACCAGGGCTCGCCCAGAGAAGGTCCCAGGCCTAGCACTGTGGCTCAGGAGCAGACTCCCTCCCTGGGGAGTGAGGGGGACAGATGTGCTTCCAGTCTCCATGGAAACCTGCCAGCCAGGCAACCTCCACGGGCAGCCAGGTCATGGAGCTTTTGTCCCTACCCGGCTTTTGGTTGAATGCAAACACTGTACGCAAATTGCCCGGTGTCTAGAGTGACTGGGGCTTTTCTTCCAGCAGCTTCTTGGAGTCTGATTGACGGGGGCAGATTGACAGGGGCAGATGTGTGCGGGCCTTGAGGGGCACTCTGAACTAACACTCACTCCACCTGCCGCTGTGAAACCCACCATCGCCAGCTCTGGCTACCGTACGGGGACCCATAGCTCAGCCCTGGAGGAAAGAAAAACCAAGCTTGGCAAGGCTTGGATGAGAAACAAAAAGCACGTTTAAGAGGTAGATGCAGGTGCCTAGGGTATTATCTGGCCCCTCGTTTGTTCATGCAGCAGAAATCAGAGCCTCAGTAGGACCAGGCAGTGAGCATCCTGAACATGGCCCCTCCTAGTAGAACTAGACCCTCATCACACTGACAAACAAGATGCTGATGACAGCAGGCAAGAAAACAAGCCCGGCTCATGGTTCCCAAGCAGGTGACATAAGAGTGGGACCTGAATGAGGGGGAGGGGGAGTGGGCAGGGAAGGGACAGCCAGCAGGGAGGCTCAGAGTCTATGACTCCACCATCAGACTCTTCTCACCATGTAAGATGCTTCTTGGCTTAATGAGCATGAGGAAGCCACTTCCCTAGGCATCTTCCTTTTCCAGGGCCAGTGAGGAGTACAGAGAGCTCCATGGGACCCCTTTCGAGTTACCTTGTCTTCCAGTCTGATGACCAGGACCTTCATACCATAAAGCCACAGCCAGCAGGCTCCTCTGAGGTCTCACAGGCCACTGTCCCCACACATCCCTGTTCACTGCACCAGCAGCGTGCTGCACCTGCTCTAACCCATTGTTGTCACCTGTGTCTCCTCAAACCAGCTTTACAATAATGCTCTCATACGAGAGGCTTAACCTTGGGAATAATAGTCATGACCTCATTGCTATGTTTTGTCTTTTCTATAGTTAATCAAATTAAGTGTGTCTGGCTATTGTTTGCAACTTATTCACGGAAGCCTCTTAGGAAAACCCTGCCCTGGCTCTCCAGAGCTCACCCTGGAATTGATGTACAACCAAGGCCCAGAGACATGAAAGGAGGTACATAAAACCACACAGCAACTCATTCCCAACTTCTGACACTAAAGACACAGCCCCAGGTCATCTCAGAGGATGTCATCTTGGTCCTTCAGTCTCTGTGTACAAGCTGTCTCCTTCCCCCACGCCTCTCCCCCCTTCATCCTTCCTTTCTTCCTTCTCCCCCTTCTCCCCGCCTTCTCTGTAGCTCTGAAATCACCAGGCAGGTTTTGGAACCTCAGATCTGTCTAACTCAGTTATTCCAAGCCACTCTTTCCAAGTGGAAAAATCATGAACTTCACCCTCTGCTTAGAAAGGAGCATGTTATGCCAGTGTCTAGATGTCTTCCCAAAGCCTCATGAGGTCATAAGTGGGGATTTTTTCAGAAGTGGTGGGATCTAGAGTGTGTGATGCTGGGATTAAGGGTGTGTGGTTACTAAGTCAGTCACTGATAGGTTTTTGTCATAGTTCTGGGTAGGACTAAGGGTGCTCCCCCCCTCCCCCTCCCCCTCCATGGATAAAATGTAAGGGACAAAATGAGGACCAGTGTGGTCGCTTGCTTGCTGCCTTCTGCCTGCCCTGCTTTTCCATGGACTATTTCTCCTCTCCGATGCCCCTCTGCCATGCCACCCTGCCTGGGAGCCAGGTATGAACTGAAACTCTACAAACTGAACTATATAAACCTTTTCTCCCTTCACTTGTGGGTATTGGGTATTTTGTCTCAGCGATGAGAAAAGTAAGACAGGGCAAAAATATCCTAACTCCATGAATACCAGCCAAAGCTCCTCTAGCAGAGTCCTCTGGGGAGGATGTCATGTTGGCTTTTACTGATTCCAGTTATTTATTAAAGACTTAGATGTACCTCAGACTCCATTTAAGCAATGGGCAAAACCAACTCCTACTCTGGAAGAGCTTCTATTCCACTGGGGGAGACAGATAATTCATGAAAAGTAAATAAAAGTATTCTTTAAAGTGAAATGTATGAATGAATCTCTGGCCTTCCCAACTTTCCATCCCTCAACATTTGACTGTCCTCCGCTGTCTCCTGGCAGCTCTGCTCAGCCCCCAGGCATCTGGCACTCTGTCCTCCACTGCCCAGCACAGCTGACAGCAGCCTGCGGTGAATCTCTAGCAGCTCAGATGCTTGGTGACTGAGAACAGACAAGTGGCAGGTGGAACCACTGCAAAAAGCAAGCCTGGGGAGGCATTTGGGTTTCACGCAGCAGCGGACAAGTGCATTTGTGGGGTGCGTGTGTGTCTGGGTGTCATTAACTGTATTTTGTGAGTTGGAAGGATGTTGTCTTCATCAGGAGCAAGGATGTAATAGGTGCTTTTCTGGCTGTGTGCATGTGTGTATTTAATAAGTGTATGTGGATAAGGAGTAAGTACGCGGGAAAACGTGTTTGTACAAAGAAGTGTATCTGTGTGCATTTGCAAGTATATGCTTATAAGCGTGTACAAAAGTGTGAGCAAAAGCACCTATGTATGCACACACATGGTAGGCACAGTCACACCTCACAGTCCCTGCCTGCCTGGCACCTGTGTGTTACAGCCCATGCTTGCTAGTGACTCTGAAAGGCAGAGCAGGGTGGATTTCTGCCTGGACTGAGAAGACGGGGGAAGTAGAAGAAGGCAGAGGGTCCTATGCACCCCGCCTCCCGGGGCGCCAGGGGCCATCGTGAAGGAAGGGCCAGGCAGGCCAAGGCACAACCACCTAAGCTGAGGACACACCTGAACCTGCCCAGGTTGGTTTGGGCCGTGCTCCCTCCAAACCCCTTTCTGTGAAGGCCCCATAGATGTGGACCATCTGCCTGGCAAGGGTCATTCCTGCCTGGGCGGAGCTGATTTCCCCCATCCCAGGCAACCCAAGCCCTGGCAGTTCCAGGCCCGGACTTCCACAGTTCCACTTGACTCCATCACCAAGAGTTGTATCATGTGGAGTGCACCACTCGGCCTCCCAGCCACCTCATCCTCACACCCAACAGAAAGCAAATAGCACTGCCTGGTTCCGGGTTGTGAGGAAAACCAGAGGTTGGTTCCCACCACTCTCTTAACAAACGCTTTGGACACACTCATCTCTTGGGGACTTTGGCCCTCACTGACATGGCCCAAAGCTCCCACGCTCAGCCTTGGGCCACCCCCCCCCCACCAGGACTGCCCCTCCAAAGACATCCCGTCCCCACCTGCCGGCTGACAGGCTGCCCGGGGGCTCCCTGAATCTACCACCTTTTCTTCTGTTCACGTGACCCTTTCTTTGCACCCCACCCCTAGGTCTCCCTTTGCCTTGCATCCCGAAGACCCCTCCCTAGGGGACCTCCAGGGACCATTTCTTCAGCCATCAGCCCCAGACACTGCCCGGACATGAAGTGAAGCCCACAGGCTGCCTGCCAATTGTCCCAGCATGCAGGCCAGGAGACTGACCGCCCTGACCCTGTGTTCCCGCCCTTCCGCCTCCCCTCCCAAGGAGCGAGCAGCTGGGAGGGAGGCAGACACCCAGGGCTGCTCTGGGGCCACAAAGCCCTGCGAAGGGTCCTGGTTTGCTCAAGCCACATGCTCATCCCTCAGAGCCCTGGGGCTCCATATTTCTGACTTCTAAGGCAGAAAAGCCCCTGAGGCTGATGGCTCAGCTCCTCTCCCTGCTCCAAGAAGGGCAGCTGTGCGGATGTGCCCTCTAGCAAGTGATGTGGTTCTTCTTGCAGCATGGGCCGAGGCCCGAGAAGCTGCTGCTGCTCCTGCTGCTGGGGCAGAGCCCAGGTCTCAAGTGTGGGAACATGAGCTTTCTAACGAGGCCCACCCTGGCCACAGCCAGCTGCACAGAGGCTCCCCATCCTGTGTTCAGAGACGTGGGACCGGGTACCAGCCTACTCAACTTTTGTGTTTTCATGCAAAAAATCCACATCTGTGGCTTTTTTGCAAGATCATCCACCTGGCAACATCCGACTGGCATCCTGCCCAGTTACCACTGTACCCTGGTAGCCCTTCCTTCAGGAAAGGTGGGCTTCCCGGTGCCGCAGTGCCTGGCTGGGGCCACCTGCCTGGCCTCTGCAGGAGCTGGGGGTGCATCATCCATCTGACTATTAAGGGGAAAAACCAACCCAAAACACGAAGTCTCTAGCCTGGTATTGGAGGTGCCCGAGAGAGGTCACACCTTCCTCAGCAGGTAGCCAGGTGCCCACCACGGGTCTCACTTGCTCGTGGTTTTCCTAGCTCATGCCTGGAATGCCTTCCCTGCAGCTTCTCTCCCTCAAGTCCAACGACGAACCCTTCAGAAACAAGCTTCCAGCCACCTCCTCCATGAAACCTTCTCTAATCCCACCCCTCCGGCAGCAGAAGCAGATGCCCACACGATTTGAGACCCACAGTGGGCAGTGAGGCAGGCTTGTGATATCTAAGGCCTGTCTAAGCAGGAACTTTTGTCGTCCTTCTATGAAACATAAAAGGGTCTCCAGGACCCCCAGGACTGAGCAGGGCCCCTGAGGTGCCCCACTTTCTCATCCCATCCTGTCTGCCTACTTCCTCTGGAGCCCTCGCCCAGCCACCTCAAAGGACCTGCTCTCATTTAGGTACTGATCGATGGGTCAGGAGCCCTTGAAGGGTGACAGCCTGTTGTGACGGGGTTCTTAGTCACCAGAGGAAAAGCCAAGGTCAGCTAATGGTCTGCAAAGCTGCCGTTAGCCAAGGCGATGAGCGCTTCCACCAGGGCTATGGCAGCAGTAAACCATGCTCAGTAGTTTTATGACACAATAATTGGTTAGGAAGCGAAGCCCTGCTCAGCTCCCATGAAGCCGCCTGGAGGAGAGAGCCAGCTGTGGAAGAGCATGTGCCACACCTTGAGGCTGGCCAGGGACCAGGCCACGGGCCACCACAGGCCACACCAAAGCCACCTCAAGAGGCTGAGGTAGGAACCCCCACATCCACTGCGGGGACTTCAGACAAGTGACCCTTACCATAGTCTCAACTCCTCTGGCTCTGTCACCTCCTAGCTGCAGGTCTAGGGCTTGTCACCTGTCCCCCCCTCAACCTGGGTGCAGAAGAGCAGAGCCCCCAGGGCCCAGTGGTCCCTGTGCCTTCAGATCTCTCTGCCTTGATGTCCTTCACCTGAGGACCTGGGCAGCACCTCCTCCCCTTTCAATGTCAGGGTCCACAGCCCCTCTGTGTGAGGACTTCCTCAACCCCGATGCGGCATGCTCACCCGGCCCCTTCTGTGCACCTCCCTCCTCCAGCTCTGCCCTAGAAATGCATCCACCCTTGACCCCTGTTGTCACCACCCCACTGCTGTCACCCCGGGCCACACCTCCAGCCCCAAGACAGGAGCCTTCTCCGTCTCTCCCTTGGCTCCTTCACTATGTTCTTTAATCAGCAGCCAGAGAGGCCTTTAAAACTATAAAACAGACCAAGTCACATAATGTAGCATAGAGGCAATAAAGATAGGTAGAAGAAAGGAGACAAGGAAAAGCACAATTTTAAAGTTGTGCTTTTTAATAAAATCTATACCTTCAGGATACAAAAGTTACTGGAGCCTTTTTCCTTTCCCAGAAACTCACTTAAATTCCCAAGAGTCTTAAAGACAGCATAAGCCTGTAAATTGGGCTCTGGGCCATGCTCTTCTCGTGGAAATTGTGCTGTCTCCCACAGACCTCCCTCTTCCAGGAAGTGGGCAGCAGATCTCCACTCGGAGCGCATGTGAATGGCTCACGTTCCAACACAGCCCAGCACGTGGGCGACTGGACAGAGTGGGGATCACAGCCCAGATCGGCTGCCTTGAGGACACCCAAGACCCCATTAAAGATAGCAGCCCTAGGTCAGAAGGTGCCCCTCTGAGGCCCACTCTCCATTTCCTTGAGTGGGTGCTGTTAATCGACAGCAAAGCTGCAACTTCATTCTCTGGGTAGAGATGCTCTTCACCCCTCTTTCAGCCTGCTGGACCCAGTCCGATGACAACTCCACGACTTAAAAATTTATAACAATTTTCCATCGACTCCATGTAAAAATCAGAGCCCTCTGAGAACTCTCCCTTTTCAGCACCTGCCTCGCTTTGGCCCCACCTGACCAGTTTGCCCGGCTGTTTCTCTAACACCTGGGCCCTCAGGACCTTTGCACTTGCTGTTTTCCTCTTCCTGCAATGCTTTTCCTCCAGATGTCTCCAGGGCTTTCTCGTTTCAGGTCTGTGACCAAATATCACCTTCTCAGCAAAGGCCCTTCCTAATCCACCGATCTGAAATTGGAAATCATAGCAGCCCACAGCTTCAGACCCCAGTCTCTTGGTATTCTCTTCATATTTGCTTCCTTATTTTGCATACGGTCAGTCTCCTGGATGTCATTTGAATTCTGTGAGGGTAGAACATGCTCACTGTGTCCCTGCAGCCAAGAACCATGCCTGACACACAGCAGGAGCCCACAAACACTTGTTCGATGTATGAGCCCTTGTCACAGGGCTTTGTGGTTTTTTGCAGCATGGTATGATTAATAACTCATCTGTTCTTCTTTTTGATAGTCTCTGTGGACTCAAGATTGCAAAGAACACAAGGTGACCTGTCCTCATGGGAAGCAAAGTAGGTTTTGGGACCCAGTTGTGGGTGCATTTGTGTCTGGGTTTGAGGCCGAGTCCTTAGGCCTGGACAGCCCAACAGTCATGGAGTGGCCCTGGGAATGGGGACCTGGAGCTGACACAGTGACACCGTGGGTAGAAACTACAGCTCTTCTTTTACAGATAGGGAAACAGGCAGGGTGAGAAAGTGACACTAAGTGACAGATGAGGGCTTGACCCAGGGGACCCAGACCCAGAGACTCAACCCAGCCATTCCCACCTGAGGACCAGGGCCCTTTCCCTTGGGCTGGGTCAGCACCTTGAAATTGGCTTTCAGCCGTGGGTGGGCAAGAAGAGAGTCAATGCTAGAGATCCAGGGATTCCCTTTCCTGCTAGAGCAAATCGCAGGACCTCGGCACATTTTTTGATTTTTTAGGAAGTGAGAATTTCCACCATCTGGAGGAACAAACCCATCTCATTGCTTCTGCCCCTCAGCCCCCCTGGCACGGATTTGGTACCTGGTCCCATGCCTGGCTGCATCAAGAGCTCAGCCCTGTGGCTTGGGCAAAACTCCATAGGTCACGGACATGGGCAAAACCCTCCTGCGTGAAACATAAGCCTTGGGCATCCTGGTGGTGAGGGCTTCTGGGGGCACTGGTTCGACCTCCTGGCTAGGAATGTCCTCCTCTCTAGATACCACCCACAGACCTCCCCCGTCACCCACTCTTCCTTAACTCTGGGGTAGGAAGACCGTCTCTCCAGAGGGGTAGAAGGAAGCCCTAAAAACTTTAAAGGTCAGGGTTCAAATCCCACCTCTGCCAGTAACTAGCTGTGTCACCTTGAGCAAGTTGCTCAACCTCTCTGCCTCAGTGATCTCGTCTAGAAAAGGGGTGCAAAAGCAATGGTGCCTCCTGCAGAGATTAGTGGGGTCAGTGCGTGCTGGGCACCTCGCAGGCACCTGCAAGCTCAGCAAGCAATGGTTTGGTTTGATTCAGGCCTTAATCCTACCCCAGCCAGAGCCTGTGGAGAAGCAGGTGCAACCAAACCCAAGAATGTGGCTGCCCCCCAGAAACAGAGAAATAATCCCCCCCAGCAGCTCTGACCACCTGCAGGGACAAGGCCCAGGTTCTGTTCCAACAGGATAATCACCAGGGTCACTCACAAGCCACAAGGACCCAAGATGGTCTCAACCTCAGACGAGAAAGAAGAGCAAAAGCCTAAGCAAACAACATAAACCCAAGTGCTGCGAGCACAAACAGAACTTTCCTCTGCCGGGTGAGACCCGGGTTTGTTCCCAGACACCGAGGACAAAACCATTCTGTCTTCCCTCGGGGGCGGGGGCGGGGGCGGGGGTGGGGGGTGGATGGTACATCTCATCTCAGAGCAGGTTTTCCCTGTCCTGGACCTCTGTTTACAAAGCAGACTGGCCAGGGTGGGGAATTTAGCTTAGTGGTGCCGCCGCCTGCCTCACAAGCGCAAGGTCCGGAGTTCGATCCCTGGTACCAAAAAAAAGTAGACTGGCCAGGCACAGTGGTGCAGGTCTGTAATCCCTGCTCCTGGGGAAGCTGAGACAGGAGGATCATAAGTCTGAGGCCAGCCTGGAAATTTAGTCAGACTCTGCCTCAAAATAAAATAAAAAGGACTGGGGATGTGACTCAGTGGTAGAGCACCCATAGGTTCCATCCCAAGTACCTCAAATAAAACAACCGGAATACTGGAACACTGGCTTACAGGGAGAGGACCCCTGGGAAAACAGGGGCACCAAATGCCATCATACCTGTCCCCATCAGCCCCTCTCCCAGGTGGCCCAAAGTCACTAGTTTAGCCTAACATGGGTTTTAGGGACAAAATGAGGGATCTCATCAGGTAGATGAGGGAAGCCACCATTTGTAGGGGTGGAACCATTATTTTTTACATTCTTTAAGTTTTTGAAACAAAAATTCAGAAAGCGCACAGCATACACTGATGATTATTAGCACATGATTACGAGGGGCCTCCCGCCCTCCTGCTGCCACCCATCAGGATGCAGATGCTCCTGGGGGCTTCCTGTGTCCTGAGTCATTGTTCTTTGGACTAGGACGTTGTTTCTGTGTCCCTGTTTTCGTGGTGCCCAAGCCTGCTCACTGAACAAACACTGCAGCTTGGTTTTGCCCGGTTTCCGACTTAGAAGTGGAGCTATCCGCTACGCATTCCTTCCTCTCTGGCCTCTCTGCAACACAGTGAGCCAGAGCACACTGATGCTGTGTCTTCTCTTGTCCACTGCTGAAGCCACTTGGGTCACTTCCAGGGTGCAGGGGCCACCGAGGTGGACGTCCTTGGACACGTGTCCTTCAGCCATGCCAAGGGCACTTCTGCTGGGGATACATGGAGCGCACACCGCTGGGCCCCAGGCTCCCCATGTTGCCAACTCTCCTAGGCAAGCTGCTGTCCACAGGGCCAGCCCAGCACCCACAGACCCCAGCGTGCAAGAGTTCTGGTGGCTCCAGGTCCCCGCTGACACTTGTCACCCAGGGGGAGCTTCATGTCCTCTGGTTCCTGCCCTTGACCAGAGGCCACTCCTTATCAGAGGCCAGCACGGGGCATGAGCCTTCAGGGTAGAAGTAGGAACCATCCTCGTGAGGACCTGTCTCCTAATCTGCCCACAGGGAGGGACTCAGAGTGGCCGAGGGATGTCACAGGCTGGCTGTACCTCTTGCCCAACCCTGTTGTCCCAGGCACTGTAAGCAGCCTCCCTGCATCTCTACATCCTCGGTGTGGAGTTTGAGTAATAACGTGTCTCGCCGGTGTCATGACAGTTCAAGAGTGAATAGTGCTGCAAAGTATTTGGGATGGGTTCTCAGGAGCTATTAGAGTGGAGCCATCTTGGGTCAGCCCCTTCCATCCCCAGGGCACAGTAAGGACTGTGGTCTAAGGATGCTGGAGACAAGAACACACTGGGTCCCATTTGCTGGTAGGGTTCAGCCTACATGCATCATGTTTTGGGGAATGTGACATAGCCCTTCGCTCCAGGCTCTGGGATGAGTGTACCTTATTTTTAGCCAGATCCCAGATGAAGGACTTGGCTGCCCCGAGAGGCTGGTTGTATCATTACAAGCCTTGTTTATCTTTAAAGAGCAGAAGTACATTCCCCTCTGTGAGCCACTCAGACAGCAGCAGTGCAGGAATGGTGACAGGCTGGGAAGGGAGTATGGACATGGTGATGGCCAATCCTGGTCCCCTCCCTTCAGCAGAGCACGCAGATGGCATTGCTTCAGGTGACATGCATCTGAGGATGTCACTGTACTTGCCACAGACTGAGGTCCACGAAGGCACTCTGCATAGCACTGCAGCCCCCCCAGGACTGGTCCTTTTCAAATTCATTTTCAACCTTCTGATCGCTTCAAGGAGAAATTTCCAGGCTGGTCCTAGGGACCCCTAACCACTAACAAGTGCTAGTCTGTCTTAAAAAAAGAGAAAACCAAGCCTGCTCCATGCCACCAGGGCCCTGTGTCTGCCCAGGAAGAAACTAATGTGTTTTTCTGCTTAGGAGTCACTCTCTTCTCTCCTGGCACTGGTGAGCCGAGGCTGGGCACCACCTGGGACAGCAGCCTTGGCAGCCAACTTAAATGAGAAGCACAGTGGAGCCAAATCAGCCTTGAAACCACCAGGAGAGCCTGGTCCATGGCTTTGTGTATTGATCCTGCGTAGCAGCGTACAGACCCAGCCCACCAGGTACACCAGTGCTCAATCTGTGTGTAACAAGGAATACACGTGCCAAGTCAACTGAGGGTATTTGGGGACAATATGATTTAACCCACACACTGAAAACAACCTTCTCCTGTGCCTCAGGGTATAAGCCCTGCGAGGCTGGAGAGGTGTTAGTAGCAGGAGCATACAGCTGTGGAGCCATCACCACTGACTGACCCCAGAACATCTTCATGGTCCCCCAAATACACCCCACACCTGCTGGCAGTCACTCTCTAGTCCTGCTTCCTTAGTGATCACTGATCTACCTGTGTCTGTGGATTCTCCTGTGCTGGACACTGACTGCCTTAACTGATCCCACCAGATGTGGCCTGTGTGTCTGGATGTCTTTTCATGGAATATTTTTAAGTTTTATCTTTGTGGAGGCATGGATACTTTATTCCTTTTTATGACTGAATACTATTGCCTTATACACAGATGGACCACATTTTGTTCAGCCATTCAGCCCGTGATGGTGTATTTGAAGGAGGGCAAGAGATAAAGAGGGAGGCAGAGACCAAGATGGGGAGCTCTGGGGTCTGCACAGCCCTGTCCCTTCCCATCTCCCCCCATCTGCCCTCCCAGCATCTTCTCTCACAATCCTGGCCATGAGTCCAACAAAGCCCCGTATCGGGGCCTCGTGGCAACCCCCAGATCCTGTAGACAGGGAGTGCGATGGGGCCATGATGACCACCAAGGCAGCCGGGAGAGGAGTCACATCCCGCAATGCCGCACTTGCCTCTTGGCCCGTATGCCACAGAGACAAGATTCGTAAATATTTTGTACCCAGGAAGCCATCTGCAGAGTCTTATAGTGAAGAGCTTGGTACAATTTGTGACATAAGTTGTTTACTGAATATGTGTTAATTACACTCGTATCAAAACAAATCTTGTTCTTCAAAAAGGGGTGTGAGGGGAGGGAGGGAGGGAGGACAAGTCCCCTCTTATCTGTGGTTCCCCTTTCTGTATATACTTTTGAATTGTGCTCTGTTCTGTGTAATATAATGAGATCTCTTACAGTCCTACTCCACTCCCTGTGTCCAGTGTATCCGCATTGTATGCGCTACTCACCTGTAATCACTTGGTAGCTATCTTAGTTACAGACTAACAGTTTCTCAGTATTGCAATCCTTGTATTCAGGTAACCTTTATTTTTCTTAATAATGTCCCCAAGGGACGAGAGTAATGATGCTGGCAATTTTATTATGCTGACAATTATTGTTGTAACTGTTCTTTTACTATTAGTCATTACAAATCGAATCGCTTACTAGGCTGACCCAGGGTGGGTTCTGTGCAGTCTAGAATGAGTGAAGTTTCTGAGTATGCCCTGGAAATGGAGGATGGACAAAAGACCCAGGAGAGATGGGAAGGGGAAGGAGGGAGGGGATCAGAGGGGAGTGAGATCAAGCAGACCATGGGGTGTAGAGCGTGAGCCTGGGAGTGGTGGGCCTTGTCCCACGCCTCACCTTCCTCCAGCAGTGTTCACTGAGCACAGAGAGATGCACATAATGGATATGCAAAAGTGCATGGAGAGGTGACAGTAGACAGCAAGGGCAGCCAGTCACCACCCCCACTTAGAGTATCCTTACCCATAATGTGATGCTGAGAAAGTCACAGGGGCTCTGACCTCTGGTTCCAACAGACCAGCCTTGAGAGTGCCGCCTGGCCTCCCTGAGCAAAGGCTTGGTGTCCCTGGTGCCCTGCGGGTGGGTGAGGACAGGTGGTCCTACTGATACCTAGAGCGCCGAGTGTTCCAATTTGGATCCTTCAGGAGGCACCTGGCGACTTGGCAGGAGAGAGGGAACCTTCCAGCCCACCCCAATGTTTCTCTTTCGGAACAAAGATAAAGTCACTGTAATTCCGGCAAGTGCCTGGTGGGACACCATGTGTGCCAGGGGGTGCCCTGTGGAAACTGGCACCTCTGGAGTTGCCACCTCCTTGCTCCGAGTGTGTAGGCTAAGAAATAGAGTGCAAGGGAAAGTGAGATCTGATGCACAATTCCTTATTCTGGAACCATAAGATTCAGAAATGCATGCTGACACACTGCCCACTGAGGCCTCATTTCTAAGAAGGCCCACTATTAAAAATTGCCTGGTGTGGTGGTCACTGGTCACTGTGTTTGTCCCCAGATCCACTGCCTTCCCTTATGCTCAGTTGTGTGTCACAGGGAGCCTGACCCTGACCCCGTTGTGAGGCACTGAGCCAGGCCTGACCTACCAAAGCCACCTTCTGAGGGTTAGAGGAGCAGCCAGGCATCTCTCACCATCTCCCTCTGCCAAGGCCACTGCTGGGCCTTTTTTGTGGCTCTGGCTGCCTCGGAGGCCTCTTAGGCCAACCTGGCGTGTTCCACCAGCTGGCTCCGATGAATCGCTTTCTTCTCTGGAAAGGGAGTATGCAGTTAACCATCCCTACCTTGCAGCCAGCTTCAGTGTGGTCAGGAGAAAACAGTTAACCCATTTAAAAGCAAATATTTTGAAGTTGAACTTTCTGGAGATGGAGCCAAGCAGGTTTCCATCCCATAAAAGCAAACCGGGTTCAGTACCATCCCCACAGACCTGCCATTTAGCCACTAAATGGAAAAGTATCTGTTAATGACATTGGCATTCTGGTTACTGGAAGAAGGCCTGTCCCAAGGAATTTCCAGGACAAAGTTTCCAGTATTCTTGGTTAATATGCATGTGATAGATCTGTTAGTGATCTGCACACGGGCTGGGGTATAAGCAAATGTGTGAGAGGTGGTTAATGCTTAAGTCTAGGCAAGATTAATGACTCCAGCCAGAATCACTTACACATCTTCGTCCTTGTGTACCCTTCCCTGCCATTCTCACATTCCAAAAAAGACAGAATGCAGAAGGGGAGGTCAGAGGCAGTTTTTATTCCATACCAATCTTCTGATCATGAATCCCAATATCTTTTACTATCCTGGTAACTGATAAAATGGATGGGAACTTATTGCTGCTTCTAGCTAGGATGACACCAGCCTAAGAAGAAAACAGGAAAGGAGAGAGGAGGGGCAGGCAGGAAATCCCAAAAGCCTGGCCCAGACCCTGAGACGTGGTACCAGCACATGAGTGGCTCTGGGCTTCAGGAGGGATTTGTCACCCACTTCTAGCCCCCGTGTCTTGAGAAGGCAGTTGTCTAGGCCACCTGGGGCAGGCTGAGTAAGACTGGGGCTCATGAAGGCTCCCCCAGCCACTGCCGTTCCCAATCCTGGTGAGGGGTGCAACTTTCCATCCTCCTGTCACCCAGTATTAGCCAGGTCAGCTGGGAACCAGTGGCCAATGGGAGCTCTTACATTAGCCATGTCCCAACTAGGGACAGCCCTGCAAAGAAGAGTGGGCAGATGGAGGTATGGAGAGATGGAGAAATGGACTGGTGGAAGAATGGGCAGATGGAGTGGACAGACACCATCCCACTGCTTGCTGTTTCCTTTCGCACTTGAGCCTTTCCACTCTAAGGATCCATTTGCATGATCTCAGCACAGGATTCACTTCCAAGTCCTGACTTGAAGTCCACTCAGAAGTGAGGAAGGGAGGCTACAACACTGAGTGATTCCGACACTAACCACCTGGAGTTCTCACCTTTTCACGAGGTCAGGGCACACTCCCCCCACAAGACTGCTCTGGCTTCACACCAAGCTCCAACTTTGGTGTTCCCTCGCCTGCCACGCACACTTCTGACCAACACCCTGTCGATTCAGGTGCTCCTATATGATCCACTCAGGTTCCAAAGAGCACTTAGGAAAGTGCTGTGCCTTCCTCTCCCTTTGCTGGCTCTTTTGCTCTCTATGCTTTCTGTTACTTGTGTTTTTCAAAAATATTACATTGAAAATTCCAGAAACACATAATTTTAGTTTTAAACTTCATGCCTTTAGTAGTGATAAAATCTTGCTCTCTCCTGCTCCATCCCACCCAGGACATGAATCATCCCTCTGTCTCATGTATCCATGCTGTATATGCTACCCCCCCATTAGTCATTTAGTAGCCATCATGGTTATCAGATTATCTGTCACAGTGATAACACTGTCATATTGCCTACATCACTCCCCTTACATTATCACATAGGCATTGTGTCATATCAGACCACCATAAGGGCAAGTGTAGCACAATAGGTATTTTGAGAGGTCAAATTCACATAACTTTCAATGTAATTGTTCTATTATTGGTGCTAATGTTTTACTGTGCCTAATTTACAAATTAACTTTTATCATACACACATACACACAGAAGATTCAGTACTATCCATGTATCAGCAGCTGCTGGGCATCTTGGAATGTATCCCTCATGGATAAAGGGGACTGTTTTACTTAGGATTCTAGGCTTATTATAAAGGGGACAGATCAGGGTCATCCCAATGAAGAGGCCCAAGGAGAAGGTCTGGGAGGGTCTCAGCACAGAATTCCCATGTCCTCACCTAGTGGAGTCAGGATGTGCCACCTCTTCACACAAGGACATGTTCCCAACTTGCAAGCTCCCTCCCAGGGATCCAGGACAAAGATCAGACACATCCATTAAAAGGGAAACAAGGTGGTGCTTAGAATCCCATTTCCTTCCCTCTCGTGCCATGCTGGGGGCTCTTCCCAGGTTAAGAACCAAAACTCAGGGGCAGGAAAAGCCAAGCTAAGGATAATTTTGGTGGACAGAAGTTGTTTTGCCTGTGTTTTATTCATCTCTCCTTTTAAGGACCAACAGTGTTTTTCTTGGGAAACCACTTTTCTTTTACTCTCAGCCCACTGAGGTGTCCTGGGCTGACTAGATGCGAGCAGATAACCCAGATATGACAGCCCCACCTCATCCACTGAAACACACTCCTTCAACTGCTACTGAGAGTGTCATAGATGCTCTTTTTATGCTGGCTTTTATGATGTAAGCGGAGATATTCTTGGAAACACCATATGGAAGTATTTTGCCTACATGTGAAGCCACATGATAGACACAGAGACAGGAGAAAGTGGGAGAGGCCAGGTCCAGTGCCATCTACCCACCCCTGAAATCCATCTATTCCCCTCTGGACTTTTTCTTTGGTACCGGGAATGGAACTCGGGACCTTGTGCTTTCGAGGCAGGCAGCGGAACCACTGAGCTAAATCCCCAGCCCCCCCAACTCTGGACTTTTCAATCATGTGTCCAAAGAAACTTTTCAATTTTCCTTAACGTCTAATAATTTTACTTGATTTGGTCTTTATTTTCAGGATGCAAAATGCTCTTTCAATAAGTTAACTTTAGAAAAAATTTTCAAATAATTTTAGTTTGGATTTTTGGTACACATTTTTCCTTCAGAGATTCGTTGGTCCTTTCTTCCCTCTCAACGATGATTTTTACTTTTCCTCCTCTGACCCTTTCCCTCACCCTTCTCTCCTCGACTACAACAACTCTGAAGCAGCTGGTTGGTCCACAATCTCCTTCCATCCCTCAGCTCATTCATCCCTCGAATGGCTCTCGTCAGCCCTTTCCCTGTCCGCCATGACTGCTCTCAGACACATAGCTCAGAGGCAACAGCTGTGTTCTCTCCTTCCATGGCCATCCAGGTACCTCCTTCCTAGTTCAGAATTCTCTCTCGCCCTGTATCTATCCCACCCACCGACACGCTGCCCCTCATCTGGAAACACTTCACTCACCGCCCTGCATCCAGAGGAGACTTATGTGCCTAGCAAAGCTCTTCTGCTCTCTCCAGTCTCACCCCAGGGCATTCACATCCATTAAGGTTCAAATCCTGGCTCCATCTCCTTGGTCACGATGATTCAGTTTTTTGTGTACCTCATTTTCCTCTTTTGCAAGACAGACTAAACACGGTCCTGATGTAGTTGCTGCACAGTCTCAATCAGATAAAAACGCTTCAAGCCATGCTTGGCACTAAGTGTTAGCATTATTACCGCTCTTGCTTTTATCTAGCAAGCAGGAGGAACATAAGGAGGCTCTCAACTGAAAGGCTGTTTTCTGTAAAACTCTGGATTAAGTTTTGGTGTTCATGAAGGCAACAATCCCAGAGATAAGAATTTCAAAATAAACAGTGATAAATTTGAACCCAAGTAGGATAGACTATTCATGGATTTTATTAGTAGACTTTACTGTTTCCCCGTCACTGACCAAACCAGCTCACCACCAGCCCATGAAGAAAAGCAGTGACTCATGACAGTGGGGAGGGGAGCCAGAGAACTTCCTGTCAAGCTCAGCGATCCTGATCCCTACCCAACTAGCAAGGCCTTCCCACCCCCATGGACGGACGCACCAATATCCTCTGAGGGCCCATATCCCTGGCCACCTCCTTCCCCACTCCCCTGTGCTGCCCTCACCTCCGTCTGTTCCTTCCCCACCAGCATATTCTGTCTCTGGAGTTCACATCCTCACACAAGCCATCTTCTGAAAACCCTGTCCTCCTTGCTCTAGGGCAATTTGTCATCAGCTAATTGAGTGATAGGGCTCCATTCAAACACCTGTGAAAAGCAACCTTTATTTTCCCCAAATAACATAAAACTGTCATTAATCAGCCCTGTCTTGCGTGCCCTCCTTGCTCACTTTATCTTCTACCTTTAATATAAATCACAAGGCTTGGGGTACACCTCTATGGGGTGGAGCATCAGAGTTCCCCAGAAGATTTTGGCCCCCCGCCTTTGATAAAACAATCATACATTGTGCTTTCAACTTATTTCCATTTCTTTATTTCATATAACCGGGCAGGGGTCTTCCCACTCAAAAGTCCCTTCTTCAGAAACCAACACAGTAGAATTCCAATTGGACTCCCCAGCTCCACTACCAAATTCCAATCTTACAGCCCAGGGTGAAGAATTCAGCCACTGTACAGAAGACAGCAGCCCCGTCTAGGAAAACAATATCCATAATTGCAGGCCCATCAGAAAACAGACTGAAATTATATGTTGAAGCACAGTGGAAATTTCCTCCTGCATGTTTTATGTAAACAAGTTCATTTGTTCATTCAATGAATCCACAGTTCTTCAAAGGCCCTGTTTATAGTAAGAGAAAGCAGCAGAAAAATTTGGATTGGCTGACAGCCAGCTCTACACCTACAGAACTGTCAAGCTGTTAGAGCAACATTCGGGCCCTCAGATGTTTATGTTGAGATGGGCCCTTAAGCCAAAAATAAAATATTGTTTTTGGATGTGACAGCCAGATATGTGAGCAATGAACACACATCTTCAGTGACAAAAAAGCCCAGTATTTTGCAAAAGGGCAGAGCTGAGCTGGTGACAGACCTCAGGCTTTGGGCAGGCTGGACGATGCACAGTTCCTATGTCTATGGAACAGCACACAAGGCTTTTTTACATTCAACAACATCAAAGCAACAGAGAAGAGAAAGTGTCTGAGGTCAACATAGAATTGATGATTTCTGGCCTACTTCCCTGGACACCAAGGAAAAACATCTACTCACCCAAAACCTAAAAATTGGGTCCTCGCCAAGTTCAATGCTTTGTGTTACCATTTACAAGAGCATGTAGAAATCAGACGGTAGCTTCAAGGGAGGGTTCATGAGAAAGAGGGTCTAGTGGCAATCAAGATTCTTTGGTTACACAAGTGGCAGAACATCCAGTTCAAGTTGGAATAAGCCAACCAAGGATTTCACTGGGTCACAAATTTGAAGCAGGGTGGGGATTAAGCTAGGATAGATGCTCAGCTGTAGTAAGGTAACTCACAGCTGCTTCAGCTCAGTGTTACAACTTCTCAGCAATAACAAGGGAAAGCATGAACAGCTCCTCCAGTGACTCCAGCCAAGATCTGAGAAGTGGACTTCATTAATTGTCGTTGGGCCACATAACCATATCTTTGCCAACCTCTATGGTCATGGGATCAAAACTTCTGATTGACAAGAGCCAGGTCATATGCCCAGCCCTAGGCTCAGCCAAGGATATAAACAGAGTAGGGGAGGGACGACTCACCAAGGGAAATAGGATTATGGGGAAAAAGGGAGGCAGATTAGGGACAAGGAAAGCCTAGTCTGGAAAACATGTCATAGCAGAAAAAAATAAAAGGAAATGGGCATATTAGGTTTGAGAATGATCACACTTGCAGCGAATCAGGAATCTGAAAGTTAGAGCCATCTCCCAGATCCAGAGCAAGTGTCCAAACTTTTTTAAAAGCAACAGACTGCTTTTGTCAAATGAAAACCCAACGTCTATGGAGCATCCAAGATGAAAACAAGTCAACACCGAGCCATTTGGTTTTACGGAGGAAAGAAGAGAAATAGGGGAAAAATGAGGCTCTATGCTTTCCTTTCCCCTCTGACATCTAGAGAAGGGAGTGTGATCTGACAGCTACAACACATGTGTGCACACACACACTGCTCCCTCTGCTCCAGATGTTTCCTGCCTTCTGAGGAAGGGCCAGGAAAAATGTACTTGACAGGGCAAAGACTGGGAGGCCCTGGGGCCCACTGTCGATCTCCCCAAATCCCTAAACCTAAGAGTTTGTCATCAACAGGACCAGCCCTCCTGAAGACTGCAAAAGTAGTGGCAGTTAGTAGTAGTTGCTTTCAGTCCCTCTGTTTTTGCAGAGACACAGAAGCTGCCAATGAAGCAGCACCTTCTCCAGAAATTCTGCACCGTGACACTGTTGCCGCCCTGGATACCCTCAGCTACTCCAAGAAATGTCTGCCTTGGCTGCAATAAGCTTGAAAGTCAGACCAATCCCAAAGGACTCTGTGCTGTAGCACCCCCCACCCCCCCGCCGTTACTCTGTCATCCTCACATAGGTCTGAGAAGTGTACAAAGCTGTGTATGCACAGGCTGATGCTGTCTCTATGAGTAGCATCCTCCTCATGCTCCTCAGGTCAGGTGAAGCAGGCTTCCTCCTGTGCACTACCCCCTTGTACCACAGCACATGTCCTAACAAAGCCTCACATGCATGGTCTAGTAGAGTAGTACAAATCTACTCATGATCCTTAGTTGGTGTGGGATTGCTAACACTCAGGACTGCTAGCTCTGAAGAGTTCCAGAGATCAGTGGCAGGCAACAGCGGCAACTAATGGAGATCCATGACCACCAGCAATGGACGAGCAGAAATCAGCAGAGATCAGCAGCGCTTGGCAGACGCCTACCGAGAACCCCAGAGAGACAGTGAAAGCAGCTGGAAGATCTCCAGAAAGCTGCCAAAGGGAATTAGGAGCATGGGCTTCCGAGGAGCTGAAAGGAGTGGCCAGGAGCTGCAGCATTCAGAGCCGGGGCACTGGCACTCAGAGCCCAGAGCTGCACTTTGCTGAGTGGCGTTGTCCAATTGAACTGAGGAAAAGAATTCTCAACTGATTGATGACAGAAAGAGGAGGAAATCCAAATATCCCATCCTCTTAGGTCACCCAACTCCAGTAGTACACCCTTGGCCTTCCTAGGAAGTTAATGGAAGACATTCAAAAATCGTTAGGGTAGTAGTAGAGTCAAAGATGACTCAGGGGCTGGGTAGACATTGCATCAGAATACCATCGACTGCACCAAGAAAGGCTTTTCCCAAATCAGTTCTCATTCAATCTGGTTGATTTTATCAAGGAGAAAGCCAAAGTTTGGCACATATATATATCTTAATTGCTTTTGTATCCCTTTAATACTTATTTGAAAAATAAGGGTCATTTCTTCAGGCTCAGGGCATTCTGCAGGTGACAGTTAGGCTAGAATTACAGTGAATGTTTTGTTTTCATTGTTTTTCTTTTTACGCTTTTCTGTTGAGGGAAAGTATTCTGCTTTCCCATTTTATAATGGTGACATTTGTATCCATTTTCTTTCTGGGAGTTAAATTTTTTTGCTGTGGTAAACTATACATGTCATGCAATTTGTCACTATTTTTAGGTGCATAGATTGGTAGCAGTAAGTGCACTATTGCTGTGGCTCCATCACCACAATCTCTTCAAAACGTTTTTTATCTCCCCAAACTAAAACTCTGTCTCCATTAAATAGTAACATCCCATCCAGTATACATTTAATACATGTATAGGGAAAAACACATAAATGTATGCAAATAAAACATTTAATAAATCAATACAGACAGGGTTACAGGCCAGAGGAAGGCACAGTGGGAGATGGTGGGAAATGCTGGGAGCGCTTAGCTCCCTGAGACACAGAATCCTCTCTACTGCATCCCTGCACAATCACACCCTTCAAATGAACCTTGGGAACAACAGAGCTTCCTCCCTTCCTGTTTCACTAAGGACTGGGTTAACTGATGGAAAGGCCTTTCTTCCCTCCACGCTCCAACCTTGGCTTGAAGGCTGGGGATGCACAAAAGGGTGGGGTCATTTTCTTCTCAGCTATCTGAATCTGGAAAGGTCTCACTTCTTCACTTCTGGGTTAAAGACCAGGAGTTTCCTTACAGATCTCAGGCCTGTGGGGGCTTTGCCCAAAGGGTAAATGGTTAAACACTTTGGGGCAAAAGCCCACAGGCTCTATGAGAAATGAATGGTCAAACAAGAACTTAGATTAGTGAAGCATGTTGTTGGCCATTGTCCTTCCACTTTCCGCTTAGCCTTGAGACAGCTCCTTGCCCAAACTGTTTTTCTTCTTTTTTCACTTACACTCAATTCTAAATAAAAGCTAAAGGCTTCAGGGCTGCTCCTGGGAGTCTCCCCAATGTGCTCTCAGTCAAGATAGTTCAGTTGCCATGAGGCTCAGAGGGGCTAAGTCTTGTCTTCAAGTAATCACTCATCCTCTGTGCCACCATGGTTGTACACTGTGACACAGGTCCAGTGGAACCTATGGTTGCAGAAGGGAGTGATGGGAGCAGAGCTTTGACTTGCTTTGTACCCATGTGCCCCCTTCTGCCTGCTTCTAGAGAACACTCTCTCCACTGTCACTCAGGCTGATTGGTGGGAGCTGAATCCAAACCATGTCCCAGGGCTGACCAATCAAAGTAATCTATTGCCCACACCAACATGTGATTAGCTCAAGGGGGAGAGCCTGTGTGATAGTAAAAGCCATACGGGTGCCCAACACCCAGCCTCACCTACCACTTGCTTAGACACACTGGGGACTGAACTTAGGGTCTTCACATTGAGTTACATTAGCTCTTCCTCCCCCCTTCTTTCTATTTTGAGACAAGGTCTTAGCAAATTTGCTGTGCTGTCTAGGCCGGGCTTGAACTTTCAACCTTCCTGCCTCAGCTTCCCCGAGTGCTGGGAGTATAGGCCGTGTGCCACAACTTGTTGGTATTTTTCTTTGGAAAACATAGCTGTGACCAAAAATCAGGATGGACTCTGCCATGGTTTCCAGCTGCATACAGGCTCAGCCTGTACGCCAACCACCATTCTAACTATGTGACTGTATGATTCATTGACTCTTTGGAGCAACCCTGGGAGGTGCATCCTAGGAATAGTTTTATTTTCAGGTGAGGAAACTGTGGCACAGAGGGGCAGAGTAACCTTCCCAAGGCTGCACCAGCGAGTACTTGAGCAGGGATATGAACTTGGGCAGTGTGGGCTGAACTGTGCCATGAGCCACCCACAATCTGGTTCTGAGGGCTGCTCCTAACATGAACCCCTGGCCTTCTCTCTGGCTGGCACTGTGCAGGGGTTTCTCTCTCAAAATTAACTCCTGCTGTTATTGGATACTAAGCAAAAAATCTCAACTCGAATGCCTTTGGATCTTAACTTTTTTCTGGAAGCCTGAGGGACTTGGAGTCTCTCCATCAGGCCCAGAGCCTGCTACAGGTAACTTGGCCTCCAGCATATCTTAGTTCTCTGCTCCCCTGTCCCCTTATATCTGGCTCACAGAGCTGGTTTGAAGCCCTTAAGATAAAGTCTACCCTCCATAGAAAATAGAATGAGGAAAAAAAATCTTAGCCTTGTGAAATTGAAAATTCCAGCCAAGGGACCTCTGAGCTAGAGATGGGGAAGCACAGGTCCCAGAAGAGAGCTGGGCCTACTCCGAGTTAGCATCACCTCTGCCTGCACATGCCAAGCCATCTTGGGCTGGAATTATGTCTCAATCTTTACTGAATGAGCAATTGCCAACACCACGCTGCTGTTTGAGGCATGGACTTGGTGTGTGAAGAGCTCAGGTGCACCTATCCCCTCCTCCCTGCAGCTCTTTCTCCAACACCTGGGATCCGAGATCCCAAGAGAAAATGTCTCTGCACCATGCAGCTGCCTCTTCACCTCACTCCTGCCCCATGAGCACTTTCCTGGTTTACCTAGCATAAGAGCTAAGGGGCCTCACAGTTTGTCCCTGAAAGCACAGGACATTGTTCAAGGGAGAGGTAAGCAGTGAGGACTCAGTGGGAGATGGGGTCAGTGTGGCCTTATACATAGAGGCACTGGCAAGGAGAGTTCGAGGGCATCCAGAAAATCTCTTTGTAATGAGGACACAATCCATTGGGCCTGTTGGAGGTAGTGGGAATCAGATATTTTATTCAGTCAAAAATGGTCCTCGATGAATTGCTGGGTGAAAAGTCATGGTGAGTTAACCAGTCATAGAAGGGTTGTTTCAGGACATTGCTGAACATTGGTGCTAATTTTCCTTAAAGATCCTAGAAGAGAGAAAATCGGGTCCAGCAGGAACTGCTTATTGCCCAAACCATTTGGCATCTTCTTCCTAGGAAATAGAGCCCCCAGTTTAGATGGATACGCGGCTTCCTAGAAGTTTTCAGAGTCAGGCTAAGAGTTCACAGCTTGCATTTTAAGTCTTTCATGATCACAACCCTACACCACCAAGTGCCACGGCCCAGCAGGCCACAGGTTCTCGCCTCTCGCCCCTTCCTCTGCTCGCTGCTGTCTGTCCCTCCTCTCCTGACCTTTGCCCTTGTAGTGAGCCTTCCTGGGGTTAACCTCGCCACCTCCTTTTCTGAATTTCACCATATACTTTAACAGTCCAGTTTCAGCTTCTACCTCAGTGGTCCTTTCTTGAATATCCCTTGCAAGGATGTTCTGTTAGCACTGCTCCCTGGTTGATCCACTGGAGCAAGTGTCCTTGGCAAGTGCTGACCCTCACTCCCCCCTTGGCTCCCCCTGTGCAGCAGAGAAGTTTTCTCTAAGTGTCTGCAGAACTGATTGTTCTGTTCTGCAGGGCTTGGCCTCAGGTGACCCTGGCCAGGTCCCGCCACCAGATTGTGAGTCCAAGAACAGTCTCCACAGGTGAGTACTGGACACAACTCAAACTCACCCTCCATGAATGCAGACTGGGGACTCCCTGGGAGTGTTGTGGTTTTTTTGGTAGCAGGGATCGAACTCGGAACCTTCTGCTTGCAAGGCAGGTGGCGGAACCACTGTGCTAAATCCCCGACCCTGCCCGGGAGTTTAATGTGACACAGAAGAGATACTTTGCACTCTTCCATGGCCCAACATGCTCATCTGTCTCCTTGGCCAGACCCAAATCTTCATACAGTCTATGAAGCACCGCATGGTCAGCCCCACCAGCTTGCAGCTTATTCTGCCTTTGGCCAACTGGTCTCTCCTCAGTGCTTTCTGAACAGTCACCACAGGTGTGCCTTTGTCTCAGCTGGTCCCCGTGCCTGGAAGGATATTCCCAAAGCTCAGGCAAGTGTCCTCAGTAAGGCCTTCAGTGACTGGCATAGCTGAAATACCTGCCCCCTTCACACACACTCTGTCATAGTTCATCTCCTTCTCACACAAACCACAATCTGAAGTCATTGTCCATCTTGCCTTCTAGAACATCACCTCTGCAATCCAGAATGCATTTAATACTAAACTTCCACTAAACTAAACCACTGAACTTCCCAGCTTAGCCCAGCCACTTTGAGCATGCTCAGAACACTTGTATGAGCTATAGTGGGGCAAAATCTTCTAACACAAAGCTTATTTCATAATAAAACATTGAAGACTTCCTGTAATTTATTGATTACTGTATTGATATGAAAAACAGAATGCTTGAAAGCAAACGCTTCCACACCGTCAATAAGTCACAAACTCCTAAATTGAATCATGATGAATCAGGGAGCATCTGTATATATTTGAGTGAAAGGGTGAACGAATGACGATCAAGTGCAAGTTTCTGTCTGTCTCAAACTTACTTCAAACAAGTCAGTGCACCTCCCAGAGCCTCACTTTCTTCAGCTGCAAAGTGGTGCTAATTACAGGATAGACCAGAGCACTTTTTCTCCAAAGCCACACAGGGAGAAGCTCCTAACTATGAACTGTCATACTTAAGCCAAGTAAACTAGGTTCCTTTGCACCAGCTTGCTAGGAGTCTCTCCAGCTCATCCCCACATGAACAGGTAGTGTCTTGTCCAGGACATAGTCACAGCCTTGGCCCAGCAGGGACCTGGGCTCTTCCTGGTTACACTGATGCCTGGGACACCATTCATGCACAGGTGTTGACCGAGCACCTATTAGGTGCGTGACCTTGGTGTAGAGGCGGCGGCTGCCAGCACAGGGACAAGCCAGACCTCCCTCTGGCTGCAGGACTCTGACTAGTGAGGGAACAGGGGCTGGACAAGTGTGGGGAACAGAATTATCTTAAGAAACATCCAGAAATGGCCAGGTAGTATCCCTGGGGAGGCAGCTGGATCTGAGAGTAGACAGGATCAGCCAGCAGCAAGGCTCACTGGGCTGAGGGAGCAGCACATGCAGTGGCCCCAGCTAAGAGAGAAGGGTGAATGGGGAGCCGTGAAAGCCACAGGGGCTTTCATTGGAGGACAGATAAGATCACGCTTCTGGCTTCAAATATCAACTCTGTCCACTGAGGGGGAGCATGGAAGGGGGCAGAGTGGCAGCAGAGAGACCCACAGGGAGGCTCCTGAATAGACTAGGTGAGACACCATGGTGCCTGAACTAGATGTGAATTTAAGAGTTTTTAGAGCTGTAGTTTGCATACTGCAATGTTCACCACACCTTTTAAGGTATACAATTTTGTTGGTTTTTAGTATACTCATGGAAATCCCAGAAGAACCCTATTCCCGTTCACCTTCACTCCCCATCCTTGGCCAACATCCCTGAGCAGCTTGTGCTGTTTTCTGTCTGTATGGGTCTGCTTATAGGCCCATTCCATGTAAGTGGAATCATACAATGTGATCTTTTATGACGGAGTTCTTTCACTTAGTATGTTTTCAGGGCTCATTCACATTGTAGGATTTGCCAGTATTGCACTCCTTTTTACGGTAGAACAATTTTCCATGGAAGGCATGTAGCACTTTTTGTTCCCGTGCTGGGGATGAAACTCGGAGCTTCACACATGCTAGGCAAACTCTCACCAAACTACACCCCCAGATTTTCACTGCTTACCCACTCATCCGCTGATGGACAGTTGTGTTGCTTCCGGTTTTGACATTTGCCTACAAGTGTTAGTGTAAGCGTATGTTTTCCCTCCTCTCAGGGAGGGATCTTAGAAGTGACATTGTGGATGGAGTGAACCCTATGTTTCGAGGAACTGTCACACTATTTTCCAAAGTGGCTGTGCCACTCTCTGCTCCCACCAGCAGTGTCAGGGGCTTCTGGTTTAACTTCCTTCCCAACATTTGCTGCTGTCTGCCTTTTTAATCACAGTTTCCTAGTGGGGTGAAGCAACTCCTTCTTGTGGTCTGGATTCCTATTCCCTGGTAACTGGGGAGGCTGACTCCCTTTCTCAGGTGCTCGTACATCTTCCCAATGGCTGTTCTGCCCTCTCCAGCAGCTGCTGGGTGCTGCTTTTCACAGCTGCGCTCACTGCAGGAGTTCGGTTTTCAAGGCTATGACAGCACTGGGGAGAGGAAGGGTCGGGTTAGGGCAAGTGAAAAGCAAGCTTGCTGTTCTTCCTGATATTTGGCCGTTTTTCTTGAATACTCCATTCGAAGCCTCTAGTCAATGCTCGGAGTTCTGAAAAAGTGGATTTTGATAGGAGTTTTGTTTGTTTTTGTCGCTGTTTGATGGAGTGGATTTTCTGAGGCCTTCACTCTGCCATTCTGCACTAAAGCATCACAGAGTTAATATCTATGGAAGGCTTAATATGCATTAGGGTCTTATTGAACTATTTTTCATATTGAATGGGCCCACAACCCAAGGAAGAAGAAGTTATTTTGATTTTAGAGATGAGGAAACTAAAGCATTAATCAACTAAGGGACAGGTGATTTGTTAAATGTCCCCCAGTGGTGAGTGGAGGGGAGGTGGAGGAGACAGGTCCTCTGGCTCCAGAGCCTGTGCTTTGAGCATCTCTCACTTCTGCCTGAGCCTAGAGGACCTGGAGCCCAAGCCACCTCATCCCCCTGGGAGCCTCCCTCAGCTGGACCGGCAAAGCAGGGGCTCCCATTGGTTCCTGCCTCCCTCTATCTGCTGGGCCATGAACACCCCCCAAGACTGCCCTACCTTCTGGGGTTGGGAGAAGCAGAGTGCACGGGGCAGGGCACAGGGGCTGACAGACGGGACAGCGAGTGGCAATCAGGTTGGCGCCTCCATGCTGGGGACCCAGCTCCCTTCCCACCCCACCCCCAGCCTGCATGTGCTGGAGCCCCGGGGAGCTCCCAGGGCCCGGGCTGGGAGTGTCTTGGTCTGAGCTAGAAAGGGCTAGGTTTGGGAGTCTAAGCAAACTTGAGTTTTTAGTTTTTTTTAATACCGTGGTCATCAATCTGCACGTGGGCCCAGTCTGCTTCTCCAACTTTTTTTTTTTGTATTAAATTCTTTTATTGGTACATTGTAGGTACACAACACAATTACATTTCTCATTGGGAATTGTACCTTTATATAATGCATCTTGGTTCTTATTTTTTCCCCATTCCTAGCCCTCCCTTCACGCCCTCCACCCTTCCCTATTTACAAAGACTTTATTTCCATTTCTCATCATTTTTTCCTTTCCCTTCTTTCCTTTCCCCTGTGCCTCCCACTACCCCCTACCCCTTTGGACCTTTTATTCCTATTTTACATTATCGATTATTCATTCTAATCATTGGTACATTTTAGGTATACAATATAATGACATTCATCATTGGAAATTTGCACCTTTACATAGTCTCTCTTGGTTGTTTTTCACCCTTGCCCAGCCCTCCCTTCAACCCCTCCAGTCCTCCCTATTTACAAAGATTTTGTTCCTATTTTTCCATTTTCTCATATTAATCCCATTCCCTTCTATCCTTTCCCTTAGCCCTCCCACTTCCCTCCCCTTTGCCCCTTCCTATTTCACATGACCTATTATACATTTAGTCCTTATTTACACTTCCAGTTTCTCACACCAGAGAAACTATTCGGTATTTACACATCTGTGTCCTATTTCACTTGAGAGTATTACCTCAATGTGCATTCACTTAGCTAGAAATGTCTCTAATTTCGCATTTTTTATGGCTGAGTGGTACTACATTTTATAGAAAAACATTTTCTTTATCCAGTCTCCAGTTGATGGGCATTTGGGCTGTTTCCAAGTTTTAGCCAACTTTGTCACCACCATCTCACAAGCTCATGCTGACTACTTTTCTGGTCCTAGAACACTCCAGCCACTGGATGAGTGATTGTACAGAGGGAAGAGCGGACAAATAGGGGGTGGATGGATGGACGGACAGGCAATGTATGGATGGAATGATGGGTGGCTGGCTGGTGAGACAGTACCAATATGCTGTTAGTCATTTATCAGACTCCTTGAGAGGTTTCGTGAGCTGGGCTAGAAGGTATTTTGCACACGTGTAGCACCAGGGCCAGGGAAGGGGATCAGGTAACCACCGCATTGTCTCCAGCTGGGTTTCCCTAGGGAACAGGGGCAGCTGAGCCCACAGAAAATCCTGCCCCAGGAACATGTCCCCCCTAGAGTGGCTTCCGAAATAAGAGACATGGACATCCCCCAGAGTTCTGTGGAACAAAAAAGCCCAAGAATTAATCATTATGCAGCATCAGGTAAGCTGCCAGCCTTCTGGAACCTCAGTTTCTATGTTTGTCAGACAGGGCTGGAAGCAGTTGCTTGCTCTGACTCGATTAAACACAAGGGACAAGCCAAGTGTGAGGGTGATGACGTGGTCTCAGGCCTGGTTGCACAGGTTCAAATCCCAGCCCTGCCTGTAGAAGGCTCTTCCCCACTCAGAGCGGAGCACAGCTATCCCTGGGGCTGTTGGGGAGGTGGAGTGAAGCAAAGCATAGAAAGATCTAATTGCAGAGCCTGGCAGCTGATCAGCTCCCAGTAAACTCTTTGTCAGGGCTTACAACACAGACCAGGACGTAGTAGGCACTCAGTAAATGTTTCTAGAAGGAATTGTTTGAAAAAATGGTCTCAGGCCATGAGTTAAGTACTCCCCTTATTGCCATTTTCCACATGGTAAACCGAGTCCCAGAGACACCAAGGAGTTTGTCTTTCTGGTGGGACACAGGGCTCCAAAGTCCCAGATTGCCCAGCCTACTCAATGTGAGTCTCCTGCTCCACCTAATTGAGGCTAGGTCAGAAACCAAGATTTCCAAACTCAGGGCTTGAGGTGCAGCACGTCAGTTTCCTTCAAATTCCTCTAAAAACACCCTCCCTTTAAAGCCCCCAGATCTAGAGGTGGAGAGGAGACTTACAGATAGCTTGGCTGGAAGGCTTCTCTGAGTAGCCAATGCCCTAGCCTCAGGCCCCTCTGGCTCTTTGCCATCTGGTCCCGACCAGAGCCCAGTCTCCCGGCCAGCTGTGCTGCTTCCCTCTGGTCTGGGACAGATTTATGGCTCCCTGGCCTCATGGACACGTTTGTGTTGCTGTCCCTGGCCCATCCCTCCCTCCTGTTGCCTGATAGCTCCCAGAAGCCCATGTCCATATTAATGGCTCTCGACCTTAGCAGCCAACGCTGATTCACTATCAAATTGCCCTGAATTAAGCCTCAAGGACTGCACTTGGGGAGAGGGAAGAGTCAAGGGGGAGGACAGAGCCAGATCCACATCTCCCTGCCCACCTCCCTCTCCCAGCCACCCTTCTGCTGCCCCTCTCCCTGCAGAGTCAGAGCTGCAGAGCCGCCTCAGGGCCTTTGCCCAGCTATTCCTTCAGCCCCTTATTGAGCACAGCTTGAGGTCACTGTCCTCCACCCTATCTTGTCTCCCCCCCCCCCGCCACTCCACCCTGCCTTGGTGCTTTCTCATCTGCTTGTGTCTTTGAGTCTGAAATCCCACACAGCCAGGAGGGCTACGGGGCTGAGTAGCCACCAGCAGCATTTTGCAGGTTCCCATCAGCCTGCTCAATGAATTCATAGGATAATTGGTAAAGGTAAGAGTACATTTTTTGGGGGGTAGAAATAAGAAAAGGGCAAGAAGCACAGAAGTACCCAAGGAGAAAAAGGGCACTTTGGAGGTAGAAAAGCTATGCCCCAGGCAGCAGCACAGACCACAGCAGGAACAAGAGGGGCAGCAACCGCAAAGGTCCTCCCTGCCATGTTTTTATACCTTCCCTGGGAGCTGACCCAGGTGGTCCCACTTGATCGCGTGCTAGAAGATTGGTGTCAGGTGCTAGGCCCCGCACGTTCTTGTGTCCGAAGATTTGGTACCAGGTGCAGGGCTTGGTCTGATCCTGTGTCAGGCCCAGGCACTGCTGCTCTGTGCCGTGGTTAACAAGGCTCTTCAACTGGCAAGTGGTGTCCACCTGCTTCAGCTGCGTTGCCATGCCCTAGCTGCCTACTTGAGTCCTGCCCCCTCTTTCCCTGCACTTCCACCCAGTCCTAGCACATAGCACCTCTTCAATTTGAGGGGTGATAGGGTGATTCATTCTCTAAGAGTCAATTCACTAAGAAGGCACTCAAGGCAAACAATTGTATTTTAGCATGGAGAAAACAATAACCAACCTCAACAGCTAACCATGTGGCAGGCACTGTTTCCATGAATTATGCAAATTATCTCATTTAACCCTCCAACAAAGTGATGCTGTTATATATTAATATTTCCATTTCACACCTGCCCCCTGAGTGTGTATTCGGAATTCTTGTGGAAGGAGCTGGCCATTATTTTCATACTGGGGTGCATGAGTCACTCTGAAGTTCCACCTGGAGCAGGAGGTGTCCTGAACGGGCTTCCTCCCAGAAGTGGGTTCTGCGCCATCCATTTGGTTCTACCACTTCCAGCCTGTTTCCCACTTGGATGAAGACTGTGGATAGTGTGGAATCGTCACTGCTAAAGATTTATAATCCTTTAAAAACACATGGCGCTTAGTATGAGCCTGCACTGTTACTCGCTTTAGATGCCATTCCCAAACCCTAGGGAGTTGGTGCTATTGTTATCTCTAATTCTGAACAGCTGAATACAAGTTTACACAGCAAAGTGGTGGAGCCAGGCAGCCTGGCTCCCTGATGGAAATGACCCCTCAAAGGAGAAGAAAGAAACAGAGACAATGGCAGGGCTGGAGAGGGCCACAGGTTTTCCCCAGGACCCATTCGGTTGTGAGGGTAGAAAGCCATGCGGAATGAGGTCCAGCTGAGAGGACAAGCAGGGCTGGAGCTAGGACCCTTAGCAGTGGTACTAGGCTTGGGTCTTTTTCCTAGTTCACTTCTGACTCCCTTGTATCGGCTGCAGTTGTGGGCTCCATTGGTCAGAAAGATGGGTGCCAGTAACTTCAGGTCCATAGTAACTCCAGATTTAACCAAAAGGAAGGAGACAGCTAAATCCCTTTATTGAAAATATTAGAATTACCTCTCTCTGAATCTGATTGGTAGCCTTGAGTCAGGTGCCCACCCATGAACCAATCATAATGGCAAAGAGAATGATGCAGTTCTCTGATTGGATGATGAAGGCATTATGTCAATACCCAGAGCTCGGTGGGAATTAGTTCTACATGAGGCCCATAATGGGAGGGTGTCCCTGGACAACACTCCTGCTTCCAACAGAACCAGGAGCAAGGTGGCAAGAGCCAGGTGGGGAATTTCCAGGGTTCATGGCATGACCAGCACTGTCACTCACAGATGACACAGTAGTGGCCCCCCCATGCTGAGTGTATGTGTGTGTGGGGGGGTGCAGCTGGTGCTTTTCATTTGTATTTTATGACATCTATAGAGTCAGAACGACATATGCTTATATATTTCTCTCTTCTCCACAGCTGTCTCTCTAAAGAGCTCCAAAGTAGGCATTCACGGTCCATCTGGAAGGGGAGTGACTAATGGGAGAATTTCAGGCACAGTGATAAGGTGGAGGGGATTTTGTAGGAAAGCTGAGCTCGCAAGTATGTGACAACATCAGGCTGGGTAAGGGGTGGATTTGGGTCCTCATAGCAAACAGGAATAATAATCTAGATAGTGCTGACTGAACTCTTGAGCTGTGCCAGGTGCTGTTCTAAGCTCCCCTGAGTTTCCTTCCAGGGGAGCTGTATTCCTGGGCTCAATCTTCCTTCCTCTGCCTCCCAAGTATCTGGGTACGGGTGTGTCCCACCACATCCCCTGAAAGTGTGCCTTAAACAGTGCAGCTGAGATTGTCAATCTCACCTAAACTCTTGAGTGACTACACACTGTTCTCAGAATTAAAGCCAAGCTCCCCACTGTGGCTTACACAGTGCTATGTGATATACCTCTATCCCCTTCTCGATTTGCACCTAGCAACCTCCAGAGCTCAGGGCCTTTGCACTTACTGGACCTGCTGTCTGAAATGCTTTCTTCCCAGATCTCCTTGTGTCTGGCACTTTTTCATCCTCCAGGTCTTAGCATGTCCACCTTGAGCCTGCATTATTCAGGGGTTTGCACAAACCAGATACGGGGGGGGGGTTATGGGGGCGGGTGAGTGTGAAATCTATAGTCGGCTTGAAATTCCAGCAAGCGTTGAAGCTGTAGTCCTGAGTCTAAAGAGTGGAACCTTGGGCAGAATTTGCATGTTGTAATGGGAGGCAACTCTTTTCCTTTTTGAGGGATCTCATTCTCTTAAATTTTTTGACTAATTGCATGAGGGCTACCCATATTGAGGCAGGAATCTGCTCTGCTCAGAGTCTACTGACTTAAATGTTCATCACATCTTCAAGGTAACTGCACAGCCACAGCAGCCTGGATGGGCTTTGACTAAGCACCTGGGCACTGTGGCCTGGCTGTGCTGATACCACGAACCACGGAGCCCTCTCTGCCCACACTCACTGATGTAGGGTCCTGAGCCAGATGCTGCTTGTGCCCCTCCCAGGACTCTCAGAGTTAGAGTGCCCTGTAGACTTGTGCCCGCATCTCCGTGCCCAAGGATGGTCCCCAGAACCATGCGAGACTGCTGTGCCTTTCTGGTACACTAGGGCTGTCAAAGGTGCATCATCCCCTAGAGCAGCCTTGACCAGTGACCCTCAGTACCTGGTGAGAAAATACCCCAGACACCTCGTCCTCTGGTGCAACACTCAGCGGTGTGGTTCCCACTGCCCTCTGCCCCGGCAGAGTTGTACCCCAGCTACCCTTGGCAGTCACTCGATTGATGACATCCAGATGCCCTTACAGGGGTTGCCTGCATTGCCTTCCCAACAGACATCTTGCCCTTGATCTTGGCCTGGGGTCTCTGGGAACCTAAGGTCAGATGCTCTCTCCTTCTCTGCCACGTTTCTTGGTGTTATTATCAGTAAAGCTCTTATCAAATCTCTGACATGCTCACATGACTGCTGTCTTTGGTCTGCTCATTAGAAACCCAGCTTCAAAGGCCAGGGGCCACAGCTGGCGCACTGCTGTGGCTCCAGGACTTAGCAACCATCCAGCACTGAACATGGGATCAATATGCATTGCAAGGATGAACAAATGAATGAATGAAGGAAAGTTCACTCGGGCACCGTGATGTGATTGTGCCCCAAATTCACTTGTCCCATTTCTTCTACATCCTGCACCTCTGAGATCTAATCTGGAGAAGCGATTTGTGCCACAGGACATGTGCTCTTTCTCTCCATGTGAAGCATGTGAAATCAACAAGAAACATTTATCGTGCAGTTCTTTAATTCTAGGAAGTCACTCCAATAAGGAGAATAGGAAGTGATGGTGATGAGGCATTGACATTACAGAACTGCAAAGGCCTCTTGGATAGGGGCAGGGGCGACTGCACAGGGCCAGGGCCAAGTGCCCACTTAGCCATGGCTTGTGGGTCCAACAGTGCGCGAATCAGTGCCCCCGTTACTTGGTTTCAGTGTTCCTCCCCGTAAATGGGGGTGTGAAAGCTTTCACTCACCAAATGGAAGTGCCATGGGTACAGCCAGGTGGGTGCTATAGGCTCCAAGTAACATAAAACCCAGCTAGAAGTGGGTTGTATGAAAAAGTTAATGACCATCTTACCTATGCCATCTGAGCTGTCCTGGGCCTCAGGGTTGCTCTCTGGCCTGTCCTCTCCAAACTCCCTGGGAGCAGGGACTGGGCTGCCTTTTTTTCTCTGCTATCTCTCAGAGCACAAGCCAGGGCCTAGCACAGAGAAGGTGTCCCCAAAGGAATACACATGAGACCCATCTAACCCTGATAAGGGACGGTCTGCTAACATGTGTGTTCCCAGTGGCAGCGGAAGGAACAAAAGCTCTGAGGTCAATGACCTGCTTGCTGCCTCAAAGCCAACAGAGACAGAGTCAGCTGTGCTTCTGCCAGGCTCTCACCTTAACCTGGACACCCTGCTGCCCCGCTCGCCTTCCAGGCCTTTCTGTCCTCCTGGCCTGGTGTGGGAGCCTGGCCAGCCCCACCTCAGACAGCACAGACACTGCCCAGGACTGGAGTCCATCCTCCTCACCTTGACAATTACAGCGAGGACATCAATTCAGCAACATGTGCTTGGTCAGCTGCCTTGCTTTTCTCCTAAGTAACAAATTTATGGAACACACATGCACTTCGGTGATTATTTCCTGATAGTTTATAGTATCAAGCCTCCTTTATTTCCCCCCAATAAATCTAGTTTACATGGATTGGCAGATCAAACGGTGCATTTCCTGGCATCAAGAGGCTGTGAATCATTCACAGTGACTTAGGAAACTTGTGGAGACTAAGGTTTTGCATAATGCAAATTGGGATGGAAACATATTTGATCTGGCTTTCCACAGATGCAATTAGAACAATGAACACCAGAAGAAATTCTTTCTCCTGAGACAGAGGAAGGTCTGCTTGGCATGCAAAAGAGCACGGTTATTTGCGACACAGGGAGCACAGAACGTGGTTAGCAAAGCACCCAGTTTGATTTGCAGCTTTAAGGCATTCAGAGATGAATAAAACATTGAATTAATTGCCCAAGAACTGTGACTAGCCCGCCCAAGATCTAAGCACCTTGGAAAACACACACAAAAACAAAAATAAAAAACAAGAGGGGGCCTGGGAACCCCTCCTCCAGGCCTGGAGACCACACTGGGTTTAGGGTCCTTGGTCCTATCTGGAATTTCTGCCATGAACACTGACGTGCAGGTCCCATTTCAGCTCCTCGCCCCCAGAAAGCCCCTCCACCATCTCTGGGAGCTTCTTTGTCTCGCCTCAGATTTCCTCACCCACTGAGGAAATATTTACTGAGCACCTGCCTGCTAAGCACCAGTGGTGCTGTTTCAGGTGCTGGGGAGACAGCGAGGGAACAGCCGGACCACCATCCCTGCCCTTGGGGCTGTCTTCCTGCCAGGAGTGAGACAGCCAGCAAAGCAAGGGAATCAATCTTCCAAGGGATGCTAAGCTAAGTGCTGTGGAGAAAACAAAGCGTGAAGCAGAGGGGAGCTCGGGAAATGGGATGGTGGGGATGGCTTGCACTTTGGACAGGGCAGGTCAGGGAGGGCCTGAGAGGGTGGTATTCAGCCAGGGACCTGACAGAGGTGTTGGGCACATGTGAGGTGTCCCTGGGGAGATCAGCGCAGCACAGAGAGCGGTGCTGTGGCCAAAGTGTCTCTGGGGGTTGCAGGAACAGCAGCTGCAGCTGAGGTGGGCAGAGAAAGGGAGAGGGAGAGGAGGGGCCGAGTCCCAGGGAGCAGGGCCAGAGTCACGTGAAGCCTGTCTATTCCTTTGTCCATTCACCTTCCAAATTCACTCGTTCAATGAACAAATACTTTCACCTCGTAATCATGAGCCAGAACTGCTGCAGACCTGGGAATCCAGCAGTAGACAGACTAGACAAGGCCCCCGAGTCCTGTCCACTGGAAAATGGAGAATAAAGCAGTGAGGTAATTTCTGAGATGACAGGGAGGCATGAGAGTGACATGGAAGAGTGGAAGGGGCCTCGGGTCTTTCTGCTTGGCCAGGGATCAGGCCTATGTCACTGATGAGTGACTGAGGTGGGCAGGGAAGCCCGATAGCCACTGACCAATGGCCACTGATTTCAGGCCATAAGCACGGGGGAATCCTCTCATCGTTTGCTCTTCAGTAATGCTTTTCTTCCTGAGTCCATCCAGCAGGTGGGGAGATGAAGGCTCTTTAAGGGTAGAGATTGCGGCTTTTTAGCTTTCTGCTCTCCCTCTACAGAGTCTGGGAATGTCAAGGCCTTCTCCTTCTCCTGGGGTCAACAGGAGACCCTGGGAGGCTGTTAGACATGCAGCATCCTCCGTCCTCTCCCACCTGGGTGCCCAGGACCTGGCGCTGGACAAGTGTGGAGGAGCAGCTGGATTCGGGGTGAGAATCCCTAGCTGGGGGGCTCCTCTCCTACTCATTTCAGTCACTGTGGGCTGAGGGCTCGAACACAAGGCGCTGGGGTCTCCTGGGAGATGTCCCATGAATGTCATCACTGTCTTTCTCACTGGGGACCCTCACAAGCATCTGCTCAATGCATGCACTGAGGAAGGAAGAGTTGGGTGAAGTGTGGGGTGTCCCCAGAGCTCCAGGGACATGTGGGGATACAGGGGAGGGGCCTGGAAGGTCCTCAGTGGCAGCCACTCCCTTTAGGGGCAGTTTCTTCTGAGTTCACAGCACTGAGCTGCTCTGCTGCCCCATGGCTCAGGGGTGTCCCTTTCAAATGTGGAGGCCCTGCTGGCTGTCCCCCTCTGATGGCTGCAGAAGGGAGGGAGGGAAAACAGATGTGATTTTGCCCCTGGAGGACCCAGGGCTGGGAGGCACCACGTGATGCCCAGCAGATGCCCTTATCCTGAATGCTTGGCCACTGGTGGGGTTGTGGCCTCAGGCCTGTCTGCCTGGCCAGGCCAGCATGGTGGACCTCTGTCTGGCCATCTCCCCATTTTTATGTGAGAGGCAGGCAGGACATGGCTGGGCTGGGGCTGCCATCTGCTCTGGGCTGCATTGTGCCGAGAGCTTTGTGTGCTCCAGCAGGGGAGGGGTGGCTCCAGGCAGAGGTCTCAGGAGGAAGTGGAAGAAGGTGCTCCAGGCTGGCCATGTGGATGGGGATGCTGAGGGCAGAGCTGTGCCGGGCCGCTGTCACCATCTGTGCTCGTCCCTTCTGAGGCTGTTCTGAGGTCAGCCTGGCCCAGGGGAGCCCCCTCCTCAGCCAGGGCAGGGTGGTGTGTGCTCACCCTTCTCAGCTGGCAGCCAGAGAGCCAGAATCTGAACCAGCTCCTCTGGCTCCAGAGTCTGTGCCTATTAAGACACCCTGGCCCCATGCACTTTTTGATCAGAGTGCCAGGGACTGTCCCTGGGTCACACTGGGCAGTGGCCAGGACACAGCACCTGGGAGACCACCTCTGGCCCTTTCCCTGGAAGCCCTGGACACCCAACCAGTGGTGACCAGGAGAAGGGTGGAAGGGGCTCTAAGGAGTGAGCCAGAGGATAGGAAATGTGCCCTCACAAAGCCACCAGAGATTCGGTGTCCAGGGAGGGAGGAGACTTTGGTCCCTGGTCTCTTTCTGTAGCCACTGTGTGTTGGGCAGCTCTGTGAATCCCAGAGGTCCTGGACTGGGATCCTGTTCCTCACTCCAGACCTCACTACAGCCTGACCCCAGTGTGATGGCTACTCCTGTCCAGTCTGTCCTTATAGGGAACAGGGAAAGGGGATGTTACCGAACCCCTGCTGTGGGTCCTGGTCTCCTGTGAGCCACAACAATGCAGGGCAAATTAAAGAATAAAGACAGAAAGTGAGACTTAGAAAAGAAGCTGAGTTCTGGGCCTGATCAATGCTGCTCTGGGCAGCAAAGATGAAGGCACCTGAAGCTTACCATTATTTACTGGGTTCATGGGGAGTAACAGATGATTTAGAGGGTGACAATAATCCTAAATTGACAAGGATGTTATAATCAGAGAAAGTATCAGATGTTTCAGTGGGTGGCAGTAATCCTATGACCATAAGGATCTTATGCTGATAAGGATCTTAGGTCAAGGAGTTTATGTTGATTAGGATGGTAAGATGAGCAAAGATAGTCTCACAACAGGTGGGATGAGTTAAACTGATAAGGAATTTATCCCTCCCTAGGTGAAACCTTTCTCTTACTACTCAGTTCTCAAGGAACCAGGATGTCTTCTGCAGATGTAATCTTCCCTTTGAGTGTCACAGCATCATGGGACCATTGAGGTCTCAGCTGTGACTAGAGGCAAAAAGAGTTATGTTTTGGCATGTCATAGCCCACTTGTAGGCAAGAAGACTAGGTCTAATCATAATTTAATTGTGAAATGATTTTTCCCCAAAATTATGTAGAATGGCTCCCAACATGGCCTTTTTCTTATTTTAGTGGAAACTGGGTGCCTTTTTGACAATTTTTGCACTCAGAAGGAAGGCAGCTATTGGGAGGTGACCACAGGAAGCAGAACTCAAAGGGGCCTGTTTGGTGAAGGGCAAATGGGCCACCTGGACACAGGCTCACAGCCGGCAGATGTAACACAGGAGCGCCATTCACTGGGCCCAGCCTGGTGACGGCCCATACTGAGTCTGGTGCTGGGAGCTGAGGGACTCGCCGGGCCTGGGTGGTGCCACACAGCTCCTTCCTGTCTCTGCCCCTACACCCACCTGACCCTGCTCCCAGGGAAGGCACAGACATTGTGCTTGTCATTAAAGAGTAATTTCATTATCTGCTGAAAACGAGGTTCCAGAATTAATATTGAAATGAACTCTGTGTTGTGCAGCATCTTTTCCCCTGCTCATCAGAAATTGGGAGGTTGTGGGAGAAGAGGAGCCAGGAGGAAGCCTGAGGCCCCTTTCCAGGCAGCCGTCACAGGCCCAAGAGCTCTGGTGGCAGGCACAGCCCAGGACACCCCAGACCCAGAGCACCCTGGGACCTGGGCGAGCCGGGGAGGATCCAAGTCGGGACTGGTCAGGGGCCAGAGAGTGGGTTTAGCACATGTGGGGCCCTGGGCAGGTGGCCAAGCACTCTGAGCTCATGTAGGAGCTGCAAGTCATCATGGTGCCCCAGGGGGGCTGCTGGCGAGATTCAACACCCTGCTGCAGGTCTTGGCTCAGTTACTTTGGAATGAGGTGGCCCTTGGTGTCCCCGTGGAAAGTCCCAGCCCAGTCCTGGCCACTTGCTCTGCTGCTGACCCCTCAGTTCTTGTCCTGCACTCACCATCAGGAATAGTAGGAGTTTTACTTCATGGCCAGTCTAGAGATGGCTGTGCCATTTATAGTCCTGGATCACAGGGCAGGGTGTGGTCTCTTTTGGAGGACTTAAGGACATGTCGCTAATTTTCCAGCTGAGGTGTTGCACCAAAGGTGCCAGAGGAACCGTATCTGCCAGTAGGAGAGCCCAGGAGGAAGACTCTCAGTGGTCCAGTGTATGATGAGGCAGGACCAGGAGGCCTGGAAGTGGGATTCAGGCTGTGGCAGAAAGAGGAGCTGGAGTGGAGGGGTCAGGTGAGGGTATTGTTCTAGATTTGTATGCTGTTTTCTCCTCTAGGCTCCCCTTCTCCATTCCCCTAACTTCCCTCTCCTTGGACCTTTTCTGCCCAAGACTCACCCTTTATGCCTGTTGGTCAATCACAGGCAAAGGCCAGAATCCTGTGACCTCCAGCCCCTGGGAATTCTGTCCTGGTGCTGGACATGTGGCTTCAGACAGGTCTGGGACTTTAGCCAATAGAGAGGGAGAGGATCCTTCTCCAAATGACCACAGCCTTAGCACGATGAGATCTAGGCTCACCAGTTACTGAGCCTGGGCCTGTGTCCTTACGTGGGGACAGTGCCCTAGCATGGCTGGGAAGATGGAGCAGGAACTGTGAGCAGACAGCTCAGTGCAGGCACAGTCAGCCTCACCAAGGCCGCTGAGGTCACCGATAAACAAGGGGACCAGGGGATGAGGGCAATGCCTTATGGGGCAGACTCTGCAGGGCCCCAGGCCTGTGTAAGTCCCTGAGAGCAGACTGCACACCTTTTAATGATTTGCAGCAAAGGCTGAAACACAAGAAGCCAGCTCTTAAGGCCAGGATGGTGGCAGAGCACAACCTGGGGTCCTGTGCCCGGCCTCATGCCTCCTGCAGAGGCCCTGGCATGCTCTGCTGGCCCTGCAAGCACAGGCTCCTGGGCCTGAGGGTCAAGTGGTCTCACAGAAAGTCCAGGCAGCTCAAGCCAGCATTGCCCGGTGGGCTGATCAGTACCCTGTCGGCTGCAGCTTCCCCCCAGAGGCTCCCAGAACAAGGGCTGTGAGGGGCAGGGGCACCTAGGACCTGGCTCCCTGGCTGGATGGTGGACACAGGCCTCCTAACGTGGCTCAGACAGGAGCTCCAGGTCACAGTCATGCCAAGACCTGCAGGCCCGGGAGGGCTGGTGCCTAGGGCTGGGCTCTTGCCAGGGCCTACATGAGACACAGGAACCTTGGGGCGAGCGCTTGAGTCCCCTCTGCCAGGAGAGGAGGCCAGGGGTGGTGTGACTGAGCACAGGAGAGCCAGGCCAGGCGGAGCCCTACAGAGGCAGGGAGGGCAGTAAGGACACCCCAAGGACACGCTCAGACCCGCAGCATTTTAGATTTGGCCACATGGGCCCTTTTCAATGTACTTTTGCCAATATTTGAAAACCAGATTTCATATATATATATTAAAAAACAAACAAACAACAGCTTCTTCCAGAAGTGAAGAATTGAGCTCTGCAGGTGTGGCCTGGTTTCCCTCACATAGCTACCAGCCAAACAGGAGCAGCCACCCCTTCACGAACATTTGCCTTTGAGGGCCATCTGGGCCATCTACCCTTTTGGGTTCCTTGCTTGGGCCCTCCCATGTACAACCCTGCCCAGGGCTGCTGGGTCTGCAAGGTTGGCAGTGTTTGCTCTGCATGGTGTGGGAGCTGGGGGTGATTTCCATGTGGGCAGAAGTGGCAGAGAACAGCTGGGCTGGGAGGGCCATGGGACCAACACAAGGAATGTCTCCATGGCAACCACTTGAGCTGATACCCATGATCTCAGCTAGAGAATGAATGACGAGCAAGTGGCAGCTCAAAGGAGATGCTGCCGGAGGACCGTGTCAGTCCCGCTGTCACTGGTACCACACAAAGCTCAGAAAAGGGGAAGCATCAGCCCCAAATCGTGGGAGGTCAAGTTTCTACTGGTTGTGCAGAACAGGGACTCAGAAAAAGTGACAATAGTTAACAGCAGATCTGAGTGCTTTTATGACAAAAATGTCTCTAATCTCTCAGTCACAGTGAGATTCTATTATCCCCTGTTTCCTGGATGAGGAAATGGAGGCACTGCATATTCAAGTAAAGTTGGTCATACTGTCCTGCAGGAAGGAGGTGGATGCAAACCAGATCTGGTCCAGAATCCAGACTCTAAGCAGCTTCTCTGATGCCGCCAAGATGAGGCTTGGAGTAACACTAGTTGCCTTTCTACCACACTTGAGCGAGGGGCTGGGTCTCATCTCTCACTAGGAACTGTCTACACTCACTGCTTTCCCAGACCCCTCAGACACAGGCTGCCCTCAAGGACAAAGGACTATGCTTGGGGGGAGGGGTTCTAACCTCACCTTCCTTGGGGAAGTGGTTAATTGGTGGCCAGACCTGAGGTCCCTTGGAGGAGCCCCTGGGATGCATGGAGCAATCAATCTCTGTGCAGAGGCCCAGCTGGCAGGATGGACAGCGGCCTGGCCATAGCTGCCCAGGGTCACCAGTAAGTCACGGGGCTGGAGGACGATGAACTCAAGGCTCCACCTGCAGACCTACAGCGTCAGAGTACAGTTCCATTCCTGCCCCAGCAGGCTGCAAATGTGAGGTTTCCATTGGAGCATTTCCAGTGTGGATCGGAAATGACATGCACAAATAATCCAACCTTGCTGCACACGTCATGTTAGGAAGGTCAGCGAGGTCCTAACTGTGACAGGAAGATGAACTGCTAACTCTAATGCGATATCTCTATGCACCCCATCAAGTGTTTCCTGCCTGTTCTTGGGAACCACCAGAAAGGGTGGTTCTCAGTGTCCACATGTAAGTGCAGGGGACAGTGGATGTCGGGGAGACGAGTGCACACAGACACACAGGGAGTGCAGGTGACCTAAAGCAAGGTGCCCTGGCACCCACCCATGGCTCCTCAGGAGCACCCAGTTTTTATAATGACCCAAATGTCTCTACCCTCCTCAGAACACACCCCGGGGGCAGGACCACCTACACGGAGAATTCCTGCACCAGACCCCCCACGTTAGCAATTCAGCACCCACGACCCGGACAAAGTCATCTGGGAGCCCTGCCCCTGTGGGGCCGAGATGGCTTGGCCCTGTCCCGGGACCCCATTTCCAGCAATCTTGGTCTCCTGCTCCTGTGGGAGACCAGGAGGGAAGAATGAGGCCTAATTGGCCTCCTCCGTGAGCACTGAGAAGAAAGAGGGCATGAAGCGTGCTAACAGCTGCGGGGAGAAGCAAAAATACCTGAGGTTAAGTTGTTTACCTGGAGAAATACCATGGAGGGAGGAAGACAGATGAGTCCTGTGAAGCTCTTAATTGCTTGTGTCCGAGTCTGAGTGAATAAAGCCGAGGTGCGCCAGTCACTCGGGGCTCTATGTGGAAGGGAAACATGAGCCACTGGCCCCCCAGATTTTAACCTGATTCTGTGCCTCTTTACTTCTCATCCTTGTCACCCCTTGGTCAGGTTCAAGCTCCCAGGCTGGCTCCTACACGCTCCCTTCTCTGTCTCTGGCAGCAAGAGATGTTTGTCCCACGTCTTTGCCCGGCTGTTGTGCCTGGGAGCCTTACTCAGAGTGGGGAGGGCCCAGCTCAGAGGTCACAAACACTGGCCCACAGGCTAGTATTTCCCCGGAGGTGTTTTATGGTGGTACCTCCGTCCACAAACTTAATTCTTTCCATGATTCTGGTCGGAAACCAAATTGGACGAGGATCGAATCAAATTTCCCTATAAGTTCAACATTGAATCTAACCACTGAATTTGACTTGCCGTGGTCCCTGCTCCTCTCTGCTGTCTCACACCTGGCCCGTTTCCCTCACTACCCCCACCCTCCTGTGAGTGTCTGAGACCGTGGATCCTGTGGAGAGGCTGAGGCCACTCCACTCTCTGAGCTTCAGTGTCCCTTGTCCTTGAAATGAGAATGACATCTTGCAGAACTGATGCAGGACAAAATGAGACGATGAATGTCAAGTGCCTGAGACGTGGCTGCTCGGATCACTTTGGGCAGCCTTACTGTTTCACAGTCTTACTGTGGGGACGGCTCGGGGGAGGTCAGACCAGTGCAGTGGGCTCTGGAGTGCGGCTGACTGGGTTCAAATCCCCACTTCCTCCCTTCATTGCTATGTGACCTTGGGCAGGTGGGTGACATCCTCTGGCACTCAGTCACCTCATAAGTCACCTGGATGATGAAAATCACACCAACCATAAGCTCCCCTGGACAGTCACAGAACACTGGGCCCCTGGGAAGGCTGTCCTCTCACCTCCGGGCGACGAGAGGAACGGAAGAGAATGGAGGACCCCTCAGGGCTGAGCCCAGACCCCAGTCTGGCCCCACAAGTCACAGACAGGATTTCGGCACCTGAGGGACGTTGATGGTAAAGGCATGGGACTGCCACCTTCCACTCCTCCCTCACCTCCACCCAAGGCTCTGTCAGAATGAATGCCACACCTGCAGCCGGCCAGGTGTTTCCCTGACTTTCCTGGGTCTTTTAGTTGCCAAGCGGCAGAATCCAGATCAAGAACGAAAGCCAAACGGAGAACAAGGAAACAAAAAAATGTCTGGCTCACATTTACGCAGTGAAAAACTGGCGGCAGGCCTGGCTATACCTGGGGGCTCATGCCTCACTCCATCTCTCAGCCCTGGCAGCCCAAGTCAGTGGCGTTGTCAGACAGGCTCCCCTAAGCAGTGGCGCAGGGGTCCCAGCTGCTCCTGGCTTCCATTCACCAACGTAGCAGCCCCAGCAGAGACTGGACTCCCCCTTCCGGGTCTGGCAAAGCCCCAGGGTGATGCTCAGAAGCCCATAGTGGCCCGAGTGGATCTTACTGCCCAGACCGAGGTCACATGAAAGCCCCACACAGAAGAGGGGCTTAAACCACGTGGATGGATGGAGGGTGGGGGGAGCTTCCACTGTGACCCAGGGCCCAGGTCAGGGTGCAAGCTGAGGTGTCTTGTGCCCACAGTGGGAGCCGCAACAGTCCTGTCTCCAGCACTGGGATGGGCAGCTGATGCCTGTGTCATCTCCGGTCCCCCGAGCTCAGAGGCCTGGACCCCACGGATCCATTCCTGTCTCTGCTCAGAGCAGTGGGCAGAGCCTCTGGTTTGCCAGAAGAGCTTAGGGCCTATGGTGGGAAGCTCCTTTCTCTGGGGCCCAGGAGAGAAAGGACTCTCAGAGCCACACAGTCCAAGGGGTGGAGGCAGGATTTGAACAGAGGACCTGGGGTTCCTCCCCACAGGGCTGGGCTGGCTGAGCTGGTGCCTGGCCCAGCCTGCTGACCTCCCTAGGTTGATGCTTCAAGCTCCATCGTGGCCAAATTTTCTAGACTCAGGCAGGGGCAGGGGAAGCTCAAAGGCCAATTGGTCTTGGCAGGAAGTTGCGCGTGATGTGAGGGCCGCGGGGTCCTGGCCTGGCCGCCCGCCCATCCTGCCGTCTGCTCCCTCTGAGGCCAGAGACATCCACGGGAACCTCTAATCTGCTCAGGGACTCAGGCCACTTCTGTGCAGAACAGACCTGTAACTCGATCCCTCAAGGCCAACCTGGGAATCAGGAGTCTTCCATGGGCCCCAGAGCCATTCTCCCTGCCTGCCCATGTTCTGTGATCTTTGAGGCTGACTGGGTGGCCCACACCATGGGGCATTCTTTGCCTCTGGCTTTGGGTTTGTGACCCAGTAGGGAGTCCCAATAGGTGGTCAGGGGTGGTGTGGTTGGGGTGCTGGCTCACCTGGCTCCCTCCTTTCAGGATCACCTTGGGTTGGCTGTGCCCTTGTCTATTTTCTGTCTTCACTACAGGAAGCTCTTTCCTTCTCCAGGGCCTTTGCACTTGCTGCTCTCTCTCCAGCTCCTCCCACACAGGCTCTTCACATCTTTCCAAAGATAGCATAGCCACAGACTCTTCCCAGGAAGACTAAGGGAGGCTGTGGCAGGTCTAGGCAAGAGAAGCAGGGCCCGGGGATGGAATGGACTGGGAGATGTCAGACTGTGGCTGTTGCTCAAAGCACAGTGCTCCAGGGAGGGGACTGAGCTGAAGCCAGATGTCCTTTAGTGTGTCACCTTCTCAGAGCACCTTCCCCCATCTTCTGTCCATCTATGGTGGGTGTCCCTGTGTCCTGCACTGACCTCTGAAACAACCTATTGTTTGTTTCCTTTGTTACACATCTTATATCTCATCATAAATTTATTTCTCCCAGTTATTAGAATACAATACTTGGTTTCATCCTCTGCCTCCTGAGCCCCACCCCAGGCCCAACCCACCTGCTGCTCCCCAGATGTCCCCGCTGGACTCCTGGGTCACAGTGAAGGTCTCCGAGCCTATGGCAGCCCTGTCCCTCCACTGCCTGAGGATTTACTTCTCCCCAGAAAGTCCCATCCTTGGACCCCACCTCCCAGAGTCAGAACTGCTCAGGGCCCCCACAGGCCTGTGGCTGTCCTTGGGTTTTCTCTCCCACGAGGACGTGGCGTCAGATGGCTCACAGATAGGGCCACGGTATGTCACAGTGTGCCATGAAAACAGAGATACAACTTTGAACCGCTGCAGATATTTAACAGTAATGAAATCATGCTCCAGGTCTTATAAAACATGCATTGTATCAAGGGTCTTGGTTTAATAAAACTATACACATATACATTAAAAATATAACTCTCCAGAACCACAAAAATGATACAAAATTAATGGCTGAGTGAGGACAGACATTACAACTTTTATTCACACTGTTTCACCTGCCTTTCCAGTGTTTGTTTTGGAATAATTTATCTGGCCCAAGACTGTGATAAAAGCTGATGTAAGGCTGGGCTTTGGATTCGGTCAGGCACATCTAGGTCAAGTCCAGGGCTGATCTTGAGGGCTGTGCAATCTTGAGAAAAACCTCAAACCCTTTGCTTTTCATCTGTGAAATGGAAATCGTTCAAGATCTGAGGGCTCGGTGAAGCTAACCTAGGACCTGTGACTGCTCCTTAAATCAGCGCCTTTTTGTCACTCGGCCACACCCAGGCTCCTCCAGGGGGTGAGCCCCAAACCCTAGGCTCTGCTGAACTCCCAGAGAGAGGTGCCTTGGCAGATCTTCATAAATAGTTAAAATAATAAAAATACACCCCTAGGCACAGTTGGAACAGAGAACACCCTCGTTATACCACAGGACTCACTGTCATAGAGTTACACAGAGCCGATTAAAACTACAACTCTCTCTGGTCCAGAGACTTGCGCGGGAGGTCAGAGACCTCCAACATCTCCTCCATTCTTATGTGTGGGGCCCTTAGAATGCAGAACAAGATCCAGGCTTCCTGTCACCTTCTGCAGGCTCTCTGCGCATGCATCCATTGCCCCCGCTTCCATCTGTGTTTATGGGGTTGACAATTCACCCCTGGTCCCTGCTCAGGACCCGAGGGGATGCACCCACCTCCTGCACACTTGGACCATCCCCTTGGCCAGGCGAGGTCCTGGGAACTGGGGGTGTGGTGCATATAAAAGTCCGGTGCTCTCTCAGACCTGACAAGCTAATCAGGGGAAGCAAAGGAGGCGAGGCAGGAAGAGTGGACAGCGAGAGCCAGGGACAGAGCGAAGTCTGCTCAGTGCCGGGCCAAGGGTCCTCGAGGCGGCCCGCAAGGTGGGAGTGCTGTTTGTGTCTGTTTTACGGGTGTGGAGCGCGAGCCCCTGTCACGCTGGGGACAGAGCCTCTCAGACCTGGAGTGAGTGGATGTGTGTGCAAATGATACCACTGTGACGCCCACACAGCTCTGCTCCTAAGAGGGCTTTTCAAAACCAAGGGCCAGTCAGGGCCTCTCATTACCCTCCTTCCTGCTTTCCAATCCCCAAGAATCTTCCAAGATCAAGATCAGGAGACCGATGACCCCACCACCCGTTTGCCTGGCAGTCATGGGAGCCGCCGGCCGCTCGGCCTGACTCAGTCCCCGCTTGCACACCCAGAGGGCCCCACGGAAACCCCGTCAGGCCCAGCCCTCTGTGCCCAGAGCCTTGCAGAAGCTGCAGGTTCCAGGCCCAGGCTCTGCTCGAGGCGCCTGCTCTCACTTGTGAGCATCATTTCCCTCTGGCTCACCCACACATTGTGCTGTCCACAGCCCCTTTGAATAAACCAGTCCTCAGAAACCTGCAGTTCATTAAGGCCACGCCTGCTGTCTACCTCTCATCTACTCCCCAGAGGGCCAAGGACATGTAGGAAGTAGGGTTTGGATCTTTTGGGTCTTGCTCCTTTCTTCATTGTCAGCAAATAGAACAGTGACTGGTATACAGTAGGGGCCGGCTAAGTGCTTAGGTTTGTAAATGGGGTATACAGTAGCTGAGGAGAGTGACTAGTCTGGATGAGGAGCCATGTTTAAACTGAGACACGAAGGAAGGGAAAGAGCCACCAGAAAAAGATGTGGGCATGCAGCAAGTGCAAAGGGCCTGGGGTAGAAATGAGTAAGCCAAGCTGGAGACACAGTGTGGTCAGTGTGCCTGTAGTAGAGTAAGCCAGGGAGACTGGAGGGAGAAGAGTCTGAGAAGCCAGCGGGGACTAGGTCATGCAAAGCATTGGCCGCCATAAGGATAGAGCTTGGATTTTATTCTGAGAGCAGTAGGGAGCCACTGAAGGTTTCAGACAAGAGGACAACATGATTTGGTTTGTGTTTAAATGCTCATGCTAGCTGCAGGGGTGGCTGTGTACTAAGAGGCCTGGGTGAACATAGGTCAGGGAGGAAGCTGTTGTAAGTATCCAGTTGGCCATGGTGGATGTTGAGGCTCAACTCAGCAGGCACAAGGGTGGCTTGGGCAAACTCTGGAGGTGGCCTCGGGGCACTAGCTTGGCTGTATGGGGTCAAAGCCCTGACAACCAGTGAGGTATGGAGGAGTCTGGAAATTCTCTTGGTCACTTGGGGACCAGGAGGAGAAGTGGTCAGACCCGGATGAAAATACCACCACCACACAACCACCAAGAGCCCTCAAGTCCGGCACCCCCAATCCCACATGGGTGTTTGGCCCCGGCTTCTGCCGGCCCAGGCCTCCTTCCTCCAGGGAAGCCTCTACCCAGAGTTTAAAGCTCCTGTTTGCTTTGCTAATTGAGATAAATGACTTTCCCTTCACAGCCACGTGTGTGGGTGCCAAGCCGTCCACATTAACGGGGCTGGAGGAGGAAAATGAAGTGCTTCAATTTGCCATTTCTCAAGATGAAAAATGGCAAAGGGGAAATCACTCTGCTGAAAGAGAGCTGTGAGTAGCTGGAACCCCCTGGGGAGGGACAGAGGCCACCCGGGCAGGGCTCCAGACTCCAGGGCACAGCAGAAGGGGGACAGGGACGAGGGCAGAGCCCACACCTCCGTCACCCCTCCTGCACACCTGGTGTGTAGACGTCCCAAGGCCTGGCTCAGCCAGGGCTCAAAGCTGGGGTTCCTTGGGTCAGATGGGGCCTAAAGTTGCAGAGGCAGGAAACCCAACCCTAACCAACTTAAACAAAAAGGGAATGCATGCGCTCATAGAAGTAAAAAGGATCCAGGGTAGACTGAGGGACCCAGGTCTGTTTCATTCTCTTCCTCCCTCTGGAAGGGGGAGATGCCAACTTTCGGCCCAGCCTTCCCTGAGGGAAGACATTTCCTGCCGGGAGCATCTGTGGACTTCTCAGGATTCACCAGAGTGGACCCCCTGGCCTCATGCCTTTATATGCATGCACCTGCCTGCCCTACCTGCAGGAGACCTGACCCTGCATGCACCATGCCAAGGTGCACATTCATACACATGCAAACAGGTCAGTCCCACAAGAGTGGCCTGCGCCTGTGCATAATGCTCAGGCAAACTAGTGTCCACACAGCTGGACACACGCTTGGAACGGATCTCAGCCCCAGCTAGACTGGGGGACGCACAAGGTGCCCAAGAAGCTCCAAACTGTGCCCCCCACCCTCATCTTTCTTGGGAAGCAGTGACATTGCCTGGGGGCCAGTTCTTTAGGCAGCTGAGATCCCCTCTCTCACCCAGCGTCCACAGGGAGGACTCGGTTCACTGGGTTGTAGCTGTCTCGGGAAGATGATCAAATCACGGGGCTTGCAGTGAGCAGTGAGCAGTGGCCACCAGTTCTGCACTTACAGGCCAGCTCAGTTCCCTTCCTCCCAGATTCCCCAGAAAAAGGGTGCTCCCCCCCCGCCGCCCACTTGTGCTAGGCTGGACTTCACGTCTCCCCACTCTCCTCTCTGTTCTCTGGGCCCCTGGCTGGCCAGGTGGTGTTCCCTGCATGTGCAGGGCACGTGGGCACCACCAGAACAGCCAGCGAGTCCCTGGCATCTTGGCGAAGGCCCGTCTCTCCCACTGCCAGACACCTGCCGGGCTGGAGGCCGGGATGCTTGCAGGAAGAGTAGGCTTGAGGTGGGGGTCCTGAGGCTCAGTTGGGACCCAGTAAGTTTGAGGGGCCCTGAGCCTTCCCCAGGGGGTTGTCCGGCAGCTGCTGGAGGCCCAGCCTGGAGACAGAGGGAATGCGGTCTCAGGGTGGGAGGCACATGGGCTGCTACTGATGTTGCTCCTCTGTGACACTTCCCTGGGGCCCCTCGGAGAGCCCCTGTGTCCCCGGCCCCTATTCCCTCTCCCTGTCTGTCGTGCTAAGTGCACTGCTTATCCACAGGCACACTAACTGCTATGTCATCGCACTAGCAGCTTCCAGCAGAGAATCTACCTTCCTCTGGGGGTGGCAAGCACCCAAGCAGAGCTCTCACCGTCAGGCTGTTAGCACAACTAATTACCAGCTTCCCACAGGAAGGTGACAGGTTCCTGAGGCTTCTGCAGACTTGCAGTGGCTGACATGGATTCCAGAAAGGTCCCCTGCTGGGCTGGTCTGGATGCCCCAGGAAACCTTGGGGACCAGTAAGATCCCTACCTTCCCATTTGACAGAAGGGAAGCCCAAGGTCCAGAGAAGGGCTGACTACTCCCATTTTGTAGATGAGAAAACTGAGGCACACAGTGGTGAAGGGGTGATGTACCCAGGTCAGCTCAGGGCAGCAGACAAGGGGCTGGGCCACCCCTCTCCCCAACCAGGCTCCTCTCGGGGCTCATCTTGCCTCTTCCCTGCAGGTGGAAAGACCCTGTCCCTCAATATGGTGGGTTAGATGGGGGCAGGACTGTGTGTGTGGCCGCCGGTGCTCAGGGGTGTGGGCTGGCCCCTTGCCTCTGTCCACTGGATCTCACCCCCAGCCTCTCTGGGTCCTCCTTCAGGGCACCACCGGCTCCAGGGCTTTCAGGATGCTCAGTCTGCCTCCCCGGTCCTCCTGCTTTCCATTGTCCAGTCTCCTTGGACAACATGAGATTCGGTGGGGTAGTCACAGACTCCAGGAGCCTGCCATGGACAGGTGCCCACGCCTGGCCACTCTGTGTTCTACCTCCCCGCGTGGTGACTGCTCAGATGCAGGCCTGGGCCCAAGGTGGTCCATGCTAGCTTGCTGGGATGTGAGTTGGAAAGAGGGAGAGAGAGGGGCTCCTTCTCTTGCACCTCGCTGGTGCTGGGAGAGGAATGAAAGCCAGGAGCAGCAAGGGCAGCTCAGATTAGCCACTACCTGCCATAATGCTTTGGGTTGAAAGTGACAGAAACCCTGCTCAAACTGGCTTAAAAGAAAATGATAATCCATATCAGCTCATACAAAGCTCAGCTCAATCTTGGTGCTCTGATGATTTCAGCAGGATTTTCTCACCCCAACTCTGGGCTCGCTTCACCTGTCTGTCAGCTTTGCTCCCAGCCTACCATTATTCTGGAGGTGGCAAGGAGGCTTCATGTAACAGCCACCCCAGCAGGAGGGCACATCTTGCCCAACACTCATGCCAAATCCTGACACTTGACTAACTTGGCTTTCATGTGCAACCCTGAGCCAATCACTTTAGTCAGGAGAATGGGACGCTCTGATTGGTCATGTCTTGACCATGTGATAACTGGGACTGCCAATGACTCTGTCCTCCTTTCTGTCCCCATGATTCACTGAGAATAAGGAAGTTGCTTAGCAACCAGCTCTGGGCTCTTCTTGGGTGCCCAGAATTGGGAAAGCCATGCCAGGTCCCTGAATGTGGAATCACTATAGAGAGAGCCTCAGTACATGGATTTTATTCAGCTGTGACTCCTTGGAGTAGAGGAAAACAGAGTGACCTTGGTCCAAACCTGGCAATGACTGTTACTAAGAGACCTGGGGCAAACAATTCCATGTCAATCCCCTCCTGTGAAAAATGGAGATAACAACAGTACCATGTCAGAAGGTCGTCTGAAAATCAAATCGTGTAATTTATGATGAGGGCTTGGAAGAATGCCTCGCCTTGTAGTAGGGGGTCAGTGAAGCTGGTGTTAGCAGGAGGGGGGTGAACATCACCGCATCAGGTTAGGACCATCTCCTCAAGATGCCTCTCCTCTCCACTATCACCTGCCTTTCCTTGTCTCCACTGTCACCCCCTCGATTGGCCTCCATCTTTCCTTGTCCCAGGGCACAGGAACATCAGCCTGTATTATTTCCTCACCAAAAACTCCCCAATAACTTGTGGCCTTCCATAATGTCAAGTTCAAGGTTATAACCCTGTTCTACAAGGCCACAAAGGATCCAACCCTTGGCCATCTCACTCTACTCAAGGAAGTTTTCTTCATGTCCAAACACACCAAGCTCGTTCCAGCCTCAGGGCTTTGCCCCTGGCTGTTCCCGATGGCATCGCTCTAAGTGGCTTCCTCCATGAATAGGGTCTCTTCTCAAATGTCAGCTCCCCAGAGAAACCTTCCCTGAGCATCCCCATTCGTGCTGTCCCCAGCAGTCTGTTACTCATTTCCTCGTGTCACTTATGGTCTGAGATGGTCTGGTGACTGCATGCAAGGGGTTTGGGGCTTGGAGGGCATAGTCCAGACAACCCAAGTCAGGAAGGGAGAAAGCTAGGCTTGGGGCAGAGTGCAGTCCTTCTTACGGGACAACCAAAGAGTGCTGTTGAAGGGAAAGCTTTGCTGAGCCCTGATGAGCCAGCTGATGGGGTCCTCAGATACCAGAACCAGTCGTTGACTGCTGGAGAGTTTGCTAGAGTTTTCTATTTCTAGTGCTTTCTGGACAGCTCTGGCTTTGGGGAGTGAATGGTACTAGCTGAGAAGCAGTCTGAGTATTTTGAGATGGATCAGAAATGGCTGGACTCTTTCCCTCCAACAGCCAAAAGGGGGCATACTGCAACTGGTAGCTGCCATGCCCCTCTTCCTAGCCTCCCTGCAGCTGTCCTAGACATCCTGCAGCAGTTCCAGGAGTTATCTGCCTTAGCCACAGAAGGCTGCAATTTGGACCAATTAGCAGATTCAAATTTGGATCAATCAGCAGGCTCAAATTCTGGCCAATCAATAGGCTGGAACTTGCCCAATCCCATGCAACACAATGGCAGGCTTGAAATGAGGACCAATCACAGGCCTGCTGCTGCTGCTGTATGTAAGCAGTGCTCCCCTCACATCCATTGGCTCAGTCTAGGAGGACTCTCTGGGTGTGCTGGCCCTCAGTGCTGCAGCATAGACCGGATCCAAATAAAATCTTTCTCTGGTGGTCTTGTAAATCTGCTCATGATTCATTTCTCAGATACTGTTGGCTCAGACAGCCCTATAAATCTACTCAGGAATCTATTCCATGTAGTGAGGGCAGAGCAGGTCTCTTTTTTTGAAAAAAAAGAAAGAGCTATAAACATTAGGGCTGTTAGACCTGGAAAGTTCAGAGATCGTCAGCAGTAACCAGCAGCAGCAACAGTCGGCAGTTACTGGGGCCAGGGATTTAGCTCAGTGGTTCTGCTGCCTGCCTCGCAAGCACAAGGCCCCAAGTTCAATCCCCAGTACCAAAACAAAAAAACAAGGCAGTTATTGGAGGCATCCAATGGAGAGCTAAGAACTCCATGTAGCTGCTGTAGGTTAGCTCTGGCTGCCGAGGAACAAACATGAAACAGCCGCGAGCCTGAAGCAGCAACACCAAGGCACTCAGAGCCCCTGGCAGAGCTGCATTTGTTGATTAGTGATTTCCATGCAAATTCAGCAACGTAACTGTCTTCTGATTGTTTTGATTTGGAAGAGAGGGTAGCTCACTGGTGAATGAGTTACCATGGGCTTTGGAGTCAGACCTGAGTTCCAATCCTAACTCCACCACCAAAGGCAGTTTGTTGAGGGACGATGGGTCCCTTTTGCTGCACACCTGTGTGGACCCTCTGACATATGCACATGGCTCAGGCTAATGTCTGTGTGTGCCCAGCCCTGTAACCATGTCATTCATTCCCATTCTGAGTTGACTCTAATGGTTTTCCTGAGCAGAATGGTGAAGTCTAGAGTGAAGGACATGGTATTCATCATGTCTGTAACTGCTGGGCAGTCCTGCCACTGCTTGAAGCTGGCCCTCAGCCTCCTGGGAACTTGCTCAGGCCACCCTTGAGGCCCCATCTACCTACCCACTGGACAACATTCACATAGGCTGGGCCAGGGCACTTGAGTGGACAGAGCTGGGCCCACCATGCCCTTGGAAACTCAGGTCAAGGCCACAGTCCTCCTACTGCTAACAGGGCCTCTCCTCCCCTGGGCCCCCATCCTCCTCTCAAAGATGCAGTTCCTGGACTGTGCCCCTTCCGGCTGACCTGTTCCGGGCCTCAGGAGCTGCCCTGTTTTGGTTACCTGTTGCAGATGTCACATTGTGGAGTCTGTGTCATGTTCTTTTGTGTCCAGCTTCTTTGGCTCAGCAGACTGCTTCTTAGATGAAGCCATGCAGTTGTGCAGCAGTAGTGTGCTGCTTCTCATGGCTGAGTACTCAGCACCCTTTGCATAAATGCACCTCAATTTCCTCACCCATGCTCTCCCCAAGATCTAGAGCTCTGTCTAGGTGCCCCCTCCAAACTTCATGTGACACCCATCCCCAGTGCAAGAGTATTCAGGGGTGTGGCCCTGAATAGACTTCAAATGCTGCAGTGACGGGGATCCAAGGGCCTGTGGAACCATTTCTTGTTTTTAATCTGCTAAAGCCAAGGTCCGCAGGCTGTTATGTTTCCATCCTACTAGTGGAAGCAGTTAGCTTTGGGGGTCCTTGCCCGGCTGCCCTCTCTCTGTGCTGCTTGTTCCAGGTGCTCACCCCTACCCAGTATGCACTGCAGAGAGCTTAGTTAATCTGTTTCTAAACTGCCATTTCTAACAAGCTTCTTAATGATGGAGGCATTTGTGCATAAAGAGCACATGGCGAGTCGCCCTGTGGAACACCAACCCGATTCATTAAAATTGCTGTAACCGTCAGGTATATACATCAACATCTTTAACACAAAAATATGTGACCTAATCTCCACTTCTAGCCCCAGCCCTGATGCACCTGGACAGTTTGGGTGGGAGGTGAGAACCCGGGAGACAGCTTCAGAGAGGGCCAGAAAAGACAGATTTAAATATTTTAAGAGAAGCCGGGCCAGCCAACCCAAACTTGTTCTCTTCAGCGTCAGCCCAGGGAGGTGTGGAGGAAAACAAACCCAATTTCTTTCCATGACTCAACCTTCCCACCTCGCTGGGCCATGGGTGAGGTCACCCTGACACCTCTCTCTGTGATGTTGACGGCTGGGGGCCTCTCCCACCCCACTGATGACACTTAAATTCTGGGGCCCAAACCACCCAGTGTGGTAGAACTCAGCGTTTCCCTCTCACACCCCTTCTGGGCCATCTCAGGATACCACCTGTGTAATTATCTAGCTAATTTTCTCGTAAAGCTGACTCGCCTTTCAAATTTTAGCCTCAGACTGAGCAGGACTGTCTGTGAAATCACAGATTTGGTGTCTCATTATATTTATGTTTTTCTTTAAAATTTAAAGGAATAGCAGCATAGATAATTCTTGCCTTGTCCCATGTACTACTGGAGTGTATAACACACCCAGGAATGCTGGATGGACCCCATATTTCAAAGTTCTGGAAAATCGAAATTTCCTGGGATTTAGAGGGTGTCTGGTTCTTAGAAGATTCAAAGGCAAAAGCTTAATTTTCCAGTCCAGAAATTTCAGTCCAACAGCCACTGGCCTCCGCTGAAGCAGGTGCACACAGCGCCCCCTTCAGGCCAAACTCCTGCAGCTGCATCCTTTCCTGAGGAGGCCTAGGAGCCGCTCTGGAAGGACAGCTGAGGAGACGAGGACTTGATGTGTGTGAATGTGTTCGGTTATAGAGAATAATCAGATGTGGCGATATCAGAAGTCCGTCAGAAGACAGGGGCGGAGGTGAGACAGTCATGCTAATGAAGCTGGAGTCAGTCTGCCCCAAGGCTTGCTGTGAATCTGTGTGGAGTCGCTGTCCTCTCCTCGGGCTGTTGCACAGGTCTCCTAACTGGACTTCTGGTGTCCACCCGCAGTAACAGCCACGGGGTGCTCCCTTAGATGCTGGGCCCAGTGAGGCCTCTCAGACCACAGAAGGACATCTGCAGAGACTGACACCGGGAACCAGGCAGGCAGACATCTGGGGAAGAGCAGTTCCCACAGAGGGACCCGGCAAATGCAAAGGCCCTAAAACAGGAGCGCTTTCAAGATGTTTGTGAGAGCACAAGAAGTGAGCGAGGCAGGATGTGGAGCTGGGCTTGAATCAGATTGTCTAGGGCCTTCTTGGCCACTGAAGGGACTCTGACTTTTAATCTGTATGGGGGAGTAAGCCCTTGGAGGACTTGGAGTGGTGAGCGGATGTCAGTGAGGATCTGACTTCATGTGCTGAAAGGCCCTCTCTAGCTGCCTGATGGAGGACACAGGGTAGGGGCCTCGAGTGGACACTGGAAGTCCAGCTAGGAGACCTGTGCAATGCCAGGCAAGTGCTCTACCCCTGAGCCACGTGCCCAGCCCACGTGATATGGGTCTACAATGGTGGCTGCTATCAGTTTCTCTCTTGTTGTTCACCGTTGCTCTACCTCTGTTTCTACCTTTATCTCTAATTCTGTCTCTATCTCTACCTCTGTCTCTGTCTCTGCCTCTGTCATGTCTCTCTGTATCTGTCCCTGACCCTGTCTCTTTGTCTCTCTTCCTGACATTGTCCCTGTGTCTGTCCTCACAAAGAGAGAAACACATCCTGGGCAGGGTCACCAGGCCCACGCTCCTCTCTGCACTTGCAAAGTACAAAGAGCACTGGGTCCCTGGGCTTGAATTCTCTGACTCACCACTCTGTACAAGGACCTTGTGTGAAAGACTTAGCCTCCCTGTGCCTCAGTTTCCTTGCCTGTAACAGGAGGAGAAAACAAGATTACCCCTCCTGAAGTTGTTCTGAGCATTACTGAAGGAGGGACATCTTTACCTTTACCTTCTGGGGTTGTTTGGAAAATTCAGAGAGAATTAAATTGGCATGAGACATGGAGAGGAGAAACACACATTTACTTAATACGAAGTTTTCATGGACAGGAGCCTTTCCAAGGAAATGAAGAGCCAAAGCCACAGTTAAACATTAGGTGCTAAATCAGACCAAGAGTGGTGAGTGTGGACAGAGAAACTCTATCCAGTGGAGAGACTGGAAGAAGACGCAGGGTGCTCTTGGTCCTGGCTCCTGCCCTCAGCGCTGAGAACACTGCTTCCCTCCTGGGCCACAGAGGGCGTACTTCCCTGGGGTCCAGGTCCTGCTCCTGAGAAGCCATACCAAAGTCAGGGTGGGCACATTACACCTACTGTTTCTCAAGCACCCTTGACTCAAAATAACCAATGTGCCAGTCCAGTGCATTAGAGGAGGCAATTCTCAACTCCTTCCATATCAATTCAGAAAACACAATTTGTAATGCCTGTGTATAAGCTCCAATGCCAGGTATATGGAAAGCACTCAGTCCATCTTAGCTTCTTAGCATAGTAAATGATATGTGCAACCATCTAATACAACCGCTCTTCTGCCTGCAGCTAAGCGAGCTTGGTTTGAATCCCTCCCCCACAGTGTGAAGATGTTTGTTTTCATTAGCTGTCACCTTTGTTTTAATTAAGAGAGTTTGCTTCTGGCTCTGCTTGAAACACCAGAAGACCTGCTCATCCTGTCCCCGTTTCCCTGTAAGGACGGTCAAAGGAGAGAAGTGTAGTGACGGATGCTTTTTACACTGGGCACATGCTCTCCTGTCCACTGTGGCATCCACTCTGCCCAAATCTCCCATTCACATCTCCCTGGCCTCAGCCTGGTGGATGCTGAGGTTCAGGCTCTGGTCCAGCCCTCACAGCCAGACAAAGCAACTTGTGAGTAGCACACTCTGGTGTGGCACGGAGAAGGAGGTCCACACTCGCCCATGTGTATCTGCACAAGGAAAGGGGCTGCAGGTCTGGCGTTGTGAGGGGCAGTTTCAGGCACAACCAGGAGTGGGGCCTGGAACTGGACAGCAAGGCAACAAAGGGCCCTAAGGTCAGGCCGAGGGCAGTGAAGCACCTGTGTCCTGAACTGTCCTGAAACCTCTGGTGTCGCCTGCCAGGCTGGAATTTACTCAGCAGCCTTCATCTGGCCCTCTGGTGTCCCTGGATGTCCAGCATGGCCTGGGATCAGCTTGTGGGCCATTTACACACAGTGACACCTGCTTAATGGCCACTGTAGGGGACGTGACTGTCCCAGAACAGCTCCATCTCCAGCAGGGGCCAAGAGGAATGCCTGGGGACCAATGGCAGCCATCAGAGGCCACACCTGGGCAGAGGGGACCTGTGGTTAATCCCATCCTCGCTGCTGCTGGTGACAGTGACTGCCAAGCCTGTCAGGGTCCAGAATCACCACGCTGTATTCTCAGATGAGGTTTCTTCCCCGTGGTGCAAAGGGAAACCGCTGCTGACTCGTGGCTGATGCAGAGTGAAGTCAGATGCTATGGCTGCTTTCAGCTATGAAAACCAAGGCTGAGATTTGGCCTGCAACCCAAAACCAATTAAGCAGATGTTGAGGAGGCAGCATTGAACTTCATTAATGAACACTGGATTGAAAAATTCGGAAAAAAATCACGCTGTAAGTTTCTTCTCCTCCCCTTTGCTGGCTCTTTTGCAGGATCTTCTGGGAGGAAAGTCTGACCTGGTCATTGTCAACAGAGGGGAGGAGACCAAGGCTCCCGTAGGAACAGGCAGGAGTGTGTGTGACTGCTGGGACTCTGCAATCACTGGGCATTTGTTCTCTGAGAAGCTCCTTGCAGAAGCTGCCCTTTGCTGACTATTTTCCGTGTGACTCAGTGGCACACTGTCCTCAGCAGCAGGATTCCTGTTCAGCAAAACGTAACACATCGGTGTACATCTGAGTTTCTGGAGTCACCCACATGGAGCGAGCAGCCTGCACGGGTCTCCTCCAGCTCTTCTGCCGCCCCTCCTCCTGCAACTTCCCTCCCCTCTCTGGGCACCGCTCCACCATCTGCCCAGCTGCCCAGCCTGAAACCCAGGAGCCACCTCCATCCCCCTCGCTCCCCTCCTGCACTGGCCACCCACAGACGGGCTATGCCAACCCCTAAGGCAGAATTGGACCCATCCACCCTGCCCACTCCATGCTCCCAGCATCCCCCCAGGCCACCTTGAGGGATGACTGGTCTGCTTATTACTGCTCGTGGCCTCAGACCACCCCCTCTCTACCTGCAGCCCTTGACAACGTGAATCAGATGTTGTTTAGCAGCTCAGAAAGTGTCAGTGAGTTCCTGCTGTTCTTAGAATCAAATCCAAACCCTCTGTGGGGCTCGCAGGCCCTGCTGCACTCCATCCCCATCCCTCGCCCTGCGCCACCATGAAGTGCCCAAGACGGCCCCTCCAGAGTGTTCTTTCCTCTTCCACTCTAGCCCGCTTGTCCTCAAGGAGAACGTCCTGGGGGCTGCTTCAACGCCACCGCCCTTTTTCTGCTCACTCGAAAGCCAGGGCGCGTCTCCCACTGTGGGAGGCGGTGACTCACTGACATTAATAACCGCCTTTGCTGGACTTTGGTAGTGACCTTCTATGTCTGTCAGTGAATATTTGTTTTTTTATTCACAGTCCAAAATCACATAAGGATAAAAATACAAGGTCCAGTTCAGAAAAACCTCAAGTCATAGTAGAGAAGGTAATGGGTCATTGCAGAAATGGTTCAATTATAGAAGGAGTTATGATTTTAAAATATGCTGAAAGATTAAAATTTGTTCAAAAATTGATTAGAGTAAAAGACACATTGCCATTAGGCCCGCTCAAAACCCTCCCCTTCACTTCGAACACCCTTATCCCATAGGACTTGCCACTGTCTGAAACAGACCTGGAAGTCCCCTTCCCTGAGTATGTTCAGCTGTGCCATCATGGCTGCCTTGCTGTCCTGAATCAATACAAAAGGATTCCCTTGCATGGTCATTTTGACTCTGGGGAGAGGCAGAAGTCGCATGGTGCCAGCTCTGGTGACGAAGGTGGATGAGGATGCACCGTCATGTTTTCATGATCCTTTCTGTTGGATGGCATTGGGCAGCATCATTCACCATATTTCTGATCACACCTCCTAAAGACACTCATATGCATATGGCTGATATTGGGGTCTCCTGTGCTGCATTGCCAAAGACCAGGAATTGTTGCCTGGGTGCCCCCAGGGCCTAGCCAAGCCCTGCCCCTGACCCCGAAAGACGATGACCAAAGACTTACTCAGACTGAATAAAGCAGCGATACCTGTCCAGAGTGGGCCTGGAAAATCTGCCCCTGCAGGGGCTCCCTGGCCAAGGGACACAATGCAGGCAAGGTCTCCATGTGCTGTGTCTGTCCTTTGAAGAAAGGCAGGCTCTGTACCGGGCGCTCCACCCCTCCTCATGCAAGGAAACATGGAGAGCCCCTCTTTCCCTGTATCCCACACCAGTCCTCCTGACCAGGTTCAGGAGGGCAGCTCTTCCTGCCCCAGGGCTGGAAGGGAGCCAGAGATGATCTCAGTGGAGAAGTCTCCAGCCTTGAGAACTGTCAGAGCTGCTGCATGGATGAGGAGAGAACAGCAGCTGATAAATTCTTTCCAGACCTCACCTCTGCACTGCTGCTGTAATCAGCTGTGAGAAAATGTGTGGAAGTGTTTTGGGGACAAGTATCACTGACCTGGGTTGAACTATGAGATTCACCAGGCCCATTTGCCTTTTCCAGTCTTCATCTCTTAGAAGGGGCCTGCCACTTTCAAAGGCCAGCTCATGGTGGGAGAGGGAGTCGTGGCCTTTTGTAGATGGTACCCAGGTCCTTAGCCAAGAATAGAGAGCTGCCAAGGGATGTGACAGATGCCGCAGGGAGCCTGAGAGCATCTCAGTCACTCCCTGGCATTCAGGGTGCAAAGATGCATGTATAAAGATGTCCCTGGCAACATTATTTACAACACTGAAAATATACTTTCAAATTGGAACAAATTAATATGCAATCAGAGAACAGGTAAGCAGCTCAATGTTAAGGCCATGGGCTCTGGGTTCAGGTCTTAGTTCTTCACTTATAGTATATGCATACCACATGCACACGCAGACGTATGTACACCTACACCTACAGTGTGCACACACATGCATACACGCATCCATCGACACACGTGATCATGCACAGAGATCCCGTGGTTTTCCTTGCTCTGTAAGCCCTGTGTCCCCAGCACACTGGTAGCTTCTTTTCTTTTTCTTTTTTTTTGGTACCAGGGATGGAACTCGGGCGTAGCTTCTTTTCTTATGCCAGCATATCTGTTGGTTTACACCAGGAGTCATTAATGCAAATTATAATCCAGGCCTAATAGGTAGCTTATTTCAACTTCAGATAAGTAAACATTTATGGATCCCAGGAGAGAAGTAGGTGCTCGGTCACCAACCTGGTGGCTCAGGTAAAATTCTAGGGAATTCCAGGGAGCCCCCTTCCTCCTTCTCTTGACTCAGTCTCTCCAGATGCATCTCACACCCTTACCTCCTCTGCTGCCATGGCCCTGGTCCTGGCCAAGTGCTGTCACCTCTTACCTGATGGTTACAATGGCTTCCTCCTAGGGCTCCCTGCTTCTGCCCTTGGCCCTCACAGTCTGTCCTCTCAACGAGAAGCCAGGAAGCCCACGCTTAGAGCCGTGTGCTTAGAGCCCCCCACCCCATGTTCTTAGAATAGCATCCACCTCCTCCTCACAGCCTGTGAGGCCCACAGAACACGGCCCCTCCCAAACTCTCAAGCTCAAGGTCACTCTGCAAAATTCCACCTAGAAACAAGCCTCCCAGAATAGCACCCATGGCTACAAATGCCCATCAGTGCCCCCTGCAGCCCCTTCTAAATACTACCGTGTCCTCAGGTGCCAAATTGTCAGGGCAAGCCCTGAGGCTCTGATTGCTTCCCAGCTGCAAATTCTTTTTGGTAACTGCCTGAAAAACATCCATATGCATGATCCTTAGTATATCTTTTAATGTGAGGAACGAGTTGGTTTAATACAAATCATCTATTCTTGGCAGCTAAAAGACTGGTTCACACTTTTAATAATGAGTTCAAAAAGACTACAGGTTTGCAAGGGGGATCATCACCAGTGTTTAAGAGTTGACTGCAAAGTCTCACCTGATAAAAACTTTATATTTTCTCCCACCAACTATTCTAAACACTGGTATCCTTTGACAGTGGACAGAGGCTACAGGCCCAGTGTGTTCCTGATCAATAATCAGCACTTCTCAGACCGCTTCTGAGAGATCTAGGTCCTGCTCCTCTTTCGAGCCTTATGCATAGCCACCTACCTGCCCCAGGCTCACTGCTCCAGCCACCCCTGCCTCCTCTCTTCTCCTCGAAGCCTGTGCACACACAAAGCTGGTTTCTCTGAAACTCGCCTTTAAGACCACGGTGACAGGTAGACTCCATTTTCATCCCACTGAGAGGAAACCATTGTGGAGACCAAGCCAAACAAGAGGCTGTGGGAAGCAAGCTTTGGTGATCTGTTGCTTCATTGGAGATGCAGAGGTTGTGTTTTCTTGTTTTAGTTCTTTCCCCCTTGCCCCTGTATTGTTCTGAGGGAGAAGACTCTGGTGTGTATTTACACAAAGGCAGAGCTGGCTCTGGCACTCAGGTGGGGATTTGTACAACGTCCCACTGGCTTCCACCATGAGTTTCTTGGAACAGTTGAAGTCATCACAGAGAAAAACTTAACTCTGCTCAAGCCAAAAGAAAAATATTTGTACTTGGTTCAGGCAACAGCTGGCAGCAAAGCCCTTGTACCCCTTCTGCATACAGACTCCCCCTGGGCCAACTGGAGGCAGGGGCGGCAGCTCAGACCCAGGTCAGATGACCAGCCTGGCCCTGAACAAGCTGCCCATTCAACAGATCCTGCAGAGAGAAAGGAGCAGTGGCCTTCGGAGGGGGCAATCCAGCCAGCTTGTGTCTGTGTGACTCAGGGCGGTGGGTGGACAGTCCATTATGTAGTAATGGGGACACCTGGGCCAGAAGGGCATCTGAGTGACATAGGCTGTGTACCCCATGGGCCATCATCCCAGACCTGCCTGGCCTGGGCTCAGTTTCTCCGTAAGCAAGCCAGGGAGGAGCCTCAGTTTCCCAGTGAGTAAAAGGGGTAACGTCGTCTTTATAAGAACTCAACCCAAGTCAGATATGGTAGTGCACACTTGTAATCCCAGCCCTAGAGGCTGAGGCAGGAGGATTGTTACGGCTTGTGTTTAGACGTCCCTCAAGGCCTCACACTTTTCCAGAGGCGGTTAAATCTAGAGTTCGTGATTGACTCATGGAGGGGTTAGGCCCAAAGGCACTAGGATTAAGGGCGTGAGTGCTATCTGCCCTAAGTGGTCTGAATGGGATAAAAAGGGCAGAGAGACACTGTTAAACTCCTTCTTGTTGCCTTTGCTACCTTGTGCACGCCATGTTGTGGACTGACACCTCTATAAACGTGAGCTAAATAAACCTCTTCCCCTTGACCTTTGGCTGTCAGGTATTTTGTCTCACAATGAGAGAAAAGTAATTAAGACAAGGATCACAATGAGTTCAAGGCCAGCCTGGGCTACATAGTGAGTTCAAGGCCAACTTGAACTACATAGACCCTGTCTCAAAAAACCCAAAAAACTCAACCTGGTGGAGAGATAATGTGAAAGGCCTTCATCAACAGAGCCCAAAGCAAAGCATATTCTCAGTAGCTTTAAATCACAAAACAAACGAAATGCCTTTTTCTTTTTTTAAATAAAGGAGAATTGAAGGACTAGAAGGTCCGGGGAAGACAGGATCCCACTCCAGCATAACTGCCTCACAGGGAACGGTGGGAGGAGAGGCGGACAGCAGAGCTCGGAGCAGCTCTCCAGTCTCTCTCTGCATCTGCAGTTATTTCTCTCCTGTTTGGGGAAGCAAGCCTTCAACTTCCGCCCGGGTACAGACTTCTGGTCTCATTTATTTTATTTTATTTTTTTGGTACTGGGGATCAAACTCGGGACCTTGCGCTTGCGAGGCAGGCGGCGGCACCACTGAGCTAAATCCCCGGCCCTGGTCTCATTTACTTTAAATAGGAGAGAGAGGTGTTGTAAGGAGAGCAAGCACCATGGAGCCCAGCTGGGTCGCCATGGCTGTGACCTTGAAGGAGCCTGGTCCCTGCTGTTCACAGCGGAATGGGGCCACCACTCCAAAGCCTGGGCTCAGCGCGCTCGGCGGGGCTCAGGGTCCTGCAGGGGCTGTGCTGCCTCATCCTCTCTCCTGGACTCCTGGGTCTCCGCTCCCTCCCGCACCCTGGCAGCACCCTCCACTCTCCCAGGGCAGTCGAGGGATCTTCCTGAAAAAGAGAACCGGATCAGATCTCTGAGGAGGATGACAGCAGCGGGCCGAGATCCGAGGGAGTGCTTGCTCCCAGGCTGTGAAAGTCCAAGGGCCTTGTCTCATTTAGTGCTGACTCAAACTCAGCAGAATAAACACAGATTTCCTGCTGGGGCCTGGTGTGCCCTGCCCCTGCCCATCTCTCTAGCCCAAATGGCTTCTTTCTGTTGATGGCTCATTCCTGCCTCAGGACCTTTGCACTTGCTCTTTTTTGTGACTATCAGTGTTTCTTCAGGATTTGTGTGATGGTCTCATCCTCCTTGGCCAAGTCCGACAGGCCTGGCCTGATCACCTAAGGAGGTGCCTCCACCCCAACACCATCTGCCTTTTTTCATATGTTTAGTCACTGTGATCATCACTGCTACAACATGACGTTATCTATTACTGTCACCCCACTGGAGGGTCAGCTCCCTGAGGGTAGAGACAGGGTTTGTGTTGTTTGAAGTTCTGTCCCCAACACCTTTGCAGGACATGGCACATGATAAGGTGCCAATGAAAAATGTAGGAAGATGCTCCAACAGCAGGAGCACCTGCTGAGGGGCCAAGTGAGAGCCCAGGGCAGGCTGTCGCCTCTCCCACCTCATCTCCTGTCCTCCCCACTCTGCTCTGTGCATTGGGAGAGTCGCACTGCCGCAGTCACCCAGGCTCCCTGCCCCTGCAGGCTGTACTTGGCCAGTAGGGAGGAGCAGCGTCCGCAGATCCCCTACCTTCCTCCCTGGGTCCTGGTGTGGTCCTTAGGGTGCCCTCTCCTGGAGTTGCCCTTTTGCTGCAGTCCAGACACACACCTGCTGCAGTCCCTTGACACAGGCTCTTGAGGACACAACTCTGCTTGTTCCTGGGCTGCCAACCTAGGGCCTGAGATGTGACCTAATCCTTCCAGGCCTCAGGATCCTCAAGTGCATAGCCGTGGAGACATGATGGTGTTTGCCTCGAAGGGCTATGTACTGAATAAACAAGTTAATATGTAAGAAGTGCCTAGAACAGTGCTTGGTGAATAGTAAACCTTCAGTAAGTTGGCTGCAGTCATTCTTTTATTAAAATCATAGTGTTCTCTGTTGCATGACTGCTATTTTTTGTGTTAAGCACTGCACATGTAGGATTTCATTGGCCCCTGTGACAAACATGCTCTCACTACTCAAATTCCACACTTGTGAGGGCAGCCTAGGCTGGCTCAGCGCTTACCCTCTGGTACACTTAGAAAATGGCAGAGGCAGGGTCTGAGCAGGGTCCAACTGCTCTACTCAGGCTCCTGACCACGAAGCCAGAGCTCTCCATCTGCATCCATTCAAAGCCCATCGCTGGGAGGGGGGACCCTATGGGGTAAGACGTAGCAGCACAGCATCTCTGTTCTCCACCACTAGATGCCTCCCCCCACCATACAGCCCAGTGTCAATAGTGACCAGCTCGAGAGGCCCTGGTATCGGAGCTCCGCAGACACAAGAAAAGCCACAACATTGGAGGAGAAGGGTCCATCCCTTACTCAAACTGGTGAAGTGAGACCTTAGTAGACAGTTACATGTGTGCACCTGGAACAGCCTCTAAAGTGCCGATCACAGAGATGGACTGCAAATCACCACAGATCCAGCAACACACAACTCAAGACTGTTCGAGTAACCCACAGGGAGACCAAAATCACACAAAAGAATACAGAAATAACAAACAAAAACAAATACAAAACGGCAAACTTTAATCCTACTACTTCAATTACATTAAAATCCATGGTCTAAATACACCAAGACTGGCAGAATGTATTAGCAAGACACAAAGATTGGCAGAATGAATTTAGAAACAAGATCCAATTGTATGTTGCACATAAGAAACTCACTTCAAATATAACCATATAGGCAGAAAGAAATAGCAGCAGAAAAATTGGAATTCCAAAAAGGAAAGAATATTGGGATGGGTAAAAATAGGTGTAAATGTGGTAAACTAGTTTTCACTTCACAAGTTTCTTAAATCATACAGGGTAGTTGAGTAAAAATGGTAACATCATGTGCCATGATGCTTGGTGCACAAAAACCTAGGCAACTGTATTTTAGAAATGAGAAGGCTCATGGCCTAATAGCAGTAAGGTCTAAAAACCTCCCTCAAACTCAAGTGGACCTTTGAGTTATGACTGGCCTGACATACAAACAACTTGGGTTTCAGCCAGAATTTTAGTTTTAACTTATGACCAAAGTCTTGAGTTACAACCCAAATGCTGGCCACTTGTGCTTCCAGATGGTCTCAGATACAGATTTAACCCTTAAAGAGTTCTGGAAGGAACATTACAATATCCTTTCCTATGTGAGGTTAATTGAGAAATCCTGGGCCAAAAGGACACTGAGATCTGCCTGTGTACAGGAGAGAAACTTTGAAGGCTGTGTAGAGGAGCCAGAGCCTTCATTGACCAACTTGAGTTACAACCAGCTCTCACAAATTGAGTTTTTAAGTCAAGGGACCACTGTATTAAAACATTGATAGCTGTGTGCTGTGATAAGTTATGTGCACATGCTCTAATATCTAAGCAGCCACAGAGAAAAATACACAAACTCTAAAACATTTGAAATAAGTACTGTACTCTAAAATATTTTAAATAAGTCAAAATGGAATTCTACAGACATTAAAAAACCCACCAGAAGACAAGAAAAGAAAAACAGAGGAAAAAACTAGAAAATAAATAATAAAATGGCAAATGTATTATAAAATAATAAAATATCCCTAACATATCAATAATTACTTCAAATGTCAATGCCCTAACTATACCAATTAAGAGAGAGAACAGCAGAGTGGATTAAAAATATAAGCTAATTGTATGCTATATAAAAGAAATGCACAGCAAGTATAATAATATAGGTAGGCTTAACATAAAAGAATAGATAAAATTGTGTCTTGTAAACACAGTAAAAGCAGGAATGGTTATGTTAGAATACAATTAGGTAGACTTTAGAGCAAAGAAAATTACTAGGGTCACCAAGAGACATTGCACGGTGAGAAAAATTTCCATCTAGCAAAAAGATGCATGTCTTAAACAGGGGCATACCAGAGATCTTCCAAACACATGAAACAAAAACTGACAGAGCTTAAAGGAGAAACAGATAAATACACAGTTTAAATTGGAGACTTCAACACCACAGATATCAGTATTTGACACTTTCTATCAGTAATTGACTTACCTGGTACACAGATCTAACAGGCAAAAATCAGTAAGGGCACAGTTAGACCACATAGCGCTATAAATCCACAGGATCTAATTGACATTTGTGGACTACTTCATCCAACAACAACAGAATGGACATTTTCCCAAAAATCATTTGGTACGTTTGTGGCCCATAAAGAAAAACTTAACAAATTTAAAAGAATTGAAATCACAAAGAGACTGTTCTTTTTGCCATAAGGAAACAAACTAGAAATCAGTGGCAGAATCACAACAGGAAAATCTTGAGCCTTATGAATGTTAAATAGAACAATTCCATAAAGCCCAGGAGTCAATGAGGAAGTCACCAAGGAAATTTTAAAATACACACAAGTGAATGAAAATAAAAATACAACCACAAAGATAAAAAGAGAGAAGAAATTCAAGAAGAAAACAGTGGGTATCACTACTCATTATATAGTCACAAAAAAGAGGACCATAAACAACTTTACACTTATCTATCCTGTACCTTAGAAGAAATGGGTCACTTCTTTGAAAACTACAAACTATTTAACTCAATGGACATGAAATAAATAAACTGAATGGCCCTACAAGCACCTGAAAAGGAAAACTCCAGGCCCAGATGGCTTTACTTTATCACAAAAAAGGACATTAATACTAATTTTACACAATGTACTCCAGAAAATAGGGGAAACACTTTCCAGCTTATTTTATGAGGCCACTGTTTCCCTGACACCAAAACTAGACAAAACCAGAAAATTACAGACCAATATCTCTCATGAATTTAGACACAGAAATCTTTAAATATCTTAGCAAATTGAATCCAGTAATGTGTAAGACTTGTATAAGATGACCAAGTGGGACTTATTCCCGGTATGCAAGGCTGGCTCAATATTCAAAAAGTCAATCAATGCAATACAACATATCAACAGAAGAAAGAAAAATCATTTTAACTGACACAGAAAAAACCCACCCATTTGTGATTTTTAAAAAATCTTCAGCAAGGGCCAGGGATGTAGCTCAGTGGCACCGAGCCTGCCTGGCAAGCACAAGGTCCTGAGTTCAATTCCTGGTATGGAGGAAAAATGCTCGGCAAACTGGAATTAGAAGGTAACTTCTTCTGTCTCCTAAACAGCATTGACAAAGCCCTACGGCTAATGTTTTGAGTCTGTTAACAGGAAGAAGTCACCCATGTTTTCACTCAGTTTTGTACCGCAGTACAGGAAGTTCTAGACAGTGCTGCAAGGCAAGAAAAAGAAATGAAAGGCATACAGATAGAAAAGACAAGACCCACCTTTATTTGAAAATGACACAATGGCTTGCAGAGAAACACCCAAAGGATCTACCAAAAAGCAAACCAAACCAAAAGCCCAAAAACCTCCTTGAACTAATTAGTGAGTTCCACAAGGTCAGTACATAAAAATCCATGGCATTGCTGCATACTAGCAATGAAGAAATGGAAAGAAATTTAAAATGCAATATAATTTCTTCAAAGAAAATGATATACATAAATGTAGATTTAGCAAAACATGTAGTGAAAACTATAATATGAAAAAAAAATGAAAGAACCAAATAATTGGAAAGATTATGCTTATGGGTTGGAAGACTTGATATAGTGAAAATGTCAGTTCTTTCCTAATTGATCTGTATGTAATGCAATTTCTATTGAAAACCCAGGAGGTTTTTTGCAGACACAGACAAGCCAGTGGGCTTTCCACTCCATCTCTGCTGGTGTCAATGTGGGAGAGATACAAACTAAACACCCAAAGGCAGCTGTTTCTGGTACCTTCCACCATAAGGCCATTAAATGATGAAAAATTATTTGATAATCTTCAAAAACTCCCACTCTTGACCATGAAATCAGCAGGTAGATTCCAGGAGCTGTGGCTTATTGGGGTTGGCTTTGCAGCTGCAAATTCTCCAGGTTCTCAGAACAGTGGTTGACTGTGAGTCAGATCCGGGGCAGACAGACACACAGATGTGCACACACATGAACACATACCCAGGACACATGGACACTGTTCTCCAAGCCGGCCCATTCAGTCAAATCATTGCAGTCAATACATTTGGAAACATGTTATAGGATGCAGGAAAAGTTCTAAGTTCAAATGAAATACGTGCACCTACACTCTTCCCTAAACACACCTCAGCCACGGCAGCGACGCCAGTACCCCGCCCTTCCGCACACAAACTTGGGTGGGAAGTCAGAGCCCGCAGGGCGAATGTCCCAACACGCACAGGTGAGCACATACCCAGATTCAAAAGTAAGCCGAATGTAATTACTTGGTTAATTAAATATTGACTTTTAACTCCAAAGTGATTAAAACAAGCTGCAGGAAAGGCTGTCCAGAAAGGGAGTGGATGAATCACAACTCCCGAGAAGGGGGTGGGTCACAAGGAAGGTCTTCCTACCGTGTGCTGCGCCCACTGCGTGCAGGGGTGGTCCTCCGGGTCCCGGAAGGTAGGGAATTGTGAACGCAGCCACTGTGTAAAACTAAGATTTGAGGGTGGATCGCTACATCTGTTCACCCTGAGACACATCTCTCAACCCAGCCGCCCTCTGATAATCTGACTGCTTCGGGCACAAGAAGTGTCTTCCCATAATTTCCAGCAAACTCCAGGGTCCCCCGAGCCAGGGCCTCAGCCTGCTGTGCAGGTCCCCCCCAGGCAGGCGGGGCTGCTCCGCCCACTTGAGCCTTGGCGTCTACCTGGAGGTGGGCGGAGCCTCAGGGCTCAGGCGTCTCCCAGCCTAGGGAGTTGCTCAGCCAGGGCCTGGGGGAGGCTTGAAGAAGCCTTAGGACCCTCACGGCCTCCTGAGTCCCATCCCTGTCCCTGCACTTCTACTCTCTGGGACAGCCTTTCCCCTTTCGTGTCCCTTGAACCCTTGATGATAACTGCCTCCGAGGTCATCCTGGCTGGACAAGCCGACTGGACCCTTCAAGCTCATGTGTCCAGAGTCAGCAGATCCAGGAGAGTGTGCTGAAGCTCGGTGCAGAGTTTGGTAGAAACTTGCTTTTCAAGAGCAAAAGACTGGTCAAGGAACCTTGATCCAACTTATCAGCTCCTGAGTACAGACAGTTGTGTCCAGGTTTTAGAACAAATTCCAGAGTTGGCTATAACAAGGCTGAAACTGGCTAATTCTCCTTGGATTAGACGCTAGGTTATCTTGCAGCAGAACTGCAAGTGCATTAGGAGAGAAGTCTGTCCATATTTGCTTTGATACATTAAGGTAATGCCATTTTTTATTTTATTTTTTGGTACCGGGCATCGAACTCGGGACCCTGCAGTTATGAGGCAGGCAGTGGAAACACTGAGCTAAATCCCTAGCCCATATATGCTTTGAGAAACTGAGAAATTATGACAATGCAAAGCAGAAGCAGCAGCTGCCATTAAGTCAGGAGAAAGGTGACTGCCCGTCCACTGCCTCCCCAGGGCCAGCTGGCTGCACGGAGATGGAATTACTTGGGCAAAACAGGGCTCGGCAGGGCAGCAAGGCACCCACTTCCCCCTTAATTACACATAATTATGGAGCCTAATTTATACTAATGTCTGATTCCAAGCTGACCACCTGGATAAGGGAGGGTTAGGGCGGTGGGAGAAAGTGGCTCACCTGTAGTCATTTATGAGATCACCACGGAGAACCACGATGTTTACCCGAAATCCCCACCAGTGGAAGACATGAGGGCCTCGGCCAGTCAACACCCTCCTTGAGAGTGCAGATAAAGGTGGCAATTTGTTTGCTTTCTTACTCACTACCCTTCCTCTTTTCCATAAGGGGCAAGGAAGATTAAGCTGGCCAATGGGGGCAGCAGGCAGAGTGCATGCGCATGTGGCCGGTATGGGAATAAGGGCCTGCGCTTAGCTCTTGGTGGGCAAGGAAGAGCTTGAGGCTTAGGTAAAAGTTTTCTCGAGGGGAAAAGCAGGGTGCATTTGACCACACATGGGAGTCAATTTAGGGCTCCCTGGGACAGCACACCTGCTTTTACAATCGCTTCCAGAGAGTCCCAGAGGAGCTGATTAAATACTTTAATACAAGTAAGCAGAGCAGCCCTCACCTGGGCTCTGTTCCCATTGGCTGGCAACTGCTTCACTGACCTCCAGGGGCCTCAGTTTCTTCATTTTAAGAATGGAGATAGGCCGGGGATGTAGCTCAGTGATGCCACGGCCTGCCTTGCAAGTGCAAGGTCCTGAGTTCCATCTCAGGTACCAAAAAGAAAAAAAAGAATGGAGATAACCGCAGGGATGCTACAGCTTGTTCATGGATTGAGATGAAAGAACGCGAATCCACAGCCCAGGCCTACTCAGTCTCACTGGTGTCACTTGGGAGCAGCAAGACAGGTCTCCCCAGGGAGGCCGTGAAGGGAGGGAAGCCACCTGTGAGACCTTGAGGCGGGGGTGTGGATTCTGGGTTACAAAATGCAGCACAGCCTGGGACACCTCTGAGGTGACTCGCTGTGGATTCATTCATTTCACAGATATAAGTGTCAAGTTGTAGCAAGCACAGGTGTTATAATTAGCACATGTCATCTGCTTGGGAGAACTTAGCATCCAGGAGGTGAAACCAACGAGTGACCACAGCAGACTTATGGCAGAGGTTGCCGGTTCTCACCTCATCTTTGCTAAGAGAAAGTGGTTCTGCTTGGGCAGCGGGGTATCCAGCTCAGGGGAGAGATCAGCTGCCAATCATAGTCCCAGGGTGGGCACTGGACCACTGCTGACCAGGGAGCCGAAAGGGCCGACCAGCTGGGGCTTCTGGAAGTAGCTTTTCCCTGATGGAAGATCCCCTTCATGATGCCTCAAGTTCGTGACTTCCTGAGCCCAACAGAATGCTGGGATCCAAGGGCAAAAAACCATCTTCAAACCTAGGGAGGCAGAGGCAGGAGCAGGGAGATGCAGCTAGGAACGGCAAGAAGAGCTCAGCGAGGTGCAGGTCCCAGCTGCCACTGATCACGTCCCCCAGGGGACATCAGACAGTTCGACTGTTAGAGCTGGGTCGGGAGAGCTGCTGGCATCTGGTGGGTGGAGGCCAGGGCTGCTGCTCCACACCCCGCAATGCACAGGATGCCCCCACAGCAGACAACCCCACAGCCCCAAATGACCACAGGGTCAAGGCTGAACAAACTTGGGATAAACCCACATTGCCTCCCACCTGGACAACTGCACTAGGATCCTAACTGCTTTCCTAGACTCTGCCCTTGCTCCTGGCAGTTTTCTCCACATGGCAGCCACATGGCTTCTGATCAGCCAGGCCAGGTCAGGTTGCTTCTCTGCTCAAAAGCCCCAGGGGCTCCCTCCAAGGCTTCACCACATCTACAGGACCCTGTAGGATATGCTCCCCAGTGGCCCTCTGATTTGATATCATCTTGACTGCTGTTCTCACAGTCCAGGCCAATGCTGGTCTCACTGCATCCCTGGAAGATCCCAAGAACATCCTCACGCCAGGGCCTTTGCACTTGCTTTCTGGATGTTCTTCTCCTACCCAAGGCTCATGGCCACATTTCATCCCCAGTTTTGCTCAAATATCTCTTCTTCAGAGAGGAGAAGAGCTCACCCAAGATTGCACAGGGCTTGACAAAAAGTGGGTGCTCAAATAATTATTTGTTGAGGGATTAAATGAATGAAATAAGGCCCTGCTTCTTGAACTTTCAGCTAACTCATCAGTGCTCCCAGTCAAATAAAGTTATTGGGAGACCTGACAGTAGCAGAAAATTTATGTGTCTAGGGCATGAGCCAGGACTGGGTGTCAGTGATCTGGGTTCTAGTCTGCCTGGAACAACAAATTTCAAATGTGCCCTTTTTCAGTCTCAGACTATTTGTAAAATGGACAAAGAAGCCATCCATTCAGCCCTGCATTCATTCAGCAATTTAATGAGCAACTACTATGAGCCACACAGGGTGGGTGATGATAACAGCAGGAAACGAGACCGTTTCTGCTCTGCCCAATGACCACACATTCACTGACTTTCCACCATGCCCACACATTCTCCCTCGGTTTTGCAGGCCAGAAGAGCAGCACAGCGAGGCTGCGTTTTCTGCAGCGTCTTGTGGGTGTTGGTAGCACTGTGGTTCTCAGGCCCCTCTTCCCAGCCCACTGGAATTGGCTGGACTCCTTTCTTTCTCACACTATCCACACTCTGCTCCTTCCATCTCCAGCCCAGCCAAGACATGTTGGATCCCAGAGCTTTGGATTTCTCCACCTTCTTCTGCCTTCCTCTTCTGCTTCTAAAGCCTTGTGCAGTTCCACTTGACTAATCCAGATTAGTCTCCTTATATTCCCGGGGGTCAGGGATTAGGGCGTGGACATCTTGGGGGTCCAGTTTTCTGCATCTTCCCACAAGGATGTGCCTAAAGAGGGCATTCAGACTGAAGAAGAGCAGAGGCAAAAGCCACGAAAAACACATGGGCTTGACTTGTTCAAGGAGCTGCAAGAGCCCCACATGGCCGGGGCAGTGATGGGGCAGAGGGACAGGGCATGAGGTCAGGGGACAGTGGCCTCCAGTAGGGCTGAGTGGACAGCAGGAACATGCTGGAGTTTTGTTCCAAGTGGAACTCACTGGAGCATTTTAAGCAAGGGTATAAAACTATCTAACTTAAACATTTGTTAAAGAAGATGCCCTGGGTTTCTGTATGGGAAAAAGCAAGCCTGGATGCAGGAAGAGCAATTTGAAGGCCAAATGTGATGACCACCGAGCTAACAATGCCTTGGACCAGGATGGTGGTTGGGACAGAAGGTGTGACGGGTGCATGGACTCTGGGAACTTTATTTTAAATGAGAAAAATCTTTGAGAAAAATGGCAGGAGAGCGGTTGGGGTAGAAGATTCTCAGCTCTGGCCACGCCTACGAGGGAGGCTGCGGAGGGCCTTTGGCTCCACCTCCTCCACGTCCCAAAGCCCTCACCTGCGGCCCTCGGTGACACCAAGCAGAATCCACGCATGCGCACAAGCACGGCTGCCAGTCTGGTCTCCTCGCCTTCCCCACCAGGCCTCGCCAGCGAGGTAGACCCGGCTGACAGATGAAAATGTGCTTTTATGAAAGATCGACAGGTGGGAAAAGTGAGGACACTCAGGAAATGTTAAACCATTGCTCTGGGATGTGAAATAAAGAAACAGCGAGGCGGCGGTCACTGCCCTCGCACCAAGTGTGAACCTGCGGCTTGAAGCTGGAGATGGGAGGATGCAGGGGAGATTTACTGTCTGGCGTCCTGGGCAGCACGCAGGGATGGACCGGGCTTCCGAGTTCACGCACAATCTGCAGCATCCTCCTCCTGCTCGTCCCAAGATCAAACCAGGCGGCCTTCAGCGCTGCCTTTGATTAGCTACGGGTGAAACTGGCCCAGTAGGGATGAATGGAAAATGAGGCTCGTAATTGCTTTCCAAAGACGCTTAGTCTGGCCTGAGCCCGTGAAGAGTTACAGGCGCTGGACGGGCTTGGCTTCATGGGCACACAGCCCAAGCAGCCCTGCGGGGCCTCCATTTAGAAGAGCCCGAATTTGGTGTAATGCTCTGCTCTCTTAAAATTCCTAGCAAGTTGTGCCCAAGGGACCCCACATTTCCATTCTCTGCCTGGCCCTGCTTGGAAACTGCTTAGAAACCCTCTTCATTTTCATTTCAATTGCTCTAACCCCCTCCTCAAACCTCTCAGAGGAAAGGGTGACCTGGGGACACCTCCAGGATTGCCATGGGGGGTGTAGGTTCCTTGAAGCCCCTGGCTGGGTGAGGATGGGGTGCTGGGTTCACGAGCTGAGCCTCTGCTGTGTGACTTCAGGATGAAGCGCCCTTGGGCTGTCCATCTTCCAAGGAGAGGGGCACTGTTTAATCCAAGTACAGACAACTGCCTGAGCCCCAAATCTATCAACAGAACAACCAGGGCTCAGTTAGACCCTGATCAAACCCATCCTGAAGCAGAAGTCGCAAGGCCAGGAAGTGGGAGAGGAAGAAACTACCCAGGAGCTTCTTAACTACAGTCTCACAATGTTCCACCTCTGGCCAGGTTCATTGCAACTTGACTTTCAGAGTAGGAGCAGAGACTTGTGTTGCCAAAAAGACTTCAGGGTGCTAATGAATCCTCGTGAGTGTGGCCCTCTCTCAGTGGGACCTGCGAGTGAGCCCCTCACCACTCAGACACTTAAGGGCTCCTCTTGAGGAAGGAGTCATCTTTTATCACCTTTGTCACCTTGACAACTGCGCGGTGGACGTGGATGGAGGACGGAGATTCCTCCTGGGGACCCCCTGTGGTGACCAAAGCAGATTGGGTGCATATTATATGCCATTTGGTTTGTTCAAATGCTCAGCCTTCTGCGTTCACAGCTCCCTGAGGGCTTGTGGGATGTCAGGGCCTCCCCTGGGGCCAGAACGAAAGACCTGGGGAAGTATGAATGGTAGGAGGAGTGTGTGCAGACATGTGGACAGCGTGCCTCAGTTTCCCTACCTGGAAAGGGTCGTGATAACCGTACCTGACTCCCGTATTGCTGCGAGGGTAACAAGGTGGTAAGTGAATGACAAGGACTGGTATAGAAGCAGAGCTGTCACTACTCTTGCTGTCTTGTCCTCACTCCTGTGGGATGAAGAAAGAGTCTCTGGGAGTGAGCCATGTGCCTGTGACTCTGTCTCCTCCACAACAGCATGGCCCTCCAGGCCCTGGGTCCCCTGTACCCCTCTGCCCAGAGTAGTATTCAGAAGAGCTATCTGGACACTCATGAACTTGGAGTTAAAAATACCTTTGAGGTCACCCGGCCCTGAGCCTTGGCTCATGACGAGGTTCTGGGGACAGAAGCATCCAGGGCAATGTCACGCAGCCTGTTGTGGGTGCAAACATAAGTGGCCCTGGTCTTTGCTTGTTCCCCAGCCCGTGCTGACCGCCTGGGTTCCAGTGAGTGGTGGTTCCGACCATAGCAATGTCAGGCCCATGGGCATTGGACAGGAGGAGCCGTGGTTTCCCCCAGGACAGACAGCAGGCCAGGGTCTTCCCTGCTCATAGGCCATCTAGGACCTCAGCAGAGGACTTTTCCCAAGGAAGCAGTGACATCTATGTAAATCTTTGTAAAGACCCCCAAAAGGGGCCACAGCATGGCGATGGCCCACACAGGACCCTGGTCCCCCTACATTTATCTCCTCTGTTCTGCAGAGTCCCAGCTTGCAGTCCTGTCCAGGTCCAGCATTTTGCTGTCAAGCTGTCCTTACCCACAGAAGTCTTCATGTGCATCTGGTCACATGGCAGCTCCCAGAATACGCAGGGCTTTTTCCTATTTGTTTTTCCCCCAACAAAAGCTGGCTTCCCGAATGAACTGCCCTCCAGGGACAGGACAGACACAGGCCGGCCCTCCTGGGTTTTTTAGTCTAATGCAGCAATAGCATTCCAAGGAATGGGGTGGAGGAGACATCTCCCCCATGGGGAGGGAGACTCATCGCTGAATTTTATTTAATCCACTTATGATTGGTTTTAAACTTTCTACAGGCAATGCACTCCTTACTGCTTATACCTGGAGCAGGCTACTGCCTCAACCATTCATTTATAACACCCCAAACGGGAGATTCCACAAAGTACCTATGCGGTTACTTGCCGTTCCTTCATGTAATACAGTCCTGTCTCAGGACCTTTGCACTTGCTGTGCTTTTGGCCTGGAGCTTGCTTTCCTCCATTAGATGCATGGCTTGCTTCTTCCTTCAGGTCTATGCTCAACTGTCACCTCCCTGCCAACCTTACAAAAAAGGAAACGGAGCCAGGGATTTAGCTCAGTGGTTCCAGCGCCTGCCTCGCAAGTGCAAGTTCCTGAGTTCAATCCCCGATACCAAAAAAACCCCCAGAAACAGGTATAGTGGTGCATGCCTGTAACCCCACTACCCTAGGAAGCTGAGGCAGGAAGATCACAAGTTTGAGCCCAGCCTGGGCAACTTAGTGACTTAGCAAGACCCTGTCTCAAAACAAGAGAAAAAAGGCCAGAGATGTAGCTCAATGTGAAAGCCCTGGCTTCAATCACTAATCACACACACACAGGACTCTTTCTAAGGCTGCCACTTGCTCCGTTTTGCTTTGCCCCACAGCCCTAGTCAGTGCCTGATGGTGACGGAGGTCAGTGCTCCTTGTCCATTCTCCTCCTAACAGCCCAGCAGGGCAGGGCTTTGTTAATTTTGTTCATTGCCATAGCTCAAGCGTCTGCCCCTTCAAAGACACTCAACAAACACTGAGAGGATGAACAGATGGAAGAAGGTTCTTGCATGCGCATCTGGCTACTGCCCTGTGCCAGTGTTGGAATTACTGCCCTCTCTGAGCCTTGATTTCTTTATCTGAAAACAAAACCCAGCCAATCACAAAGTGGCTGAGTCAGTCAAACCAGGCAAGAGATAGAAACCCCTGACCCCTAGGGGGCACTGACTAGCACCACCTTCCCCAACAGCCCTGATTTAGCAGCAGCAGGATCTTGTCCCCAAACCTCAACCCCAGCTGGCCTCAGGGTCACCCACCAAGCAGAGCAGAAGAAACGGGCTGGGAAACAGGCTGGGTTTATCTCCCTCCCCGGAACAAGGCCCAGGGCGCATGCACATGTCTCGTCGCTGTCACAAAACCAAGAGATGCCCTGGAGAGATGGAGAGACAGGACACAGTGTGTGTGAAAATCTAGCCTCATGCCGAGTAAAGAGTACACAGGAACACCCTCCACCTGGCCGGGTTCAGATGCCAGTGATGTCCCCACTGAGCTGGGGACCGAATCCAAGTCCTCTCTTGCTTCTGATGGCCCTGGGGGAATACAGAGGATAAGAAGGTGAAAGGAGAGAGAGAGAGGGAGAGGGAGACACAGACACAGAAGAAGAAGAAAAAGGAAGAAGAAAACCCTGAAAGACACTTTTTTTTTTTTACATAGGTCTCACTATGTAGCCCAGGCTGGCCTTGAACTCACTGTGATCCTCCTGCCTCGGCCTCTGAGTACTGGGATTACAGGTGTGGGCCACATCTGGCTTACAAGACACATTTTAAACTAGAACCAGATATTATGTACTTTCTTAAATGATTGAATATGAATCAAATCAGAGCTTTCCAAGGGTCTCTAATGAAACTGCCAGTTCAGTCCATTCCAGGGCGTGAGTTGAAGTCAACCATTCTGTCTGCCTTTCTCCAGGAAGCCTTATTTAAACAGACCGGAATATTCCAGAACATTCTGGAAACCTCAACCTCGTCATGTGCTGCAGATGTGTTGGTAGGGTAATTCACCATTGCAGAGCTAAAATTGAGAATGTCTTTGCTAAACAAGGGCAAGTTGGTCACTTAACTATATGGGTTGAATGGTGGCCCTAAAAATATGTCCTTGTCCAAATCCCCAGGGCCAGGGATTTAGCTCAGTGGCACCATGCCTGCCTCTCAAGCAGCAAGGTCCTGAGTTCGATCCCCAGTACTGCAAAAAAACAAAACAACAAAAAAAACCTGAGGCAAATGCCCAGAACCTGTGTATGTGACCTTCTTTTATAAAGGACTTTTGTAAGGTTTTATAAGTTGAGGGTTTGTTAGCAACTTCCTGTTGCTGTAACAAAGTTCCTGAGATAAATAACCTAAAAGGAGGGAAGGTTTATTTGACTCACAGTGTTAGAGGTTTCAGTCCACAGTTGCTTGGCCTGCTCTGAGCCTGTGGAGAAGCAGGACATCATGGTGGGCACACGTGGAAGAGCAAAGCTGCTCACCTCACAGCATCCAGGAAACCATGAGAGGAGGAAGGGGCCCAGGTCTCAGTGCGCCCCCCTTCAAGGGGCACACAGCCAGTGACCTCACTTCCATCAGGGCCCTGCTTCCTAATGTTTCCATCATCTCTCAGTAGTGTCCCAGTGTGGGGACCAAACCATGAACTCAGGAGACTTTGGGAGAATTCCAGACTCAAACCATAACAGGCATCCTAGGTTACCCAAGTAACCCTTAAGCCCAATGGCAAATGACCTTACAAGAGACAGAAGAGCAGAAGACATGAGCATTCAGAAGAGAGGCTGCAGAAGACAGAGGCAGAGACTGGAGTGAAGGGACCCCTGGAGAGAAGCCACCACTAAGAGGAGCACCCCCCCAAGCCACAGGCAGAGCACAGCCCCACTGATGCATTCACTTGGGGCTTTCGGTGTCCAGAACTATAAGAGAGTACATTTCTGTTATTTGAAGTCACCAAGCTGGTGGCAATTTGTTATGGCAGGCCAAGGAAACTGATATAGAAAGTACAGAAATAGAAGGCAAGACAGTTACCAGGGACTCTCAGGATGCTTTCTGACTCACTCTATCTCTCGTAATGTTACTAGAATAAATTTCTGGAGAAGGAGATCTGACACGTATAAATTTCTCAAAGTATCCCCCCAATTTTTGCATCTATTTAACTTTTGTAGGGCAGGCAGCGAGTGTGCCCGCTGTGCCCGCTCACCGGGAGGGCTGCTGGGCAGTGCTGTCTCAGTCTTCAGCTCCCAGCTCTGTGGGGGACGGCGCTGAGGGTGATGTGCTAACCACCCCACCAGGGCAGACTCGGAGTCACCCTGCTAATGGTTCCTGCCTGCTGTCAGTGTGCTGGGTGGCAGAACCAGGTCCCACTTTTCTGAGCCTGTTCAGTTCTTTTCTGAGTCTGGGTTTGGGCTAGATACACATTCCAACTTTTGATGTCATTTTATTTTATGTCATTTCATTTTGTTCATGTATGTGACCAAGTACATTTTCTCCCACCAAAACATTAGCCGAGGCTCATTATGAAACAACTCCAACAGAACCTCTGTGGGTGGGCCTCATTATCCTGCCTCTGGTGCTGGGTCTTCTCATGTCCCCTAAGACAGACATTTGCAGAGCTAAACTCCCCCAGGAGGGCATCCCCCTTGCTCCCTAGCACAAAATCACAGTCATATTGGGTCATTATTTTTAATGAGTGTGTTTTTTAAAATAAGATCATTTCACTTCCCTGCTTAAGCCCTTCCCTATTCACCGCTTGGTCTTAGGATCAGATCCACCCCTGTTATGGTTTAGATCGAGAATGTCTCCCCAAAGCCTCATGTGCTCATGGGGGTGCCGCACTCATCAGTGAATTACATCAGCTGAATGTGCTGTGAGGAGGTGGGGTCTGATGTGAAGATGGGGTCACTGTGGGGGGACCAGGAAGGGTCTGTCTCCCCCAGCTCCTCCCTTTTGCTCTGCTTCCTGGATACCATGACATGAACCACTTTCCTCCGCCATCCCCCTCTGCTATGCAGTTTCTGCCTTGGAGTCATGGATTGAACCATGGACTGAAACCATGAGCCAAATAAACTTTCAAGTATAGGTATGGGGTATTTCATCCCACAGATGAAAAGTGACTAAGATAACCCCATTCCCAGGTCCCACGAGCCCAGTACCAATACAAGAGCAGCCAGGTCCATGAGGAGGTTCCTCCCTTCCTGCCCCATTGCCCTTCTTTCTGTTCTGGACTTAAGTTTTCTGCCTCGTTGCAGGACCTTTGCACTTGCTGCCCCTACTTCCTGAAATGCTCCCTGAGGGCAGTTTCTTTGGCTGTCTTTACCTAAATTTAGTCTCATCTTAAATGTTCTTTCCTCAGGAAGGCCCTTGGTCTCCATTTTGAAAGTGGCCACTCCTACCCTGCCCCAAATTCACTGTCTTGTTTCATTTCAGTCACAGCTCATATCAAAGCTGTGTCTGCGCTTTTGTGTATCCGTTTACTTGTCTGTAGGCAGTCTCGTCCATCGAATTGACCACATCACGTAGCCACGGAGCAAGCTACCCCATTAAATTCCAGATTCCAGTACCTAGAATAGCACCAAACATCTGAGGGATCCAAAAACATGACTGAAATAAGTGAACTAATAAATACATGAACACATGCACTCTGGATTTAGGAAGAATTTCTTAAAAACCTACTGCCCTCATGCCTCACAGAGCACAGTTTGAAAGCTCAGTGAGTTGTTAGTGGCTCCCAGCCAAACTCAGTGGTCAGCGGTAAGCACAGATACTTACACAGGTCCCCAGGGGGCAGGCTCAGGGCAAAGGGACAGCAGGACTGCTCCTCTGGGAAGATCCCTGGGAAGAGGAACAAGTGGACCGAAGAGAGTAGTCCATGCCTTTGCCTTGTGTCTTCTGCTGACATCCAACTGGGTGAAGCCAGTCCAGTGGGGAGACACACTAACTAATGGGGTATGGACGGGAGGGTCTCTATCTGCTGAGCAATAATGCAGACTATTGCAAAACTCACAACCACAAATAGTGATTTAAGAAAGCAAAGTTTAATGCAAGATGTTTATTAACCAATAGGCTCCCTGAAGACAGTGGGGGAGGGGTGGTACTCTTGTATCTGTGTTGCCCTGGAGGAAAAGCCCTACTGGCAGCAGGTGGATCTGGTGTACTTTTTAACTCCAATTTCAACTTTACACGTGGCTGCTATCCTTGCTCGGGGACCCTATCTTTTTACATATTATTGTAGATGGGTTGCCTGCTGCTGCAATAAAGAACTCTCAATGGGTTGTCTGGAATTTCTAGATCCACGCGGCAGAGATCCTGGTGGATAAAGGAATGAGACAGGCTGTGCTTCAAGGGGGATGGGTGCTGGGCTCAAACACACAGCCGTGGGGCCTGGCATCGTGGGATCAGCCCCTTCCCAAACATCAGGTCTGGGGCAGGTATGCTGGCCATCCACTGGCCTCTGAGATGGGAGGCATGGGGACACATGCCATGGCTCCCCCAGCACCCTTTAACCGTGATGGTAAAACACCCGCTGCTTTCTCTAATCACTTGTGGTTCCCAGCATCGGTTTGCAGTTAGGGGGTGCAGGAGAGAGGAGTTCACGGTCAGGTGGCAGATTGATGGTTACCAAATTGTAGTACTCAGCCCCCAGGGACTCAGGACAGCTTCTAAGAGTTCAGCGGCATAAGCACTTTCAAGAGAATCGGCTTTCAGATCCTCAGATGACACATGAACTCTGTGGGCTCCACGTGTCCGCTTCTTCTTTCAGTGATGCCCTTCTCCCGCTTAATGTACAAAGCCAAGGTCAGTCAGGGCTGTGGCGGAGGCAGATGGCTATTTAAAACCTGTGGGCAGGATGGAGGGAAATGACAAAGCAGGGTGCAGCCCCCGGACCAGGGCCAGGGGAAGGGGTTTCTGGAATCTGGAGACAAAAAGGCTCTCTACGGAGTGGGTCACCAGACAGAAGCTGCGACCTCCTGGAGTGGATAAAGTCAGGCTGAGTGACCCAGGGTGGGTCCAGTGTGAGGAAGACCCATGTTTCGCTCCCCTTTCACCTCGCCACCCTCACCTCCTGGTCCCCCTCACGCACTGGGAGACCCAGAGAGTGCATGGAGGGAGGGCATTCACAGGTGGCTCTTCACTCCCAGGTGTTTATTTATGTGAACAAGGATCATGGCGCTTCCTTCATCCAAACCACAAAGCTTAAAAGCGAAGGAAGGGAGATAGCACTGGTGCTGAACCACCTTTATAACACGACAATGTCCATTCATGCCTACAGGAATTAGTTTTAAAAACAGCCCACAACAGTTACAATCACACTATTTACCACTGCAGTGATAACTAAATTCAGAAGCTTTATGGTCACAGACATGAGTGTTCTTTTATACATGTTTTGGTTGCAGTGATGATCAATAAAATATCCTTAATCTAAGGATAAAAATATGATATACTCCCATCAAAATCTATCAAAGAAGCACACATTCCAGGAGGAAAGGGAATAATGTGAATTTCCAATATTAGAGTTGAGTTTTTCATGTGTTTCTTAAAAATTGGTGATGGTAGATATTGATCACTATGCTATCAAGTTTCCACTTGACACACTATGAAAGTGATCTAGATTTTCTTTTAGAATATGAAAAAATTAAAAATACTGCACTAATTTTATACTTATGATTAAAAAACTTACATGTTAAACAAACATGTGATGGGGTACGTGGAATTTTAAATGAAGAAGATGAATGCTGTCATTTGGGTCTTGAATGTTTCCCAAAAGCACATGTGCGGAAGGCTTGGTCCCCAAGGTTGGCACTATCAGGAGGCTGTGGAACATTTGGAAAATGGGGTGCACTGAAAACATTTCCCCAAAGGGACTGCAGGGGCCCAGCCTCTTTCTCTTGATGTTTTGCTCCCAGGCCATGAAGTGGGTGATTTTGCTCCACTGCACACTTCTGCCACATATTGTTGACTTGCTACAGGCCCAAACCAATTGGGCCAGTAGGTCATACACTAGCTCTTCAAAAACTGTGAGCCAAAACAAACCTTTGCTATTCATAAATTAATTATCTTGGCTCACTTGTTACAGTGATGAAACACGAACAATGATTCTGCAGAACTCAGCAGGGCCAGATGTTTATGTGGGCTTCACTTTCTGTGGCTGAGAAAGCAGGAGATGAAATAAGATAAGAATCTAGAAGTTGTCCAGGACAGCCCTTGTCTAGGATCTGATGACAGTAGTAATGTGCTGTTGGGGAGGCAAGAGTTGCTGGATGATCCAAATAGCTCTTCTAGAGGGGAATGGATCCTTACCCAGGGCTGAAGGTGAGATCTGAATACATGAAGGAAAGGCCACCTGGAAATTTGGAAAGTGGAAAGCTGCAAAATCCTGAAAGCCTCTCACCTGTAATGAATGACAATACGTTATGCTTACTGACTTCTGCTGTCTGGCAGGCACCAGGCTGCACAGTAAGTATTCTGGGTCCATATCTACCTCTACGTCTGTCTATCTCGCTGCACATACTCTCTCAAGGAGAGGCAAGGTCATCAACACCACCAACCTCCAGATAAGGCAGTTGGTTAAACACCATGCCCAGATTCCACACAAGCTGCCAGAATTTAGATACTTGAAGCCCAGTCCTCTCCTGCTAGCATTTACCCTTTAGCCAGTGTACTGAGCAACTCACCTCACTTTTGTTTGTTTGCTTCATCACTCGGCCATTCTGTTTTCTGTCATGAGGCCAGTGCTCCTGAGCTCTGGCTAGGTGCTGGGCATGGCAGGAGATTCCTTTGTTTATCTTAACCATATGAGAGGCTCAGGGGGCTGATTTCCTAGTAGAAACTGTGGTGTGGGTCAAGTCTCCCCTTCTGACATGGGAAGGGGTGATGACTCCCCTTTCTGAGCCTTAGAAGGTAACAAGCCTTGTTCATGCTGCTTTTCTCTCCCTCATTCTCCAGTCTGAGGGCCCAGCTCCTCTCCCCAGCCTGTGCCAGCCAGTCCCTGAGTGTTCATCCCCATTCAGAGCCCTAGAACTCTTGTCTTCTGCCCACCCTACCCAGTTCCCAACCCATGGAGATTTTTTACCAGACTTTCTACTGCAACCACAAATCCAACTGCTCAATCCCAAATTCCTCTGCTCCGGGTTTTATCTCAGTGCTGAGTAAAATGGCCTCTGTGTTTACTAAAGGAGGAGCTTATGGCTACTGGGGGGACAATGCACGAGGTCTGCCAGAGCCGCCAGGACCTTCTGTTCACTCTCCCTGACTTGCCTCCTACTCCAGCCACTACCCTGCGGTCCTGCTTCTCCCAGGATTTAAGGACCAGGCCACAGGGTCTCCTGCCTATAAGCAGCCCTTCTCGGGCCAGGAACATCCTGTCTCAGGGTTATCAATATTGATATTGAGTGGCTCCCAGAGACTTCCTGTCCTCCAACTTGTAACATTTAGAATTCGTGCGAACATGCTCACAAATGGGCTCGCCATTGACTCACTCTCCAATTTTCATAGTCTGAAGCAAAAATAACTGTTTCCTGCTCAGTCTGTCAGACTGAGGTGAGGAAAAGCTCTCCCACCCATCAGGCACTGGGCAGCGGCTCAGCAGTGCCCACAGCTGTTCAGACTTGAAGGAAGAGCCACGTGGCCCTGTCACTAGGATCCACCCCAGCTGTTTAAGCAGGATAGAAATTGAGTATACGGTGTTGGGAGCTCAGAGACTCTCCAGGGGAGAAAGAAAATCAGGCTTCTTGGAGTCTGTGCAGTTGGGACTAAAGTCTGAACTGCACCGTGGAGCCCACCAGAGGAAACACCACAGCCTACTGTATGGGCCCCAAGTTCTGGACTCCATCACCTCAGTCATGGCTCCCACCAGAAACAATAGGTCAGTATGTTCCATCAGACACCTCGCACAGCCCTCTTCCCCTCAGAAGCTCCTTAAGATGAGATTCCACTTGGGTGCCCATTGGCCAAGTCCAAGTCACATGACTGTTCTATCTACAGGGAAGTCAAGGGAGCAAATTTCTGGCTTCCCTGTTGGAAATGGGATGGCTTCTAATTGAGAAGTTCCCTCAAACACAGGAAGTGTGTTTAGATATGTAAGGAAGCCAAAACCACACCAGGGACTGTGAACAGGTAGATCTTATCCTATTTCACTCACCCAATATTCTGATTTTGATTCTATTTCCAGGTGTTCTGGGGATGGTCTTATTAAGAAAAACTGCTGATTACTTCTCAAGCACTCTCTGTTCCTGTGTCTTCTGGGCTCTTTGGCTTACAAACAGGAGGAATGGACCCAATTTAAGCCCCTAAAGAGCCTGTTAGAGAGATCTGTGTCAGGTCTCAGGCAAAGCTGATGAGCTGTAGGTCTCAGGACAGCAGGGACTAACGGGCACTCTCTCCACACGCTCTGTGGCACATTGTTTGGTCCTATTTGTTTTGTGGCACTTACCACTTCCTAAAATTATTTTGTTTATGGGTTTTCTTGTCCTCTCTTTTTCCCCATCTCTCCACCCTGGCTGAGCAGAGACCATGTCTACTCCATTTACTGTTGTCAGCTCAGAGCCCAGGTCAAGGTCACAGACAGGGGCAGACTCAGGAAAGGCTGGGTGGAATTCAGAGAAGCATGAGCTGAGCACCAGCGTCTCTAATTCTCTTCTATCTCTGCACCCCCAAAGACCAGTGTGTGGAGACGCCTAAGGGATGGATCTGGAAGCTGGTGAGATAACTCATGCCTCTGACTTCCTCTTGTGCTCAGACCCAGAGCAGCTACCCATCCACAGGAGAGGCTCATCAGTCCTTGTCAAAGAATGTGTCTCCTGCTTACAGTCAGATATTTCCCAAGTGCCAACTGAAGATTAGTTGAGGGGGGTCTCAGGTCTTAGGGAATATTAGGCACATCTGTCACTCCACAGGGAACTGTCATTTTCTCTCAGCATCGAAGAGCTATGACCTGGGGCAGAAAGCCCTGAAAATTATGAATTTAAAACACCCACAGGGAGCTTAAGTGGTGGTATATGAACTACAACAAATTTTGCCCCTGGAGTCCAAGTTGGAGGCATTGATGAGCTGCCCAGTTTTCTAACAATATCAAATATTCAATTAAAGAAATAGTACAAATGTCCACATTAAATGCACCTGCTGTTACTATCAGAAATGTCATAAAATTGTTTATTCCTATTGTATGCTCAGAAAACAGCTCATATCCTACAAAGGCCTGGTAAGCTATTTGTAAGAAGGTGCACAGAAATGAACAATATTAAATTAGGTTCCTGTTTATTCCTTCAAGCTACCCACACACCATCTTTTGCCCTGAAATTCTTACCCCACCTTTTCCAACAGTGTCTCCTTCCAAGTAAAACTTATTACACAGATTCCTTGGGGCATTTCTTTTTCCCTTTTCTTTTTCTTTTCTTGACTCTGGTTAAATAAACTATTGATTTGTTTTCAAGGTAATTTAAGGGGGTAATACAGTCGTGATTTGATAAGTGCAGCTGTAATGCATTCAGAGTAAACACACTTTAGGGGTTCAATTAGGACTTCTTATTTTGTTAAAAAATCAAATCGACCAAACAATGACTGGCCACCGTGGGAATTTCTAGGCAGGCTGGATGGGCAATGATGCTGCATGTGACATTAATAATGCATGACAAATTAGCAAAAGAAAATTGATATTAAGTGGCCAGGGAGGCTCTTCCAGGCACTTGCCCTTCCAGGAGGAATTCACATGGGTTTGGAGAAAGAATCAGAGCAAATGGAAATTTTTGAGAAGCCAATAGACTTTGTGCTCAGTGGACTAAGAAAGCCAGTGCCTCTGTTTGCAGGGTGCTCAGTCCTGTGTTTACGCTGGGACAATGTGCATCAGTCTTCAAAGAGGTATATTCTATCCCTCAGGAGATTCTTGTTTCCAAGTGACAAGAACCCCCAGTCCACGTGACTTAAGATAAAGAAAAGAATGTATTGGCTCACGCCAAGGAAAAGTCAGTGATAGGGCTGGACCAGGCATATCCAATTCCAGAAGCTAAAACTTTATTAGGAGAGTTCTGACTCTCCCTTTCTGTCTATCTCAAAACAACTACTTGTACAGAGAAGGTGAGCCGGTCCCAGCACCCAGAAGGGAGCTTCCCCAATGCCATCCCAAGCACCTAGGGCAGAGAAGGTGAGCCTGTCCCAGCACCCGGAAGGAAGCTCCCCCACAGCCATCCCAAGCTCCTAGGGCAGAGAAGGTGAGCCAAGTGGGCGCCAGAAGCACCCCCTCCTGTGGAAATGAGAAGACATGTAAACAAGTCTCAAAAACAGACTTCTGAATCACCTACAGCAACCGCAAAGGGAAATGAGATGGAACAATCT
>NW_004624790.1:6744333-6787784 GCF_000247695.1 Heterocephalus glaber | reverse complement strand
AAGGGGAGGGGAAAAAAATAAGAACCAAGATACTCATGTAATGGTACAAGATCCCAATGATGAATGTAACTGTATTTTATACCGAAAATGTACCAATAAACTTAAGGGGGAAAAAAAACCCCAACTACTTGTATTTACTTCACATGAGGTCCATCCTATCCCCATGATGGCTCCAGAAGCCTCCATGTTACATCTTCTATCCCAAGTCTCCCTGCAGAGTGCCTCTCCTCAACCCTGTAGCACAGGCCAAAGATTGGCTGTGATTGGTTCCAACTGATACATGTGGCAATCCTGAGCCAATCATGTTATATTACACTTCTATATGTGTGTGGATATCACACACACACACACCCTAAAGTTAGAGAATGCAATTGAAAATTCAGCCACTATAGGATATCACTTGTAAACATACAGAATACTTTATGAATAGTAAAACTTCATCCTCACCAACTTAGCTAGCATTTACACAGCACCCTTCTTTTTTATCTAAAGTTTTTTTATTAGTTAATTTTATTGATACATTTCAGATATACATAATGATCACGTTCATCATAGGGAATTTGTACCTTTACATGATATATCTTGCTTATTTTTCCCGTTGCCCTCCCCTCCCTTCAATCCTTTCCCTCCTTATTTACAAAAGCTTTGTTTCCTTTTTCCCTTCTTTTCTTTTTTCTTTTACCTTCCTTCCTCCCCCCTCCACCCTCCCTAGTTCCCCTTCCCATTTGAACATTTTCTTCCTAGATTCAGTAATTAAATTCAATCTTGTCATTGGATACAAAGTCAACACTCAAAAGTCAATAGCATTCCTATACACAAATAACAAACTTATTGAGAGAGAAATGAGGGAAACCACACCTTTCACAATAGTGTTGGGAAAAAAATGAAATACTTAGGAATCAATCTAACAAAGGAAGTAAAAGACCTTCACATTGAAAACTACAACACTCTGAAAAAGGAGATGGAAGAGGATATCAGAAAATGGAAAAATATCACTTGCTTTTGGGTAGGAAGAACTAATGTAGTGAAAATGGCCATACTCTAAAAATTATTATACAGAGTTAAAGCAATCCCAATCAAAATGCCAATAGCTTATGTCACAGAATTAGAAAAAACAATCCTAAAATTTATTTGGAACTAGAAGGGACCTAGAATAACAAAAACAATTCTGGGCAACAATGGCAAGGCAGGAGGCATCACAATTCCTGACTTGAAATTATACTACAAAGCTACTGTGATAAAGACAGCATGGTACTGGTAAAAAGCAGACCAGAGGATCAATGGAACAGATTAGAAGATGCAAAAACAACTCTAACCATACTTATTTTTGGCAAAGGGTCCAAACACCTTCACTGGAAGAAAGATAACCTCTTTAATAAATGGTTAAGATAACCTCTTTTAATAACTGGTTTTCCACATGCTGAAGATTAAAACTAGACCCATATCTCTCACCATGCACTAAATTAAAATTGAAATGGATCAAAGATCTAAATATTAAAACACTAAGTCTGCTGCAAGATGGAATAGGTAGAACTCTTGAAGACATGGGTGTAGGCAAAGACTTTATGAACAAAACCCTGATTGCGTGGAAAATATTACAAAGAATCAACAAGTGGGATCTCATCTTACTAAAAAGCTTTTGCATAGCAAAGGAAACCACCAACAGAGTAAAGAGACAACCCACGGAGTGGAAAAAAAAAAATTTGTCAGCTGTTCCTCAGACAAAGGACTAATATCTAGAATACATAAAGACTTCAAAAAAAAAATCAGACCCCCAAATTTAAAGACCCAATCCAAAAATGGGCATCTGAAATGATCAGACACTTCTCAGATGACAAAGTACAACTGCCAAGTAAATACACAACACCTTTCTAAGCCCTTTATATCCTTAAAGGTCATCTACTTCTCTTAGCAACCCTCTGAAATAAGTATAATATTTCTGTTCTCATTTTACAAATGAGGAAACTGAGGAACCAAAAAAATTAGTGATTTTATGGAGTTAATATGAGAAAATGAAATGGAAACAAAGTCTTTATAAATAGAGAGGGATGGAGGGGTTGAAGGGAGGGCAGGGGAAGGGGGAAGAATAAGAACCAAGAGAGATTATGTAAAGGTGCAAATTTCCAACCATGAATGTCATTATATTGTGTACCTAAAATGTACCAATAAAATTTATTTTTAGAAAAAATTAGTGATTTCTCAAGGTGGCCCATGTGGTAAGTGGCGGGGTCAGGACACAGCAGGATTGGCCTGCTTTGCGCTATGAAGTTGAGGGGCCGTCAGGGGAGCGGCTTGGGCCCTGTGGTATGGCAGGAAGTGGGGACCATTCCAACCCAGTATGCGTGTTGCTTTCTTGCCTTTGTGACACATTCTTGATGGTGGGGGATCTGGGTTGCAGAGGTGTGCATGAGAGCTTTGTGGAGCAGAGATCTCCCTGACCTGAAATGGATGTGAGTTTGAACAATAAATCAGCTACTTTGCATTAAGCTACCAGGTGCTGGGCTTCTCCTTTTATGTTAGTGCAGAATGACACCAGATGTCCAAGCAGATTTTAGCCTCATGCTAATGTTTTCATTATATTTTAATAAGGAAAATGCATTCATGTATCACTTGTATAATTAAAATGGCACTTAATAAAAAAGAAACCTAAGGCCTTACAATGGCAGTAGAGTTAATCCTTACCGTGACCCTAATAAATTATGACATTTCAGAAATCTATGTATTCTCAATGGTTAATGATTAATAATTAAAGCCTCATTTTATATTTAATTTTGGTTGTAAATCTTTTGAAAGGGTTATACTGGCGACTCTTGCTCTATTCTTTTAACTCTTCTGGTATTTTTAGGGTAACATATTCACCTACTTAGCTACGTCTTAAAGTATAATTCAACTTCTCAGTTGCTCAGGTCAGATAAAATGATCTCATATTATCTACAACTTCTATTACAAGTATCCTGTCCCAGGCACATGATAAATATTAGCTCTTTTAAACCTGACAATAGCTCTTTGAGTCAGGTAATATCACTAATTAACTATCCCATAGTAGGTGAGGGAACCAAGATTTGGTCCAAGGGAGTCTGATCCAGGATGCTCAAGGCTAAAGACAACATTACTCTGTCTTTCCATACCCCCAGGACCTGGAACAGACTTGCTCCACAACAACCTGCCATAATTATTTGTTGAGTGAATGAATGAATCACACTTCCCCAAGTCCTTTTATTTCCATTATTTCATTTGAATGTTGCAGCCATCCACTGCCATTGAATGTATGATGAGTATCCCCAAGTTACACATGGGGAAACTGAGTCTTTACTAAGTGGAAAGCAACGTTACCCCACTAGGAGGTGGCAGGGTTTGGTGTCAAATATAAGCTTTTAACTCCTGGTTCTGTTCTTGCTGCTGCCACTGAGTGCCCAGTTCTCAATCCAGACAAGACAAGACGTTTACATAATTTTCAATCATTTTGCCCTCTCCAGATAAAACAGAGATGTTCAATTGTCTTTGAAGAGAAGAGATTTGGAAACACAAGACCTCATTCCTGCAGGTTCCTGTCTCCTATAGTTGGCACTGTGGCCTGCAAGGCCTCAAGGAGAAATTTTCAGCTCTTTACTGATGAGGAAACTGAGGCTTGGGGTCTGATTGCTCCAGACAGTGGTGTCAGTCTGAGGAGTGTGGCTCTGGGGCCAGGCCTAAAGCAGCAACTCTGTCCAGACTGAGCCTCCTGGGGCTGGAGGCACAAAACAGAGGGCAGAATGGAGAATGTGTCCTTTTGCTAGAAATATCAAGAGTGGAGAGAGATATTCTCCCTCCTAAAGACGACCATGGCTGGGGAGGGCCAGGTCTGTAGCTCAGTGGTGGACAGCATGCCTGGCATGCAGGAATTCCCTGGGTTCCATCCCCAGCACTGCAAAAACAAACATTAAAACTAAATGAATCAAAGAATTTAATAAAGTGCAAAAAAAAAAACCCAAAAAACTAAATGAATCACCGGGGATTTAGCTCAGTGGTTCTGGGGCTTGCCTTGAAAATGCAAGGTCCTGAGTTTGATCCCCGGTACCAAAAAAAACCCTAAATGAATCAAAGAGACTCCACCTTCACTAAGGCCCCAGTTCCTCAGGGAGGTGGAGCAGCTGCTGTCACATGCCTCAAACCATGAACACATGGTTGTCCTCCCTTCTGGGGAAGGGAGATCCAGCCTCCTGCATCAGAGATGGGTACAAGTGCAGGGCAGAGCCCCTCCCCACACTGCCCTGCTCTGCAAGGAGAATGCTGAGTTCTTTATCCCCCTGCCTGTCCCAGGACCCCATCTGCTGCATGAAAGGGAATTCCTTCCCGAAGAGCATCCTCCGGACCACAGCTACTGGGAGCTGGGGTTCAGACCTCGACCCTCATGCCACGACCCAGGCCACCAACAGAGGATGAGACTTTGCCACCTGCTTCCCTGCCACTTCTGATGTGGAGTTTGTATTGACCTCCACACCCCCAGTGTTCTGCAGTGCTGGGCACCAAGGAGATCAGCCAGGCAGAGCCCTTCCCTCCAGCAGTCCTCCCTCCTTCCCTCTTGCCATCCTTCCTTATCCACCAGAGATGTTGCCCGGTAATTACTCTGTTTGAGACCCAGAGCTGAAAAGCAGAACATAAACAGAGCCTACCCTGCCCCACACTCCCTGGGGTAGGCACTTGAACAAGGAATCCAATAGCATATGACTAGTGAGAGGTATTTTGAAATTAAAGCAGTAAGAATGGCCATGGTAGAAGCTGGTGAGTTGTTTCTGAAAGGCACTGGGAAAGGTTTTTCTGAGCCCCACCTCTATCTAGGGGAAGGACATTCCAGGCACGCAGGGCTGCTCCTACAAAGACCCTGGGGCAGGAGGAAACTCTGCAAGGTCAATGAATGACAGGGATCTTGTGTGCCGGAAGGATAAGAAGAGAAGTGGGAAGGGTGGAGAAGCCTCCTGCTGTTGACACCCCTGCTCTGGTGGCCCCAACTAATCTGAAGGCCCCTGTCCTGCTTCTTTTCCCCTTTCTCCCTCTGAGGCTCCTGTGGGCCTCTTGGCCTTTCTCCATCTCCATGGTTCCCCCTTTTTCATCTCTCAGTCTCTCCTCTGTCTCAGTGGCACACATAAACACACCAATCGGGTGTGTCTGACACCAGCAGGAAGTCCTGCTGTGACAGTCTATCCACTGCACCATTCATTCACTCACAAACACTGCTGAAGTTCCCAGGATGCCTTGTCCCTGGGAATATCAAGCCAGTATCTTCTCAGGAAGCTGACAGCCCATGGGGGAGGTTCATGGGCAATTAAAAGTTACAGTTTCACCAATGCCCTAAGAGAAGAGCAAGAGAGCCCAAGGGACCCCTGGGAGAGTCCTGAACTCTGCTTAGCAAGGTCAAGGGCATCTGCCCAGAGGTCCTGACATTTGACCTAGGATAGAGTGTGGTGGTGACATGGGCTCTGGACTGGAGGTAGCCTCCATCCAAAAGGGGACCCAGGTATATGATAAGTGGGTTCACCTCTCTGTGCCTCAGTTTTCACTTCTGCAAATGGGAACAATTAAGCTCAGAGCATTCACCCAACTGTTGTCAAGGTTATAAGCTAGGACATTATGCCTAGAGTAGCACTGTGCATATTATAAGGGTTCCATAAATATTTGTCACATGAGGAAACCCATGAATGGATGAATTTGAAGTTTCCTTCTATGTTTGTGTAGATAAGACCAGAGCAGGACAAAATTTTTTCCTCCTTGATAATCTCTGTATTAGTCAGCTTTCTCCTTCCTGGGTCACAATAATCAACACCCAGAACCTAAAAAGGAAAGGTTTAATTTGGCTCATTGTTTCAGGGGATTCAGTCCATGGTCCACTAGCTCCAAGACAGAAACATCATGGTGGAAGGTTCTGGCTAAACAAAGATACTTAGTTCATGGGTATCAGGAAGCACAGCAGAACTGTGTCAGAGAGAAAAGAGGAATGAGGTACAGATATAGACAGACCCCCAAAGTAATGCCTTCATGACTCACCCAGACACACCCAGAAATGTGCTCCACAAATCCCAAGGGTGGTTCCCAAGCCAATCAAGTTGACACAGTCAAGCTTAACCACAACTCCCAAATGACAGTCATTTTCCCCAATGAACCCTATCCCGGTAACTGTGAAAAACAGACAGAATTCGAAGTGCTGGCATGTTGGGAAGCAAGCTTCATTTTATCTGAGCCAAAGACAGCCTTGTAACGGAGGTGTGTGGATTCCAGGGCTCCCCATGCACTGTACTGGTGGAAGCCACCACAGAAGGTTGATACCTCTAGACTGAAGTCCTCCAGGTGGCTGAGTCTACTCCAGGTGCATTGCTCACAGGATCCCTGGACCTTCAATGGCTTCACATGAGGAAGAAGCATAAGGAGCACATACATTAGGACATGAGCACACTTGGATCATTTAATCATTTTCCACTGGGTGTGGGACGAGTCCTGTTATGACATAGCCCCAGTTGGATGTGTTTAATAAGGGCTATCGGAGGGCAGCCAATCCTCCAACTGCCTAGAAAAGGGGATGGTGAGGTCTAAAGAAAGAAAGGCAATAGAGACTTGCATAATTTCATAGTACACGGGGGGCTGAGAGGTCAGTGCCTCAGAGCGGGCAAAGACACACTCTGAACTGGCCACAATTTATTGGACACCCAGTAATCGGAGGGAGCATCAGGTGACTTAGAGGGGCCAGTAATCTTATGTTGATAAGGACGTTATATTGATGAGGGCAGTAAGGACAGCATTTCTTACAATAATAGGTGGGACAAGATAGCAGGCTAATAAAGAAGTCATCCTAGGGCCAGGGATTTAGCTCAGTGGTTCCAGCACCTGCCACGAAAGTGCAAGTCCCAAGTTCAATCCCCTGCACCATAAAAATAAAAAAAAAAGAAGTTGTCCTTCTCTCAGGTGAAACCTTTCTCTTTTTAAATTACTACTCAGTTCTCAAAGAACCAGGGTGTCTTCAGCTGATGCACCCTGCTCTTGAGCAAGTATCATGGGACCACTGAGACCTCAACTTGCGACCTGAGGCAAAACAGAGTTATTTTTCCCCATGCCATAGCTGACTCTTGGGCAAAGTGACATTGGGCCTTACATGGCAATAGTCATACTTTAATTATGAAATGATTTTTTTCCCCACAAATTTATGTAGAATGGCTCTCAACAAAGAGCCATGCTGATGGGCATAGGACCTTTGACATGAACCTGCCGAGACACAGTGCTCAGTTTCTACTTGGAGTGTGCATCTCAGATAAATAAAAATGATACCACTAAACGATGATTATTTTATTTTTACTTTACATGTTTTTTTGGTGGGACACTAATATTGATTTGGAGAGAGTCTACTAAACTGCCCACAGCAAGCCACTTCTTGACACCACCACGAGTGAAGAATATTAAGCCAAGAATTCAGGTGTTTGGGGATTTTGTAAGGGCTACCTCTTACTGCAACTTAATTAAGAAACTCAGCAGAGAAGCACGGGCTATTAAACAGAGGGTGACGGTGACAGGCCCCCGCACAATTTAGGACTGCAGAGAGACACTGCCTTTATTAGTTAGTTCTTTCTGTTTCTATGAAAGCAAAGTAGGTTTGCGTTCCACTTGGGGACTGATCCATTAGTCACTGCAAAATCTCTGAGGACAGGCAGGTCCATTTCAAACCTAATTTGCAGTTGGCTTTTCATTTTAGTGGCTTTGGAATGGAATTCATCTCCTAAACCCTAGAGTGTTTGGTTACCTCATGCAAATATTTAATACCCACAACGAAATTTCAATGTAACACTAACAATTTGTTTTCCTTACCAACAGCCTCATTTGTCAAAGCTATTGACCCAGGTCTATAAAGAAATGTCACTCTTGCCCCCTTTGTAATGGTTTTATGCAAATACCTTGCAAGACTTAATTCTGTGGAAATGTTTAGGAAGAAAGAAGATAAGGAGGGAGGCCGGACCAAGACAGGAGATGAACAGAGGATGGCAGCAAGGAAGAGGAAAGAGGAGGAGAGACACAGAGGGGTGACCTGAGAACCTTACATTAGGCTTTCCCTGAAGCCGGAGGGGCTGGCAGCTCAGGGAGGTGGAGATCAATTCCTATCCTGGGTAAGTGGCAAAAGTATCAAGAGGAGACAGATAAAACAAGGATCTCTGAAAAAGACCACATGCAACTCATATCATTCTCACACTTACTATCTGGGAGGAGGAGGTGGAAGAGGGAGAGAATCTGGAACCACACTTTCATGAGTGGAACAAAGATGGCCAGGTAGAGGAAGCAATACCTGGAGCTCATGCACCTGCCCAGGGCTGTCAGGGTGCAGATGGCTCCTGAATATTCACTATTCCACCCCCTAAACTGATCTGCCTGCCCAAGAGCCTGCTGGTTGTGTGGTCAGCATGCCTATTCTTTTCTTCCCTCCCTTTTTTCCAATTCTCTGTCTTCCATTTTCCAAAGAAAGGCAAGGTTTCCACCTATCCAAAGTCTGTGCATGGCACTCTGCTTTTGTCTGCACACTTCCTCAGCATCAGACCCCCGGTGACTCAGAGCACTGGGGTCTGGGGCCAGAGCTTCTCTAGTCAGGGTTCCACAGTGATCTCCATTCTCCTCTTGGAGAGATGCATTTCCATTATAAATGTTCTTTTCATATTGAAAAAGCACCACATGTCACTCTTTATATTATTTTCATCAACTGGGTACTACTGATAATCCAATGATAATCCAAAATAATAAAATTTTAAGCCTTAAGAGAGCTATGTTTGCAGTAAATTTAAAAATCACACACACACACACTCTGAGAGCACAGGGGCAGAGCATGCCTCAGATCTGCTGTGTCTTTGCTGCTCCAGAGTACCTGGGCTGCGGCTTGTGCAAACCCTTCTTTCACCCACAGCCGGGTACAAACTCCAGGGACCATGGGAACCTCCCATTTTGCAGAGTTCCTTGGTCTAGATTATGTTCCCCATGAAATGCAGCTATTTTACAAGCTGCCTTTCCATCAAAATGGCTTCACATACATTTTTTAAGCTTCTATTCAGCATGGAATGTGGTCACCTGCATTTCAGTTAGTTACATGTGTGTTTCATGGTTTTGTTTTTTCCAAAAGAGGCATTTTCTGGCTTAAAAGCATTGATTTGATGGTGGTTGTTGTTGTTAGACTTCTTCACTTTTTTTCCAGTACTTGGAATTGAACCAAGAGTCTTTGCACTGAACAATAGCCCCAGCCTTTTTTTTATTTCTTGTTTTGAGACAGTGTCTTGCTAAGTCACTAAGCTGCCCAGGCTGGGCTCTAACTTATGATCTTCCTGCCTCAGCCTCCCAGAGTCCTGGGATGACATGTGTGTGTCACCATGCCTACCTGACTTCTGCTCTGCTAATTCTAGATGCTAGATTCTCTGCTCAGAGATCAATATTCCTCTAGAATTTTAATTTTAATTAATTTACTATTTATTTGAACATAACATGGATGAGAGAGAGTTTCAGTCCTTCCTGGGCTCCAAAATCCTGAGTGATGGGACAGCCGCACTCCTAAGAATTCTAACCCCACCCCAGTTCTGCTGCATGAGTGTCAGATTTTCAGGAGCAGAGCTGCACGTGAACAGAGAAGGGAGCATACAGCCATCTGTGTTATTTGCTAATTACGCAAGAGCCCCCTTTCCTACCTTTGGCAGGGCCGCCATTCCTTGCTGCACTTGAAGTTTGATGCAGTCATGTGACTGGTTTTGCCTGTGACATGTGAGCCGGTGTTCATTAAGCCACATTAGCATCTGCCTGCCTCAGGGATTTTCTAGAAATGTGTGACATGACGAAGCCTGGGACCCCAAGTGACTTCGATATGCCGAAAGCCTGGCATCCTGGAGGCGGATATGCAGAACCTGTGATAATTAACTGTTTCTTATTGTAAGCTGCTGTGATTTGGGGATCTTTATTACTGTGCCTTAAACGAGCCCACCCTGACTAACACAGAGTCCTTTACACCTAGCTAAACTTCAGATGCTAAGTCTGAGTTGAAAAGTACAAACTATATGCAACTGCATTTGGAAACTGTTTTCTCACACAGAGACCTCTGTCCTTTGCTGGATCTGAATTTTACCCCTGCCATTGAAACACATTCCTCACGAACTGCCAAGCTGATATTCTCTGCCTGGTGTCTGACTTCCAGGGGGTACAGCATTCACTTCCACAATGTTTTCTGCTGCCTGCCATTACCCTTTCAGCAGTGTGTCTGTGCTGCTCACTTGGCCAGTCCTGCAGACCATGACCTTTATGGCATTTTCTAGAAATCCTATTTTCTATTGTGACCCAGGGTCAGAAACACTGTTCAATGAGCCAGGCTGATGTCCATCAAAAATTACTTGCAATAAGAGTGTAAACAGAAAGATCTTAACAAGAGAAATACCAGGTGCAGCTAATGAGACTAGAGAAAGACAGTCATTAGCACCGGAAACCCAGAGAAATGGATCAGTGAGGCCAAAGGACATGGCCTAAAATCCAGCTCCCCTGTGACAGACTCCCATGCCGCTCGCCTGTGTGACTCTTTACCCTGCAGATCAGTGCCCCTGAGACTGCTGGAAACGTCCTTTCAGTCAACAACACCAATAACAGCAACACCAAAACTCCAACTTGGGCAACGATCAATTGCAGAGCAGTGAAAAGTCTCCCATAACCAGAAAGATATTCTTCTCTCCATGCATGTAATCGTCTCCTTGTCCAAGGTCTTAGCAGATCAGGGATCCAGCATCATTAAATTGAGTGGAACCAGAACACTGGATCCAGCATCTGCATCCTGAGCAAGTACAGCTCCTCCTGGAAAATTCTCCCGAGTATGCATCATCACATTCCAGTGGTTCTGGCTTCCACTTTTCTATCAGTTTCCTAAACGTAGGTCTAATTGAAACCACCTGAAGCTATGTGGGTGCTCTGTCTTAAAGGTACAGGAGTTCACTTCTGGGAGACAAAAAGGCAGAGACCTGATAACATGATGACTCTTCCTGGAGAACCATCTGAACCTAGAGACTAGTTAGTGACCAGCCCCCTGGTGTGATTTCAAAGACCTTCCCTGGGCCACTGCCTTCCTCCTGGGCTACCCTGTGCCCAAAATCCTGTCACTACCACTCCTTTCAGGATGAGACACTGAACATGCCTTCTAAAGCAAAGCCATATTCAGTTATGTAATGGCCTCATAACGTTTGGGCCAACAATGGATCATATATATGATGATCCTGTAAGATCACATCATCTAACAATGCCATAGACATTTTCTTTGGGATAAGCACACTCTATGATGGTCACACAATGACAAAATTGACTAAGGACACATTTCTCAGAACTTGTACTAAGCATCATTAAGCAATGAATGGGTGAAATTGAAAGATTTTATCAGGACTCTAGATTGTATGCAACAGAAAACCTGAGTTAAATAGCTTTAAATTCAGGGAATTTGTGACATCAGATAACTGGAATGTGTTGGAGTGGCTTGTTGGTTTCAGGCACAGCTTGGCCCAGAGGCTCTTATGATTCATCAGGACCTGACTGGAGTCTGCTGGTCTCTGGCTCCTCTTTCTTCTCTGGGCCATTCCTCAAGAACATCTCCTGTTCGTGTGTCAGGATGGCAACTTAGCCCGTCTTGGCCTTCACCTTCCCACCCTTTGCATTCTGTTCATTAGAAGCCAGTCTCCATATCCAACCTGCCCTCAAGAGGAGGAGATCACACAAGGACACAGTACCAGGGGGTAGGGATTACGGAGAGCCCTTTTAGAAGCTGCCCACCACGCTATTTCTGCCTAATTTTAGAGAGCTGTTAGGCCAAATTATGAATAATTGACAGACTGCATGTTCTTCTATTTCCCCATTTTAGGAAGCATCTCTCTCCTGAAAACAGTTCTTATTCACACCATAGTTGTGAGTTACTTTGCTGGCCTCAAACTTATAGAAAAGTGTGACATTTCTTGCAAAGCCCCTCATTTTTTGACGGAATCGTGTCTTTTCTTTTTTTTTCATAACTGGTGATTTTATGCTGCTGGGGAGGATGGTAGCATTGAAGTTGAGTTTTCTTTTCTCTTTTTTCCCCTCCATTATGGAGAAAGAACTTGGCTAGAGCTGAGCACTTCCTGATCACCTGTAGGACCCTGACATCGTCCTTCAGCTCTTAAGTCCTCTTGGCTCAGCCTGCGGGTGGGGGGCATTTTTCCCACAGGGGTTACAATCACCCTACCCACGAATAACAGCAGCCTGCCTGTGGGTTTCCAGGGGATTGAAGTGTCCCAAGCCTTCTCTTTCCTCCAGTGAGGCAATTACTCATCAGATTCCAAGTGGCTTCATCCCACAGGGCCCACTGGCCAGGCTGGCTCTGTCAAACATGCAGAAGAGTCTGGATCTCTTTGGCCCACAGCCACTGTTTGGTTCTGGCCCAGACTGGTTACCATGGAGATGGAGTAACAAGCGAGGAAAATGACTCACCTGGTTTAGAGCCTAGAAGATGGATGCTGATATCTTCCTGAAGACGCATATAAGATCATAGAGAGACTGGGTTCAAAAAAGTGTCCTGCCACAAATAATAATTCTCTTTAATCCATCCAGTTAGAAATCCATCCACTAATCATTCGCTGAGATCCAAGTGTGGGAGAGAACCACCACATTCCTTGTTTTTGTAACAAATCCTCACCAGGGTAGACATCAGCAACACTCTCCTCCACTCCGGGTTTCCCTCCTCACCCCCTCAGCAGGGCCTTCCTGCCCTTTGCACTTGTGTATGGACGTATGATCTCGCTTAGCCAAGGAGGTCTAAGAGGACGCCACATGTGGTGTGTTCAGGAAGAACAGTTAAAGAACAGGTATAAGAAGAGCATACACTGAAGTGGTGACATTCAAATATGGCGGGGCCTCTGTCCCTCTAGACCTCTGAGGGAGGAAATGAATAAGGGCCACCGACATTGCATGTTAGATGCACAGAATGCCTTTTGTTGTGCAAGGCCCTGGTGATTTTGGTGTTATTGATTGTTGCAGTATAACCTTACCTGTGCTGACTAGTAAGCTTACTGTCCTGCAGCCCAACCAGCTGTCTGTAGACAGCTTGAAAGCCTGTGACTGCCTTTAAACTTGCCATCCAATGAAGACTGGCTTTCAAGCCCCCCTAATGAAAACACTGGATTTCCTACTGACCAGATAGCAGCTGACTTCGGCAAACAGGAATGAAGCCCCCACACTTACATCTCATGAAAGAGAAGGGAGCACTGAAAAGCTCCGACAGGTGGGACAGACACTTTAATGATTCTGTCAATGGAGATTTAAACTTGAAAACAGCCAAGTGTACCCTTTTCAAGGTCTGTATTTCAAGTGAAATGACAGGAAGAACGACCTGTGAAAAGTAGATGCCCGGTACCATTTGGGAATTATATGAGCTAAATAATTGCTGTCATACATAGTGCAATGTGTATTTTATTTCCATCTTTTTAACAAATAGGAAAGAGAAGGTAAAGGAAAATGTGTTCTACACTGGAACCTGGACAACTGATTGTCGACCACAGCTTCAGGAATCAAAGGAACTCTGATTGCTTTTGTTCCCATAATAAGTGAGTCATTAAGTGATAGGAGACGGTTACAAAATTATAGGTACAGAGCATTAAAATTGTCCGATTGTCCTTATAAAATAAAAGTATACATGTGGTGCAGCTGGTAAGCATTGCTTCAGCATGCATTTACATGACTTTGAATAAAACTATGTCCCCCTTTAGGGTCCTTGGGCTCAATCCCCACCCCACACTCAAAAGCAAGGATTCAACCCTCAGCTGTAGCGTGTCTTAGGCATATGTCAGGCACCTATTCCACTCTGCCCAGCCTCTGTGATTGGTCCTGAGAGAGACACATAGCCAACAAAACTCTGTAACAAACAGCCTCAGAATCCCAGTGGGTTTTTAAAAACAAATATGGCCTGGCATGGTAGCAAATATCTGTGATCCCAGCTACTTAGGAGGCTGAGGAAGGAGAGTCTCAAGTTCAAGGACATCCTAGCCAATTTAACAAGACTTGTCTCAAAATAAAAATAAAAAAGGCTGGGGATGTGGCTCAGTGGTAGAGCACCCCTGGGCTGAATCCCCAATATCTCCTCCAGCCCTCCAAAAATGCCTTTTTCTCTTGGTGAGGCTGCAGGTCAACTCTATGTCTGCTTCAGAACTCAAGTCAAACTCAGCTCCACAGGCCTCCAGCTTGGGCTCAGGGAATGCTCAGAACCAGCCCTTCTCACACCTATGCCACCAGGGCAAGAGCCAGCCAGGCAGTACCATCAGGTCCACAACCTCTTCTCCTATCATAGCCTCTAATATACCATGAGTCCAGGGAAGCCACATGGCCAAGACTGAAGTCATCAGGATGAGGATGTTACTCTCGGGCAAGCTGTGAGAGCAGAGAGAAGGGAATGGGACCAATAAGGGACCCATCTGCTGCCCTGTGTAGCTCTGAGCCACTGTTACCTGAGCCAGCGCCTTCCCTCTAGCTTTCCCTTCTTGGGTTTTTATATCATTTGCAACCTGGGCACTGGCTGAGAAGCTCCATGGGGCTCATTGCTCCCGGGCATTCCTGTACACATTTTCATTGCTCCTTGCAGAGCACCTCAGAAACCCTCTGAATAGATCGGAAAGTTGGCCAGCGATCAATGGCAGGTGGCAACAGAGGTGAGAATAAAATTCCAGGGCTCAAGCTCTTCTTGTAAAATAGTATTTGAGCACTGGCTTCCATCTCTGAGCAGCACCATCAGAAAAATTCTAGCTGGGGCCAAGGCCACCCTGAAATTGAGGGAGACACTGAACCAAAGATGGACAAAATGAAACAAGCTTCTACTCCTTGTACACATTTATGGTCACCAACACACAGTCCTCTGTCCTCCTGTGGGCACTGTTAATTAACATGTGGCTTTAAATCAGACAGCTGAACCATGCCTGTAAGGAGGAAGGACTGGTAGCTGGTATTTCCCCTCTCCTCCCATCCCTCAATGGAGCTGATCTAGTAGATGACCCTCAGCCAAGCTCCCTCAGGGCCAAGTCCTCTGCAGGACAAGGCTTGGGGGCCCCTGCAGAGCTGGTTGGCCAGGGTCCTTCTCTTGAAGGCTATGAGCTTCCAGGCAAATGTCTTCACCTCTCTGAGCCAAAGCAAGCTTCCAGAAACTTTGTTCCTATTTTTCAACCAGCCATAAGCAGCCACCTCCTGATGTGACAGTGTATTACCTCTCTTCTTTCCAGGTGGGATCCTTTTAGAACTGAGATGACAGATATTTCTGCTGCTTTTCTTGTTTGCGTGAAAAATGTCAAATTATAATGTATCATTTTCATTTCACTCTACTAATAAATCTTCCTTTGAAGTCAGTAACTAGAAAGCTCATCCCAAAAGTAATTTCCCAGTCATCAAATTTTTAAAATAAATATATTTTTATTTGCTTCCCCTGCTGGGGGACCTATTAGCATACACAGCAAAGCCTGAAGATTTCATTATTTTTCTACAATTGATACAAGTCAGCCCTCAGATAACTTTCTAGTGCATGCATTTGTTAAAAGGTCATGAAATTGGGGGCGGGGATTTAGCTCAGTGGTTTCGCCGCCTGCTGCGCAAGCGCAATGACCCGAGTTTGATCCCCGGTACCAAAAAAACCAAACAAAAACAAAAAAAGGTCATGAAATCAAGAGATGGAACTTTTAGATTCATTAGAACTGAGATTTGCTTATGTTGTACAGTGAAAGCAGAGAGGAGTTACCAGCTACCAAGATGTATCATGGACTGGTTCTGCCCGAGAACAAAAACCAAAACCTGTACACTCCAGATACTTAGGGGAGGTTGGACTTCATGGCCCTCTACCCAATTCCTTCTGATCCAAGTGTCTCTGAGGTTCTCTTCCCAACTGATCCAGCTTGGACCAGCCTTGGGTCTAACAGAAAGCAGTACAAACGGAATCAATCCCCAGTCTTTTGCGGGAGCCACTGGAAAATAAGCCCCCTCCCCCTTTGAGAATCTCAGCTCACGGGGGCCGTCTCCCTGAGTACATCTCTTGTTTGTCTGGTTGGTTGGTTTTGGTACGGGGGATCGAACTCGGGTCCTTGCACTTGCGCAGCAGTCGTCGAAACCACTGAGATAAATCCCCGGCCCTCCCTGAGTACGTCTCTGAGAGTGAAACCTCTAGCGAGATGTCCCAGTGGTCTCATCTGTGCACCAACTCCTGCTGGATCTGACACCTTATTTCGCTTATTATCTAACCCTAGATGCTTGTGGAGATCAGCAGGAGTGCTGTTCATAATTACCACAATGAGTAATTAACTGACATAAATCTGGATTGTCCAACGCAAACGCCTGACTGCCTTCTCTCCAGGGAACGAGAGAAGATCTCTCTCGATAGAGCTTTTAAAAGGTAAAGTATTCCTGCAATGTATTCCTTCTGCTTCCATGAGCTAGAGGGATCCTGTGACTGACAGGTGCACAAAGCAGTGTGTTGTTCAAGCTGGGTCACTTTGGAGCTTGGAGGGGGCTGCTATGAATCATTAGGAAGGCAGGGGCAGAGCAGAGCCCTGGACTCTGTCCCTAGCACTGAAAAGAAAAATAATAATAATTAGGGGAGCAAACATTCAGGAACCTCCTGGCTCAGATCAGGTGTGTGCTTACCCTGTACCCTAAGCATCTCCTGGCACCGGGGTGGAGGACTGGGAAACGCACAGGCACAGGGCATACCCCAAGAACAGCATCCTCATAAGAGGCACCAACCCCTGAACCCACAACTGCAGCATAAGATGCCGAGGGACCCACACGTGCAGCCCCCTGCTCAGCAGCCCTTTGAACCATGGCCCCGTCTTCAGAGCAATGGACTGGACCTCTTCCCCGCCCAGCACCCATTTATAAACTACCTGCCTAAGTTTTTACCAGACAATACATTCAGAAGGCTCCAAAATCGAGATATTATGAATGCATAAATGGGCTCCTCCCACTCTGAGCACTTCCCTTGCTGCCCCTTCAGTAACCACTTCATTAGTTTCCAATGTAGCCTTCATTGCTTCCTTATGCAAATATAAGCAATATAAACATGCATTCATTACCTTACACTCTTTCCCTTCACACACTAAAGCAACATCCTATATATACTGCTATGCACTTTACTTTAAATCACAAACCAGACTTGCATACATGCAACAGTAATTATTCCATGAACACCTATCTATATTTATTTATTTCAGTATTTTTCAATATTCCTTAGTTCTGCTTTGGTTTGGGTTTTATTTTTAACCAGTCTCCTACAGAGGGATCCTTGGATTATTTCCAATTTTTGGTTCTCACAAACAATGTTGTGATATATAACCTCGATCGTGGGTATTTGTACACAAATGCCTGCAACATAAATTCCCAGGAGTGGAATTGCTGGCTGAAAGGCTAAATGCATTTTGGAGGGGTCTCCCAGGTGTCCTTCACAGCGGGAGCACTATTGCCCCCCGCCAGCATGTGTGGGCATACCTGCCTCATCAACACAGAACATTGTCAAACGTTTGAAGTTAAGTGAAAGTGATTACCTTACTATAAGGTAAGTGAAAATGATCCATCAATAAAGTGTGAAGCAATCAAAACCACTCATGGGATTTAGCTGGGGATTTAGCTCAGTGGTGCCGCGCCTGCCTTGCAAGCACAAGGTCATAAGTTTGATTCCCCAGCACCAAAAAAAAACACTGATGTTAAAAAGACATCCAGGAACCTATAAATTAAGCAGCCCCACCAAATGTCAGCAGTCATACTCGGGGAGGGGACAATGTGCCGATGCCACCAAAGGCCAGTAAGGGTAAACTGCCTCATGTGTGACCCGGCCCACTGCCAGCCCATCTGGCTGAGAGGAGGTCCTGGAGTTCAGCATGGTTTTATTGGGATTTATTAGTCATGTAGATATTTTGCAAAGACACAGGATTGAGCTGACGGTCCGCCACTTGCCGAATGCGCTCACTGGGCCAACAATGCCACTTCTGGACTTCACCACATCAGGACAGTGGAGGAGCAATTTTCCGTGCCTTCCTGAGCAGTTCAAGCTATATCAAGCTACCACAGAGACTTGATGAAGTGTCATACACCTTGCCATCTGACAGTTAGTGGCCTTGTTTCCCTTCCTGGGATAATATTGGATTTCATAAGCAGAGCATCAACAAGAGAAAGGCTCATACCTAACAGCTAATATCGGCAGAACATGTGTTTCTGTTCAGGTTCTGCCCTTTTATTGCTCCATCCGAAGCTGTAGTTCTTCCTGGTGCACAACAGCCTGATTTGACTCATCTGTCTTACATCTAATTCAAGTAGAAGTCTACTAGGCCAGGCAATTCCTGCCCTATTTGTGTGCTTTTCCACAAATTGTTGTAGCCAATTCTCTTGTACCACAGACCCCCTACATTGAAACTAAGAGCTGAAAAGGTTCTGATGATGTTCAAGAAAATTTCATATTCTTTTTCATGTTGTATTAAATGGAAGATGACAATTTGGAATGATCCTTACAGAACAACAAATCCTTCAGGAATAAATAATGGACTGTAGTTTTTTTTAAAGAAACTGCAAAGCAGGAGATGGTGTCTATCTTTGCTTCCTCAAACACGAAACTTGCTCTTTAGACATCTTAATAATTTTGGACAAAATCCTGCTAGGCTCTCACAGCTCAAAATTTGAGTTTCTCAGACTAGTGTCTTTGGCTGGATCACCACATGAGACCTCTGTTGTTTTATAAAACACACATAACATGCCGGATCCATTTGAAAAAAATGTATCCAGCTTCACCCACTTCCCCACCCTGATGCTACCATGGTGGTCCCAGCTGCTGTAAAACTCCATCCTGACGTCTTCTAGGGTCTGCACCACTCCCTACCCTCATCCCTGGTCTATTCCTAACAAAATGATTAGAGCGGTCCTTTTAATTAAGTATAAATCAGATCACACCACTCCTTTGCCCCAGGCTTCCACAGCCCTCCTGCCTCATTCAGATAAATCTCAGATCCTCACTGTTATTCACAAGGCCCCACATGGCCTGGCCTCAACTCTCTGGCCTTATCTGGAATTTTGTCTCTCTACTTCACTCTGCTGTGGTCTTTTGCTATTGTTCGAACATGTTCCTGACACAGGGCCTTTGCATTTCCTGTCTCCTCTGCCTTGAGCATTTCCTTTGGTATTCTCTCTTTTTTTTTTTGGTACCAGAGATCGAACTCGGGTCCTTGTGCTTGCGCAGCAGGCGGCGAAAACACTGAGCTAAATCTCCAGCCCCATGCCTTGACCATTTCCTTCGGATACCATCCTGTCTCCCACTCTCATGTTCTTCAGGTCTCAGCTCCATGCAAGTGTCCTTTGAAGAACCCCCCTGGTACTACACCCCCCTGCACCCTAATTACTCCCTGCTTTACTTCCCTACTTTGTACTAGCCACTTTCTGATATACACCAGATACATTTTCTCTGTTTTCTGATTGCCCCTGAGCAAAACACAAGCTCTGTGTGTCTAGTCCTTCATTTTTGATCCTCTGCTTTAGACATCAAGCCTAGGAAAGGACCTGGAACATAACAGATGCTCAATACTTTCTTGAATGAGTGAAGGTTTAGTTGAGAAACCAAACAAGAGACCATGCCTTAGAGTCCCAAATGCCAAATAAAATGCAAGCTACGAACTTCAGTGGGTCCAGATGTAGCAAAAGCCCAAACCACAGAGGTCCATAAAACCTTTTCTTAGCATCTCCCAATCTTTTAAGTCTTTCAAAGAAAGCAATCAAACACAGAGCTCCAACCTCCATGTGTGTTGTTTTTAATTAGTGCTTCTCTACCCACTCAGCAGCCACTGCAGCTCCTGCGCCCCCAGGTCCCCATCTGGTCCTGGAGCCCCAAGTACTTTGGAGAAAGGAGGCCATCCCAAAGAGTCTCTGCCTTGTCACTCACGGCCAGGATGCACAGCACCAAATGCCAGCAGCAGGGGACGGGGTCTGAGTGACAGGAGCTGCTCTGTCAGAATAGCTGCATAATTGGAAAGCAAAGCTAACAGCAATAAAGAAAATTAACACGGACATCCAACGGTTTATGATGCAGACACTGAAAAATAAGCAGAACGCCCAACAGCTCGGCCTATTACTCTTTCGAGAGTGAGGAGGGATGGGTGGGGGGCGCGTGTTGCATTAAACCAGGGCTTTAAAAATCCTGGGTCACCACTCACTGCCCCTCTCCAGCTGTGCACCCTGGCTGGGCTGCTCCCTGGCCTCCCTGGTCTGTAAAGTGGAGCAGCTGTCATAAGAAGCATTTCTGTCCTGGGGCCATTGCGGGTCCCCAACTCACAGGAGATGGAGGACGCGGGCTTCTACTCAGTGGCGCTTTCCCGAGTGGGCTCCACTCAGTGGATGCTCACCTGCTCCACGGAAGCGGCTCATCGAGGCCACAACCCCGGACTGGAGGCAGGACAGTCACTCCTCTGCTTTCCAAGAGTCACTCCTGGTCAGAAGCTCAAGAGCTCAATTTGCCAGGCGTCCTTTGTCCTACCTGGGCTCTCTCTGGGGCAGGAAGAAGGAGTGGCCCTCACTCAGTGTCTCAGATGGGGAAGAGGGGGACAGAGCCCAGGAGACCAGAGAGGGAGTTGAAGAGGAGCCAGACACCAAGTGCCTGGGGTTTTGGTGCTTGTTCCTGCAGCAACATCTTATCTGTCCTGAGGATGCAAAGCCTCCTGCTGTTTCTGTAACACCAAGAATGCTGTGATGGACACGTTAACTTTTCCTTGATGTGGGGATTGCTCAAAGTTAGATTTTTAAACAAAAGTTGTGTCCTACACAATAATATTTCCTTTTTTAGAACAACAAATTTTCTGCTAGACAAAATTGCATTTGAAATTTCTGAAGTGCTTGCGTTTAAATATTTATTAATCCTTAACTCCCCCGTTTACTATAAAGCTCCAGGTAATTGAAATCCATTTTCCCCATCCTATACTTTTATTGAATTAGGCAGAATCATGGTTTGTGGCTGGCCTAGGGCAGTAAGTTTTGAGTTTGTCAGTCTGAAAGAACCCAGAGACCCCTTAGCTGAGACAGAACTCGAGTCCTCTGGCCCCCGCATGTATGTATTTGCTTCAGCCATGAAATGTGCCCTCTGTTGTGTGCTATGGTTATGGGAGATGGCAAGTGTCCTCTGGCCCCAGAACCCCAGTGTCACTTTGCATTTTGCTCCCTTATATTTCACTCAGGAAGGTGTCAGGGAACGTGACAAACAACAAGAGGAATGATCAGTTTTCAGTCTTGCCAGTTGTTCTCCAAGCCTATCTGCAAGTTCCCTGCTTTTATTCCTAAAACCTTTTCCCTTTGCCACATAATAGTCTTTCCCCAGGAGCCCTGAGAAGGAGCAGGCCTATGGAAGACTGTTCTTAACAGCTGGCTTGATTGCTCAGGTCTGAGCTGGTCTCTCAGTGGGTCACAGAGGTTCACTGAGCTCCAGCAGCAGATTAATTAATCACTGACGAAAGTGGGTGAGTTTACATCCCCATTCAGGCCACAAGACACCTTAAAGACAAACTGCCAAGTTGCTTTAAAGCTGCAAACACTTTGAGCTGAGTCTGTTGTAGAAGGCAGCAATTTTGAACCTTCATGCAGCTGCGATTCTCCCTGAGCTGGTTAATGGGTATGTGGGGAACATGAACCAAGGTTAGGTGGCCTCTGGTTAGGACCAGCAGCAATGGACATTTGGACAGGAATAGAGGAATCGGTGTTGACCTTCACAATGACCCCTACACCTCCACAGGTGGGAAGCAAGATCTTTAAAATGTCTGTGATGCTATTAGGCATTCAGCTTGGCCAGAGTGACACCAATCAGGTGAGAGTCCCCTGAATTCCCACTTAAATGGCCATCATTTCAAAGTGCGCTATTACAGGCATGGCTGGGTGAGGAGAGGCATGGGCAGTGCAGAAAGGAAGAAAAATAACTCATTTACAAGTCCCTTTTATGGTTCACTGACAGGAGGGATGAGAGAATGGCAAGAAAGATAGCAGTTGTCCAGCATTAGCTAGAAATTTGCTCTCAGAAATTGAAGTGACACCAATAATGATTATTACTCATTCATGTGGCTTTCTGGCACCTGCTTCTGCAGTTTCTGGTAACCATAACTGAGAAGCAATTGCTCTCCCTGTCCATTTATGGGGTCAGAATGGGCTGTGTCTGGGGCTAAGGTAGAGCATGTGACTGGTTTGGCCAATCAGCAGGTAAATCCCCAGACTCAGAGGCAGAATGTAAACAGCAGGTGACAGGAGCTGGTCCCAGCAGGATGAAGGCTGTCTCTGGAACCATGCTCTTGGGGCAGGAGCTGCTGGGCATGCAACCAACCACTCTTTGAGTTCCTCAGTTCAGAGGCTGAGAACTGTTCACTGATTTCCCATCCTCCTTTGCAACAAGGGCAAGTCACATGACCCAGCCCCCAGCCCTAGAACCTGAAGGAGTGTCTGGTGGGGTGCAGAGGTGGGTGTGGGGGTCTCTGGGAAAGATACATCCCATCTGGTGAGATGAGAGGTGCCTGACGAGAGGGCACCTTCCCAACCTTCACTGGATGTCGTTGTGTGCTACTTGCAGCAGTTGTTTTTCACAAGCAAGAGAAGAAAGAAATATGCTCAGAGCTCTGGCACCTAGCTACTTTTAGACAAGAACTTGTTTCTTCTATTCAGTCCTAAAGCAGAGGTGCTGAGAGCCATACTCGCGACTGAGCCCTAGAATGACACCACCCTAGAAAAGAACAGAGCCAAATCAGAGCCCTGGTAACACTGTGTGACCCCTGACACTACCTGCCTCCAAAGCCTTAGCTTGGCTTGTTCATTCACATGATCCAGTGCATTTTCTTTTGCTGCTTTTCTTAGAGTTAGGCATCTCTCAAAATTGAATACATCAAAACTTATACCTTCTGCAGAAAAGGGATGGCATAAACAAAGACAAGGAAGAGCTATCTGGCTCACACACAACAAAGGATTAGATTAATGAGCTATCTGACAATAAGAAAAATACAAATAGCTTGATGGAAAAAGAGGATAAAGGGTATGAATGGATAGTTTATAGAAGAGAGATGCAAATAACCAATAAACGTATGAAAAGATGATTCAGTTTTTAATCAGACAAATGAAAATGGCTATTAAATTCACTTATCAGATTGGCAGAGCAAAGCTTGTGAGCTTTGTTGGTAAACAGATGCCCGTGTGGGTCTCACTAAATAAGCTTTTGACGGACAACTTGGCAATAGCTAGCAAATTAAAATAGGAATGTTCAGGCTTCTGTGTAAACCAGGCCACAGGCAGGAAAATAGAAAACATTCCAATCTTTAAAAACACCAAGTATCAACTCCACAGGTAATGGAAGAAATGGGGGCCAATTGCAGATAATGAGGCAAACCTGAGGACAGGAGGGCACTGACAGGCTAGGGACGAGAAGAAAATGAGTGTAATACCTGGAACCTGAGGCTGAGTCACCCAAGCAAGGTGGATGCCCCAGGTGATCTCCTTCCAGAGCTGAAGCCATGGCAGAGGCGCTTTTCCAGGCAAGGCAAAAGAAGGACCATGACAGTATAGACTTCACCTCTGGAAAGATAGGGTAGACCACTTTTCCCTAATCTTGCTCAATACAGCTAAGCTTCCCAGAAATTAGTTATGAGACAAACATAAGACTCTGGCAAGTGGAAAGAAGAAGGTAGGGACCTCGGGACAGGAGCGATGCCTTGGTAGTGAGCTCCCTGGCCTTTCTCTTTGCCTTCTGTGATCTGGGCTGGGTACTAGGGAAGCCAGTGGCCTGAAAATGCTAATAGGCGCAGACTAAAGAAAACTCACAGAAAAGCCTGCTTCTTTAGCCAAACATCCAGAAACAGGTGGCCTAGAAATGCAGACAACTTTTAGACAATAACCACCTCATTCCAGATAGACACACAGAAAAGCCTGAGGGTCACCCTACTCACACCCACACAGATTAAGAGAGGAACCTGAGCTTCCAACCCTGCCCAGGGGTGGGGGCACCCAAAGCCCCACTGAGGTGGTGACAGAGAAGGCATGGTGAGCAGCCTACACTTCCTCTCTCGCCTGATGTAACAAGGACCCCACTCCCCAACCCCACAGTATCAGGGAAGGCCAGGTGAAGGCTCTGTGAGATACCCCTGTGTCTCCGAGCCATAGTGCTGTCAGCAGAGACTTAGTAGTAAGCTGAAGCCCCAGCAGAACTGAGGGGCCCTCTCACCCTCAGTGGAACCAAATGGGGAACCAAGACTTGCACCTCAACCTGGCGATGACCAGGTGCTATCACCCCAGCCAACCAGCATTAAATGAAAGGAGGCACATTACACCAAAGATTTAGACACAATACAGATCTCATCACAAATACTGAACATGTGTCAAAGTTTCCTTTGAAAATTGCTCATCTTACCAAGAGCCAGGAAAATTTTAACTTGTATTAGAAAAGACAACCTACAGCTGCCAATACGAAGGCAGGACAGATGTAAGAGTTCTCTCAAAATACATCAATGTACAATTACAAACGCACTGGAAAAGCATGGAAACATATAAAGTTTCAGCGAGGAAATGGAAAGTTTCAGCAAAGAAATAGAAAATATAATGGAGAACTGAATGGAAAGTTCAGAAGTGAGAAAAACACAACAATCAAAATCTAGAAATACTAAATAGTTGAGCTCAATAGAAGACTAAAAGGGGCAGAGAAAACCACCTACTGGAAGACCAAACAGTAGAAATGAACCAGAGAGAGGAAACAGAAAAATGCCTGGCCAGAGAGCACTCTACGGCTCACAGTGAGAACTCAGGCCCCGGCACCTCCCATTCCCATCGCTGATTTCTGCTCTCCATAAGCCACCACTTTACTATCTTTGAGCTGTTTTTGTTATCTCTGTATTTCTAATTTTTTTTTTTTTTTTTGGTACCAGGGATCGAACCTGGGTCCTTGCGCTTGCACAGCAGGCAGCAAAACCACTGAGCTAAATCCCCGGCCCACTGTATTTCTAAATAATATGTTTATGTTGCTACTAGTTTATTCTATATTTAAAACCTTACCTATCACCTGCCTTCCATAAAACAAGGACTATCTAGTTCTCTGGCCATACCTCTCATACAGTTTCCCGGCCACAATTCAGGTGGCCTGATCCAAACTTCATGTGGCATTCGCATCATAGGCAGAAAGCATCCACTGTTGACCCATGCGGTGTAGACTGTAACTGCCTTGCCTCTACAGCTTTATTATTTTCCCTAGAGATACCCGATCTTCCCTCTACCTCCTTCATTTTCTACGTAGCCATCACTCTCCATTCTGAAATTCTCTGCCCTTCCCATAACCCACCGCTCCCTGTGAGCACATCTTCAGGTTGGGGATGGCTTTGTCTGTCTTGCCAACACCTGGGGGAGGGGCTGCTCCCTAGCTCTGCTTCGGAGACACAATCTGAACATTTCCAGGTGTTCCAGATCCGTGCTGGGTGGGGACTTCCTCCCCCACATCGTGTGTCTGGGTTCCCACAGCAGCCCTCCTCTCTCCATCTCTCACTAAGGGGAGCCTCCTCCTCCCATGACTCTCCGAGAAAGGGCACCGAGGCCATGTCTCTGGGATCCTGCAGGTCTGAAATGGCCTTGCTCTGCCCTCACCCTGTAACCCAGTGTGACCCGCATTCTGTGCCAGAAGCGCATTTCCCACAAAGTTTGGGGTCCTGCCGCCTTCTCCCTTCCAGGGCTGCATTCTCTATCCTGTTCCTCAATTTAACATTAACTCCTGCTCTCTGGAGGCTTCAGAGGTTTTTTAGTCCTCTGGATCTCTGTGAAATTCATCATGGTGTTCCCAGCGCTGAAGCATTTTAAATTAATTCTTCTGGGCACTATGGAGGCCCCGAAAGTGCATCCATCTGTTAGCTGCGCCATAAAAATTAGTTGTAAAATTCCAAAAATGGCAAGAGGAGAAAATCATTTGTAACCTACCACTTTTTATCTCATAGTTAAGCAAAGTTAGCATGGCCAGACTCCTCACCACGCACACTTCCCTGGATGGGACCCAGGACTTTGGACGGCTGTGCTGAGAGCTCCTGCTGCTCCTCCAAACCCCTCAGACTCCCAGGAGAAACCCCAGCCCCAGGATGTCACCTGCTCAGCTGAGCAGGACAGGGACAGGCTAAGCCCTGTCCCTGCCGGGCCCCACGAAGCAGCTCTGAGGATCCAGAGCAGAGCCAGCCCCCCAGGGCTGTCACAAGGACCTTCCAAGCCCCCTCAGGTCGGCACGAGCCCCTCCTGCCTTGGAACAATCCCTGTTTTCCCTTCTACTGCCTAGGACAGGGAGGCTTCGGGCGGATCTGGAGCCAGGACACCAGCCCTGTGTCAGGCTCTGAAGCCACAGCTGTCCCTGGGCAGCCCCCGGCTTCTGTGCTCTGTGTCCAGCAGCCTTGGCCCAAGCGTCCTGGAGGAGCTGGAGCCTCGCTGAGCCATAGACAGCCACAGGCCCCTTCTCCTGCTGGGCTCCAGCCCTGTCTTTAACTCTCCTTGCTTGAGCTGCAGAAATAAATAAACACACAAGTGTGTGCATGGTCCCTGCCCAGCTTGGGATCCCTGAGCCCAGCTGGTCTGCTGCTGGGTTGCCAAAATCCACATAAGTAAAATTTGGGAAGAGCACTGATGCCTCCGCCCAGGCTGTTGGGGGAGGGCAAAGGTCCCTCAGTGCACACAGTTATTTCATAATTTCTCACATTCACTTTTTATGTACTTGTATTAGTTCCTTGCTAAGCTCTGAGCACCATAAGAACTAAACAATATGCTTTCAATTTATGGCTCACCCCCTCATTCTGTACAATAGGTTATTGTCTCCCAAAAATAGGTCTGGAGTTTATTAAAAATAGAGATTCTCAGATTTCACCCCAAACCATAGAAGTTGAGCCCAGGGAATCAAACATCTTTTCTAGTTCTTCAGATGATTCATAAACACATTTATCTTTGAAACGCTTTGCTGTGAATGAGAAACAGACCTGTCTGGTAAAAAATCACACTAGCCCTCTCTTTTGGAATTTAATCAGTTTATATTTAATGTAATTATTCCTTTGATTTAAACTTACCTTCCTACAATTGTTTTTATATTTGCATCCTTTTTCTCCCCCTTTCCTGCCTTACATGTATTAACCAAGTGTTTTAAAAATTATCCTATTTTGTAATTTTCCATTAGGTTGTTAATTTTAATTCTATTCTTCTTTAGTTTATATCCTATGGATGACAACATTTACCTATGACTTATTTGAATTTAATCTAAATTATAACTTTATTACTTTAACAATGGATGAGATTTTCAGCTCTTAAAAAATCTTTTAACCTCATTCTGGCTGTTGTGCTATTTTAGACAAATAATTTAAATCTCTCTGTATCTATCTATCTACCTCTCTATCTACTACCAACCTGCAAAGATAACTATTATTACTATTCTGTACATTCAAGATTAATTCAAATTTTCCCAATATTTATCCTTTCTATTGCTCTTCCTTTTTCCTGCATTTTTTCATTTAGAATAACTTTTTGTTCTGCCTGAAAAACTTATTTAGTATTTATTTTAATGCAGATCTACTGACCATGAATTACCTGACTTTGTTTATTTGCAAGCTTTTACATCTTATTTTCTTTCAAAAAGTATTTTTAATAGAATGAAATTTTAGATTGATAGTTGTGTTTTTTCACATATTACTCCATTATCTTCTGGTTCCATTGCTCCCATTGAAAAGTTCACTGTCTCTCTTACTGAGTCTCCTTTAAAGATAACCCCTTCAGTTTTCAGTAGTGTTTACATAGATGACTAGATACACATTTCTTTCTGTTTATCTCATTAGGAGTTCTTGATTCTGATTATGACTTAATGCCTCTATCAACTTTGAAGAATTAATATAACACTTCCAACCCAATTTTCTCTTTCCTCTCTTTGTGTGATTTGTATACTTTTGTTAGACCTTTTTGTCTAATGCTCTTTTGTGTAGATGCAATAGTTTCATATTCAATATGACTAATTAAAAAAAACCGTATTTTCTACTTTACCCAATCTGCTGTTAAATCTATTCTATTTTCAGTTATAATTATTATACTGTTCAGTTATCAAGTATTCATGGAATTCTCTTTTAGATATTCCATTTCTCTAATAAAATTCCCTATCTTTTTATCTTTTATTGAACATGTTAATAGTAGATATTATATAGCGTATTTCTGACAACCTCATTAATCAATCTTCTGTGAGCTTTTTCTTATTTTCAGTCTTTTGTTCTATCTTTTTATTATTTGGTCTTTCTAATATGCCTCATAATATGTTTTATGAATGCTATTTTTTCCCACAGATACTCTATTGTGTCTCTGGATGCCATTACCTTTCCACAGAGAAAATATTTTTTTTCAGTGACAATCACTATAGTGAGGACAGATTACCCTTGTCATAATAATTTAAGGCTGATTTTTCATCTCTCCAAGGTCTGCTTCCTGTTAGCTTGTTGTTCCTTCCCTAGATCAAGCCTTCAAGGGACTCAGCAGGAACAACTGTGTATTTTCCATAGCTCCACCTGCTCAGTGGCTAGTCCTTGCTCTTCAAGTTTTGCTGTTAGGGCCTCACGACATTGGAAGAGACAGGGCTGAGTCTTTAGCTTCCCAGCTACTTACTTTCTGCATGGGATCAGAGACTGTGCAGCTTAGGAACCACAGAATCCCTCAAGATGGAAACTGCTGCAGAAAATCAGACTCACTTTGAGGAGTTCTAGTTTCTCTCAAATCTTGGGCCCTCAAACCTTGGCTTCTTTGATAGCCCTAAACTTCAAGTTCAAGGTCCCCAGATCTGTGAATTTGATTTTTAAAAAGTCCTCATTTCCCATGAGTCTTGGCTCCTCTCCACTTACAAATCAGCAAATTCCTCAGAGGGACAAGTGGAAAGTGAGGAGCTTGCTTCAGTGCACTTCCCCACCCTGCAGATCTCCGTCCTTCAAGTCCTGGCACTGTACGTGGCTTTTGGATGCTTTCAAGTAGCTATTCCCCAGACATACTGATAATTATTCTGTTGGTCTTTTTGAAAGACAGGATTCTTTCTTTGGAAGATGCCATCTCTCCTAACAGGTAAGTGCTGAATCATGTTAGCTATTCAGCCCTTGTGAAGCACAAAATGGAAATCTTCCTGAGATGCACAAGCCCTGAGACAGTACCCATGCAGAGCTTCCAATTTTTCAATGTGCAAGTTCTATTTTTGCAGAAAAATACAATTTTACATCTTGGTGTCTAATTACTATGGAAACACTGCTTGAAAAGTGTTCAAAAATAAAAAGTTTGAGGAATTGTAGCATAGATGCTAAACACAGATTCTAACTCAGACCAGCTGGATTCAAATCCTGCCTTTGCTCTCATTGGCAGGAGGTCCATCCTAAGTTATTTACCCCTTCTCGGTCAGAGTTTCTCCATCTGTAAAGTGGGAATGATAAGAGTACCTATCTCATGGGACAGTTAGGAGAATTAGATAAGTAAATATACATGAAACAGGAAGAACCTAAATCATGAAAGCTAGGAGACTGTTTATTAAACATAAAAATGTCCCATAAATAGGTACGATTTTATGTATCAGCTAAGAAATAATTTTTTTTAAAAAAGCAAAGAAGCCAGTTTGCAATCAGGGTCCCCTTTAGCTGCCTCTGCCCACAGGCACCATGTTAAGTGTCCACCTAGTCCAGCCCTCCCATGCTGCAGATGGGGCAAGTGGTGGGGGCAGGAGGGATGCTCAGGCACAGACAGCTTGTTAGTTGTAACACGGAGTCGAGGACTGGAATAATTTTTTGATGCACTTCATCAATTAAGTCATGTGCCCTGTGAGCCAAGCAGCTAATTTCCGTTGCAGGCAGAGGGACCAGAGCGCCCTCAATCTATAGATAATTCTCTAATCGGCACGACGGCCCCAGCTTCACTGTGATCATTAGCAGAGCCCCCCCGCACCGTGCTCCAGCCGAGGGAGGAGAGGGAGCCCTGACATATCCCTGCTCATCTAAATGTTTAATAATGCTCCGATGTGTAGATCACTGGGTCATCAGACCCAAATTAGCCTGATCGTCAAAGCCACAGACTAACAAGGGGAGTGAGAGGGATAATGTTTCTTTAATGAAAATTTCATCAGTGTAGATTTCTCACTGAATATTAAGGTCTCTGCTTGAAGATGGCATCAGAGCAGAGCTGCTGTGACATTGACCTTTATCCCTCAGAGACAAGAGCAAAGTTGGGCTGCCTCACTTAGGGACAGCGCAGGAGACATCCCTGCAGCTGAAATGAGGGGAAGTCCTGGCTCTTCTCAGAAGACTCTGGGGCCTTCATTAGACAGTGAGTCTTTTTGGAAGTGCAATAAGGAAAGAAAGAAGGGAGGGAACATAAGAAAAGCCAGAGAGAGGGGATGATAGAAAAATGAGGAAGCACAAAGCAGCTTTCAACACTTATATGAGGCAGGATGTTTCTATTCAATCTTCAAATGTTCTCTTGACAGGACTTTAAAAGCTCAGCCTGTTTTGTTCATTTACAGTTTTGAAATGATGGCGCACCTTAGCATCGGGTGTTGTTTACAAACCCTCGTAAGATGGTCCACATTTCCCTTGGAGGCTTCCGTCACTTTTCTGACCACCCCCCACCTCACTTTGGCCCAATAGTCGCAGAAGTTACACATGGCGCCTCCCCTCTGCCATCTGGAGGGCTTGGCCTTGCACCCAGGCCAGATCCTAGGTCCCCGGCAGGCCACCACCCTCAGCCTGCAGCCCCAGGAAAGGACAGGACAGAGAGGGGACTTTCCAGTTAGAGAAGAACTCTGCAGGGCACACAGGCCCAGCCCCTCCTCTCTGAGCCTCTTCCCCAGTGGCAGCTCAGGAGAGTTACACGTACCAGGCAGATGGCCACTGGTTCCTAGGACCTTCCCTGGATGCCAATAGTGGGTCCACTCTGGATGGGCACCGGCTTCCTTGTGAGTTCCACATCTGGATGGAGCCAGAGCAGGACCTCAGCGAAACAAAGCTCAGCATCACCCTGGAGGGGAGGCCTGGGGACCACATAGTGTCCTCCTGCACCTCCCATAGGGAGAGGAAGGCGAGGACCATGCTATGTCCTGCATGGCAGCCACATCCCTAAGATGCTTCCTGACTGCATATGAGAAGGAAAGTCAGCCTGTGTGGAAGAGTCCAGGCCCCTTGCTATGGGGTACTTGGATATTTTCCTGGCTGAAATAATTAAAAGTGCATTGCATTTTGATCCTGTAGGGCTTATTGTCTTATTACACAGATAAAATTCCACAGGGCAGCAAATCATCATTACTCACTGTAAGCAAAGTCCCAGCTTCAATAAAGAAGTGATCCCCTGCTCTTTTCTAAGTCCCTGCATTATGGTATCTCTCTCCATGGGAAGACTGCCACCCTGGCACTCACGCTTGGGGCTCCTGACAGCCCTGAATGGAAAGATTTTAATGCACATGGGTCTTTTCCTTTCCTGTGACACATTGTGGTACATATTTGTAAGGTCCATTTGATTGCTTCAAGAAAAGAGATTTCATAAACTAATAGTTGATTTGTCATTTATGCATTGAAAGCCCATTGGGAAAGAAGAGCTGAATTATCCATTCTTCAACATATTTTGTTTTCTGGTAGCAATTTATGAGGCAAACAAGAAAGGGCATATACATAAATGTGAAGCAGAAGAAAAACTACTGATTTTTAAGAAAATATGTAAACAATAAGAGAAGGCATAACAGAATGTGTTTATAGATTCCTAATCTTGCCAAAACTCAAGTAGTTTTCAAGAATAATTTTCAAGCGTCATTGTAAACCTCGATGCATTGTGTTCAAATGTGTTAGTAGGCATGTGACCATGAGGAATTAAAGTCGATCTTTAGGACTGACTAAAAGGCTAAAATAGAGTTAAGTTTTGATCTCATAACAGATGAAAAGAGAGCATTTTGGGTGTAAAAACAATATCCATTTTGAAGTTTCAGACAAATTAAAATGTTTATTTTGTGTGTCATTTTGCCAAACCAAAAAACTGTACATGTTACATTTCTTTTTCTTTGTCTTCATATCTAATTAATTTCAGGTGCAGGTCAGCCTGTGAAGTCTCCACAGTCCCAGGAAGCCATTGCTGGATTGGATATACATGGTACCAGGGGTCCCACAGTAGCAGAGCTTATCCAAACCAGAGCCTGCAGAAGTGAGGACAACAGGAAATGAAAGCCTTAATCAGCCAGCCTGAGTAAAAGGCACAATTTTATTTTTGGTGGGGTCATACTATTGAAGTCTCCAACCTGTAAATTAGTGTGCATCAATGCATATTGCTGTCAGATCTTCCCTCAATTGGTCTTTGTTTTAGTCAAACTGTCCTGATTGCCACTGACAGAATCTAAATATTATGTCTACAAAAAGCAAAGGAAGAGTTTCCCATCGGCTTTTTAATGATCTCATGTCATTTAAAAACCTAAGGGTAGCCAGGTGTGGTGGTGCATGCCTGTAATCCCAGCACTCAGGAGCCAGAGGCAGGAGGATCAATGTGAGTTGAGGGCAGCCTGGGCTACATAGTGAGCTCAGGGCCAGCCTGAACTACAAAGTGAGACTCTGTCAAAAAAAAAAAAACCCTAAGAGTAATCACTTCAGGAACAGCTGGATCCAGGTGCTCAAATGATAGTATTAGGAGGTGATGCCCTTCTATCTCCTGGTTCTGCCTTGCTCTCTGTGGCTCCCATGTTTTGGGAAGCTCTCCTGCCCTGGCATCTATTCACACTCCCTGGAGCCCCAGTGGAAAGATTTCTGTCCTACCGTTGCAGCACAAGTCCAGGCTTGAGTCTCACATGTTAGTCCTTCATCCAATCTCTGTGACCAACAGCGTGGACTTTTCTGGTGTGCGGGGTTTACAGCTGTTGCAGAGGAAGACCCCAACTCACACTTTTGAAATAAGGCTTCACTGTCTGGCTGTGCTGCAGGGAAAAAAGAGGAGAAAGAACCATCAGTTCCCACATGGCCTTTTATGACCTAGCCTTGTTGGCGAGACAGCAGTACAATCTCACTCTGATTCAAGGAAGGGGGCATCGACCCACCTTTCATAGGAGCTTCAAGCCATGCAGCCATCTGTTGAACCACCATATCACATGGTCAGCCCCAAACACTTGCTGGATTGGCCCTTCTGCTTCCCCCACTTCATTCTTTCCCATCCTCCAAATCCAGGTACTGAGATCACTTCCCCAAATAACCAATCTGCCTACAAGCCCTTGTCTTAAGTTCTATGTTATGGCTTGGTTCAAAACTGCCTCCAAAAGTCTCATGTGTTCAGCAGTGGATCTTTCAGAAAGTGATCAAATCATGAGAGCTCTAACTTTGTCAGTGGATTAATGTATTGATCAGATCATAATTTGATAGCATTATTGGGAAGTAATAGAAACTTAGAAGATAGGGCCTATTTGAAGGCAGTGGGTCATGTGAGCACCTCCTGGCCTTTCCTTTCTGGCTCTTTTCCTCTCTTTTTCTGATTCCTGACTGCCATGAGGTGAGCAGGTGTGCTCCACTATACCCCTCCTCCATCATGTTTCTGCCTCACCTCAAGCCCACAGTAATGGAACCTCCTGACCATGGACTGAAGCCTCTGAAACCATGAGCCCAAATAAAGCTTTCCTCCTTTAAATTGTTTATGTCAGGTATTTTGTCACAGCAACAAAAAACGAATGCCCTCTGCTTTTATGCTGAGTAAAGACACTGTCCAGAGCTTCAACCTCAAGCCACTTAGGACCCTCCATGTTTATGAGAGCTAGTTGGTTTAGATGAAAATACATTCTAAATTGAACCTGCTTCATTCAGAATTTGTGATTATCCTTAGGAGAAAAAGAGGAAACTCACCCAGGGGTAAATTCCAACATAAACACATACTCTATGTTCTTTTGCAAGACTACTTCATCTTCTGCTATTTAGCTCTCTCCCATTAGTGGCCGTCTGCATGATCTGAGTCTTGCATTATTTGGAAAAGCTTTTTAATTGTCTTTTCATCTCTCAATTTTCTGATGCATCAGCATGCATAAAAGAGAGATGAAATATTGCTCCTTTTTTATTTGGCTTATAATCCCTACATTGCAGTGTGGCTGGGTCTGGTTTAATTCAAATCGTACCACATCTGAGTAGCCCCATTAAAAAGAAATCCTCTGGGAGCCAGGATTTGCTTTCTTTCCTGGTGAGTCACTTTATCCCTGTCCGCCCTGAGCATGTACAGTTTGGAACTAGAGGTCAAACACTATGCTGGTTTATTTCTAAATCTTTGCCAATTATGTGGGTCATTTTTAAGCCTTGATTTTTCTCTTTTTTTTCCCTAAAGAACCAATCTGTAACTTTTCTGCCATCAAGAGCAGTGGGCATGCTTAAAATCTTCACTGATTTATAAGTTATTTCAAAGATACCCTCTGGGTGATTTACTTTATCTTACTTAGAGGAAACTATTTTTTAAATTAAAGCTATTTTTCATAAGTTAATGATACTACTAGGGCACCACAGGTCATGAAGACCCCCAGCATTGGCCAAGTTTTCAAGTTCGCCACAAATAGGCTGCAGCCGTGCCACCTGGATTCTCATACAGCAACCAAGTGACACAGTGGGGATCTACCCGGCAGGAAACCTGAACTTTCTCCACAACACTAAGTTGAGCATTTTCTCTGCACTGAGAGGCCCTTTTAAATGCACGCTGGGTCTCAGTCCTCCCTTTCAGTTCTCCCAACCCCCTCTAAAAAGATCCTTTTCCCTTCTACCTCAAACAGGAGAGACTGAGTCCTGGAGACCTAACCTGACAGACTGGTAAGTGTTGCAGCCTCATCTTGAACACAGAACCCCAACTTGAGAGCTCAGTCTAATCAACATCCAGCACCTGGGTGGATACCTTCTGAGAGGGTCTATTAGGTGACCTGGGTTAGCCACTAAAAGCAGGGGACCCTCCCCCAGTTAGTCAATGCATATTTAAATGTCGCTTGGTCTTGGTTTTTATCTGGAATCTTATATTCTTTTAGCAAGAAAAAAGGGTGATGGTTGTTGGAGACAGACATGTGGCTGAATCTCTGGGGCAGAGTATGTGTCTCAGCATGTAGCTGTGCAGAGAAGACTCAACACAAAGGAATAAGCAAGCCCAGGGTCTGAGACGGCCACCAAGAGGCCTGTGAAGAAGATGCCAGGCAAGACTCAGAAGACAGAAGGAACCGTTTGCAACTTGTGGCTGCTTCTGAGAGGAAGATGGTGACCACCATTACTGTGAGGGGTCACTGGCCATCAAATTCATGTTACATTTGGTTAGAGTTCAGGAAAGTGTTTCAAGAATTGCCTCAGATTTTTACTTTATTTATAACTCACATGTACTGTGATTTACTTAACTTTTTCTTTAACTTGACTCTCTTTTTTACATAAAGCTATTCAAACAGAAAACTTGAATCAGCTGTTAAAGCAAAAGCCACTATGTCACAGTGGATGGATAACTTTAGTTCAAATGAACAAAAAGCCCATATTAGGCATAGAAATTGATACTAAATGTTATAAAATATTCACTTCACATTTAAATTTGACTTCTTAGGAAATATGGTTATAATTTTAACTCTGCGAGTTATTCTTAAGTAGTCGCTTAAAATTTTAAAAGAACTTAACCAGCCAAAAGCAACTGAACCCAAATGATCCCTGACAAACCAATATGGCAGTCATATCTTGGATTGGGTTCTCTTTATGGGTGGTTTCCAAAGAGTCTCCAAGAGAACCTACTGTTTCAAATGAAAGAAAATCATCTGGGATATCACCACTGAAGTGGATCTCTTATGAAATTACCTTGGGGAAGGAGTTCCTTGTTGAAGACAAATGAGGGTAAGTTTCTGTGTATATCTGTGGTATATTGATACTAATCGTACGTGCCTGCAATAGGGTTGTACTCTGACACTTATTGCCAAGTACTTCCACAGGGCCTCCCATAGGGTAGAGTAGACATCCCACCCCACTCATTTTGAGGTTGACCATGTAACTTGCTTTGTCCAATGAGGGTAGACTTTGTATTGACCACACCCAAGCTACGGATCTACATAGCAATGACCTCTTGTACTCTGGCTTCTACGCATCCTAGGCAGATGAACCTCTTCAGCCTGAGTTCCACAGCAGACACGTAAAGTCAGCCTGAGACCGTCCCATACCTGTAGGTAAGCACAGCTGGTCCACAGCTGACCAAACAAAGCCAGGCAGAACCAGGTGTAGACCATACTCTATACCACAGACCCTTGAGTGTGAAAATAATTGCTTGTGGTTGTAGGTCCTTCAATGTGGAACTGGTGTGTTACATATTATCACTGGGCCAAAAACTAATCTACATCCCTAGTTGGAAGTGAGCCTTCTCTCATCTGTCCTTATTGAAGGTCGGAAGCAGAGGGGAGGCCCCTCTTGCCATGAATAGTCAGACGCACTGTCAGAACACATGCCAGCAAGGACTTTTGCTCACCATCAAAAGCAGAAAAAGGAGTTTCTTGATTTTCTCTGATGTCCTTCTATATCAAAACATGTCATTCGGGTTCACAAAGCCCCTCCCTGGAACCAGGCAGTGTCCAGTAAGCTGACCCCAGAAAGATGAGGAGAAAGGAGAAAGAGCATGCCCCATGGCCCACTTCTTCCATCCTGCTGCTCTTTGATTTCAAAATGAATAACTCATGAACATTTTCATCTCAATCACCCGAGACAAGACAGACAGAGGATAGAAACATATGTATTGATTGAGCACCATTCACAAATCTGCTCCCTCTTTTGTAAAAAGCTATAATTTGAGTGCTGTGATTTTCAAGTCAGAGAAATACTAAATGGAAGTGTATTAGCCAGTACAAAAGAAAGCCCCAAAATAACATCATGGGGATTGGATCTTTTGATAACATATTCCTAAGGAGTTTTAAGCATTTCCTGCCCCCAAACTGGCAGGTTTTGCCTCCAGTTTCCAGATTTCAATTCCAGAATGGTTTTTGTGTTGCAAAATCTGCTTGCTCCTACCTCTCCCCTTTGCTGAATTATCTGTCCTGCATTTTGCAGTGTGATTTTAAACCTGAAATTGATGACTTTTGTAGTGCTGAGTCACTGGGACGGGAACAGCTTGATTTTTAGCTCTATCTGAACAGAGAAAGGCGACCTGTGACTAGCAGAAAAGCAACGCTCAGCATGTCTCTTAAGAGGCTAAAAACAACAAACTCCACCTGCCAGACGGACCTCCAGTGGTGCAGAATAGCCCTTTCTTTGCAGTTTTTCCTGCTGATAAAGAAAGGGAGTCTTTTTGGCCACCTGTCAAAATCTAGACAAGCCAAGAGATATTTAATCCATGTCATGGAAACGTTTTAGGGTTATGAAAGACACACCAGGAGAGATTTTCACTTCAGGGAACACACAAGACTCGAAAATGTGCAAGGAGGATGTGCATGTGACATTCTTGGGCCAGATGAACAGGATAAACATTGGGATCCCCTCAGTCCCAATCTCCAGAAAAGACTCCCTTATAAATAGGGAGTTTTAATGAAATAAAAGACTTTCCCTTGTAAGTATGAAGTTTTAATGAAATATTTCTTTTTCCCCAGCTAGACCATGGACCATGAATTCAGAGTCTAATTTTTAACAGTCTTAGCATCATCAGCCACCTCTTGAACCAGAAAATGAGAAATCCTCACCCAACTCTGGATGGAGCTTTACAACTCTAAGGGGCCTGAGAAGGAAGAGTGAGAGTTACAAAGGGAGGAAGGGTCTTCAACAGGAGGATCGTGGTGTCTCCCTCATGGGGGCTGCATTTTCTCAGACACTAGCATTGTTCTGGGGCAAGAGGCCCATCAGTGAAATGTGAGGTGAATCTCCTGTCAATGACAACAGTGACCCAAATGTAAACCTGAGCTCTGCCCTTAGTCTGTCCCTGGCCAGATGGAGTTGCTAGGAATGCTTTGCCCCTAGCAGTCTGGAATAACGTGTCCTCTCAGAGGGGAAAGTGCAGGGATCTTTCAGTGCTAATATTTGGAGCCCCCCCCCACACACACACAGCAGCTCTTAGACGTATCTCCACACTGAACACATCTGAGTGGAAAGCCCACACCTCAAAGCAAAACGTTCAGGCCAGAACTGCTATTGGCTGATGGACACAAATAAACCAGGCAGTTAAGACTGTACAGACCAGCAGCAAGAAGATGTAGAGTTGACCCAAAACAATTTATTTAAAAAATCAGAATAATAATCTGTGTTTAATTCTGAGTATGGCGCCAGCTCTGTCTTCCTGTCAGAGCGTTCCCCTTTCCGCTTCTCCATCACAAACCCCCAGGATCGCCCACCTCCCTCCTCTCCGCTGTCCTTCGCAGCTCTCCAAAGCCCACTCCTGCCCCTGCCCAGGCTGTGCCTCTCCCTGTGCTCCCAGAGCCCGGGCTGGGCATGGAGGGGCCTGGTCCTCTGGCCACAGGTGGGGAGAAGGCACAGGTGCTGTCCGGGTCACCCTCTTCCCCCTCCCACAGCCCAGGTCCCTTCCCTGCTCTTCTCTGTCCTGGGAACTGGAGCCCGAGGGCTGCATCTCCAGTGCCTGCCCTCTGCCATCCCGTGGGCCTCAGCCAAAGGAGCTTCTGCTGGAGGTCAAGGGCAGGAGGGGGAGGCTCCTCCCCACGCTCCCCTGCTGTGTGCAGTGTGGCCACGCCCTTGGCAGCCCTTCCCTGCACCTTCAGGGGCTCCCCTCTCTGGTCCACTGTCCCATGCTGCATCCTTTGTGGTTCCTTTCATTCTTCTCAAAACCTGTCGCACTCACCTCTGCTTTCCCCAGGGGCTGTGTCTGAGAGAAGCAAGTAGACCAGAGCTTCAGAAAGACCAGGAGCTGAGTCTCTGGCCCAGAGGGGGCTGCACACAGCACAGGGCCTGAGTCTGCAGCTCCAGTGGCTCTGGTTCCTGCTGCTAAGCCAGCCTCGCCCCACATCCCAGCTCCACACACACCATGTCCACCAGGCACCTGAAGCTGCAGTCTGCAGCAGGACTTTACTTACAAAGTTGAACCTGTCCACAGAGCAGTGAGGAGCACAGGTTCTGCTTGGAGTCCTGGCCCAGCACCTCCCAAGCTGTGTGAGTATGAGGCTGTCCCTTGCCCTCTCTGCCTCAGTCTCCTCTGTGACACAGGTATATGCTGGGTCTGGGCTTGAAGGCCCGAGCTGTCTGCAGAAAGAGGCTTGAGCCTCCCTGCTCCTTGTCTACTATCCCCACACTGGCCAGTCTCCTCAGCCTCTCTTGTCATCTTGTCCTGCCCAAGACAGGTCCCTCGGGTGCCACCAAGTCCACCTCCTCACTTCACTCTGCTCATCCTGCTGGGATGGCCAGAGGTGACAGGCGCACGAGGACTCCATAACCACACCCAGCCCAGCCGAGCTGCTCTCCTGGGGTTCTGGCCTGCAGTCCTCATGGGTGTCCATGGGCACCTGAAGTCGGCCCCACGAGTTTACCCCAAAGTAGCCCTCTAGGTGTCCCTGCCTCAGTGCCTGGTGGCTCCATCCGTCCAGATCCATGCGGGAACCCTGGGCATTTCCTGTCCTATCTTCTCCAACTCCTCTCTAACCCGAGTCCTGTTGTGATGGTTGCTAAACACCTCTGGTTGCTGCTGGTTCATTTCTTCCTCCTCTGCATTTCAGAGGGCCACCTTGAGCCCACTCACGTGACAGCCTCCTCTATCTCATCAGTCACCTGGCCCTGGTTACCCCAGCCTGTGAACAGAGTGATCCTCCCACTGTACAAGCAAATCTGTGTCACATCCCTACTTGAGCCTCACGGAGGCCTCCTGCGGCTTCTGAAGACACTCCCAGGTCCCTAACCTGATAGTAAGTACTGCTCTGGGGGACATGTGGTGGCTGCAAGCAAGGTTGCATGGACTGGAGGTGTTCTAGAATCCCAAGGGAGGCTGCTGCAAACAAACCAGGCAGGCTGGGCTCCTGGCCCCTGTGGTTGCCATGGTGATGACCATGGTGATACAGTCAGCAGGGAGAAGGCCCTAGCACCTCTGGTCTTTGGGATGTGCTGATGGAAATGAACTGAACCCTACCCCTTCATGGTCAAACCTGAACTCTGTCAGATAGAGGGACTGAAGCACCTGCCCTGATTCCTCTGGCCCTTGGTCAAGTTGTTTCTCTGGCTGGCAGGTGGCAAGGAACCTCCTCGTAGACCACTGGAACCCACCTTGCAGTGAGAAGCCCAGCATCCTCCTTCGAAATTCATGCACTCTAAAGAAACTTCAGTTCACACGATCCTGTCTCTCTTCTCAAAAGCCTGGCAGGTGTTTGAAACCCACACTGTCATTCCTTTTATTTCTTTAAGGGATTCTCTGTAGTCCCACACATTTAGTTTTCCTCTTAAATATGCAGGTCAATATAATTACAGTATCTTTTCTGTGCACCAAAAGGGCGGGTTGGGTTTGAAACACATACACAGATGTGGCAGTGCAGGTACACCTACATTTTGCAGAGCTCAAGCAGATGGTCATGTCCCTAAGTTGGAAGAAACCTTACCAAGCTGGTAGTTTGCCTTCTACCCACGGCGATTATCACGTTCAACATCTCAGGCACCTGCTCAGGCTGCCTGTCCTCAAATACCACAAAGGGAAGACTCCATAACTTAGCATGCTTCAGGTTTCAAATAGCAATACAAAAGTCAAACTGAATTAAACACTGGAGTCAATATATTGGCTTCTGTACTGGGGGACAGGGGTGCTCAGACAGGTTCTGTCAGCTTTGGCTTATATTTATTTACACTTATTTTGCTCATCTTGCAACTCAGGATGCTTCATCCCTGCTGGTTTTTATAATGGACACAGAATGGTTGTTCCTGGCCTAGACTGCTGTCTGCAATCGGCCCTCTCCAAAAAGAATAATGCCTTTATTCCCCAATCTTCCACACATCAGAAGCTCTGTCTTCACTCTGACAACACCAACGTGCTCACTTGCCCAATTCTGAACCAGTCATGGTGGCCCAGGGAAATGCCATAATGCTCACTGGCTTTCAACCTGATCATCCTCAACCAATCACTGTAGAGATAAAATGTGATCCTGCCATGGACCCATCTCCAGATTACTAAATCTGTTTCAGATCAAATATTTGTTCTTTCTCAGCCAGTTTGAAAGCTCCAGAACCCACTAATTCCTCAAGGTGGCCTACAGGACTCACAGGGACCCAGATGCAGGAGCTTGGACTCCAGGGCCCTCATGGTGACAGAGGAGGGAGAATGCACATGCACAAATGATGTGGATTTTCACATACGCGTGCGTGCACACAGGCACCAGCACACATACAGCATTCACCAGCACAACACACATCTCCACACATACCAGCACACATTACACACACCTAATACACATACACACATGCACACAGAGAAAGAACACGTGACTATGTGCACACATTCCCCAGAACACATGCAAAGATTGTTGCAAATCCTTTCTGGGAGATGTGATCAGGGTAAAATCTACCCCTCCCACAGTGCTGCCTCACCACACTGGGTTCGCAGCTCTCAAAGTCGCACGGTTAAATAGCCCAGGACTCCACCTCTGATGGCCTCACAGCTCTTCCTAGCGGCAGGGACAAGAGGACAACTGTGCTGCTCTCTGAGGGCTGCAGACAACCTTCCTCCTGTCCCGTGCACACTTGTGGTTAACAGGCAGAGTTGCCAGTTGTCAGAAAATAGGCGGCCCCTCTGGGACGGCACACAGTGCTTTCGAGAGCTCGGCTCCGATCATCAGGCCGAAGGCTGTCCCTGGGGTAACATCCCAGTCCGCTCTCGGCTTGCTGCCTCTTCAGTCATGTCCCCAAGATGAATTCCCCAAAAGGGACTGCTGAGTCCCCGTCCCGAACTTTCCCTCATTTCTGATGGACATAAATTTCCCTAGGAGGGTTGCAAATCGCCCACCAGCATTATGGCTTTGCAGCATCCACATTACACATTTCACAATTCCCAATCTGTGTATGTCAAAATTGAGAAGACTTGATCTTGAAATCGGAAGAACTGGATCACCGTGCTCTCTGAGGTTTAGAGAAGCATTTAATTGGAGCAATCAATGTACAGCATTAAAAGCACTTTTGTTGTCATTTTACTTTATTCAATTGTAAGGACAATGAAACCGCTCAACTGAAAAGTGACTAATTGGTCGTCACATAGTCATTCAGCAAGTATTTTCTGAGCTACTATTTTGGGCAAAATACTGTTAGGTGTGATGGGGTGTGTAAGGAAATGAACCACAGTTTGAGGAAATGAAGCAAATAATGTGGAGTCCCTGCCATGCACCAAGGACTCTGCTAGGTTCTGAGGGACCAGAGTGAGATGCAGGGCCCGCTGCCATGGGGAGACTGCGGGAAGTGGGGCACCCACTAAACTCCAACCCTGGGTTAAGGAAGGCTGTGTGCTGAGCGGGAGGTGAGGCGGTGCCGGGTGCTGCAGAGGCGGGCGACGCCCTCTTGGCCCGCCGGTTAGAGACCACGGCTGGGAAGGAGAGGGTGGGCCAGGGAGTTCCTGAGGAGTTCCGGCTGGGTCACTACCAGACCCAGAGCCTCGGGCCAGAGCCAGCCCCGCCCTAGCTCAAGCTGCTTGTGCCCAGGACACTGAGATGATGGGGCCCAGGTCCCAAACTCTGAAAACGGGAGGCCGCTGCCTAATGGTGAGCGGGACAGTGCGTGTGGAGAGCTCCAGGGAGCCGGGTGGGCAGCGCCAGCTGGGAGGGAGGCGGCTCTCACTGCCGGGGAGCGACACAGGCGCTCTGGTTCCCACAGACCCCCTGAGAACTCTGTCCCTCTCGGCAGCCAGCGAGGGCCCTTGGTTCACGAGGACACGAGGACACGAGGAGCGTCCTACCCAGGGACGTGGCTCTGCGTCCAGAGGGGGCCGAGCTGGGCCTCCTGGGGGAGCAGAGGCCCGGAAGGTGTGATGCTCGCCCGCCCTCTGGGCCCCACTGTCCCCAGGCAGTGAGGGAGGAGCCTGTGGGGTGGGGGTCGGGGTGCCTGCGCCCCTCCCTGCGCCCCTCCCTGCTCCCCTCCCTGCTCCCCTCCCTGTCCCCTGTCCGTCTGTAAGGGCAATAAGCAGACATCAAAAGTGAAACGTTGCCGTGTGACTAAGTTGCTACGGCAAAACATCTCAGTGATGCAGGCTCAGAAAAGGAGCAGCCCTCGGCCAGGGGACACTGGCCCCTGTCTAGACCCGGTTTGGGCTGTCCTGCCTGGGAGACAGTGTCCCTGAGGTCTCCTGGGCAGAGACCTGGGATGGTGCAGAGACCCTGCAAAGGTCAGAGGACCGAGTGTAAGCAAGCAGCGCCAGCCTGGGGCACAGCGACAGAGAAACCTGGGGACACCAAGGGCGCCACGGCTGATGCTGGGAGGGGAGGGGCTGGACCCTGAAGGACCCGAAAGGAGAGCGGGGCCTCCAGGAGGGGCAGCAACTCGGGGGGGGGG
>NW_004624790.1:6722745-6735509 GCF_000247695.1 Heterocephalus glaber | reverse complement strand
TTGTAAGTCTGTCCCCTGGCAGGATTAAAAAAATGTTTCCTCAAAGCAATGAGGCGTTTGTTCTATTCTTTTCACCACCAGGAAAAATGACTGTGACTATTTTACATACTTCTACATATCTTCATTTGGCTTCCACATTCCTAGCAAGGCCTTGCCAATATGTGGAGGAATAGACTGTAGGTTCACATCCCTATTTCTCAGCCTTTGTTTCAGTATCACCCTGTGAAGACCAGCCAGGCTGCACCCCAGTGCTGTTTTATATCTCGATGACCCCCCAAAGCTCATGTACTCATAGGTGGGGCTTTGGGAGATGATTGGATCATGGGATGTGATGTCTGTCAGTGGATTGGTCTGCTGATGAGTTTATAGCTAATTGTGATGTTCGGAGGTGCAGCCTGGTGGGAGGAGGTGGGTCACTGGGGCCTGGCCTGGCGGTATCTATCTAACTCCCTCTTCCTTGATCGCTTTCTGCTTTACTTCCTGCCTTACCTCCCCTGAGCTGTTTCCCTTCTGCCATGCTGCCCTGCCTTAGAGCCATCTGACTATGGACTGAAACCTCTGCAAACTGTGAGCCAAAATAAACTTTGCCTTCTTTAATTAGTGAGTATCAGGTATTATGTCTCAGTGATGAAAAAGTAACTAAGACACCCAGCTACGCATTTTTAGCTAAGGCAAAGCTGAGCAAACAGTTTCCCCAGAGCATTGCAGTCTCCTTTCTCTGTGGAGGTAACCCCTATCTAAGCAAGGATAACAGCGTTTCTACCCCAGAGGCTTCCTTCTCTGAAGCCATGAAACCGTATCCTTGTGTAGTAGGGGCAGGAAGTTTCCTTCAACACTCAACAGATATGTAGTCTGCAGCCAAATTGCCAGTGCTCAGATCCCAGCTAGGCCCCTAAACAAATGCCTTCACCACCCTGCCTTGGTTTTCCCACTATAGTAGCAGGAGCTTAGGAACAGCAGCTATTTGTGGAGCTGGTATGGGAGTTAAATGAGCCAAGAGGTGCAGAGCATGTGGAATATTCCCCCCCACACACAAGGAGGACTCGACCTACCCCACCAAAGCCTCCTCCCCATAGCTCCACCTGGGAATCCAGAGAGAATCTGCAGCTCTCCTGAGACCTCCGAATGCCTCTCAGGGTCATTCTCATGGTGAATTGGCCTGGTCAAATCCTGACAAAATCCATCCACTGAGGGGATCTGTGGGCCCCATTGTTGAGGACCCCAGAAGCATCAAATGTCCCTTTCTGAGGAGAATTTGGCAGCCACAGGAAGATTCCACTGCCCATCCCCGGGCGCAGCACTACTACGTCCCAGGCTGTGCCCCAGCAGGTCCTCCACTCAAGTCTATGAGGAGAGCCGGACCCCAAGGGTTGCTTCTGTTTGGAACCCACCAAAACACCCATCAACAAGGAGGAAGTCTGTGGGGGAAAAGCACAATGGCTGCAGTCTTAGGCCACTGTCCAACACGTCCTGGTTTCTGCTGAGCTGTTAACAGTAAGAGCTCCCATGATGCCCTGCACTCTCTTCCCTCCAGAGAGACCCTGATTTCCCACCACTCAGTTCAGTCAGGACCTTCAAGGCAAGAGCAATGTTCCCAGCACAGAGTTCCAGGAGGGGATTCATCCTATGACAGTTTTTTTTTTAATCTTATAACCAAATTTTAATTAATGAGAAAATGATGAAAAACAGTTTATGGCAAATTTTTAGAAAATTAACCACATACTTACAAGTACAGCTGGTGTGCCCGTTTAAGACTGTGAGCTTTGGAGTCAGCAAGATCTATGTTCATATCCTGTCTCCACCCCGCACCTGCCAAGTGACTCTGGGGAGGGCATGACCTGAGGTCGCCTCATACCTGACAGTGTCACTACCGGAGAGGTCGCTCACCTGAGGTGTCACTCACCTCTGAACCAGTTTCTCCCAGCTCGAGGACTGCAAGGAAGACTCAAGAGGAATGGCACGAAGCATCACTTCTTGAGGAGGTCTGCAGTCCAACAGGGGCCTCAGCACTGGGATCTTTGCTAAAAAGGCAAGTTCAGGACTCATGTGAGTGCTGCTGAGTGGGACTCAGCATCTAGCAAGGACCCAGGTGTTTCAAGAGGTCACCGCGATGTAGAAGCCCCATCTCACAACATGTATCGGTCCTGGACAACAGGGCTCCCCACAGCCCGAGGTTCCATCATTCTCACTGACAAGTTCTGTCCTAGTGTTGGCCTAGCTGTCCCCTGGGTAGCCACACTCGCCTTGTTCTCCTGTTTCCCTACCTCGACTGGGCCCAGAACGTCAATATTGGAAAAGAGCATGTTAGTGAGTCACCTTCCAATAGAGCTTCCTGGGGGTGGAAGAAGTAGAGAGCAGGAAAGAGAAAGAATAGAGGACAGGTGTGCTGGAGCATGACTGTAATCCCAGCACTTCAGGAGGCTGAGGCAGGAGGATCAACAAGTTTGATCTTAGCCTGGGAAACTTAGCAAGAATCTGTTTCCAAAAAATTTAAAAAGGGCTGGGGATATAGCTTAGTGGGTTTAATTCCCAGTACCTCAAAAAGGAAGAAGGAAAGAAGAAAGGAGGGAAGGAAGGAAGGGAGGGAGGGAGAGAAAACTGTGCAAGAAAGAAAGGAAAGAAGAAATTTTTAAAAAAGAAACTGTATGAGGGGAGCTGCTGTGGGGGAAAAAAGGGAAGAAAGCAAGAGGCTGGAGAGGGTTCATGTAGTAGGGAGAAAATTCCTAACTCCCACAATTGGCTTACAGTTTTAGTGGGTTCAGTCCATGGATAGCTGGCTACAAGGCAGAAATGGCATGGTGGGAGGGCCTGGCAGAGGAAAGCTGCTCACATCACGGCAGCCAGAAAGTAGAGAGACAAAGAGGAGGAGCCAGGAACAAGGGACCACCCCTCCAGGCCACATCCCCAGTGACCCACCTCCACCCAAGCCCCACACCCTAACGTTCAGCCATGAGCTCATCAATGGACCAGTCCACTGATGAGTATGCTATACCCCCATGATCCACTTTCCAAAAGCTCCACCTCTGAATAGGAGAACCTTCTGGGGAACTTTTTCAATCTAAACCATAACATGGAGGGGTACGAAAAAGGGGAAAGGAATCATCGTACAAGGAGTGGGGAGGGCGAGGGGGGAGAGAGATGGGCGGAATCCTCGGGCCTCAGCTGGGGAGGATTAGAGTCGAGAGGAAGGAGGACCTGGGGCCTGGTTTCTTTTGTGGATTGACACCAACAGGAACACAGGAGGAAATGAGTCCTGGCTCCTGGTCTCCAGGGAGGAGATACAACGCTGAGGTTGATAAAAACCCAAGGGTGATAAAGGGCTGAAGCTCCTCCACAGGAAATTAGCTCGGAAGTGAAAGAATACAGGGATGAGAGGATGCTTCGAACAAGGGTGGCCTCTCTGAAGTGGGACCATGAGCCAGGACTGAACACTGAGAAGGCTCCAGCTAGCCCAAGGCTATCAGGAGAACATCTCAGAGAGGAGCACAGTCCATGCAAAGGCCCAGAGGCAGGACTGGGCTGAATAAGCTCAGAGGAGAGAGAGAAACTGGGGGGTGTGACCTGGAAGTGTCTGTCTCCCTCCTAGGCACCTCCCTTTGCCTTCTACTCCCCAGCTGCCCTGATGTGAGCAGCTTTCCTCCAAAGCAGGCCCTTCCACCATGCTGTTCTGCCTTAGAGCCAGCTAACTAGGGAATGAAACCTCTAACAACTGTGACCCCAAATAAACCTTTCTTTTTTCAATGTGTTGGTGATGGGTACTGACTCCTGGCAAGGCACCATCTGTGAAAGAGTGAAGCACAAACCGTCTTAAGGTTGTTCTGAGGATTAAATCGAACAATATCCACAGTGGAGCCCAGGACACGTGCTCAGTGTCTTTCTGTAACTAAATGACCCATCTTGACCTTCCCAGACTGACACCCACGACCCAGGAGCTAACTCAGGCCAACAGCAGGCCCTGCGTTGTGTGGACACTGAGGCTTCCCCAGCCCTTCATCCCCTCTGTTTGTACCGCGAGGGTTTCCACACATGCTGACAACACGGCTGGGGTTCGACTGTGGGGTTTAATTTACAGCTCACCTGGACAGGCCGGGCAGCTAATTAAAGTGACACCCTGGAACAGTGCTATTAGGGAGAGAGGCAGCAAGACAGGACAAATGCTGGCTTTGCTAGCTCAGCAACAATCTGGACATCTTGAGATGAACCTTCACTCATTAAAGCAGCAGCATTAAACTGGCTGCCCTGAGTTCAGCAGCCCAAGCTGCTTCAGTGAAAACTGTTGCCCTTCCTGAAGCTGCTCAGTGGCAACCACCTGCCCTCCAGGTCGGGGGATTGAAAGGGGGGCTGGGGGAAGGAGAGGAGCAGTCCCAGAATGTGGGCCCCGCAGGGCAGCTGCTCCTGGGAATTCACCAGCAGTGACCCAGAAAGTCAAATACAGCTGGGGAGGGGGAGTCACTGCCAGCCACGAGGGTCAGAGATGTCAGTCACCAAATGCCACGTGGCCCTCGTTGAACCATAGCAAAGCAGTCAGAAAAAGACATTTGTGCAACCCAGGGACGTTTGAAGGTTAGAGGTCACCAGGATGTGGCACGTATGCTGGAAAATGTCTGCATGGCCTGGGATTTGTTTTAAAATAAGTTGAAGCCCTGCCAAGTCAGACAATGGTCTATGGCAGTGCATGATACGTGCCTGCTTGAGATTCACATAAGAATTGCTTGACTGGGTTCACTTTACTTTGCAGGATTGTAATTTGTGTGAGGAAGTTGTCTTAGTTACTTTTCTCATTGTTGAGGCAAATACCCAACAGCCAAAGTTAAAGGAGAGGGTTTATTTCAGCTCACAGTTTGTAGAGGTTTCAGCCCTCTCCACTGGCTGCAAGGAAAGGTGGCAAGGCAGGGGGACTGAAGGGCAGACAGGAGGCAGCAGCTCACAGCCAGAGTGAGGCACCCTTAATCCCACCATCGAATCTTTAATCCCAGCATCACACACCCTAGATCCAGCCAACGCCGAAAAGCCCCAGCTATGACTGAGTGAGGCTTTGGCGGGGACATCTAGACACGAGCTATAACAGAAGTGTCACAGGATAGTGCACAGTGCAGCCCAGGGACCGCACCTGTCCCATCGGCTCATCCCTATTCTGAGCAGGGCATTTCCCATGGCCTGGGCTGGGCCTGTAACTGTCACCAATTCTTCTACAGCCAAGGCCTCCCTCATGTGAGGAAGGAATTTTATCTACACTCCATTTGAAGCCACCTGAAGTTACTGGCTGATGTGTTGTATGCAGGTGAGCACAAGTGAGTCCTATCACCCAGCCCTCCAGCAAGGATCCAGGGACATTTTCAAGCAGATATAAAGGCTCCAAAGCAGCTTCTAAACAATGATGATCTATGTCTGGGATCATACCCAAGCTGCTGGAGGATGGTGACTGGCTCTCTGGCCAGCAAGGAGCTGGTACGACTTCAGCTTGTCTGCAGACGGAGGCCACCAGGTCTTACGGGCCAAGGAGCCAGGGCTGGGGTGATCTTCACCAGGAACAAACAAGCACATAGGTTGGGTGCTGCAAGGATCTCTGTACCCTACGGAAGGCGGAGGTCTGGGAGATCTCTGTGGGGTGTGAATCACACGATGGTTGCTTGGAACAGCTCAGAGTCTGGGTGGCATATTTGCAATAAGAAGCCTGAGTCATGGTGGGCTCTGTCACACAAAAGCAGAGCTCTGTCTGAGAAGATGCATACCATGCACCTTGATTAACAACAGCAGCGTACACTCTTCTCTAGCCTGCTGTCTGCCCGACGTGTCCTTGTGCCCTTAAAGGTCTTAAAGACACAATAGACCTGTAAATAGACCTGGGCTCTGGGTCCCTTGCTTTTTGCCTGTAAATTGCACTTCCCCCCACAGACTTCCATCCTCAAGGAAACAGCTATATGAGTGGGCAACAGATCCCAGCTCCAAACACACATAAATGGTTTGTATTCTAACATAGCCCCCAGGCAGGTGACTTTATAGACCGTAAGGACACACATCCTACATCACCCATCTTGAAGACACCAAAGGCCATATAAATACACCCAGTTCCAGATCATAAGGAGTCCATCTCTTTCTCGAGGGCCCACACTCTATTTCCTCTAAGAGTGTACTTTTAAAATTCTGCCTATTGAACCTCTTTACACCTGGCTGTTTATGGCCCAGAAGGAAACTTCACAAGTCCAGCAGGAGACGAAGGGGCCAGGTCTTCAATGGACCCAACACCTGCACATCTGGAAGCATCCCTGACTTTTAGGCACCTTTCTAGGCCAGAGGGGGAGGGCACGGGGGGCAAATCTCCCTTATCCCATTTGGAACCAAGGGCTGGCTAAGCCAGGTCTCAGCCAAGGCTCCTTCTTCATCAGGTCTCTGCCATCTGGTTTCGGCATCTCCAAATGAGGAGCAAGGAGCAAGACTAGTGGCTGTCACAGAGGAACATCTGCTGACAAACTGCTAAACCTAGGGAGCAGCCTGAGCCTGGTTTCCCTCTGCAAGAAGACATGAATGGGAGCTTCCTACCCATCAGTACCCTGCTGGTTCTGCCTATGTGAAACCAGGCTGTTTGCCTGAGCTTCCTTTTCTGTATTTGATTTTCTCACTCTCCAGATAAAAGAGGAAAAGTCAAAACATATGCATAGTGCATAATTAGAATGCTTGGGTTTGTTAAACTTTATTCACACAGTCTCCCAAATATGCGTGCAGTTAAAGAACATGGTTGTATTATAAGACTCACTCCCAGGAAAGTGACAAGACTTCCGCCTGCAGGAACTGAAGGCATCTTCCCCGGGTACTGCCAACTTTGGTCCTGGGTGCCTGTGCCTCTGCGTGTCCCGTTCTGCAGCACACGGAACCACACACAGACAGTCCTCCAGCCCCATGATGTTAGAGGCGCCATGAATCACAGTGACAGCTCCCCTGGTATCCAAGAGACCTGAGCAGGCTGCAAAGTCACCGTCCCCCACTGTGAGAGCCACGCTATATTTCAGCCTCCTGCAGAAGGGACTGAATCGCATCAGAATGACCCACATTATACCGAGGCTAATGACCCAGTTAACCTCCAGCTAGTTTCCTGCTCCTCCTGTCCTGGGAACGGGTGGTGTTTACTCCGGTGGGGACAAACCCTTATGAATGTGCCAGTGGCCGCCTGGCCCAGTGTTTTCATAGGACTGGGCTGAGGGGCCAGGGGCCCCTGGTTCTGCTGCCGAATATGAATGAGGTCTTTTCTTTTCCCTCTCTTCTTGGCCTTGATTTGCATGACTAAGCTTTCTGCTCTTTTTTTCTTTAATGTGTTTGTTTGTTGATTACTGATCTGTTTCCTATGGAGGAACAAATTATTTGCCCACCGGGCAGTGGCCTAAATTTGGCAGCAGCCCCAACTGTGTGTGAAGCTAACTTGAGTTAGACAGATGCACTTACACTGGTAGGGCCAATTCCAGGGGAATTTAGACAGCCCAAGGATGTCAGGATCAAAATTACACTGGCCTTCAGCAGAGCTGTTAAAAGGAATCTTGGCATAGGAGGACTTGACCATAAGAAGGCAAGGAGAGATCCTCTTGGGGTGAAATCTGGCTTGGTTTAAAAAAAGGCTCAAAAGCCTCTTTAAATGAGGCTGCAGGTTCCCTGGGGAAAGAGCTGTAGGTGTGTCTCAGAAATGTGCCTCTCAACCCCATCAGGCCCAATGCCTTCTTTAAATTAATATTTTCTCTTTTCTACTTTAGCTGAAATTTGAAATGAAATGAAATTCATAGACAATATAACCTACCTACATGCCTTTTTAAAAATTCAATTTAGTGCCCTAACTATAATATAGAGGGAAATATAAGAAAAGTAATGTCTGTGAAGTAATTTGCAGTAAGAAAATGCCCATCTCAAGGCGCAAATGCCCCGGCACACTGAATTGAAGAACTCATTCAGCAGTACATGCAGCCTGTAACAAGCTCAAATGGCCTGAGACATGCTGCCACTGGTGATGTCACCATTGGTAAAGTTTTGAAGAAAACTAATATAAGCTGCCCTCAACTTGCGCCATAGTTGCTATTCCAGGAAACTGAGGAATTTATCTAAAGAGTGCAAAAAGCATCATTGATTCCAATCAAATGGATTTTCTGTATGGGGCTCTAACCACTGCAAATAAGCTTTAGTGATAGGAGCATCCAGTGGGACATTTGACACTAATGCAAAATGCAACCATGGGGTGGAACTCTCCTGGGCCCCATGGACATCCAGCTCCCACCCACTGACTGCTGATTGTCACCAGACCAGGTCCAGGTGTTCCTGGCCACTCAGGTCCTATGCTCAGTCAGGTCTGCGCTTACCCCAGACAAAACCAAAAGAGGCCATTTATTTTGGTGAAAAGGAAGAGGTCTTTAGTCAAAGCTACTTCTGAGGAGGTGGTGGGACTTCATTTGCCTCCAATCCAGGTGGGCAAGGGGTGTTTATAGTAATGACACAGGAAATGATACCAGAGATGAAATATGAAATAGTCTATCTCCCAACCTGTTAGATGTCTGATACACTGAGATCATGTTCTCTAAAAATTGAAAAATGAAGGAACAATAGAGGTTAAGAGTAGGAAAATATTGATAGGATAGCCCCTGAGAGGCAGGAGGGGACCCAAATGGGTAGCCAGAGATCCTACTTTATAGAGGAGTTTTATAGAGGAAAACCCATGTGGGTACAATGTGGGTTACAGCTATGATCAACCAATAAGGTTACAGGTATAGTCTCGTAGGTAACAGTGATCCGGTTGGGAAACAAGTCACTTAATAAGTGTGGATGAAAAGAACAAACACTTCTAGGAAATGGTGGGTCCAGAGATCCTGGTCACCCACCAAAGTGACTAATGTCTATCAAGACTTCATCAGGCCCAGCGTTTGTCCTTTGAGGAAGTACACAGGTCCGGTCATCTTGTCTTTATCTTGAGGAGTCCCAGTCTCCAGTAGATGTGTCTCTGGCCGCAGTTGTGGTGTATTTCACCTTTGTCCTGACTATCGAGGACCTAGCCCTATCTGACTGCCTATAATATGTCTACCTAATTCAGCTGTCTATAATAGAAAGGAACAGAGGGGAGGGGATACAATGAGAAAATAGACAACTCCAGGCCTGTTCCTTCTCTCCTGGGTCCTGACCTGGGGTGGGAGGCACATCTGCATGTTATCTAGGCCAGTGATGGCAAACTTTTTAGAGACTGAGTGCCCAAACTGCAACCCAAAACCCCCTTCTTTATTGCAAAATGCCAACACTGCAATTAAACCTGGAGCCTTGGCTGCTGGGAGGATGCTGGGTCACATGGCTCACATGCCAACAGAGAGAGTTCCACATGCCTGCTGCAGCACGTGTGCCATAGGTTCACCGCCACGGATCTAGGCTGAGAGGAGGGGCTGGAGACTATGCCCAAGGCATGAGGAAGTCTGAAGAAGCTACTTGTGCTTAATGGAAAAAAATTCTAATTTCTAAAGTTCCATTTGGCTGCACCAGTTACACGAGGAGGTTCCCCAAAATGGAAATGGGGAGCTGTGACTCACCCCAGCCATGGAGCAGGTTGTGGATCCCCTGACTTCCATCACAGGAAAAGAAAAGAACTTTCAAGGCACATCAGTGAAAGGTGCAAAGAGGCTCATTATGCAGAATTAAAGCAGTGCACACCCAGAGAGAACAGAGTGGGGGAAATCAAGAGAGAAGCTCTCATGGTCAGGGGCTGGGGGTTTTTTGCAGTCTTGGGGTGTCTTTCAAGATGCATGACCTAGGACGTGATTCCTGCTGTCTCTCAGGTTACCCATGTGGTGGGCCATGTTAGGATGCAAACCATTTTCCTGCATTTGAAGCTGAGATAGGGTTTCTGTCGGGGAAGCACAATTTACAGGTAAACAACAGGGTCCAGGCCTAGTGCGTCCTTAAGTCCCCGGGAATTTTTTTTTAAATGAATTTCCCAAAGGAGAAAAAGTCTTGAGTAACTTTTGTGTCCTGAAGCTGCAGTTTTTTGTGGATTTCTTTAAAGTACAATTCTAAATGTACTATTTTCCTTGTCTCCTTTCTACCTGTCTCTTTTTTTCTATCCTACCTCAATAGCACCTGGCCCCATCTTTGCGCTTTGGAAGTCACCTCTAGGGGGCAGCACCACACTGAGGCCCACTGCACTGTAGACAGCCACCTACACCCAGAGGCTGAGGTCCTCTGTCACCTTCTCTGCACTCTTCCTGTCCTGTGCCCTTCCCTGGCCAGCTCGCCACCTGGCCCAAATGAAGCTGGCAACTCCAGTACACTGTGGCTACCTCACGCCTCCTGCCCCAACCTAGCGGAAGAACAGAGTCCTCAGCCCTGTCCTAGAGTGCATCAGCCTCTGGGTGTCTGAAGGGTGCGCACACTGGGGCTCCCAGCTCCCCAGGGGCCACACAAACTTCTGTCGCTCAGAGCCAATCAACCATGCCCTTTCTGTGGGTTGAGGGACTCTACCCAGGGCCGTTTCCTGTTTGTCAGCTTGTTTACTAATTATCTTTACTGCCAAAAATAATCCAATACCGTTGTAACAGGGACCTAGAGGCCAGGCCTGCAGATGCCCAATGGGTAACTAGAAGCAGGATTAAAGATTCACATCTCTGCCTTCATTTTATATGTCTCCCTTATTACCTTAAAATTTGAGGTCAGGTCCCTGCTCGGCTCTGTGCATGTTAATCACTTAAACAGTGTCTATATTACATTACAAGTTCATTCACCCTAAATTTATCTAACCTATCTCACTCACCTTCGAGACTGTGGGACACCAAGGTAAAAGTAACCAAAGGGATTTTCAGGATTTGCAGGGACATCTAATTGCTGGCTTTTATCCTATTCACTTCCAGACCCTCTGCAGCAATGCCTAGCAGTCTCCATTAATTGTCCTCACCCTGTAGCCAACTCGGATTACAAAGAAAGCAGAGTCTCACAGACCACCTGTGATGAACTCACCCCAAGTGCCTCAAGTGTAGGAGGCACTTTAGCTATTTAGCTTATAAATAGGCAGCTAGCAAGGGATAGAGCCTAAGCTGGAGTCAGACTGGTCAGCCTTACAAAGAAAATAGCACAGATACTGAGTTAAGAGTTACCTGAACCCATATAGATAGTTAAGCTCAGAGATACAAAAACAAACACAGGAAAAATGACAAAGGTTAAGATAAAGACAGAGTTGAGAGGAACAGAATGCACCAAGTTAGGTAACAACCCTTCCCTACATCCAGGCTGGAGGCTGATTTCAAGGAATTGGAAAATGCTGAGTAACTGGCTTTTCTTTTAAACTCTGCATTAGAAAAACGGAGTCTCAATCAGTTGATGTGAGCCTGCAAGGACATATGTGATAGGGGAACAGTGGACAGAGTCCTGTGCTTTACTTATTCATAAGACTCTGGACAAAGAGTCCATGTGGCACCCCGACTTTTGGTACCCCACCCAACTTCTGGGAGCTTCCTTTCTTCCTATACTTCAAATAAACACTGCTTTTAACTGCCTCTTTTTTGTCTGTGATTTCATTCTTTTACTTAGTGACACAACAGACAGGGCTGCATAGTATTATAAGCAGGAGGAATTACCCCTTCGGGAGAATCAAGGTCGCCCCCCCTAAGCAGGAGCTTCTCACAGTGGGATCTGAATTGCCCCCTCGAGCGATGATGGCTCTCTCAGAACCTCTCTGAACCAGTCCCAAAATACAGATCAACCAGACTAGGCTTGACCAGGATTATCTACACTGCCAGATGTGCAAAGCCCTTACCCCTACCTTTTTCCCCTTTTCTGTAAACCCCCAAACTTTCTCTTGGCCCCATGAAAACAGATCTTGAACCTCTTTATTTGTGTTTCCCAGCATGGCCATGGTGGTTAAAGTGCCTTGCCTGCCCTTCACCACCCATAATTGGCATTATAGGACAGGTGGGTCTACCTGGCTTATTGGGACCCCTGGAGCCAACCTTTGCCCTAAAATTCCAGAAACATAACCTCATAAACCGAGATAAAAGCGGCCAGCCCAACCTCCCCTCATCAACTTGGTGCATTTCTACATACAGTCGTGTGCCACACAATGGCATTTCAGGTGGACCACATATGCGCGAACGGTGGTCCCATAAGATAGTATCACTTGGTGATGCTGTAATAAACACACTCTGCATAGTGACAAAATTGCAAAATGACAGTGCACTCCTCAGAATTTTTTCAGATTTTATGATCAACTATAATCAACTGTCATCTGCACTGGAATAAATATCTCTGAATATTTATTACTCAAAGAATATATAATATTTTTGGAGCTTTGGTTTCTATGGGATACATGACTAAAAATAAGATTTACTGATGGGAGGATGCACATATGTTTAAATTAGAGGGAATAGAGTGATGAATTCTGCCCAGGACAGGACAAGTCCAAATTCTCACTGGAGGACATCTGGGGCCATTTCCAAAAGCTTAGGAGAGCAGGAGCTGGGAGGGTGGTCCCGGGTGTAGGCCCAAGGCAGGTGCAGGAGGCCTCCCAGGAGAGGCAACATCGCTACCAGAGAGAATCTGGGAGAGGGGCTACAAGAGAAAGACCCCACAATAGGACCAAGGTTAGCATATTGGCCAATAACCTTCTGCTATTTAATGTAGGGAAAAAGAGATAAAGGTAGAAAGAAAAGGAACAAAGAAAGTCATACTTTTAAAATTGCACTGTTAGGGAAAATAGCTTCAGGACACAATAAAGTTAAGCAAGGTTACAAAGCCTTTTTCTTGTCCAGGAACTCACTAAA
>NW_004624790.1:6570802-6722645 GCF_000247695.1 Heterocephalus glaber | reverse complement strand
ATAAATAAAACGGGCTAAACAAAACAAACCTGTCAATTGCTTTTCATCTGTCCTCTGAGCCTGAGCTTTTCCTCCCACTGACCTCCATCCTCCAGGAAGTAGCAAATGTTTGCACACAAATGGTTTGCATTCTAACCTTCACACCACGTGTAACCTGGCAGCCTGTAGGAATTCACACCCTAGATGTCCCAAGGACACCCCATAACCACACAAAAATCCCCAAGCCCAGACCATTCTCTCTGAGTGTGTACTTGTGTAATTTTGCCTAATAAACCTTTCTGTGCCTCTCACTGTGCGTCCTGCAATTCTTTCCTGTGTTGCAAGTCGACAAACCTACACCCTACCCCATAGGTGGGGTAAACTGAAGTCTCCATCTCCTCTTTGGAGACTTCCTCAGACTCTGTCCAACGACAGTATGGGTCTAAACAGTTATTGTAACTATGGCAGCTGATGCATTTGCAGCGCTGACTGTGGCCTCCACACTGTCCTAGTAAGCTCTTTTGGAAAAGTATCCCACCAGCCTCATGGGAGAAATGGAAATATTGTCCCCACTTTCCAGAGGAGAAAACCAACCCAAAGGGAGATCATGCACCCACTCAAGGTCACCTAGGCAGTCAGCCATGTGGCCAGGATGCTTCTCCCACACCCATGATGGCAGCTGCCTGGGAGAAGGGGCTCACACCACAGTCACCCCAGTGCCATGCACACAGCTGAGCCTGCAAGAGACTGGGAACCAATAGGTAGCCAGACAGTGACAGGGGTTCATCACCCACCTATGCCTGCTGCCCTTCTGATACCTCCTCCTGGACCAGTTAACCTCCTTTTCAGACCAGCCTCTGAAGTCGTTGGAGCCTGTGACTGACACCTTGGCACAGAGGCCCTGGGAGGGTAAGTCATTGGGCCCAGGTGGCAGCTTACTGAGTAGCTGGCCCGGGATTAAAATCTGGGTCATCTGACTCCAGAGCCCTGCTCTTCTATAACACGTGTGTGTGTGTGTGTGTGGGTGTGCGTGCGCGCACACGCGTGCAGTGTTGACACACACTTAAGTGCTGTGTTCGTGCATGTGTGGCCAGTATGTGTGCTGTGTGTGCATGCACATGTACTCTAACACTGGCACACACATGTATGTGCAGGCACACAAAGAAGGGAATTTTAGTCCAAGGAATGTTTTGTTACTGGTCACACAGCTTATAGGAGAGAACAAGTAGTTAGTCTCAGTCAGGTTATTGTGGGCCTCCCTCATTTGCAGCAGACCAAAGCAGAGAGTGTTGAAATTATAAAAGCAGGGTCCCACGTCTCTCCAGTTCCTGCTTGATTGTGATCATCAATCAAAGAGCTGAAATCCAGTCTCTCACAATTAGTGCAAAACCACCTCGTGGGGCTTCCTGACCATGTTTTAAATGGGCTGTGGACAGTGCGCTCCTCAAGGTGTCTGCTCAGGGCAGCCTCCCCCTGTGTGAGGCAGGTAAGTGTGACCCTCTGCAGAGCCATCATGAGGATGGAGAGATGATGCCTGGGAAGCCCAGAGACGTGCCAGGTACAGCAAGTGCCCAGGCACACGTGGCTCCCCCGACACCCAGCACAGACAGGCCCTGCGAGCCCTGCACCCCAGTGCCCAGGCTGCTCTCGTTGTTTCTGAGCCTCATTGTCCCAGACGCTCGAGTGAAATGTCACCTGTCAACCAGAAAACCACCCGCCCTTTGTTTCTCGGTGCTGGGCTGATACAATCGAGGCCACGTGATTATTTTCTTTGCTTTGCCCCTTCCTTTTCGGTGTGGATCAACAAAAAAGATGACACTTGCACCTGGGTTTGAGCTTTAATAATTTTAAGAATGCACAGGAAATTGGATGGCTCAGGGACTTGGTGTCAATCTGGACAGGCCACGCAGAAAACAGAGATTTGGGGTCAGAAAGAAGGCTGGGGGAGGGCAGGATAATGCCAAGGGCGCCAGTCTGTGGGAAACTAGTTGTCGTCAGCGCTTTGTTCGTACCAGAAGGTTCCAGTGGAGATGGGACGGGCCCTCCCAGCAGTGAGGTGAAAATGACCAGGGCAGCCCATTCCGTCCCCAGGTAGAACAACCCAGGCCCCCACCAGGGCCCACAGGGCTCAGGACCACCGGCCCCGCCCCCCGCTCCCACCTGACTCCACACCACAGCATGGCCTTGCTGTCCCCAAATACCCACACGGCTGTCCCCTCCGCCCCGACCTTGACCAGCCTGCCTCTCTCTCCACATGCAGGTGTCACCCCTGACAGGGGTCACAGTATCTATCTCAGCTTCTATATCAAGAGGCCCTGGATGGTCTGTATTAGTTCATTTTCTGTTGCTACAACAAAATACCTGAAGCTACATATTCTGTAAAGCAGAAAGGTTTGTTTAGTTCACAGTTTGGGAGACTTCAACAGCATGGCACTGGCACTGGAGATCCCCTACCCACTCCCCTCACATCATGGCAGATGGCATCACAGAGAAAGCACCTGGACAAAGAGAGATCACGTGACAAGACAGGTTTAAGAGATTAGGACAAGGACTTTGGAGGGAAAGTATCCGGCTACCCTAAAAGGGTGATTATAAGGGCCATGCATGGTGGTGCACCCCTTTAATCTCAGCATTCAGGAGGATGAAGCAGGAGGATCGCCACAAGTTCAAGACCAGCCTGGACTGCACAGCGAGACCTTGTCTCAAACAAAAAATTAGTCATTATGAAGATTAAATATGCTGACCATTTATAATTGTACCTGGCACACAGGTAATTAGCTATTAAATTATAATAACTATAACTATCATTACATAGTATTCATAAATCGATTTTTAAATTACCAAATCCATCAGACTAATTGTTACAGTGAGGTGTGCTTTGTAACTGGAGTATACATGGAATCTCCCTTTGAAGATTGCTCCTTTGTGTTCTTTGTCCCATTTGACTTCATCAGAAGTCCTTTTTCCTGCAGTCTGGACAGTGGGTAAATTGGCTGGAGCGAGGACTACCATTTTGTACCATGAGATATCCAGGGAACGAAGGCAATTCATGGCAGAGAAACAAAAATGAAAAATGCAACTCCTAGAGAACCTGCCAGAGCATTGTTGCACACTCAGGCTGCCCGCCCTGAGCCTGTCACAGGAGACAAAGATGAATTTAGGGTGTGTATAAGCTTCAGCTTAGTATCTCTTTTTCCTGAGACCTTTTTGTTTTTTTAATTAATTAAAAGATTTCATTTTGGGGAGCAGTGTTAAATTTAAAGGACCCTGAGCAGAAGGTGCAGCATTCCCACACACCCCTCACCTCTCCTCGGGGGACAAGGACCAGGCTTCTCTCCTGTGACCTGGGTCTTCAGCACAGCGGCCCCAAGGACTGTGCCCACGCCCCTCAAGCCACCTGCATGTGCCTCTGGGCAGGCCCGGTCCCTCTCACAGCCCAGTCCCCACCTGTTCCTTTCCAGGCCCATCTCCCTCCCCACTGGCAGCTCTGCAGATGCAGCACCACCATATCCTTGCAGGGACTCTGCCAGCCCGAGTCCCATGAGGGCCAGGGGTCCAGCCACATGGCCCCTCAGATATAGTACGCAGGCTCTGACTGTGAGAGGGGGCCCGGCCAAGGGCCCGGAGGAAATGTGATTTCTCCTTTTCTTTTTAATCAGGTTTTGTATTTTAGGCAGTTTTAGGTTTAAAGACAAATGGGCAGAAAAGACAGACCCTTTTGCCTCCTCCGGCCCATTTTCCCTCTTCTTAGCATCTGCATTGGTCCACATCAGGAGTCACTCCTAGTGCTGACCACTCTAGGGGTTTTGACAAATGGACTGCAACATGCACCCACCATTAAGAATATTGCAGGACAGATCACTGCCCACAAACCTTCTCTCTTCCACCAGTTTCTCCCTCCCTTCCCAAGCCCCTGACACCACCAGTCTTCCTGTGGTCTCCATAGTCTCACCTTGTATAAGTCTGGCCATAACAAGTGATAAAAGCATGAAGAGGTAAAAGCTGACCACACTTCCTAAGTGATCAATGTCCTGCATGCACAGGGCACGCACATGGGGGCATCTGGAGAGACAGAGAGGCACCTCCAACCTCATCACCTCGCGCATTTTTTAAATCTGTTAAACTCAGACCTGCTGTCAGGTATCAGGATGTAACAGCATCGAGTTGTGCTCGAGTTGTGTTGGTCTTGTGACCCCAGAAGAGAGAGTCCCTTGGGAAGATTTTACTGCATAACATTTTAACCCCGTTTCTGTTTCCTATGGATTTCCCAATATAATTCCCAATGTGATCCATATGGAGCTTTTTCTTTTTAAAGAGAAAATATGACTTTGGTAAGAACACTGGTCTGCACGATGCTCCTCCCATGCGCTCCTCCTGCACAAAGCACTAGATTCAGTACCGGAAGGACAGAGCTGTGCTCCATATAAATGCAAAATGCCGCAGACACTCAGGGTTATCTGTGCTTTGCATGAACGGCGACAGCAGCTTGCAAGTGGGCAGGACTTGGCAGAGCGGCCCGGTTGCAAATCCGCCACTGCCCTAACTCACCGCAGCACAGGGCTGTGAAATCTGCCTTCACTCACTAATTTCACACTCCAGGGGCCGATCTGCGAACAGCTCCGCGCACGTAATTCTCATTTTAATAACAGTTTCCTTAACCTTCAGAAACACTCTCATGGCTTTTTTTTTTTTTTTGCCACCTTTTAAAAAATTAAAATGCCCAATTCTTTCAAGGTTAAATTTCAGGTTTGCTTTTAACCATCTCTTTAATTTCATGACTTCATAAATAGAGCGTGTGTGTGTGTGTGTGTGTGTGTGTGTGTGTATGTGTACAGATATGTTGCAAAGCTTTCTGTGGCTGGGTTGCATTTTTTAAATCAAAATGAATCACTCACATATTCTGCATTCATTATTCCCTCTGTGCAGCTTTCCCAATAGCGATGAGCACGGAATGCATTTGAAATGCCTGTATTCTCTGTGCATCGAAAAATGAGTTTTCTTTTCCGGGTTTCTGCAGACCTGAGACATTTTCTGTTCTGGCATGTACTGCAGGACACCAGGAGGGTCATTTAGGACAGAAGAGGAGGTGAGTGTGAGTGAACTGAACCAATGAATTCGACCGAGGGGCTGGCATGTTCCAAAGAGGGAAATCTGGGGAAATTCTGCTGGGCAGATTTCTACACCCTAGAAGGTTTGTGCTGGGGATAGGGTGCTTGCTCCTGTCACTGGTCAGTTCACATGTGCTTCCCCACCTTTGATTCCACCCAGATGAGACAGCTCTGCAGATCAGTGGCTGTGGTGAGAGCACAGCTCCAGAAATGGAAAAACCTGAATCCATTCATTGTCCTCTTTAAATGGGATCATTAGAACCCAGGGTTCTCATTGCCATACATTTTTAAGTGAGATTTGATATCAAAAAGTCAATACAGTTCACCCTACATTTTAATTTGTGGTACGATTCCTTTCAACCCTCAGAGGCTCTAGGTGGAAATTGTCACTCGCTTCTTCCAGCTTCTGGTGGCTGTGTCACTCCAGTCTCTGCCTGCCTGGGCACATCTCCTATCCCCAGCGATGGGAGCTCCTGATGTCCCTCTGCTTGTCTCCTAGATGCCTGTGACAGTGTTTTGGGCCCTGCAGGGGCCGCTCCTCTTCTCTGCTTCCTCATTGTACACCTTTTGCCATAGAAGATAATGGTCCCTGGGGCCAGGGATTTGGCTCAGTGGTTTCGCCGCCTACTGCGCAAGCGCAAGGACCCGAGTTCAGTCCCTGGTACCAAAAAAACAAAGAAGATAACGGTCCCTATTTTGCCATGTGAGGTCCCCATCACAGGGGGACAGATCCTTTGGGGGAGGGGGTGCTGTTCAGCTCACTTCAGAGTCTTCGACCTTCGGCTCACTGAACATGGGGTGGTCAGGTCTCCGCTGCAGACAGGCCTGGTCCAGGGATGTTTGATCCATTTTCTATTTACTCCCACAACAAATGCCCACACATTTGACAGCCCCACATTTTCTCTGCATATTTGTCTCACCTAGCTTCGGCTCTTTTGCTTATCTAGCCGGTGCTGATAATTCTCCTTTCCTACCCATCTGTGGTTTTGATGCCCATGCAGCCTGGCTCCTTTCTGACGACTGTGACTCCACCCCACCTCACCCTGGTCTCCCCTGCCCAAGCCCCTCAGTCTGCTCTGCTCTGTCATGCACTGAAATAGCAATGCCTTCCAGCTCAGTCCTTCCTCCATCCAACACCTTCCTTGCCCTCCCAACCCCAGCAGCAAGGTCCCCACCAGATCCCCAAGAATGGCCAAAATGATTTCAGGTGACTGCCTCTTTAAAGGCCAATGTTTATTTTATTTATTTAGTTAGTTATTTGTTTGGTACCAGGGATCGAGCTCAGGACCTTGTGCTTGTGAGTCAGGCGGCGGCACCACTGGGCTAAATCCCCAGCCTAGGCTGATGTTTACTTTAATGAATTTCAGGAAAGAAATGCAATCAAAAAATAAAACTCACAGTTTCACAGATATTTATGCTTAGGATGCAGTTGTAGATTAAGTAGAGAAAAAGGAACCCTTCTAGAGAAATATGATAAGTAAATTAGTACACAAACATCACAGGTAGGGAAAAGTAGTGGTGGTAAATAGATTACTGAAGTTTGGAAGAGCCTCATCCACAAGAAAAAAGTCCAAATTTGTTTGGCATAAAGCATATCAACTCTCAGCACCTGGCCCTTCTCACAGCATGACCAGCTGCTGGGATCAGGTGTCTCTTTAGCCAGGTGTTCCCTCAGGATCCCCTTATCTCCTACTCCTATAATTCCTTCAAGCCCCAGCTCAGAGCTCACCTCCTCCAGGAAGCCTTCTGCAGGCAATGGCGGCCTAGCAACCCTGTCCTTTCCCAGCTGCCTCCAGTGCCTGCTTCCTGAACGTCTGCCCCAGTCTTCCTCCACAGCCATCTGGGGCTTCCCTCTCTGACTAATCTCTCCAAAATGCAGGGTTTTGCCTCTTATCATAGGCAATTCAGAGGTAGTTTCTTTAGCTTGGATTTTAATTGCTAAGATATTTGATACCCTCTACCCATCCTAAACAAAAGGCCCTTTGGGAACAATAGGTGAATTCCAACTCAATGAGGCATAAGCAAAAAAAAAATAGATGTATGGGTCACATAATAATAGTTTGAGGTAAAGCAGCTGCAGGTGAAGCTGGATATGACAGCTCTAATCATGTCTTCAAGAATCTATTTTTTGACACTGTTTTCTTCTGTATTCTCTGCTCATATACAGGCAAGTCCTTCTCTACTTGGTGGCCCAGTTTTTCTCTTTCTTTCTTTCTCTCTTTTTCTTTTTCTTTTTCTTTTTTTTTTTTTTGTGGTGCTGGGAATTGAACCTAGGGCCTTTGCACTTTACTACAGCCCAGTTCTTCTTTTTATTTTTAATTTTGAGACAAGATCTCACAAAGTTCATAAGTTGAGGCTGAGCTCAAACTTCTGGTCCTTCCACCTCAGTCTATGAGAGTGCGCAGATGACAGCCATGTAGCACCATGCTCAGCTTTTAGACCCTGACAGCAGAAGGCCCCAGTTCTCTTCTTCACTACTTTTTATTGCCTAGTTTGGATCATGTGGCTATCAGTCAATTATTCGGCCAAGGACAATGAGGGGTAGAATACACTGGCTGGATCATGAGCCCACATTTAGAATTAGAGGTAGTGGGTCCAATTTCCCTTGTAAAGAACAAGGGAGAATGGGAGAGGTTGACAGAAACAAAATCAGGACATGGTTCCAGGAAAACAGAGAATAAATATTGGCAGACAAAAGCAACTGTCCCCATGATACACTTGTGAGTGAGGGAGGTGGAAGGAAACCAACATATAGCATTCAAAACACCATGCACAGCGTGAGGAGCAAGGGACGGCCAGGAACGAGAGGGGCAGTGGGGCTGGGTACCTGTGGACGTTTTGCTATTGTTGTCCAGTCAAGAGAAGAATTGTAAAGAAGTGTAACATGTAAATATTTTGACCAAAGGAAAACATTTTGTAAGGCATGATGTATTTGTCCAAACCGAAGACTGAAGCCAGTGTATCTTTATTTCCCAGAGCAACCTTGATTTCTATAGAGAGATTCACTTTTATTCACCTGTTTTTAAACATCAAACTTTCAGTTTGGTGGCTTAGTTCTTTAACCCAAAGAACAAATCTGCATTTTTGTGCCATGTGCATTATCAGCTGCATTTGATCTAAAGCTAAAGCTCTCCCTAAACCTTGCATCTGAGTGAGGCCTGGCTGACAAATGCTGCTGTGTCTTTGCTCAGCTTCTGTTACAGGAAGAGCCTCCCCAGCAGGAACTGTCTAAGGAGGACGGGCTTCAGTGTTGGGAAGCAAGGAGGACGCTGAGGTAGTGGTGGGAAAATTCTCCCCTCCCCTGGTAATAAGAGTGGACTAAAAAAAGAGAAGGATTGGGCTGGGGATTTAGCTCAGTGGTTTTGCCGCCTGCTGCGCAAGCGCAAGGACACGAGTTTGATCCCCAGTACCAAAAAAAAAAAAGAGAGAAGTACTGAGGATATGAGAACCTCATGGCTGCAGGAAGAAATATCTCTCTTCCCTTTTCTTTCTGTGACTTACATTTTCTTCGATGGTCGAGTCCCCCTGTCCCATTTCCCTCCATTCTCCCTACACTCCATGCTTCAGACATACATCTCCAGTCTTTGCAGCCCTGTTTCATCCTCTGAGCCTTTGTTGTTGCCATTCCCTCTGTGTGGTATGCTGTTCTCTCTAGTCCCTCCTTGTGGTTCATTCTCATCCTTCAGGACTCAGCCCCAGGTCACCTCCTCAGAGAGCCTCCGGACTCTGCACTCCATCTACACTGAGGGGTGAGGGAGGACTGCACTGTGGACACCGCAGATGAGCCGACCCACTGCTCCAACAGACTGATCATGTCACATGCAGTCCCCTATTCCCAGGGAACAGTCCCAGGAAGCTCCGTGTCCCGGGCACATGTGTGTGTGGAGGGTGTGTATTGGGAAGTGGTTAGAAGCGTGCTAATGTGATATCAGCCAACTGACCCCACAGGAGGCTGCTAATCTGTCCTTGGTAATCAGAGCCTGACGTGGTTCCACTGACCTAGGACCTGAGGAGCTTCAGTCCACAGTGACTCGCCCCTCCTGGCCTAATCAGGCTGGCATGTCAGGGCCAGGCAGCTCTCCAAAACAGCCACCAGTTGTCCCAGCACCAGCCTCCCCACACATAAACCTGACATTTGCAAAGAAAGTGGGTGAGGGAGGAGAAGAAACAGACTCCCCTCTGACCTTCTCTATTCCAAAGGTAACTTTGACAAGGCCAGTGTCTCAGCAATGGGTGTTACTGGCATTTCATGCAAGCAGTTTTCATTGTGTGGAACTGTCTGAGCTACTGCAGTGAGACACTTACTGTCCTAGGTTCCTGCCCAACAGAAACCAGTTCCTCACCTCTTTCCCTACCACTGTGACAAGCAGGAACACCCTCACTCATTCACACTCACACAGCCTTGCATGCGAATCCAACACTCAAAATTCGTTTAAAACTCAGTGTGGGGCGTGAGGACTCAGCGGCATTGCTGCCTGTGTGAGGCTCTCTACAAGGTGCCAGGCTGTTTAGTTCTGAGCTCTCATAGGCCTGTCAAAGAATCCCATTAAACCTTCACCATCTGCAAAGAAAAGGATGCTATTTGCTGAGCATTTGGCAACCTAAAATTAGATAGTTATAACAAAAGGCGGGAAAAGGAGAGGATTCATTCTATCCAGCCAAGAAGCATTCCTGGAGCATTTACTCTGTGCCAGGAATAGGGCTCGTGTGAGCATCGAAAGAAGGAAAGATGCTGACCAGGACTAAGGGATCTCAGTCCCATCAATCAAGAAAAACCACTCAGTGCAGCAAAAGTCAGGAGAGCACCCTGTGATGAGGTAGCACTGTTAAATCTGCAGGCAGTATCTATGCATGAGTCCTTAACTCTACTTAGGGCATTGGGTACAGCATTTTTGGGGCGGGGGGGGTGGTACCGGGGATTGAACTCGGGTTCTTGCACTTGCACAGCAGGCGTTGAAACCACTGAGCTAAATCCCCAGCCTTGGGTACAGCATTTTTAAGTTGGAATGAATGGAATGGTAAGGAATGGGGTGGACAGAAGCATGCTGGGAAGGGATGGGATGGAATGGGATGGAAAGGGATGGGGTGGAATAGATGGGATGCCATGAGATGATGTTATGGTTTAGACTGAAGATGGCCCCAAAGTTCTCATATACTCATAGGCAAGGCTTGTGGAGGATGATTGAACTGGGGGGGTGATATAGCAGATTTGCTGTTAGGAGCAGGGCCTGGTCAGAAGAGGTGGATCACAGGGGGTATGACCCAGAAGGACACATCTTCTTTCCTGGCTCCTCCCTTTTCTCTCTGCTTTCTGCCATGACATGACATGACATGAGCAGCTTTCCTCTGCTAGACCCTTCTGCTATGCTATTTCTGCCTGAAGCCAGCCAACTATGGACTGAACCCTCTAAACTGTGAGCCAAAAAAATAAAATAAAATACCTCTCCCTCCTTACATTGTGGGTGTTGGGTATTGTGTCCCCATAACAAGAAAGTAACTAAAACAAATGCAATGGATGGGATAGGATGGATGGGATGGACTCTTATCAGATGGTAGGAATAAAGTGTTCGTATTTTATCTCAGATATATAAATAAAGCATTTATTGGCTTTCAATGTGGATCAAAACACAGTAGAAGGGCTCCAGTAGAACAGAGTGCTTTTGCAATAATTGATCTTATAATAGGCATGAAACTGAGTCATAACTCAAAATCTTGACATCAGATTTTTGGAGTAATTTGCAGGCATGGAGCAACTGTACACACAGCCACTGCATTCTTGTCTGTTGGTTTAGAGGACCAAGCACCCTGGGGTGGCAGGATGGGACCATCCTCCTCAGGTGGGGATGAGGACAGCAGGAACAGCAGGGCTGAGAACGCTCAGAGGTGACTGCTGGGAGCTGTCACAGCCTTGCCTGCCACACGGTGTCACCACCTGCACACCTCCAGGCACCTCTGCGTCAAAGCCACAGGCAATGAGAGGGTCCAGTGAGTTTAGAAAAGAAACTCCCCAGCCAGGTTCCGTGGGCACCAACTGCCTAGCTCTTCTCCGGACAAAACCCTCCTGCTATGACCACCCATGTGGTCTTCAGAACTGTCACCTTCCCAGTGGCACAGTAGGACCCATGGGAAATCTTCTCCCATCACAACCCCATAGAGAGGACCTGCAGTTGCAGCTGGGATTCATTTTGGAGCCACGTAGTGTGGCAGTTGAGAGTGTGGATGTAACACCAGTATATCTGGTTCCACCTCAGGCTGTCACCAAGTAATCCACCTCTCTGCCTGTCTCCCGGTGGTCATGGCAGAAGTGCTGTGGGGACCAAACAAGCCTCATCCAGAGTTGCCCTGGGACCTGGCACAGGGCTGGGCTTGGTGTCTGGACACCCAACACCAAATGGCCTCAGAGGGCAGGGCAGGCACTTTAAAACCAGCCCACAATCAAACTGGACCCCTGGGGCATCTTTAATGATAAAATGGCCCCTTTCGGAATGAGCAGGGCAATTACTGCTCAGACTGGCAAACATCTGCATTCGGTCCTGACAACAAATGCTCTTACAGAAATCCAGTGCGTCCTCTCCCCATCAAACAGTGGATGCCAAGTGCCAGGCTTCATTCAAACCCCAAACTTGAGTAACAGGGGATTTGGGTAAGACATTATCAAAATTCAGGGACAGTTCAATGAATCACAGACTCTGGACAGGAAGGACCTTGAGGCTGTTGTCATGGTTATACACCAGTATTCTGAGGCCAACCAATTTCAAATCCCAACCCTACCATTTACCATCTGTGTGACTTTGAGCATATCTCAAAACCTGTCCAAGCCTCAGTTTCCTCACCTGCAGAATGTGGAAAATAGTCATAGGGCAGTTGTAAGAAATAACTTTCCTGCTGGGCATTTAGCTCAGTAGTTCTGCTGCCTGCCTCACAAGTGCAAGGACCTGAGTTCGATCCCTGGTACCAAGAAAAAAAAAGAAATAACTTTCCTAAGTCTGTATGTCCACCCACATATTTATATAATGTATTATCATATAAGGGTCACTTGTCATTCACAGTATTGTCATCTGGACCCAGGACAGATGGAAACCCCCGATGCTGATGAGGTTTGTAGACAGGACCTCAGAGGTTCGGTACAGAGCCCTGCCCACACTAATCACAGTGCTCAGAGGGGTGCAGAGAGGAGCCACTGGGCCAGGGGCCCTTCCTAGCCCCGGCTGAGAGGGAGCCCATGCTTTTGCACGGGACACTCAGGTGGCCAGGGCTTCCCACCTCCTGGCCTCCAAAGACTGCCACTAGCTAGGCTTTCTGCCTTATCAACCTGGACCTGCACTGTGAACTCCTGCCCTCTCTTGGATGCCTCACTCCGAGCCCCCAGGGTAAGATCCTCTGTAAAGCATGAGTTAAGATATGCCACCTGTATCCCTTAGAAAGGACCCCTCACCAGCAGGAGCGTAAGACTTTTGCTGGCATGTGGAGGGTGAGTGCAGTCTGGTCCCACCCACACTCCAGGAGAGGGAGAAACACCCTCAGATCGCAAAGGACTCCTTTGCCAAGCACAATAGCCTGTGATTAAACTGAGCTGTCCAAATCAATATGCAAAGGGAGCGATTAAAAGACAAATGCAATTGGCATCAGAACATCACTGTTAATTGAGCTGGTGCCTACACTTTCACATGCGACAAGGAAATTAATGAGTGTGAGAACCTTCAAGAAAAATTCATTACCTTCTGCCTGTCCCCTTGTTGAACCTGCCTTTTCCACCCCCACCCCATTCACCCTGCAAGGTGCCTGCTGCACACCCCAGATCCTTCCTGACTCAGTGGGTTTGCTCCCTGCCCCATCTGCCCAGATGTGAGCCTGTGATAAAGACCAAATGCACTGGCCCAATACCCCCATGTGTGTCTGGCAGGATGGAAGAACAGAGACAGGGGCGTCTGCCGAGGGCCACATTCATGGGTCTCACACACGGCTCCCCTCTGACAAGCCACGTGCTCCTCAGACACTGGAGGGGAGGGGAGTGTGGATGGGGCTGTGCTGGCCTCAGTGGCCAGACTGAAGGCGGGCTGGGATGTCCCCAGGGGCTCTGACCTGAGACACAGGGAGACTGAGAGCACCTGTCTTGCCAGATTGAGGACATAGATCAGGGGACAGAGACAGCAGCTCCTCAGCCACGGTTCCCCCTCATGAGGTCTCAAAGGACAGCAGTCGGGATGGAAAGCTGTGTCCGACCCCGGCTTCTCAGGAGGTCACATCAGGGTTCATCCTTTCCTGCCGTGGGCAGCAGCCATGCACCTTGGACTCCAGTCATCAGCCCCGCTCAAAGGCTGCCCCGGCCACTCCTGTCCATCCGATGTCCCGAGCGAGGGCTGCATCTCCTCCACGGGCTTCTGCCCTGACCGACTCATCAAGGCTCTGCTGTCTGACACCTTCGTCCTGCCCGCCCCCCAGCCAGGGGCCAGGTCTCAGGGCCCTGAGCCACCCTCAGACAACGAGCCTGGGGTGGGGACAGGGCCTGTGTCCCATCCTGATGTCACAGGAGAGTCGGGGCTGGAACTGCTCCTGTCACGCTGGACACCCAGGTCCCACGGTGACGCGTGAGATGACACCCGGCAACGTGTCCTCCTTGCAATGGCCACCCCAGAATACGGCCAGGAGGAGGGGAAGAGAGGGCTCCGACAGCACCCGCACTGCCACGAGCAGCTGCCCTCGGGTGTGCCTGGGCGCCACCCCCACCCCCCACCCCCGCCCCCCAGCGCCCGGATCGCAGCCTGAGGAGCACTTTGCACTCCAGGAATAGTTCACCAGATCAGGGACTGCCAAGAGCCCGCTGCCTGGCGATTTCTTTTGCGAGCTGCTCTCCAGCCAGGGAGCCAGGCCGGGGGCGGGGCCCTCCTCGGCCTCTTCGGTGGCCCCTCGCAGGCTGCGCTGAGCTGCAGAGAGCACAGGCGAGTTCACGGTGTTCACGGAACCCGAGGGAGCCCGTGGCTGGGCACGTCCCCTCCTGATTAAAGGGCAGCGGCCAGTTGTTCTCCATCAGCGCTCACAAAAGATGATTGCTTTGGTCCCCAGGGAGCGGCAGATGCAAAAGTCTGGCGCCTCCCCCCTGGCATTCTTCAAGTGACCCTGTAAGGAGGGACAGCGTGGTGAGGCAGCCGGGCACTGTGGGGCCTCCGGCCCGGCCCCTGGAGCGGTCAGCTCTGGCAACCTGGGGACAGGAGGACGATGTCCCGAAATCGCCACCGTCCTTGCCCACATGGGGCTGGGCTGGCTTCAAGTGGGGGCTGGACAGACTCGAAGGCCTCCAGCCCCGGAGTCCAGGACCCGGGCAGGGCCAGGCTGTCTCCTCCTGGTGGCTGTGTGGATGGACGGGCTGGTGTCATGTCACCACCCAGCAGCCGGCACGGGCCCAGGAGACTGGCCAGTCACTGTCCACTCTGGCACTGTGAGCTGCTCTGGACAAGGCCAGGGGCCCCCTCACCCCACCCCGCCTCCCTGGCCGCCCCAGGGAGGGGACCATGCGCCTCCTCTGAGCCCCGCAGGTGGCCCTGACCCTGTCTGCGGAGGCCAGGTCAGGCCTCAGGGAGCCGCGTCCTCGCCCTCGTCTGTCCCCCTCCGCCCAGCCCACGGCCACGCCAGCCCTGTCCCCCACGACGCCCAGAATGAGTGACGTTCTCGCCGTGGCGCAGAGGTCACTGTGGACCCGCGGAGTCTTCTAGAAACTGAACGCAGTGTCCCCACGTAAGCCAGAGCTCTCCCCGGAGGGCGGGACATCTCGGCTTCCTGGGGTCTCAGCTCAGGGACCCTGGGCCACCTCGTCCGGGAGTCGCGAGCAGGGAGCGGAGTCTGGTGCCCCTCGAGCCGCCCGTTCTCTCCAGTTTGCCGCCGGCTCCACTCTCCCCATGGCCCCAACCCGCAGCCCAGGGTCCGTGGCCCGGATGCCCCTGCCATGCTGCCCCCACGCCGCTTGCCAGCTGGGTGACCAAGGGCAAGTCCCTTCCCCTGCCTGGGCTGCTTCCCGGCCGTGAACAGAGTCGGGACCAAGGCCACCGCCCAGGGCTGGGGCCCTGGAGGATGCGGAGCCTGCTCCTCGGTGGCAGGCGGGCGGCGCTGGCTCCCAAGTGCTGGCCGGCCTGGCTGGGCCCGGCCCCCTCACACTGCCGCCTGCAGGGCCCCTCTGGGCAGTGGGCGGACTTCCTGCTGCAGACAGGAGCCGCACCTGACCCTTCTTCTGCCTCCACCTCTCCAGGGCACTGTGCTCCACAGCAGAGGGCAAAGGAGGCAGAGCCCGGACCCTGACCCAGGGCCTGGGTTTCTGTGTCCTGCTCACGGCCATGGACGGAGCCCCTTGGGGACGGGTTTGGATTCCCTCAAGCACCCCCGCCTGGCCGGAGGCCCCCATTGCACCAGGAAGGAGCTGGGTGGGGCTCCCCAGATTCCCAAGCCTGCGCCTTCTCCTCCCCCACACCCAGGGGCCTCATCTCTGGGACTCAGATTCTGTGTTAAGGACTCGGAAAGCAAGCAGGCTGGAAGCCGGTCACCGCTGGCTGGGTCTGTCACTGGTTCACCCCACCCCTCCTGACTGTGTAATACACACACACACACACACACACACACACACACACACACGGAGATGACAACTGGGCACCGCTACTCCCCATGACAGCACAAAGGTTGAGCAGCCAGCGGCTGAACCGCATGAATTAACATGAGAGAGCGTGGGGCCCTGAGGCTTTTAACCTGACACACAGGTGTCGGGCTGGTTGCCTTGGAGATGAGTGAGGGGGCCACCAGGGTCGCCCCAGAGCTGGAGGCTGCTCTATGCGCCATCCCTGGGGTCTCTACGAGGAGGCACAGGCGTGGACTGGCGTGTCAGTGATGCCCGGCTTGCCCGCCTGTGGGTGGGGTGAGTGTGTGTGAGCTTGCACACACACATCCAGGCCACTCCTTGTGTATGGGATGAAAACCAAATGTGCCCAACAGGTCCTGGACACATCCGTACCCTAGGAGAGCCCTGAGCCTCCAGGTTACCGAACAGATGGCCACCGCTTTTTTGCCTGGCAGCTCTCAGCTCAGCATTGCAGGGGAGCTGCTGGTCTGAGCCCCCCGGTACCACCTCACCGCCTCCCCTGTGTCACCCAGCCCTGTGTCCCCTCCCCTCTCCGTGGCCTCCCCCTGCCCCTCTCATTCTCAGCCTGAGACCTCTGTCCTGCAGGTCAGTTCCCCCGACCCCTCCTATGGACGGTGAGACGAGAGGACCCCGCCCTGCAGGCCTGCTGGGTGATGGGCGCCCCTTTTTAGCTTTGTAAATAAGTCTCAAATCAGGGAAATTTAGGGTTCAGGGGAAAAAACAATTAGATGTGTAAAAATATAAAAACTGACCAAATCCAGCCAAGGTTTTTGGCCTCCACTTTGGTTCCCCTAAAAGTACAGAGACTATGACTCCAATGCCAGTAGCTGATTCCGAAGAAGATGCCTGGAAACCCATGGGGTGGAAGGGACACAGGAGGGATGAAGGCCGCCAGGCATCCATTGCCCAGCACGTTAGCAGACGGAGTTCAGCCTCCAGGGGCCACAGCGCACAGACCAAGGAGAGGGACTAGGAGTGTACTCCTAGCTCCTCAGACACTGTGAGGCTGCCCTGTCCCCCAGCAGGGAAGTCCCTGGGGGAGCTGTCGGTGCCCACAGCAGGGGCTGGCAGCAGGTACGTGGCAAGGTGAGGCCCAGGGGCCGTGGGGACCTGAGACAGGGTTTGCACAGCGTCTCCCCTCAGTTCAGAGCCCCGGTGACCCCCACAGGCAGCTCTGCGCTCACCACCCAAGCTGCAGACCCATCACAGCTGGCCCGGGCCAGCCCGGTACTCAACCTTCATGACCAATGGCCAGGCCACCTCCAGGGTGAGCCGGGCCTCTCAGCCCCAGGTAAGCCTCATCTTTGTGCCTCGCTGTCCTTACTCTGGGGACCAGGGCAGGGACGGAGAGATGAGCTCCTGCCCTCGGGAAGGGGACGTCCCAGCAGCAGGCAGACCAGACACAGAGGGCTGAACTTCACAGAGGTCACCTCAGATGGGGACGAGCAATGGAGATGCGAGATAGAGCAAGTGACCATGAGGGGCTGGAGCTGGTGAGCCAGGGAAGGGGACAGGGAGAGGCCAGGGACTCTGCAGTGGGCCGGCCCCAGTGACAGCCACTGGCCCCTGTCAGTTCTCTCTCTTCTTTCTTTACAGCTTTGCAATCTGATCCCCAACCCACGGGTCTCAGACCCTCTGTCCTGGGCGATGCCCTTGTGTCTGAAGTTCAGGCCGGAGAAGTCTCTAATGCAACCCACAGGGAGACCCATTTCCCACTGAGCCCAGCCCCACCCCGCACATGCACCACACACACACAGGTTTACACCCCTATTTATGGAGGAACGGAACATGTTTCCCAGCCCGCGCTCATCACCACATGATGCTCTCTGCGATGTCCTCATAGAGTCTATTCTGGTCTGCAGCAGGCTCTAAGTGCCGGCTCAACCTCCACATTGATTTCAGGACCCACTAATGCATCCTAACCTGCCTTCGACCCAACCCACTCTGCACTGAGGTGCATCCATGGTGCCATTTACCCACAGTGAGGGGCACCTTCTCCACCTGTCCAGGGCCAGGTGCAGAGTCTGTGCTCTGAGACCCTCAGCCTCATGGTCACCGGAGTTTGATGGTCAGCAGCCACCTGATGGTGGGGACATCACTCCCGGAACAAGGACAGAGCAGGACCCTGGCCTGAGGCCACTTGGTCCTGGAACCTCCCAAGTCCACAGTGGCGGCCCCAGGACAGCAGTGGGGGGCGGTGGTAGGGGACAGAGTAGGGGCCTAGTGAGCACCACAGGCTGAGAGCTGAGCGCATCTGTTGCTCCCCAAGGACGTCAGACCCAGGTCCTGCCCCACACTCAGGACCAGGTTCTCAGAAGCCCACAGCCAACACCTGGCCCAGAGGAGCAGACGGAGTACACCATGATGTCTCCTGGGAGATTTTATTCCTGCAGTGGTTAGTACCAGTCTACTTACTTTGTCCCATCCAGGACCCTGGCTGTCACCTCACTTCATACCCACATGACATAGCTAAAGGTACCAGCACTGCTACACCAGGTGAGGGCAGCAGGCCAGCCCCCGCTCCTGGCTTCTTCCCATTCCCTCCTCGCCAGCGCCTTCACCTTGCCCGGGCCCCTCCCCTACATGTTCCGCTCCCAGGCCTTCTGCCTGCACACAGCCGGTGCTCAGCCCCAGGCCCACTGCCACCCGAGCCCCTGCACCTTTACAGGCTGCCAGGCCATGCCCGAGGTCAGTGGCTGGCTCTGTGTGCACCCTGGGGAGCAGTGGTCTCTGGCCTTCCTCCCCACGGCCCAGAGGCCTCCGTGTCCTGCTCCTCCTCGGAGAGCCCTGCTGGACAGCGGTCAGAGCTCCTTGGCCCCAGTATCGATGCCTCCTCGGATAATGGGATGTTGGTCTTTGGGCCTCCACATAGCGCCAGAGAACATGTCACGTCCGGCAGCCCCTCCAGGCAGGCAGAGTTCCCATCCCTACTTCACTCTTGAGCAGGCACCGGCCCAAATGAGGGGTGGGGAGAGGAACGCAGGGGAAGCAGCCCTTCTGTCCTTCATCCCATCTCCTGCCTGGTGCCTGGAAGCTCGCTCCCACTAATTGGCTGCCGAGGGTCCCTCTGTAGCCTCTTGATCGATGGGCCCCACTGCAAAGGGCCGTTCTTCTCTTTCTGGGAGGATTAATTACTCACCCAGGAGACAAGTGGTCAGTGCTGCGTTTTGTCATTTTTCAAAACTCTGCCCCATCCATTTCTCAGAACACTGCCCCTACTCCTGAGCACATCACCCTTCCCTCCCATTCCAGTCCCCTCCCACTGCGGCTGGGAAGATTTGCTTGGTAATGAGCGATGCAACACACCTCCACCCCTATTTTATTTCTATCTTAACTTCTGATAGTTACTCAACAAATACTTAACAAACCCCTGGTGTGAGTCAGGCAGCGGAATGCAACAGGGGACAGTCTTGTCTTTGTGGAACTACAGTGGAAGACAGCAAAGAAATAAATATGAGAGCTTTTTCTGACTGCGATACATACTATGAAGGAAATTCAAGTAGGACAGCTGGTAAAAAGAGATGGCTATAGGTGGCCACTTGAGTCAGTAAGGAAGATGCAAAGAATGAGACCTGGAGAGAAGGAACAGCTTTGTGAAAAGATGGAAAAGGGGTATTTTAGACAAAAGCAATAGATGCCAAAGCCCTGAGGCAGAACAGAGTTTGGAGGTTTTGAGAAACAGAAAGGAGTCCTGGGAGCCTGGAAAACCCACAGAAGTCCCTTGAGTCACTCTGATTGGCCAGGCTAGGGCCACGTGTCCACCCCTGAGCCAATCACCATGGCAAGGCATTGTAGGGCTCTGATTGGCTTTCTCCTGGACCTGTGCTCCTCCTTTTGGACGTGGGTGTGTGAGCCCACAGGAGAACTGAGGCCTAAGTGGTCTCCTCTGTGAGCACAAAGGAGAAGGGCTGCAATCAGGGGTGATGGTATATTGCAGGTTCTAGGCAAAAGTTGACACCTGAGGTTAAGTTGTTTACCCGAGCACTTACTAATGGCTATTGGAAAGCAGATGAATCTTGTGTTACTTTGATTCCTTGTGCCCGTGTTTGGGTGAATAAAGGTGAGATGAGCCAGACGCTAGAGACTCTGCCTCCTAAGAGACACGTTAAGCTGACTCTGTGTCTCTGTCATTCATCTTCACTCCCCAGGTCAGAGAGAACAAAGCAGCAGCTCTAGGTCCCGGAATAAGGCTGGCCGAGTGGGTCAGCTACAGGTGGTGCCCCAGCATGGGGCTCGGGACCTGGGCTTGCCTACATATGGGTGTTTTCTCCCTCCCCACAGATCCAAGGGGAAGAATGGGGCAGGTCTGGGTCCTGTTTAGGAAGGGTGGTCTGTAGCCAGAAGAAGACAGGAGAGGTGCTGGAGAAGCAACACATGTGGCCCCCTTGGTCCTAGAGAGAGGAGGGGGTGCTGTTTCTCCTCACAGTCACATCTCAGGACAGTGAACCAGGTGGTGCAGTCCTTGCCCCTGCAGAGCTCACCTTCCAGAGAAGATCCTAGACAGATAAATAGGCACACGCAGCAGCGTCACTTAGCATCTGGGTGGGCAGGGGAACAGCCCACCCACCCTGGGGCTGTAAAGGCAAGGGAGGTGCTAATTAGGTGGGGTGGCAGAGAAAGCTGCTAGGAGGGTGCAAAATGTGCAGAAAGTACAGTGCACTCAGGGTTAACCACAGCATTTCTGGAAGAAAAGAATACAAGCAGAGGAAAGAGCAAGTTCAAAGGCCCTGTGGTGAGAATGCTCAGTGTGGCCAGAGTGGAACGACACAGAGGGAGGAGAGGAGATCTGATAGCTATGCAAGGCCCAGATCCTGGGCTCAGGTTGTATCTAGGCCTTGGCAAGGAGTCTAGATTTGCTTTAGAGGGAGAAGAAACTGATGGGGTTTTTCTGAACAGGAGAATGCCATGATCCTATTTGCATTTACAAAGAACACTCCCATGACTCCATAGTGATTTTTTAAATAGATACATCCCATCTGTACTCCAGCCTCATCAGTATGTTTCTTAAATCAGTTAACTTTACTCAAGTAACATTCTTAAGGAAATTTGATGTTCCACCTCTGCAAATGAAAAATCAGTATTGTCTGCCATAAATAGAAGAAAACCCGTAAAAACAAATACAACCAAAACAAAGAAGTGTTATTACTTTTTCACCAAAGACTCCTAACGATGATGAACCTGAGCCTGGAGCCCCCTCTGTCTGAAGGAAAGTTAGTAAGCACTGGAGAACCTAAAGTCAACTAGCACCCACCTGAGACTCTCTCCACGGGGCGCTGGAGTATCTGAAAGAAACTTGGTGCGGAAATACGTCTCCCACAGTAGGATACCCCAGTCCTTCATGCTGGTTCCAGTAGCCACAAATCATCTCATAGCCTTCATGGGCACCCTGACTAGTCTTTGGGGAAAACATCATAAGGGAATATATTTTCAATTTGATATTTCAGGTATACTTGAAATCAAATCAAAAGACTTCCAGGGGCTGGGGACTTAGCTCAGTGGTTCTGGAGCCTGCCTTGCAAGTGCAAGGTCCCTAGTTCGATCTTCGGTACAAAAAAAGAAAAAGGCTTCCATCCTTCCCCTCTGAGACCAGGTGATAAATGTTTCAGAAGTGTCTGCTGTTACTCATTAGCTCCAGAAGCTACAAAGACAGCGTGTGTAGGGTGGTGTTGTGCTTTGGTTTGGGCTGGCTTTGGGTTTTCCTTTTTGCATACTTATTCTCCATGCACTGACTTCAGCTCAGCTGGCTAGGTGACCAGGTGCCATTGCACTGCACCTGCCCCACCTGTTATTGACAGCAGGGCCAACGTAAGGGCATGAGGCCAATCACACTGGCCCTGTACCCAAAGTAAAGTAGGAAACAGGCAGCGTGGGACTGAAGGACAAATTTCCACTCAGGGGCTGCCACCTCACCTGGTAACAGAATGTTACCCCCTTCCCTTTAGGAATTTGCACGATGTACATCATAGAGTCACAGGCATTTGACTCCCAAAGAGTCCTTTGGACACAAGTTTCATTTCAACAGTGGGGAAACTGAGCCCCAGAGAGAAAGCAACCTGCCTGTGTGCTCAGGACAAGGAAGTTTTCCTTGAATATTCCCTTTGATCAGTGTGACTACAATTTGCTTTTTATGTCTGTTGAGATTCAGAAGGGTTTTCACTCACATGCACATCTATTTATCAATTGTTTATCAATTGCTTTCTAAGAAGCCACATATTCACATGAGCATCCATATATAGGGGTAGGGAAAAGTTCTTCATAATCCCCTCTCCCAGGATCAGCCTGGACAAAGCAAAGGCAGCCGCACCAGGGTGAAGCTTCCAGTTTCCAAAGCACAAGGCCTTCTCGGCTTATTGGCAGTCAGATCAGGTGCCTGCAGAGAGGCCTCTGTATTTTCACTTAATTGAAAAACCCACATCATCCAAGAGAGCATCCATGTTCGGTGCCCCTCCCTCCCTCGACGGTGACCATTAACCTTTAAAAAGATGCTTCGTGAGCCAGTTAGGGAGCCGCCGCCTCCATGCCAAGGTGCAGTGAGGCTCAGAGAAGGGACCCCGTTAGGAGGGCCGGACATGAGAAATGCCGCAAATGAAGGCTGGGCAGAGCAGGTACCTGGGCCACCAGAGGTCCCAGCATGGCTGTGTCCGTGGCCTCTCAGGGCACCCAAGCCTCAGCCACAGACCTCTGGGGTGACCCAGTCTTGTTAAAGAAGTGAGTTCAACAGAGCCAACTGTGAATGAAATGGGTAAATCAGATCCTGTTGATCCTCTGGCCAGAACCCTGTGCTGCTCTTACAGACTCAGAGTAGAAGCCATGGCCTCTGCTTGATCCAGCCCTTCCTCACTGGCCTGCTTCCTCTATCTCTGTACCCCTTCTCTCCCCTCTCCAGCCACACTGACATCCTCACTATGCTTCATACACCCCAGGGCCTTTGCACAGCCATTCGTCTGCTGGGAAAGCTTCGTCTCAAGATAGTATCAAGGCTGCTGCCTCTCACTGTGGCTGCCTCCGGGAGGTCTTCCTTACCTTTAAAAATCACCTCTGCACCCCCACACTCACTGTCCCCCTTCCCCCAACCAGGACCTGACATGTGCAGGCACCTTTCACTGCTTGACCTGTCAGCATTTGCGGATCTAGAGAAGGGGGTGCCCTGTCCAAGGGCAAGCGTCCCTCTTTTCAGTCTGTTTGGCTCACAGCTGTGTCCCTAGTGCAGGGCACGGTGCCAGACACTCAGCAGGGCCTCCATAAATATTTGTAGCCTGAGCAAGTGAACAAATGGATGGAATCACATTTGAAAGACAAAGCTCTGGGACTTCAAAGAACTTGTTGATTAAAGGGGTGGAGTTCAGGTATCTGCATCCTTACTTTGGCTGAAGGGAAAGAGTAAGAATACCAATTGTCACCCAGGATGGCTGGGTGCCCAGTACTGAAGAGGGCGGCAGACTGGCTGCCGTAGCAACTCTCCCTCCCACGGTGGAAGGGGCGGTGAGGAGTGGAAAGGAGGAACATCAGGACGTTGTCATTTGCCCTCAAGGGCCGCACTAGGACTTTAGGGTCCTGGGAGCCTCTTGCTGGTCCTTTGGCTCTGCTGGAATCCTCTTCCCAGGGCCAGCTCCTTCCATGACCAGTCTCAGCTCACATGCCACCTGCTCGGGTAGGGCTCTCCTGATCTCAGGCACTTCCCCCACCTATCTCCTTGATCATGCCACCGCGGTTCATTTGTATCAGTGCCTTTGCCCCTTTCTGAAATGCTCGGGGTCACCCACATCTTTACTGGGCTATTTATTATCTATAAATCTCCAACCAGGATGTCAGCCTTATGACAAGGGGACCGTGCTTGTCTGTGCCTAGCTCAAGGCCTGCCACACAGTACCCAATAAATGTTTGTGAAATCAGTGGTTTTGCAATGTTATGTATCCTGGGGATTTCTTACAAAGTAGTATTTAAATTTTCCAGTTTTTAGAGGCCTGCAAATAGCATTTCCCATTACCCCAGAGGGATTAGATAGTCCTTGACCTGAATCAGGAGTGTGGCTTGTTTCATTTCCCAAAATCCCATATGTCAACAAGAATGTTCCGTTGCTATTTAATGTGTTCACTGATGCACTCTGTTAAATTGAGTGTAATGATCTTTTCCCCCTACTATACATCTTCCAAATCCCTCCCATTTCTTCAAGAATGTGTGCACAATTTCCCAGGAAGCAGCTGCCTGCCCACTCAGCCTAGGAAATTTGGGTGGGTGGATCCTACACTCAGCCCCAGCATGTGACTCAGCCTGAGCCAATCAGCACCCTGGCCCACAGTGAGTGGTCCAGGCAGGATAGTCATGTGACCTCTGAGATAGCCCAATGCTGCTCAGCCCAGGATCAGGGACCTCATTAAGAACTTTTGGGCTCTTGCTGCTCTTCAAACCTGCCTAGAAGGCATCTGTGACTTCTCTTTGCTTCGCTGGGCAATCTCAATTAAGAACCAAGAAAACAGTGGGTGTAGGAAACTCACCTAGATGCAGAGTTTTATACAATGATGGACCCACTTCCGACTTTGGAGACTGTGGGTCACTCTTGGAGGGAAGCAGCTCCCCTTGGCTTCCTACTCCGTCCTTTCCACTAATGGTTGACAGGTGACAGGAAAACAGGGCATGTGGAGTAGGACTGACCTGTGTGAGTATCTTGTGTGTGCTGCTCATGCGCCACCTAACCCTTGACAGATGACACAGCCCTTGCATGCTGCCGCCAGCTCCTCCCCATGAGGGAGACATGATGTGGTTTGAAAGGCCCCAGCCTGGGAGCTGGAAAGACCTGGCCCCTGATGTCACCTCTGCCACTGACTTGACATTTAAGCTGGGCAGGCTGGGTACCCTCTGCTTCTCTGGGCCTAGCTATGAAAGGAAGGTGAAAGTACCTACAGCAATGGGGTTTCCTAAGGATTGAATGGGGCCACATATGTAGAGCACCCAGCACAGGTCCAGGCTCAGAGAGAAAGCAGAGAATACTCATCCTTCCCCGTCCCCAAGTCCACACCCTGGCTGCCTAGACAGCTCTGTCCAGGTTCTTTCCTTCCAAGAAGGTTTCGGGATCCTTAGTGTGATCTTGTGTGTGTTAGAACCAGTATTTGCCATGAGAGTACTCACCGTATTTTCTTCTCTCCCTCCTTGTCCCCCTTTTGCAGCTGTGCTGTCCTCTACATGGGATTTCTTCTCAGGGAGGCTCATCCCCTGAGCTGGACAGCTCCCAGCTGACTGCCTCCCTGCTCAGTGGCAGCAGCAGAAAGACAGGTGCCCACAACACCAGCCCCAAAGTCCGAGGTTGCTCACCATTGACTGCCTTGAGTCACGTGCCCTTTGCTGGACCAATCACAGTGGCCAGAAATGGAATATGGGGTCATCAAGGCCCAGACACAGAGGTGTGGGGGCTCCCAATATGCCACTCTCAGGAGACATAGGCTGCTAGAAACAACAGATGACCCCTGTACTAGGGAACAGTTAAAAGAAAATACTGGGCTGGGGATTTAGCTCAGTGGTTTTGCCACCTGCTGCTGCATAAGCACAAGGACCCGAGTTCAATCCCTGGTATCAAAAAAAAAAAATACTAATGCTCTTTGACATTCTGAAATCAAAGATTTGAAATCCAAACTCATAAGTGACAGTTCATTTTAAGTCAACTTGGCAAGGCCGTGGTGCCCAGAGATGAGGTCAAATATTATTTAGAAGTTTCTATAAGGGTGTTTGGGGATGAGATTAACATTTAAATCAGTGGACTTTAAGGAAAGCAGATTGCCCTCCATAATGTGGGGGGCCACATCCAATCAGGTGAAGGCCTGCATAGAAGAAAACACTGACCTCCTGCAAGCAAAAAGAATTCTTCAGCAGATGTCTCAGACTTAAACAGCAGCACCAGCTCCTTCCAGGGTCTCCAGCCTGCTGCTCTACCCTGCGGGTGCTGGACTTGCCAGCCCCCATAGCCACAGGAGCCAATTGCTGAAGATAAACTTCTTTCCGTATATGAACCATAGGTGTTGAAAAACTTTACCCTCTGAAGGTTTGATAATTGGGTCTATGAAGTATACTGACAATGGACAGACTAATGGGAGAAAAGTTATACAAATTCCTTACCCACACAGGGGCATCACAGGAAAGAGAAGTGACCAGTCCCAGCCCAGGGTGATCCGGAATCATATATACCTGCTTCAGTGGGGAGGGGGAAGGGGAAGGCTAACTGGCCATTGGGTGCCAGCCGGGGGTAAAGTATCTGGGCACAGAGTGACCTTGGGTACACCTGCTGTGATGGAAGGTCCACCTTTCTCTGGCTGACCAGGGCCCTGGCAGGGGATTCTTGATTATTGGTTGGTTCCCTTTGTAGGATCCAACTTTAGGCAGATAAGGGAAGCTTGGCCCGAGCCCTCTCTGTGCTTGCTGTCCCCAGGTGTCCTCTCTCTGAAATACTCCACACACTCAAGGGCATGTTTTTGGTGGCATCTTTTGAACTCCTCAGCACATGTTCTGTTGAGTGTGTCTTCTGGGAGCCCTGACTCACACCACACACTCACTGTACTTGAATAAAGGTTACTTCCAAAGCCCCTCACCTCTGGACTGTAACCAACTTGGTGACAAACTTAGTCCATCTCCATATGCTGGCATTTCCCACGTGGAAAAGGCCATTTGACAGATGGAAGCTGCGGTCCCACCCCCAACTCCCATTTCCTCTCTCTCTTTAATGTTGATTTTATGCTCATTTTAGAGACCCAGTCAAAAAGATGGATACAAGGCCAAATCAGTGACAAATGAAAAAGGGATTTAGACACCTTGAGCTTTTGTGTTGTGTGGTGTGTGTGTGTGAGAGAGAGAGAGAGATTAGTACTATCCTTTGAAGGAAGGAAGGAGGAAGCTGAATTCCTGACAGGGCTGGGAGGAGATGGTGCCTGAACAGACTCTTGCAGTGGACCTCCACCTAGCCCTGTCTCCTAGGATGAGGGTCCTCCAGTTTTCCTCCAGGGATTGAATTCACCTGACCCCACTGATGGCCCAATATGAGCTCTTCCTGCTGCCATCTGCTGCCCAGGGCCCAGGATACCCTGTTCCTGCCCCTCCAATGCCTCCTGCTCCCCAGACCTTCTGGTCGTTCTGCATTTCTGTGCTCCAGGGTCTAACGTGGATTCTGTGCCCTGTGACCTCAAAACCCAACATAACTGAAGGTATGTCCTCTTACCCAGGACACATGCTGTAAGTCTGCCACACTGCTGAGTCTTCCACCCCAGGAGGCTCCTCCACAGCATGTGGGATGACACAGCATCTCCAAGGAATGCAGGACTGGGTGGCCCTGGGAGCATCAAGAGTTGCCGGAGGAGAACCCTCAGGGATGGAGACTGACCAAAGTTGGTGTCTTAGGTTCCACCTCCTAAAATTTTCCATGACAGCCAGGCATCCTGTTGTGCTCAGGCCCAAGGGCTGGTCAGGCTGCCCCTGTGGAGAAGCAGCTATGGCAGGTGGGGATGACCTGTATGTCAACCTGGGTGTTGTCAAGGGGCTAACAACTGTTATGATGAATAATGGCACCTTAACACTTGGTTAAACATATATCAGATGCATTTCCATGGGGAGACCTGTCTTGGGGAGATTGGATCCCCATCATCTGTGGATGTCACTGCACACATCAGTTTCCTGAAATGAGGCAGAGATGCCCATGGCCCCCCTTCCTCCCCAGCAGCAATGCGAGTGTCATTGGTGCACCCAGCCCAGACGCTGATGGGCTTGGATGGCTGTAATTGCAAACATAACTGCAAACAATATAGGACCTGGGCTGTGTTAGGGCACTGTGTTGACCAATTCCCTTGGGAATTGAATCATTTCACACAGGAAATGGAAAAGGCCTCCTAATCTTCCCTTTGAATGGGCTGTGAAATAGGCTCTGAACCAACCCCGGGCAGAGTGGAGCAGCTGCAAGGCTTGGCCCTGAGACTGCCCAGCAAGGTGTCAGAAGTGGGGCACCCACAGGACACGGGGCTGGGGTGACCTGGTCATAACATGCAGTGGTCACAGCCGTGTCCACAGCATCCCACACTCAGGAGGCTGCCAGGGCCAGTCTGGGTGCCTGGGGCACATGCATTCCTCATGTGCCACCTGGTGCCCCACCTCAGAGGCACCCCAGAACTGAGGAACAATTGCTGAGCTCCCCAGAACGAGGGGGACACACTTTGGTTCTGACACTAGCAGCTCCCTGTCCACACCGACCACTGACCACTGATCTAGCAGTGCAGTGCTGCCTGTCACACAGGTCACTGCCTGGGCTCCGGGCAGCTTCCTGTCTGCTCCTGAGAAGGTGGCACCAAGGACGAGCGGGACCCAGCTAGGAATTCCCTGCAAATTAAAAGAACCGCAGAGCATGCCCAAGCAGATTTGCACAAACCCTTTCAACACACACTACCTATGTCTCTGAGGTCACAATGATACAGGCACAGAACGCCCACCAGTGGGGACCACCAGGCCCGTTGCCTCCCCAAACTATGTGGTAGACAGAGAAGAGTTTTATAAAAGCACTCACTCCCTGATGCGATCTTTGTACATATAGATATTATCACAGGGAGATACTCAGAAATGCAGAGCAAGATTATGTGGCAATGTGTTCGTTGCAACATAAATTGGAAACAACACAAATGCCCAATGATGTAGGAATGGAAGTATCCAGACAAGGGAACTGGAAGGCGTTGACCTCATACACTTACATCAAGTTTTAAATAGCATGAAAAATGTTCATGATCTTGTGTGAAGTGAAACGTAACAGGCTATAACTCTGTGTATGATGCTCTCATCACAAAGGCACCCACAGTTAGAGAAAAATCGTTGGGTAAAAAACAAATCAAGATATCGATAATGGTAACATAGGTGATAACATTATAAATGGTTTTCATTTTTTCCTTTTAGTGATTGGTATGTTTCCAAATTTTCTAGAATGAAAAAATCTTTAAAATCACAAGGAAGGCGGCGGCAGAGGTGATGGCGGCGGCAGAGGTGATGGCGGCAGCAGCACCACCTGAGAACAGAGCTGGGCCCGGGCATGGTGGCGCGTTCTGCACTGTGAGAGCGCAGCGGCCGCTGGATCGCCATGCGCCAGCGGCTCCAAAGCTCGGGCCTTTGGCCCTTCGCCTCGGCGACGGGAGGCAGCGTCCCGGAGACGAGACTGCGGGCGCTGAGCAAGCCTTGGTGAGGGAGGCCTCGAGGCCGAAGGGTGCCCCCCTTCGTATTCGCGCCGCGGGTAAGGGCGTGGATTCGGCCTGGGGAGGACCGCAGGCGGCGGGCCGGGAACACCGCACCACAGCGAGCTCCCGCCGCTGGACCCCTGTGTTTGAGCCAGGACGAGTCCTGCATTTCGGGGCCCCATCGGAGCGAGGGATGGGGGAAAGCCGGGCAGTCAGCTTCGGGAGGCCTAGCAGAAAGAGTGGGCTCAATTGAGGCTTGACCCCGAGCAGGTACTCCCCTCGCTCCACGTTCTGTGAGGAGGATGGGGATCTGGCTCATGAGTTCTATGAGGAGACAGTCGTCACCATGAACGGCCAGAAGCGGGCCAAGCTGAGGCAGGTGTATAAGGCTCTGATTCCTTAGGGCATCGTGAGGCTGGATCTCCCCCGCAGCCACGTGGATTTCCCTGTGATCCTCTATGAGCTGTGAGCCTGGTGGGTGAAGACACAAGCACCCCCTCTGACCCAGCAAGAAACTTCCTGTCACAAGGTGTAGCTTCCATTGAGCACCCCAGGCTGGGGCCACAGCCCTTCGTGAACTCTGTTGGCCCAGAACCTTCAGCTGTAAGCAGGGCAGCCCTCGGTATAAATCGGGTATTGGTTTGTGTGTGGACAAGAGAGGTTTGGTGTCTGGCAAAGGCTAACGGGAGAGTTACCAGCAGAGCTTTCCCAGCCACAGGGCATCTGCCAGTCAGGAATGTGTGGTTCCTGGTTCCTTGCCTGGCTGGTCTGCTTTCTTCCAAGCTTGCCTAGGGCCCAGCCTCACTAAAAGCTACAGCACTTTCCATGCAAAATCTGCCTTCTTCCAGCCCCTGGACTTTGGGAGCTCTACACAAGTGGGAACTTCCTTTCCCTCACTTCCTTTACCCCCTAGTCAGAGCATTTCAGCCATTTCTACCTCTATACTTCCTGATTGGACAGAGGCTGAGGACAGCACCCACCTGATGCTTCCCACCTACCTGCCATTTGTTCCCACTTTCACATGGACAGTTTGCTGGCTGTTAACTGGAATGAGGACTGGTATGGGTAGCTTCTCCTTTTCCCAGGGCTTGGCTAATTGCTCCCCAGTGCAACTAGTTATTGCCCTCTCCTCAGTTAAGAGGTACAGGCCAGAGTCAGAACAGGCTATGGGCGTCTGTGCCTATGGGAAGTTGCCCCAAGCCTATTCTAACCGCCTCCCCCCTTGCCTTTGCACCAGCCATTCCCCCTACTATCCAGTTGGGAGGGTCCACTACCCTGTGATGAAGACCAACATACTAGGGCTGGTGCCTGTAGCGCTATGAGGAGACCACCACTCTTCTGCCACAATATCTTCACCCCTTCTGGATCAGTCAAGGGAAAGTACTAGGGCCCCTTGAAAAGCACAGAAAGGAGGGCAAAAACATAAAAGGGAATACTGTACTTAAAGTGTGAAGATTTGTAAATAGTCTAGTCCATGCTGATGTTAGGGCAGAGTCTGATTTCTACACAGAAATGACTTTCTTTTTCTTTTAATTTCTTATTGTGCAAGTTCTATGCTTCTAGCATGGGACATGGCTTGGGGATGATGCTCCCCAGTATAGGAAGATTGTTGTGCTATTTGTTCGATTTCAATAAAATTATTTGTAGATCCTGTAAAAAAATAAAATCAGAAGGAAAAAAATTGTTTAAAGTTGCCATGGCTACCAAGTGAAAAGTGCAACATTCTGTAGCAAATTCTGCAAACTGTAAGATTTCATTATTAAATACTTTGTTTTCAATAAAAAACTGATGTTAATGTTTATAAAATAATTGAAGAAATGTTCAAAGTGCTCATTGTCACTCCTTGTGTTTGAGAAAGAAGTACAGCAGTGAAATTGTTTTGGAAAATATAAAAGTTGTTGGTGATTTGGTTTTAAGTTGTTATCTCTTACATCTTCACGTCACTCAGTAAGCTTTTCTGCTCTCTGTCAACCTTAAAATGCATAAACATCACAAATATGAGAAATATATATCTTATTTTGAATAAAAATTAGTATTGCAAAAATTAGTGTTGGGCATTTTTTTATATTATTCTATCACACAGTGGCAGAAGCAGTCTAGTTTGTCTCTGCACATGCAAGTGTCTTACTAACATTCAAACAATGAATTTACTGAGTTTCTTAAGTACACACTCTCCCCACATCTCACCCTCCCCCAGATCCTTTAATATCCTCCCCCTGGCCTAGGCCATCCTGACTTCTGTTTTCCTACCTGGGCCTGGCCCTGATGTCCCCTTTCTGCCACCAAGTTCCTGTGCAATGGCCTTGTCACTCACAGCTTCTCAAACAGAACAAGCTCAGCCTGATTCCACCTCTGCACATGGCTGCAGCCTATGGGATTTTCCTTAGTCCCAAGAAAGCACAGTATCCTCCGCACCTCTGGTCTTTTGCACATACCGTTTCTGTCACCAGGAACACTCTTCCCCTCCTATCACCTGCAGTCACCTGACTAAATTCCTACTCATCCCCAGCCTCTTCCCTCTATTCCAAGCTCTAAGCCCCAAAACCCCTGCTTCCTGGCATCAATCTCTTAACCTTCTCAGAACCAAATTTCCCTTTCCAGAATTTTGCACACTCCCAATTATTGAAGGACCTTTTTTTTTTTTTACTCTTGGAAAGTCTGATTTCCCTTCTACACAGTAATTTCTATGAACATGAGTCTGCATGTGGGCTCTGGCATGTTGCTGCAAACAAATACTAGCTGACAGGACAGTGGTTTGTAAACCACGTGGCCCTGGGCTGGAATCGTCCTCTGAGGTCTGTTTAACCACTTCGCCTGAGCTGACTTTCCTCTGTCATGGTGTCTGCAGGCTTTGCAACATGATACTCTGTGGGGAGGACAGAGGAGGTGCAAGCTCACTCCCTCTGTTGGAGGAACAGGACCAGTCTCATCCACCTGCTGCACACTCATCATTGATGGCACTAAAAACCCTTCTCCAGTGCCGCCCGACTCTGCCTGGGCCACCAAGGGAAGAGCAGGAACATGGAGGGGACCCTGAGCCTCAGTGAGATCTGAGTGGGGAGGAGCAGAGGTCCCATCGAGAGGTAAAATTTAGATTTGGACCTGCCTGGTCATAACATGCAGTAGTCACAGCCGTGTTCACAGCATCCTATACTTGGGAGGCTGCCAGGGCTGCCTCCTACTTGCCAGAGAGAGGCAATGTTTGATGAGCTTGTCCTTGTACGTAAATGTGAATAAAAACCTAGGGAATCTCTCCAAATGTCATCAGAAAGCAGAGACCAGAGACCTAACACTGGGGCAAGGACTAGGGTGAGGTGGGGCGGGATTACTCACTGGATTAGGGTGAGGCACAAAATTCAACAGGCACCAAAATATTCTGAAATAAAGATGAGTAATATGTCAATGCAGGGTTGATTCAAAATCAACATCAAAGCAAAAAATCCCTAATGGGTAAGTTTACCAACAGGACCCATTCCTTCCTGCATGTACACAACTGATGTCACCTCCTTACCTATCCCAGCCCAGCTGCAGGAGCTGCAGGGAGACAGTGGCAGGAGAGAAACAAAGCTACTCTCTGCTGTGTCCAGCTAAGATTGAAACAGTGATAACCCACTGTGCAGACAGGGCCACCAACTAATGCAGGCGTGACAGTAACCTCGTCAGTGTGACTGGTCCCCACTCTGCCTACCTGCTTTGACTTGGAGGCTGGCATCAGGGGCTTCTCGTTGTCATTGACACTCAGCATTCAGTAAGAGTCAGCTGACAAGATTCAGCATTAGGCAAAATACTGCGACAAGCCCAGTCACAGGAACTCAGACTTCCCCCAGGCTGCAATCAAGGAGCTTGGTTACTTAAAACACAGCCCCTTGTGGAGGGTGGAATGGATAATGATTCTTATTTTTGTCTTTATACAGTTCCTCTGCTGCATGAAATCTCTGGCAATGAGCCCGTCATTTCTGTAATCAGAGGACAGCCATCACCAGGTTCTGCTGGGAGGGAAAGTACAGGCTCCTGTCCTTATAGTCGGACTTTCCCTGGATCAGCTGTGAAGCCAGGAACTGACCCCTGACAGCCTGATTTGTCTCTTTCTAGGGGACAGTTATCTCACTGAGGTTCTCCAGGAAGCAAATCTAAGCTAGTGACTAAAGCACAGGGATGGGGTAGACTGGGGACACTCTAGTGGCTTCCTGGTCTCTTAGAAGAGCGTCTACCCCTTCCACTCCCCACTGCCAGGCCCCACACTGGCTGCTCCAAGGAGCAAGTTGGAAGCTGAAGGCTGAGCTGGGGGACTCCTTGTCAGTAGCTGATGTGGATTCTCAGCCACAAGTAAGGTAAAAATCAGATGAGGGCTGATTCTTGACCCTGCTGACTGACAACCATCAGCATTGTCTGCCCTCTTCAGGAAGGGTCTCTGTACATGCTTGCAAGACAGTACCAATCAGCTGAGGGTTCTTGATCAGCTCATAGAGAAATCATGAATTGGCAAAGGGTAGCAATTTTAGTGTTAACATCAACCCTAGGTTTCGAATGCCAGTAGCTATCAACTCTTAGTATTAGGGGCCCTCCTTGCTGCTAGAGGCAGCAGCAAGAGCAGTCCTCAGGAGCTCTTACAGCCACCAGAAATGGCAGGTCCCAGCAATTTATTTCTCTTTGTCACTCTCTGGCTGCCAGCTCTCTTCAGTGTTACCCTGCCACTCACCATTCTCAGCACCAGCAGCCCTTGGTGTTACCAGCTCCACACATGGTATGGGGACAGAAATCCTGAATAGCCTGGAGTATGCCATGAGAGGAGACTGTTAGAGCTTACTATGCAGCCCCACAGCACTCAGGGAACAGGGCACGGACTGGCCAGACACCCACACAGGGGTTGCTTATACAAAGTGCTCATGTGGAAGGGAGGAGCCTTTCACAGGCCAGGCTGAGGAGGGCTGTGGGGAGGAGTTAGCTGTGACAGATCTGTGACTGAAGTCTGCTGCAGCCAAAGCATGCATCTCCTGGAGCAGCCATGGGGCACCTGGCCCAGCCACGGCCTAGCTGCAGAATAAAAATCCCTTGGGGGAGCATCCAGCCCTTCTGCTTGGGCTCCTTTCCACCCAGTACCCTTACACCTGTTGAGTGTTGATGTGTGCTTTAAAAATAGCCCTGACTGTTCACATGTCTGTAACACACCTACCACCCATCCCACCAGCCCTCCTGGGACCCTTTTCTCAGGATCACACACCTTCCCCCCAACAGAGGGAACCTTACCTAGTCACAGGTGGAGGGCAGGGGGAAATGGTGGGATCTTAGGCTTCCCCGTCACCTACCATCCTCGCCTAGGGTGAGACCCTAAGTGTAGACCTCTCTTTCTCTAAGATCCTGGATCCCAGCATGAGAACCAACACTGTCTTCCTGGGCTCCAGCTGGGTCCCTCCTGCTCTGAGGCCATAAACTTCCCCTCCAGGGCACCGGGGCTATGGGTAAGATGAAGAGCCCCAGGCAGCTCAGGCATTTGAGAATATTTCTGCAGATCTTGCCCATACAGAACCATTGGAGATGGGAGCAACCTCGAGTCTGCACACAGGCAGCTGAGGATAAGGACTCCCAGCTCCTCCCACTGTGCATGTCCAGAGACCAATCGGACAGACTCCGATGTGGGGTGGGGGAAGCAGGCCCTCTGCCTCCTTTCATTTTAGGGCAGCTCGTGTCTGACAGTAACACAGTTAGGACCACTCTCTTTGGCAGGTTCCAGGTCTAACCCCAGCACCAGCTCTCCTTCAGGCATCTAGAGAGGATTCCTGCTCCCAGTTTTACAAAATAAAAGAAATGGGTACCTTAGCATATATTCTTTCAAATGGGCTCCTTAATAAAAATAGGGGCACCAATCAGAGAGGTGGACAAAGGCCTTGGCTTCTCTGCTATTGCTCACTGCTCTGAAGAAGAAACCACTGAGCGTTGCTCCCAGTCCCGCTGCCGCACTCGCTGTGTGACTGTGAGTTACTTAAACCTCCAGACTTAACTTGCTCATCCACAAACGGGCATGACACTGACCACGTGGGCTGGCAGGCAAAGGAGACGGCGCAGGTAGAACACCCTGTGTCACACCTGGCCCGTTAGTTCCTTCTCTGCCAATACTCTGCTGAGGACCCCACCAGATATGGCTTCACTGAACTTCAGGAGGCCACTAACCTGGTGACATGGGAGGGCTTCAAAGGGACGGGAACTCACCTGGATAACCTTTCTTCATTCCTAATGCTGGAAGCTGGGGCAGAGCCTAGGTGGAAGGGTGGTGGTGGTGTTCTTGTTGTTGTTTGCTTTGGAGGTGCTGAACACTCTGACCCCTGAAATGTACACGACTTTGATCTACTTGGGGACACTGAGCTCAGATAGTGCCATTGGCAGGTGACATCCAGTGAGTGCCACCAGGTGTTGTCCCAGGCACGGGTCAGCCCATCCCCTCCCCACAGCCACCCTTGGAGGTGGACTAAGTGATGTGGCTATGACACAGAGCTGCAAGTGGCGCTGAGTCCATGAGTCTCTAAGGCCCAAATATGTTCTTTAGCTTTTCAACAAGTCCAGGCATGTTTCAGCCCAAGAGCTACAGCAGATGGGCACTGAGTCCTCCAGAAGAGAGGGGAGCGACACAGACACAGGAGCAACAGAGACTGAGAGGGCTAGAGATGCCCAAGTGGCCCGCTCAGTGTCGGCTACCCCTGTGTCCTGATCTTCTTTGGAAAAGCCACCCCCCAACTCTGCATCCACAGGAGTGGGTGGACATGGCCCTGACCCACTTCTCAGTCCAGTCCTTCCCACAGCCACGGCCATTGCTTCAGGGAGGACCAATGAGAACTGCCGTTCACATCAGTTCATTCCAGGGCTTATTCTGGTACAAATGCGAAGCCAGGCTCCTTTTCCACTGGGATAGGAAGCTGGGAGAAACACTGGGGCTTCTGGAGGTGCTGACACTGCAAGCAGAGAGTACCTTGCAAATGGGCCAATAGTCTAAGGAAGTGACACTGGAGAGATATAGACACCCTATCCTGGTGATGGCATTTGAGAACCTGGATACAGCCATACCTGAAGCCCACTTGCCCCTCAACTTTTCAGTGATGTGAGCGCCTTATATTCTTCCTTGTCTCTTTAAGTCAATTTAAATTGAAATTCTTCCTCTAACCACCAGAGTTCTGACTAAAGCAAAGTCTCAAAAATCATGGGCCAGCAGCCACAGGGCTCATTCATTCTATTTCTGTATAAATATGAAGTATGAAGTTTTTATCATGGAAATCTTCCCCAGAAATCTTTTTATGGACTCTACAATTCACTGAGAGAAAGTACAAAGACAGAGGAGGGAATAAAATTATTTTTAATTCATACATTATGCAAAGATGGCCAGAGCCCAGCTTTAGAAAACTCTTGCTCACACTGAATATAGTATGACAGGCTGTGAGAGGTGGCCCAGTGCTGCTAGTCCCACAAAAGTGAAGGTGATGGGCTCTGTTGAGTTTTCAGAATCAATTTTGACATGAAAGAAGAAAGTTGACTGTGACAGTGAACACAGGTGCCTCTGTCCCCAGGGCAGACACCTGGATGGGGGCCCACTTCGAGATACTGAACTTTTCTGACTGAGGATTCCAGACTTTCCGGGGGTGGTGTGCTGGTGAACGTTGACACTGAAGGTTCTTGTGTCCTCTGGAAGGAGAAATGTGGGATGTCAAGGCTGTCCTCACCTAGATGGACAGATGGGGGAGCAGAATGGGTTTTATCAGTGGGATCTGCAGCCCACCCTTGGGTGCGGGTGGACACCAGGTGGGAACCTCGGAATCCATGGAGCCAGGATGCAGTGTCTCCTACTGGAACAGGAGGGTCAGGACACTGCCTGGGGACAAGCCACCTCCCTTCCCTCTCCTTCCTTTCCTTCACTGGCTAAAACTCAAAGTTCCAGAAACAAGCAAACCTTAGTCACAGTCCTGTCCAATATCTTTGGAAAAAGTACAAGGAGGAGAGGTGCTGGCCAGGGACGTTCCCCACACAGAGCTGGGTTGCACCACTGCAGGGTGTTTTATCATGTACAGAGAGGCCTGTCGAACCCAGGTTGTCTCCCATGACTTTCATAATAACTGGTCAAGGGCAAATGGTCCTGCGTGTCACACAACTGAGACAAAATTGATTGTATGATGCATTATTGTTTCCTGTACCACTAAGAACAAAAAGCATGGCTAATCAATTGTGATGCATACTAAGACCCTATTGATTATATGACACATAGAGAGTAAAGAGATATTAACCCATGGAAAAGGTGCATCTGAGAATTGGTGAAATTCAGTGTTTTTTCCATTTTACAGGCTCAGAAACTGAGGCTCCAAGAGGTTCCAGTTTGTTTAAACACAGCTGGTGAAGGGTTGAGCCTGGAGAATAACTCTAGTCCCTGGAGGGCAAGGAGATATGCTGACCTTGCCCCCTCAAGGAGGGATTTGCTGCCTGGCTGTTATGGTTCAGATCTAAAATGTTCCCCTACCCGGGGATTTAGCTCAGTGGTTCTGCCACCTGCCTTGAAAGCGTAAGGACCAGAGTTCAATCCCCAGTACCGAAAAAAATAAAATAAATAAAATAAAAATGTCCCCTCAAAGTCTCCTGTGTTTGGAAGGTGATTGGATCATGGGAGCACTACTGAGTTCATAGTTGACATGTTTGTAGGTGTGGCCTGGTCAGAAGAGACAGGTAACTGGAAGTATGATGTACTGGGGATATGATGGTGTATTCTTGTCCCTCGCTGTCCTCCACTGGGCCCTTCCACCATGCTCTTTCTGCTTTGGAGCCAACGAACCATGGGCTGAGCCAACTAAAACTTTGAGTCAAATAAACCTCTCTTCCCTTAAGGTGCAGGTGCCAGGCATTGTTTCTTTGCAAGGGGAAAGCAGCTAATACACCAGCCTTGGGAATTTTGGTTAGCAGACAGCATCCCACTTCTTTAATGTGACCCCAAAGCCTCCAGAGGGGCTTTGTGCATCATTCCTTCCACATGCTGACCTGGATGGGTGGAAGGAATAGGAGGTGCTAAAGTGTCAGCACGAAGGCAGTGAGTGTGAAAGTCTGTCCATGAGACAGAGGGAGGGGCCAGAGGTGAGGTTGGGCAAGGCAAGATGAGAGGGGAAAGATGGTCCCATCCACCCGTCACCCACCTCTGCTTTGGTGCACAGAGGCCTCAAGTTTCCACCTGCATACCGCCTTCCCCAGGGAGGTGAGAAGGAACAAAGTGCTGGCAACTTCTCCACAGGTTAATGCCACGGTCAGTTGCTTGTGTCACCTGACTGGGCTGAAGGATGCCCACGGAGCTGGTAACACACTTTTGGGGGCAAGGGTTAAGAGTATTTCTAGTGGGGCATGGTGGCTCATGCCTGTAATCCCAGCACTTGGAAGACTGAGGCAGGACGATCGCCATGAGTTCAAGGCCAGTCTGGGCTACATAGTGAGTTCAAGACCAGCCTGAACTATGTAGCAAGACACTGTCTCGAAACAAACAAAAAAGGATGTTTCTAGAAGAGATGGGCCTTTGATTCTTAGACAGGTAAAGGGAGTCGAGCTTACCAGTGTGAGCTCATCCAATCCACTGAGGCCTCTGATAAAACAACAGAATGAAAAGGCAGAGGGGCCAATTCACTCCCTGCTGGAGCTGAGACATCCATCTTCTGCCTGAAGGCATGGCCCTGGCTCTCAAACCTTAAGACTTGAACTGAATTAACCCACTGGCCTTCCTGGTTCTCCAACTTGCAGGTGGGAAAGCATAAGGGCTTCTCACCCTTCCTAACCCTGTGATCCAATTCCTGGAATAAATAAAATCATTAAATAAGTAAATCAACCCTAGAGGCTCTGTTTCTCTGGAGAACTTGACTATATAGGAGAATCACATCTTCAGTCTTTCCAGTCAAGGTTGTTTTGTGAATGCCATAACCTGCTCCACAGACATTTCCTGGAGTGCTACTACAATACATGCTAGAAATCCCACAAGTGTTCAAGATTCTATAGTAAAAAAAATACATCTTCCCTTAAGTAATTTTGTACTGCAGGGAAGTTGGCAAACAAATAGAGATGAGAAACATAAGGAGTGTGTGCCAGACCCGTGTGACATGTGACCTGTGTGATGTGTCCACCCAGAGTTCTCTGCCTCCCAATGCAGTGACTGGCTCAGCACAGCCCCTCAGGATTTCACTGTGCTTTCAGCTCCATTGTTGGAGGAAAGACCCCTCACCCTGACTCTGTGAAATGAATAGACACTAATAGCGGACACTAAATTGAGGAGAGAAACAGCAGTTTTCCAGGCACATATGAGGTATGATCAAAAACATTATCCAAATTTTTACATTTAGGGCCATTTCTGTCCAATAAAAACTTTACATTGTGTGTAAAGTTAGTTACTTTACTTTTCTCATTGCTGGGACAAAATACCTGACCAGTTAAAGGAGGAAGGGTTTATTTTAGCTCACAGTTTGTAGAAGGTTCAGTCCATAGTCTACTAGCTCCAAGGCAAGGAGGCATAGCCGAGAGGTGTGGCAGAAGAAAAACAGTCCTCAGCAGGGTAGGCAGGAGGCAGTGAACCTTGCTTCTCCTCCTTATTTCATTCAAGCTATAAGCCCATTGTTTGGTGCCACTCACACAGGGGGTAGGAATTCTCTCTTCGGTAAATCCATTCAGCCACACCCAGAACCACAATAATTCAATCAGTGGACTAATGAAGTTATCATGTGCATGATCCATATTCATACACCTTAGATCTAGACACCTCCAAAAAGCCCCATCTGTGAGCACACAAGGCTTTTGGGAGACATCTAGTCACAAACCATAAATGTGTCTTCCTGTCATTCACTGGATCTGGCATTGTGCAACTTCTGGCTATTCCTCAAAGTCAAAAGGACCATGAAAAGTAAACATTTTGAATCCATTCAGAACACTGAGGCAGCCACAACAACACAACTAAAGACACTCAGGAAAGAGGATTGCCACAACTGCTTCAAAAAGTGGCAAGAATGATGGGATACATGTGTTTGAAACCCCGGGGGTAATACAGAACTTCCCATAGAGCCTGCAATCCCTACACTGCTCTCCCCTAAGGCCGAGGCTCCATTGTCCCCAGGACACATCTCGGTGCCCTAAGCTCAGGATCCTCTTATGGGAACTCTGGCAGGACCAGCTTCACCTCTCTTGTCCTCTTTCTCTTGCATTAGGCAACATGCAGGAATGGTACAAGGCCAGTTTATCACTAGGGAAACCAAGATCAGGGGAGAGGAGTTGGTGTGCCGCTCTTAGGACTAGACAGACAGGCCGGGCAGGAAGCTGCGCACTTGACTCAAGGACTTTCAGTGACACATCTCTGTGTCCTCTGAGGGTGGGCATGACCTGAGGGTCATTCACAGGAGGCCATGATGGACGGACTGTGGCAGAATCCACAGGCTTGGCCCGGATGACTTTGAACTTCTGACAAAAGTCTTTAGACCCAAATTCTCAGGGATGCTCACCCCACTTCCTCTTCTCAGTCAAGGCTGGTTCCCATGGACACGGGGGCAGGACCCACCCTGGCGTCCAGGCCTCCATTCACTTTCTTCTGCCTGCTGGGGGAGGGTGACCCGGGTCCGCTCTCTGACTCCACGGTGGTGACTGAGGACTCGGGGTTGATGCTTCACCAGCACAAGGGCCCCACTTGGCGCGTGGGCGGCTCAGTGTCACGTGGCAGCAGGAGGAAGGGGCAGGGGCTGCCTTGTTTCCCTGACACCTCTTTGCTGGCCTCTTACTTCACACTGACACAGATCGGGGGGCGGCGGGCCACAGCGATGAGCTCATAAAGCACCTGCTCCTCACCGGCCACACCAAGGTCCTGTTTCCTCCCGGGGTGCTTGATGGTGATCTCGGAGGACGTCTGTGAGTTTGACACTGTTGTTTCCCTGCCAGGGACCTTGAAATCCAGACCGTCCTTCCCTCACGGTGGTCCAGTGGTGCATGTGGGGTCAGGGGCACAAATCAGAGCAGTGAGAGGGACGGAAGGAGGAGAGGAGCGTGGCTAACCGAGTGTCACCACGGGGCCTCTGAGAGCTGCGGGACACAGGGTCAGCAGTGAAACCCAGGAGGGACAGAAAGTGACTGCATTCAACCCAGAGGCCATCACCTCGGGCCATCGCAGGCTCCCGGCTGCACGGGGAGGGGACGCGCCCGACGTGCACCGTGCGGCAAAGGGGGCTCTGATTGTTCCTCAGGGGCCACAAGTTCCAGGTGATGCCTTCGGGATCCTTTAAGGAGGACAACTGCTCCCCTGACAGAGGACTTGTGCCTTCCGTCCTCGCTGGGGAGAGGGAGGCCGGTGGCGATCCGCTCTTCCAAGCAGAAAGGAGCATTTTCATCGCAAAGTTTGTAACAATAGAACCCGAGGAAACACAAACACCTGTCTTCTCGCCAAATAAGATTTAATTAAGAGGCTCTGCGTGCTGGAAAGCAGGTCTTCCTCGACAGGCTGAGCAATGAGCCGCCTTGGAAGGCGGCCACGTGGGGGCCCTTAATTATTCACGGACGTCCTTGTCGCTGAATTCCACTGCTTCAGGTGTTTCAGTTAATTCTTTGTTTTTGAGTCTAAGTGCTATTGGGTTACTTAAAGAAATGGTTGGTTCGCCTACAGTAAGTACAGGCAGGCGAAACGGGGAAGCTCATTTGTCCCCTTAAGGAACGTTCGTAATTTCACCCCTTTGCAGGGGCCTCAGCAGTGAGCAGGAAGTCATTGCAGGGAGATGTGTGGGTCTCCCAGTCCCCGCATGACCTGCAGCCCTAGTGGAAGGTGCATCCCCTGCTGGCTGCAGTACTGGCCTGTGCTCCTGGGCCAGGTGCCTTCATCCAAACCTGGTCGTCCTCCCGTCTCCTTTGGCAAATGGCGTCTGGCTCCTGCTGGCCTGCTGTTACCCGAACTCAGGAGATGCCAGACCCAGAAGTGTGGACAGAGGGGAGCAGAGCTGTCCCTGCTGACACCTGGATCAACACCTCCTTGGTCCTGTTTCCAACACCTCACCCTCAGACCTGCCCGGGCCTGACCTGTGCTGGGCCCCAGGCAAATTTCTTCCCCTGTGAGCCAGGGACATTCAGGGCTGGGTGGGGCTGTGACATTTTCTGGCTGTGGAGTAAGAGCCATCTCACATGCCCCCAGGAACGAAGACATTTTTCCTTTTAATTTGTGCATCACATGAGGCTTTTTCTGAGATGTTGATTTGGTTTCTATTTTGGACCCTGTCCATGCGGGAATTGAGTCTCGAGTCACGGGAATGTGGAATGCAGTTGGTGAGCTGCCTTAATTGGCTCATTTGCCTCTGTCTCTCCAGCAGAGCAATCAGGAAGGAACCTCATCAAGTGCCGTTCAGGTGGCAGAGGCGTCCCTTCCTCCCTTCAAGGCAGGTATCCCGGCTGGGTGGGGGTGGGGCTGGGGCAGGGGGATACATTTGCCCTAAATGAAGCATAGGACCCTGCCAAAGCCCGCACCTGTCAGGAGGCACTTCCTCGGCAGAGCTTCAGGCTGAAAACAACCCTCCTCCATTTGTGCCCAGGGAGCTCAGGCACCCAGACCAGCCCCTGGCCCTCAGGCCCACCCAGCATGGCCATCCCCAGGGGCCTCCTGTCCTGGCTATGCAGCAAGGGTGGCTCCCTGAGGGGGAAGAGCCACCCAGGGCCTGTGAATCCAGCAAAGGAGAGGTCCCTGCTTTCCAAGACCTGCCCTCTGGGCCCAGATCTCAGCTCAGGAAGGGGGCCAGGGCTTCCCCGGGGTACCTCAGCCTAAAGATGCAGTGTTCCTCTGCAAAGCTTCCTTCCAGGACAGGGAAACCCTGCTTGAGATTTAAGATCTCTTGGTCCAGGTCACCTTTGCCCATTCTCTCCTGTGGCTCAATGGTTTAATCCCATCTCTTTCCTGGGCATCTGTAGTTGCCCACTGAGAGGCACCATGCTTCTGAGGGACAGTGTGCGACCTCACTCAGCCCTGGCTTTCTTGTCTTAAGGTCATGGTTGGACTTCAAGCAGAGGTGCTGGCTCACACTGTCTGACTGAAGCTGCCTTAGGTCCTGCACCCCTACCTGCCCCGCCTTGGTGCATCTTCCCCTGATAAAAGAGAGATCATCGTTCTTCAACTCTGCCTAGATTTTATTCTTTAGAGCTTAAAAAAAAAGATAAAAGAAAAGAACACTTCCTCATATCGTGGCATTAGCAGCATTCAAACAAGTTTCTCAGACAGGCTGAAATCCTGGCTAGCCCCTATTCCAATCAGGATGCTGTACTGTGTGTTTTTTTAAATTTTGTTTTCATTTTTCTTTTTCCCATGTCCTAGTTCAGAAAAAAAAGTCAGAGGTTCAGAGTGGTACAGTGAACCTCACAAATCTCTTAGGTAGCTTCACCAGCTGGTCACACTATGCCACATGGGGTCATCAGTCTCCATGGTTACTGGGGGGCGTGTGTGTGTGTTTCCTGCTCTGGAAGCCATCTGAAAATGTGTGTAGAGATCATGCTATTTCACCCCTCAAACCTTCAGTGCTTATCTCCTAAAGGATATTTCTTATATAAAAATCTCAATACCATTTTCACACCCAAATCGTATGCTAAAGACACAGTAATATAATCTAACAGCCAAACTTAGAACTTTTACTTTCAATTCAGGATTCAACCAAAAGTCACACAGACACAGAGATGGAACCTTTGCCAACAGACGTAGAGAAGGGAGCTCAGGAGTCCTCGTTCTTCGGGTCTCAGGCATTTGAACAATTTCCAAAATGATGGCACCTTCTCCACTAATGGAAGAAACAAAAATACACTTCAGTTGCTTTCTTCTGATCAAAAAAGGTGGGCCAGTTTCAAAAAAGCCTGTCATAGGCATTGCACTCAGGAGCAATCTCTGGGCTCCTGATCGTCCCATCAAGCTGGATGGCCGGGTAATTGGGACCATTAGTGTCACAGCAGCATCAGGACCCCTGGCTTCTGACAACATCAACGAGCATCTATCTCGGAGGCTCAGCACAGCGCTGGCTGGAACAGGAGCTGTAATTGGAGGGTCCCAGCCCCTCCCCAGCGCTGCTGCTATTGGAAAAACCAACTTGGTCACACCAGCCACAGCCTCCAAAGCCACCCAGAAAGCGGTGGCAGGGTGAGGTCTGCGACTCCCCAACCACGTCACTCTGTCTGGAATTTGGGTTCTTTAAGGTTCCCAGGGTCCAGCACAGTAGCCCAAGTGAGGACCACCAAGACATGGAACATATTCAGAAGGGCCGACCGTGCAGGGTGCCACAGGGAGCTTACAGTCCCCAGGAGAAGTGACAAGTGACAGCCTGAGAAAACAAATGTAGCAGATGCTGTTGGGCCCACCAAGGCCCTTGGTCATCACTACTTTGTCCTGCAGTGGCTTCTCGCTCCCCCCTTTACCTGGGGTCTTCCCCAGGTGCAGGACCTGTGTGACCAGGAACTGGCCTCCCAGGAAGCAGCCCCAGGGCAGGCCCGGCTCCCCACCCTCCAGCACATCCCCTTGAGGTCCCCCAGAGCCCTGCCATGGCCATCTGCCTATCGTCTTACCAGGACGGGACCTTTTTCTTCCATCTCACTTCCTGCTCTCCCAGAGCCTTCTGGGACCACCTCAGATAACTGAACTCACACCGGGTCTCAGGTTGGCTTTTGGAAGAATCCAACCCAAGGCCCCATGTAAAGCATGCAGGAGGTCAGAGGGCAGGAAGGACTCCGGGGAAGGACAGAGGTAGAAGGTTGGGCTGGTGTAGGTGCTGGGACAGTTCGCAGAAGGGCAGAGCAGCCTCCCCAGAGGCGGGTGTTGGTTGAAGCAAATGCCCAGTTGGCGAGAGGGCAGAGCAGGTATGGAGATCAAGAGACAGAGAGCACCCCACCCACCCTGGGAAGAGCAGGGCCCACATGGCTGAGCCAGAGGGCCTGCTCTCCAGGAGTCGGACAGAACAGGAAAGAAGCAGGAGACAGATTCTGAGGCGAGGTGGAAGGGGCCTGACCCCGGAGTGCCTTCGGACCGGCCAGCAAGAAATGTCAAGGCTCAGTGCAGGGGCGTGGCTGACCTGGTGCCATATAAAAGATGGGCCTGTTGCAGTGGAGGACAGAGCAAGGACACCAGGAGAGCTGTCTCTTAACACCCCTCAGAGAGAGTGGAGCTGAGATGGCAGGGGTGAGGGAGAAAGGAGCCAGCAGGTGTGGGCAGAGCACCTCCGAAGGGGGCCACACCAGTACTTAGGGGATTGCAGAGGGGAGGGAGCAGGAGAACCCCAAGACCTATAGACATGGAGAGATGCAGAACACAGCTGAACATGCAAACCCAGACATCTGAGAAGGGGTCTGGACCTGACATGGAAATTTTTTGTTTTTGTTTTTGTTTTGACTATGTAGTCCAGGCTGGATTTGAACTCATGGCAATCCTCCTGCCTCAGCCTCCTGAGTGCTGGGATTATAGGCATGGAAATATTTTAAAATAAAAATAAAAGGTGATTTTTGATGTCTCGAGTAAATCAGATCAGAATCCCTAAAATGACACTTTCTGTCAACCTTGGGACTCTCAATTTGAGGGGCTTAATGATGAAAATAGGAACAAAAGGAAGCATGGAGCAGCCTGAGCCAGGCGCATGGATTCCCACCATCTCCTCCACACCAGCCGACTTCTCATGCCTCGGGTGGCAGCTCCAGACGCAGGGGAGTTCAAGGTGCTTGTAGGAACCTACACCTGTGAAAGGTGGAAAAGCTGGTCCACAGGGGCCCGACAGCCTCAGCAGAGCCAGGGAAGTGGCGGAACAAGTGGAACCGCACAGGCCAACTCACTGGGGCCCGGAGCCCAGGCCTTTCTGCCTGTCATGGTCACCAGGGGAGGCCTGATGGAAGACAGAGGGCTCCCTGCAGCTTCCACCTTACATTTGCAAGAAAACCAAGAATAATATAACTGTTGTAGAGAGGTAGGGCAAACTTTACTAACCAAGATGCATAATCTCAAAAGGACAAAAAGACAAAAAACGCACAAATGTTGAAACTACTAGATTTTGATGACCTGCACATGCTTATGTGGACAGAATCTTTCAGCACTCTGAGAAGCTGAGGCAGGAGAGTCACAAGTTCAAGCGCTGTGGGGGCAACTTAGTGACTGAGAAAGACCCTGTCTCAAAATAGAAATTACAAGAAGGGCTGGGGATGTAGCTCAGTGCAAGAGTCGTGTGTTCAATTCTCAGTACCACATACACAAAAAAGTGAATCTTTATGGAAACCTGTTAAAATATTTGTAAACTGAATTAGTAATAGAGTTAATTTTTGTAATATAGAAATGCTTCTTTCAAACTGACAAGGAAAAGGTGGTGATGGCTATAAATATACAATTCACAGAAGAGCTCATGTCACCTCTCCTACTGCTGAAAAGTCCATCCCTAGACATAAAAGTACCCAGACCTTGTACTAATATCCACAAAGGTGCTCACTGTAGCTTTATTCCTAGTGGCCTTGGACTGGAGACAAAACAAATTCCTATGACTAAAAGAATGACTGAGCAATTTACAGGTATATTCACCCAAAGATATTTGCACAGCTATTGTAATGAACCACTTTAATTTAGAGCCATACAAGATGACTTTAAGGTGTTCCTACAAAAAAATTGAGTGATAAAAGTCAAAATGTAAAAGGGTGTTGCTTACAGGTTTATTGATTCTGTTGATCTCTTCAAAGAATTAATTTCAGTTTTAATTATTTTTTTCAGTCCTGGGGATCGAACCTAGGGCCTTCACATTGAGCTATATCCCCAGCCCTTTTTTATTTGGAGACAGGGTCTCACTAAGTTGCTGAATGCCCAGGCTGGGTTCTAACTTTTGATCCTCCTGCCTCAGCCTCCCGGAGTGCTGGGATTACATATGCGTAGTGCTACATATGATTTAGCTTTAATTTTATCTCTTGACTTCTCTTTACTATGTCATTGTTTTCAGCTCTTCTCTTTATCTTCCTTAATTCTACTTATTTGGGATTACTTTGTTCTCTTTTTTTAATCTGGTATCTTAAAGTGAAATCTTAGGTCATTGTTTTTCTACCTTTCTTGTTTTAAAATATATAGTCATAGGGCCCAGGATTTAGCTCAGTGGTTTCACTGCCTGCTGCGCAAGTGCAAGGATCCGAGTTCAATCCCCGGTACCACAAAAATAAATAAATAAATAAATAAAATATATACTCATAGGGCCAGGGATTTAGCTCAGTGGTTCTGCCGCCTGCCTCCTAAGTGCAAGGTCCTGAGATCAATCCCTGGTACCAAAAAAATTAATTAATTAAAATATATACTCATTGATGGCTATATATTTCCCTCTCTGCACTGCTTTAGGTGCATCTGCCAATTTTTGATGTTGTATTTTTGTTATCATTCAGCAAAACTTCCTTTTATAAATAGTTTACTTAGAAAAAATACTATCTATAATGACATATAAAGCAAATTATGGGCAAAGCCAGGCACAGTGGCGCACACCTGTGATCCCAGCACTCGAGAGACTGAGGCAGGAGGATCGCTGTGAGTTCAAGGCCAGCCTGGGCTACATAGTGAGTCAAAGGCCAGCCTGAACTACATAGCAAGACCCTGTCTCATAACAACAACAACAGAGTTATAAGCTAATTGGTATGCAAATGTGATAAAAATTGTGAAGGAATATATAGAAGTTACTAAGGTTTGGAAAACAATGTTGTGACATTAATTTGAAAACCTTTCCGCTTCAAAACTGGTTAGAGAGGGGAAACAAAACCTCCCTCTGTGGGGAGTAAACCTGAAAACTCGTTGAGAATCCCTGTGGAGATGTTGGAGTTGTGTTTGTGTTTGACTCTGAATTGGCTGCCTTCTCTGCTCACATTGACTCCCTGTCCCACTTTATCTTCCCTTTCTTTTTATTTTATTTTATTTTTTTGGTACCAGGGATCGAACTCAGGACCTTGCGCTTTCAAGGCAGGCAATGGAACCACTGAGCTAAATCCCTGGCCCATCTTCCCTTTCTAATAGTAGCTCCATTACTTGGCACAGTGGCTCAGAATGAGGACTGCTCTCCACCCCTACTGACAGTGACTAGTGGCCAGGTGTGGAAGTGCTCCCAGTGCCAGGTGAGGACAGGTAAGGCTATCCTTGCCCACCCCTGCCTGCCTTGTGACCTGCTCCTCCTCTTTTTTTCTGTTCCCACTGACCAAAACTGCAGACAGCAACAGGGCCTCTGGACCAAGAGCAAGATCTCCAGGCCAACGGAGTATAAAGCAAAAAGCTAGAGGGAGACTGAGTCCCTCAAAACTTCATTTACCCAAACTGCCACACCAGCTCAGCCATTTACATAAGTAAAAAATAAACTTGATCTTGAATAAGCTATCCTCTCTGTCACAGCAGCCAAGGCTAAATCCTAAGGAATTCAGAGCACAAAGAGCCCGGATGGAAACCAGCAGGATGTTAGGGTGCAGGCTGTGCAGCCCAGGTCTCTGGTTAGTCTCCACACCAGCCAAACTCAGTGGAGGCCCCAGAAGTAGATTTTTAGCCTTTGAACCTAAATTGCAGCAAAAATAGAAGAAGCTGATTTTAGAAACAGAAAAGCTCATGTACCTAACAGAAGGAATGAATCACACCAAAATTAGAAGCATATTTTGCTACCAAGGTGTGCGGATTAATGTTCTGTCCCAAGCCATGGACCCCAGGCGACTTGGGACCAGGCAACAGCATGCCGGTCTAGTTGGCTTTTTGATATTAACAGTGAGATTTCAGATTAAAGATCTAAATTTCCATCTTCTTCTGAAAAAAGCAGACATAGAGCATTAGATGTTCCTTCCATCGGCAAGGTCATTGCCTAACTCACTGGACTGGACAGCAGGCTCCTACCTGTCCCCGGGGGCCCCACTCCCTGGTCCCCACTCAGTGAGGCTGGGCCATCACTGTGGAGCATGGGGCAGGGCTGGAGAGCTGTTCTTTCCTACCCTAAAGCCCTTCTGGTATCTCTGCTGAAAACAGCCAAACAAAAGATAGATCAAGAGAGACATGTGTTTCAAGGAAAATGAGGGCACATATTTCTTTGTGAAAGTGAATTCCCTAAGCCTTTACTATGCAAATAAATATACTTGTGTTTGCTTCCCCCATGCACTCCTGCCTCCTAGCCTCTAGACATCTGAGGGATGACCCTGAGTACCTCTGTCCTCTCCCTCACACCTCCATCACCCTCCCTGGGCCCCTGTGGCTCCTTCAAACACAGGAAGGCCCAGCTTACATTTTCCAGCGACATCACCCCCACCCCTGCCAAGCTGCTGCTCAGAGGTGTTTGCTTCCCTTTTCTTTTCTTTCTTTCTTTTGGTACCTGGGATAGAACTCCAGACCTTGCACTTGCCAGGCAGGCACGGTGCCTCTGAACTAAATCCCCCCCCCCAGGTGTTCGCTTCCATTCTTTGTGGTGTTGTTGTTTCTTTTTCCCTTCTCAGCCCCAGGAACCAATCCAAGCTGTGTTTGCTCCCTGATGTGTTAACACTGTGTAGCCCTCTTTGCAATGAGAGAACCTCAGGCTCCCTTAATTACTCGGCTGCTACTGAAACACTGAGTGAGAGACAAAACCCTTCATTTGGGGGGAAAATTAATTGTATACAAACAAGAACGCATTTCATCTTGAATTAAATTCTCCAACACTCCCTTGGCAGAGAACTCCCTGGCTATGTCTTTTCTATTTGGCATGGAGTCGCCACCCCCACTTCCCTGGGAGATTTTCCTGGCAAACAGGGCCAGGCCTGGAGGTCCCCAAGGGCTGTGCTGGGCACTTCTGCTCACTGCTCCTTCTCTTGCCCGCTGAGGCTGCCATTGCTCCAGCCGCCCTTGAACTGCGACCCACCCCAGCCCTGTCCCTCCCCATGAAGTCCCCTCCCCTCAAACCCTGCCCCATCCACAGTGGCTGCTCTTCTCGCTGCCCATGGCATCTGAGGTAAACAGAAGATTAAACATGATGAATCACAGCGAGCGAGCGGAAGGCGCAGCGTGGAGAAGGAGCTCACGTTCCCGAGACTCCGAGATTTATTGCCAAGTGCCACAAATAATGAAATCATCCATCTTCCATGGACAAAAACAGGAATCCACTGCAGCAGGTTTGAAAGGCAGTGGGGAAAGTCCTGCCTCCTCCTGGGGTGATTCTGTGATCCCTGCTGCCTGGCTAACCTGCCCGGGGCCCCCTGGGCCCTGCACAGAGTGACACCCCTGGCCCTCTGAGATCTGCTCTGAGAAGAGAACAGTTACCAGCACCCGAGCTCCCTGCTGCAGGGACTGGCTTGTCCCTTACTGCAGTCGGCTTAAGAGTTACATCCTCAGCCCTGTCAGCCACTGGCCCCCAGTCATGGTCCCACTTACCTGTCACTGACATAAAATAAGTCAAGTGTATCGCTTCCTTGGGGACATCCCCATCACCCTCTCCCTGGAATCCTGGCATGTGGGATGGAGAGCATTTCAAGGCTGCCAGAATCTAGGACACGCTTCAAAAACATTTGTTCATCCTGACGACCCCAAATTAGCACATGCCTCAGAGCCCCAGCAGCAACACCAGACAGTCCCACTTCACTGCCACCGTTCCGAAGGGCCTGGGAGACTCCAGGGTTGGGTCCGGAGCCTCTGCAGCATGGGCCACATGAAGGCACCCAACCCCAAACTCTTCCACACAGGCTTCTCACACAGGCTCCACACAGCCTCCTCCACGCAGGCAAGACACACACACAAACGCACACACACATGTGCACCCTGGACCAACAGCTGCTACAGTTTGAACCACATGCAGCCCCAACATCTTCAAACTGAAGTCCTTTTCAGTCTTGCCATCTGCTATGATCTGAAGGTCTGCATGTCTCCAAAACGCATTCCACTGAAACCTAACCCGGGGGTGGGTGTTACAAGGCTGGCTTTTGGGAGCTGATTTGGTCATGAGGGCTCTGCCTGCACAGATGTGATTAGGGCTCTTCTAAAATAGGCTGAAAGGAGCCACCTTGCCCCTTCTGCTCCTCCCCTGTGGGAGGACAGAGCAACAAGGTGCCATCTGTGAGGAACAGGTCCTCACCAGACACCAGGTCTGCTGACAGCTTGCTGCTGGACTTCCCAGGCCCCAAAACTGTAGGAAATAAATTACTATTGTTTATCAATTACCCAGCCTAAGGTATTTTGTTATAGCAGCCCAGATAGTCTAAGACTGGATGCAGCCAGGAACCAGATGGCAGGGGGGGAGACAGGCGGACACCCTCTCCTCCTATTTCTGCCCTGAGCCCAGGAGCTCCCTTTTATTAGTTTCACAAATTAGAGCTTAGAATAAGGTTCTTTGTAGGGGAGGGTGCCCAGGAGTGCTCTACCACTGAGCCGCATCCCAGCCCTTTTTATTTTATTCTGAGAGGGCCTTCCTGTGTATCCCAGGCTGGCCTCTAACTTGGGATCCTCCTGTCTCAGCCCCTCAAGTAGCTGGGATTACAGGCATGTGCCACTGTGTCTGGTGAATAAGATTCTCTTTAACAGCAAGAGTTTAGGGCCTAAAAAGAAGCTTAATAAGAACCAACCCCCTTTCAAATTTAAAAGCTCCTTTGTTACAACACAAGTTTTCTGAAATCATAGTAAGGCCCATAGTAAGTGGACTCTTACTAGATAACCATTGTTTTACTTGTCTGAGGCCATTTGAAATGTATCAGAAAACAAAGTAGCACATCAAATACGTGATTTCACTGACACTATCACCTAACATGAGTAGAAAGGGATGTTTTTTATTTGTTTTGAGACAGGGTCTCACTATGTAGTTCAGGCTAGCCTTGAACTCCTTATATAGCCCAGGCTGGCTTCAAACTCACACAATTCTCCTGCCTCGGTCTCCCAAATGCTAGGCTTATAGGTGTTCACCACCATGCCTGGCTCTGGAAAGGGTTTTTGAAGTAAATAAATACCCCAGCATACTGGAGTGATGAGACCTTACATGTGGCCCAGCATCCTCCTGGCTCTCTGACTTTGTCCCCAGTCTTGCATCTCACTGACCACTCTACCCAAGCTCCCTGCCCTGCGACTCCCCCACCCCCAGGTTGGCACCCACTCAGGACCTACACTCGCTGGGACGCTCTCCCCCAAAGCCCCCAAGGCCTGAGTCATGGCTCAGCTGCGACTCTGCGGGGTGGCCTTTCCCCACGCCCCCTCTCACTGTCTGGGACTCTCTTCCTCATCCCCCACTTTCCATGCCCAGCACTTATTATGGGTCAGCTCCTCTCAGCAGACTGCCCTGCCTTCCCTGAGATGCACTCCACTTGCCCAGGACTTTACTCCTCAACATGACAGCCCTTGGTCCCGCATAAACCAGACTGTGAGTCACCACATGGCTGTGCCCCGAGCTGTTTGCCTCTGCAGGTCCACAGTCCACCAGCTCCTGCTCTGTGGCCAAGGCTGATGCCCAGAGGCGGCTCCCAGGCTCCCAGCTCCTGGCCTCCAGTAGGAATCTGGCCAATGGGAAGGAAATGCTGCAGCTCAGGTGAGGGAAAGATGTCCCCTGCCTGTTCTCCTTCGGGGCCTGCAGCTCCCGCCCATACTGGCTGCATCATCAAACACTCTCAGCTCCCACTGGCTTCCTGTCCCTTCATCTATGGTCCGTGAGGTTTGAAAAATCAATATTCCCATGACTTAATCGCATGAAAGTTTTTATACAGAGTTTCTAGCTTGATGTGAAGGGATTCAAAAACCTTCCTTCAATTTTATTTACCAGCCTGCTGAGGGGGTGCGTGAATTCTCATCTACCGTCACACTTAATCAGGGTGGGACTAAGGAGCTGGTGTCCCTTGCTTCCACACCCATCTTGGTGAATTAAATGGCTCTGTACCACTTCCCCAAGTGCACTGGAAGCCACAGTCCCCTCTGTTCCCCAAACCCCATCTAAAGCTTCAAGCAATAAGGCATAATGATGGTAAAAAGGTAATACTGGGTACAAAAAGGTTTCTAACAGGACTGGAAAACATGGGAATGTGGTTTGTCAAAGAAGTACATCAAGCCTGGCATGTCTATAATTCCAGCTACCCAGGAGGCTGAGGCAGGAGGATCACACGTTCAAGGCCAGTGGGACAACTTAGCCAAACCCTAAAAAAAATTTTGTAAAGGACAGGAACACAACTCAGGGCTCCCTAGTTTCAATCCCAAGTAATAATAATAATAGTGCAACAGAACCAGGAAATGAGCAAGAAAGGACACTCTGGGTAGACAAGTATAAGGATGGGCAGAGAGTTTGGGGGTGGCAGGCAGTGATAGGAAAACCTAAAGTTGCCAACAGAAGTTAAACTGTCTAAGCCAGAAGGCGTACGAGGCTTGTTTCAAGGAGTGGGAGATCATTAAACTGAGTTACCAGGGCTTCCAAGAGAGGGTAGGAGTAATTTAATGAGAAGCCTGACACTACCAAAATTCAAATTAATTCTTTGCTTGGCTGCTCCCGGGGGAGGACAGAAAAGGAGTTACCAAAATAAAGCTAACCAAAATATTTTTTAACAGAAGCCAGACGTGTATATGCATGAATGTATGCTCGTGTGTGTGTGTGAATACACAGAGATGGAGGAAGTGAGCAAGAGGGATGGGGGTACAGGGGAGCTACAATACAGGGAAACTGAGGTGAGTCACTTCTGGATGCTGTCCTGCAGCTTCTCTGACACAAACATGCTTGAAAAGCCTCCTCTGGCCTGTCCTTGACACCATAGCTGCAGTCCCGGGTGTTGGCAGGAACCAGGCCACCCTCAGAGCTCTCAGGGAGGGGCCTGTCTGGGGGGCCCCATGCCACCCGCCCGAATGCGGCACCCACCTCCCTGCACCTGTTGCTGCTCAGAACCTCACAAATGCCAGTGCTGACATCTGCTCACAAGAGGCTCGCACACAGCATCAAGCACGTTACATCCTCTACTGATTCCTTTTGGTTCTTCCAGTTACCTCAAAGAAAACATCTCGATTTGGTGCTAATGTGCCTTTAGCACCTGTCTCAGCCTAGTTATCACCCTTTTGAGCAAAGAAAGACCTGGTGGGGCTTCATGTGGAGGCAGCACCTCTGTTTAAGATGATTGTCCTTACCCCTTTGGTTCCCTTCCTTCCTGTCCAGAGATGTGGTGGCCCATTTACTCTAAATACAAAGCTCTCCTTTCAAATGAAAATTACTTGATGACAACAAAAGTGGGCTTTTTAAAAGAACTCTATTGAGTAAATCAGGGATCAGCAAACTACAGCCTGCAGACCAACTGCCTGTTTTCGTAAATTGAGTTTTGCTGGGCCACCAGCCTCCGCGCTGTTTATTTATTGTCTCTGGCTACATCTGTCCTCACACTACCACGACATGGGGAGCAGCAGCAGAGACCAGGAACCCAATGAAGCCTAAAATATGCATTCTCTGGCCCTTTACAGAAAATGTTTGTCCATCCCTGGAGTAAAGGATCATCCTGGGGACCCCAGCTCCCCCACTGATCATGGGGTCTGGTCACCTGATTGGTCCTCAGCTGCCCCCTCTGAGGGGAAAACAGTCCCCACACATGAGGCCCCATGTGGCATGATAAGAGCATGCGCGAAAGACTCAGGCCCAAAGCCCCACATAGAGCGTCAGGCCGGGAAGTGACCGCTGGGATTATCACCAGTGTAGACTGAGAAAACCCACTTTGACAACTGGGATGATTGACCCTCAGAGGAGAGGAACGATCACAGTACAGGAGAACGACCCTGAGAAGCCACTTGGGCTTGGAGAGTGCTGGCCCACATTGCAGTACAGCCACAAAGCCACAGCTCCTCGGACCAGAGGTGGGGTGTGGAGGTGAGGTGGAGGGAGCAGGGGGAAGGGAGGGGTTGCTAAGCAACACGTCCTGATGCTGGGCTTGGCAGAAATGGCCAAGGCGTCGGGGTATCCATAAAATCACCCCTGTGACGCTCCAAAGTCACCAGGGGGATGTGCCCTCCACAGCTGCCCTGGGACTCAGAACCTGCCGTGTGTGGGTAGGTGGTGTGAAGAACGTGAATGGGAATAAGAGTGGAGCTGCAGGGGCAAGGGGGCTCTGGGAGCAGCGCAAATCTGCAGGACGGCTTTGGACCCTCAGACTTGGGCCTGGAGCCCCTGGGTCACAGTGAGACCCTTTCCAGCCAGGGTTGTTTGTGACCTGAACAGGCCCAGGGAAGTGGGGCTGGTCCCCGGGCCATGGACAAACAGACAGGGTGTTTCCTGTATCCCTTAGGTTTGCAGGCCAGGAGCTCTGACCACAGCTGTCCATCTTTCCACCATCCTCCTGCTTCCTGTCAGTGTCTCCGTCACTGACTGGACACGCTACAAAAGCAAGAAACTTATGTGGAATCGTGGCATGGAATAAACATGCATCTTGCTTAAAAAAATGAAACCACAACAACAACAAAACTCCTCTCTTTGGTCCCTACTTCTTCCTGAGTCATTCCTGAAGAACCTTTTTCTGGAACCTTCCAGTTACCTAAACCAATAAATCTCTTTTTGCCTTTGGGTTTGCGTTTCTGTCATTTAACAAAAGAAAGCTTCTTAATTTATGGAAACCAGAGAAGGTTAGTACAGTTATCCTCCCAACAGTACCTGAGGGTCCTTTTTTCTAACTCATTATCCTGCCATTCCAACCTGACTTCCTTTAACCTTTCTCAACCAAGGATAAGAGAGATAGTGCCCATACTCCATGGGCCGCAAAGATTTCTGGGAAATGTAGTCTTTATTCTAAGAAGCCACATTTCCTGCTGCTGAGACTTGAGGGGAGACACTGAGGGAACCCAGCACTCCCTTGCCACAGCTCAGTAACCCTGCCCTGTCCCTAGTGAGGCAGCCATGAGTGTGGAACAGATGACCTCAAACCCTGCACCAATATGGTAGGGCATGTTTATCCCTCTGGCCTAGCTAGGAGGACAGCTCTTGGCTCTGGTAAGGATCAAGCTTTCTACAGATTGACAGACCAGCTGGGTATTGTGGCACACGCCTGTGATCCCAGCACTCAGGAGAATGAGGCAGAGGATCACCATGAGTTCAAGGTCAGCCTGGACTACATAGTGAGACCCTACCAAAAACAAAACAATAAAATAAACAGACCAAAAAAAGAAAGGCATTGAGCAATGAGAGGCAGCACCAACAAAGACCTCTGCCCCCTTTCTCTCAGGGACTCCCAGGGAACCTGGGCCTTCCTCGGGGCAGCTGGCCTCTCCTGCCCCAGGGCCCTGAGACAGGGGCTGAGGGAGGGGACCATGGCTCCAGGCTTTGGAGGAAATGCTGATCCCAGGCTGGGAGAGTGCAGTCTGCCACCTGCTAAGGTTACTCCATCTCTGTCTCCGCAGGAGAGGAAGCCCAGGTGGGGACATCTGCCGTTTTTAGCACTGGTGCAAGCAGGAGATGACCGAATCCTGGACTCTGAGGGACCCTGTCTGGCTGCACAGGAACTTGTCTCCCAGGAGTGCCACCAACAGCCTCGGGGCCACCAGAAGAGGTGCCCCAGCCCTTGGGCACCAGGGAGTGGAGCTGATGGTGGAGGAGGTGCTGCCGGGGTCAGGACAGAGCTGCCCAGAGTGGCAGCCTCAGCTCCCAGATGAGAGACGTTCATCACCCGGGCTGTTAAAGCAGGGAGCAGTGCACTGAGGGCCAGGCCCACCCACAAAGGCCAGAAAACAGGGACGGAGGGAGGTGACGTGAGGAGAGACTCTCAAAGACATAGAGGACGCAGGTATGGGGGGATTCTATTCATTCACTTATTCATTCATTCACTCTACAAATATTTATTGAGTCCTACCATATGCCGGGCACTGCTCAGTGCACACCCAGAGCCCAAGCTACAGGAGTCTGGGCAGGGCAGTTCTCACAGCCTGGCTCCACAGGGAAGGTGAGGGGAAGGAGGTAGCCAGGCAGCACCCTTGGGACCCCAACCACGCTGGACACCACCCAAGCCCACCCTTCTCGACCTTCCTGACAGCAATGTCCCCTCCCACATGTGCCTGCATGGTGCCCTGGTGAGCCATGCCAAAGACACTGTCCTCCCAAGGGAAACCGGAGTTGGCCCTCCCTAAGAAATGGGGGAGTGGAGGAATGGTGAGGCCTGAGGACCCTGGTTTCCTTTCCCTGATCCTCAGGTTGGCTGCTGTTGGCTGTGCCCAAGTCCACACCAGGCTCTCCCAGCACCCGGGGAGATGCCCCAGATGAAGGCCCAGCCACCAGCCCTGCCCTGTGTGCAGTGAGCCCAGGGGACCTCCTGGGTGACTGAGCCCAGGAGGGAGGCTCTGCCCGGCCCTCGGCTCCTGAAGGCTCCAACCTAGAGCATAGGACACTGTGAATGGAGTGGGACATAGTCACACCTCCCTCCAACCCAAAGGAGACTGGCCCCTGCTGCTGAGCCTGGGGGCTGCTGCCGGGCTCTGTGGGTCAGAAGCGTTGCCGTGTGGTTTAGACCCTGCATCCACAGCCTAATGTCCACACGGCAGAAGCTCCAAATGTGAAGCTCACCGGGCCAAGCTCTCCCTCGCTTGATCCCTGCTACTTGCACTTCCATCTTTATCACTCGCAGACTGAACCGTTGCCGAGTCCCTTGGTCACCGCCACGGGAGAGGGAATGGAGCAGCTCCAGCAGGCAGACAGTCCCCACAGCACTAGATCATGGTCGTCAGATGACATCTGTCCCCACAAAGGGCTGCTTTGCTGTCACCTCTGGTTTATGATCTCACCTGAGAGGAGCCACCTCTCCACCCTGCAGCCCTGGTTCTCCCTCTGCAGGCCAAGCCAGTGCAATTTCCACAGATGCACTGAGATCCATCAGAGCCCTAAAGCTCCCTTGCTCCCCAGAATTGGAGGCCCAAGTCCCATCCACCCCAGCCCAGCTCACAGGCCTGGGAAATCTGCTGCCTCTGCCCTACCAGGATAGCGCTGGGGCCCAGGTGGAGAGCGGGTCACAGAGATAGCATGGCATCTGGAAGAGAGAACTCAGGGGGGCTGTTTGCATCACTTCTTTCACAGCCAGATGTTGGAAGCAAGAAATCCCACTTCTGGTCCACACTGAGACCAGTGTCACGGTTCTCTGTGGATGTGGACAGCATGGTCAGAGCCCTGAGCTTTCTCAGACTGCAACTCCAGGAGGCAGTTCCCTGGGTTATATAGCATCTCTGTGCCTCAGTGATCATCCCTGTTGTGTAAGATTATTGTTGTGTAGGGTTATTGCAGATTAAGACAGAAATACCAACCAGTAAATGCTCAGTGCAGTGTCTGCCCACAGGACACCAGGATTTAAAATAATGGGTGTCATCATTGTTATTGCATTTCACATATATTGACTATTGATTTTATATGCATTATGATTGATTGATTTTATGTCATCACATTGCATTTGATGACACCCTTGACCTTCATCCGTGGCCCTCTCTGGCCTGTGCTGGGATCAGTTCCATCCTCTGATCCATTCCCTGCAGAAGCACAGGCTGGAAAGGCAGTGTTAAAGTTACCCCTTCTTTTCACCACAATCAATAGCCATGGATGTCACTGAGCCTGTGGCAGACGCTAGCCTGTCAGCCCTCGGGCAGAAGCTGCAGTTCACAGATGACATGCTTTCTCATTTCACCTTCCTGCTATCCACTGACAGCACAGGTCCAGCGTCACCTGGGCCTTCCTGCCTCCTTCCTGCTGGGAAGTTCCCCCGGTGGCCCCACAAAGCTCTCCTCTACTCTTGCTTGTAGTTCTCAAGAAAAACTGCAGAATGCGCTGGGAATGCAGCATCCTGAGATAGGCCAGGGCGGTCTGGACCAGGGCTCACTCCTGTCCTGCCCAGGGCTCATATGACAGCCTAAGTTAGGCAGAAGTCCGGAAGTGCCTGGGACAGCTGGGGCTTCTTTTTCTCTTCAGGAAAACAAGCCATCCTTTTAAGCTCTGCACGGTGAGTCCCATTGCCCTGGGATACGTACCCCAGGGTGGGGCTGACTTTCAGGGTCCCACAGCTCTGATGCATTTGGGGTACACATGCTCCAGACTCAGCTGCCCACCGGCTGCCCCTTCCTCACAAAAGCAGTTTTACAGGACCCTGAGTCTGATCACACCACCTCTCTTCATTCCATCCTCCAGTGCCCCTCACGGGCCGGACAGCTCAGGCCCTGTCTCTTCTCGGTCCCTCACCTGCCACCCAGCTCCACTGCTGTTTCCATTTCACAGAGCTCGTCCTCCTCAGGTCAGGAGCATCCCTTAACATGCCCGCCCATGCCAGCTCCTTCTCCTCAGACAAGGAAAGTCAAGGGCACCTCCTCCGAAGACCTCCCAGTCCAAAGCAGGCTGACCCCTCCCAACTATCGTGTCCCTGCTCGTTCCAGGCTCACTCCTGGCTATTTCATTTGGAATATGTGCTCATATTGCATGATTGCAATAATAAATACAACTGGAATAAGCCTGTTGAGGACAGAGCCCATGGATTTGGGTTCAGTGGGGGCGTTCCAGAGAGAAGCCAGTTGTCCCAAGCTGTAGGCTTCCCTATCCCTCCACCCCACCCCAGCCCACCCTGTCACTGCAGCTCAGGACTGGGGAAGGTGCAGAGTGTGCTTAGTGTGATGGACAGTCCTAACAATCTCACCCATGTTTACAGCCTGCAAGTAGTCAAGCATCTGCTATTCCCGAAAGAGAAAGATAAACACAAATCGAAACATGAAGGGAAGAGAAAAAGGTTTGTAAATGAGAGAGGGATGCATTTGCCAGCACTGAGCGGGAGCATATGTTTCCTCCTGGTCTGGGACCTAAGAGGAAGCCCAGAGGAGGAAACATTCAGAAAAGACGACGCTTCATCCTGACATGAGCCCACAGCCGTGTCGGGAATCTGTAGAAATGGAGCCTTTGGGCTATTATTTAAAAATCAAGAAGCAGAAGAAGAAAAGGCAACCAGCCCTGAGCCTAAAGTCTGGAGCATCCATTGCCCATCTGGCCGCCCAGCAGCAGCTAGCCGGGTGGATGTATCACAGGCCTTCTAGGGGCAGGGGTCCCCCTCGAGGCCCTCCCACACCCAGTTTAGGGGTAACCAGTGTTTTATAGACTGTCTCTCGAGAGTGATTAGAAGCAAAGCTGCAGATTACCCAGCAAGTCCCAAAGCACTTCTATGGAAATCTTACTTCCTAAGCCCCCAGCCCCAAGTCCAGGGTCACTGCTTGACCCAATTCATCTGTAACTCTGCCTAGCACCAGCAGGGAGGCACACACTGGTAACTGCAGAGCTGACTGCCCTGGCACACTAACTCGCTTAATCCTCACCTGGATGCAGGCAGATGGGCTACCGGGTCCCCAGCTCCCAGGTGAGCAGAGTCCGGCTGGGAAGAGCAGATTCTAGGCTGCCAGCCCAGTACTTTGGAAGAACAGGGCCCCCACCACTGACCACTGACCGTGCTCGCTCACGAAATGGGAGAGGCTCTTATCTCACCTAATGTAACGTCTGTGTTCATCATGTTGTAAATGACAGGATTTTCTTATTTTTAAAGGCTGAATAATATTCCATGCTCTTTATCCATTCATCCACTGGGAGACACTCAGGGTAACCCCGTATCTCAGGGATTGTGACACTGCCATGAACAGGGGTGAGCAGACACACAGATTTCCTTTCCTTGGGACATACACACAGTAGTAGGATTGCTAGATCTCCAACCTCATTTTTAACTACTCTTCTTTATTACATGCTCCCAGATCATTCAACTTTGTTTTCTTGAAAGCAACGATTATCTGCGCTATTTAGTTTGGAATGCTTGTTTCTGTTGAACAATTACAATAATAAATACAATTGGAACAAGCATGTTTGGGAACAAATCCCATGGATCCGGGTGAACAAGCAGCTCAGGGAGACATTCCAGAGAGAAGCTGGCTGCCCGAGCCGTGGGTTTACCTACCAACTGAAGGATGGAATAAAGAACACAGAATTGGTTAAGCCACGGAGTCAGCCAAGTGCTTTGGTTAGAAGAGCTTATGCAATGATTGCCAAGTAGGAAATACACAAATTTAGTGACTATTTTTATCTACTTTTTCTATTGTTATCTATGTTTGTTATTATTAATCTCAGTATTACCTATGTAAGTCTAAAATGTACTAATCTACTAATGACCTGCTCAAAAGTCTGGTGGCTCCCTGCCTGGAATCTCTTCCCCAATTCTTCTTTCCTAAGAGAACCTCAGTGTTGTCAAGGGGTTTCCACCGCTCACTCCCCCAGGCACCCTCAGACCCGGTCCTCATCCTGCCAGGGGGCTTCTGTCTGGCCCACACCTATTCGAATTTATTTGTTCAGGGCTGGGCAGGTCTCTTAAAGGAAGCTAAAGAGAAGGACTTGGTGACCATGCTTTGAGAGTTTCTCTCCTGTCATTGACCTGCACGTGGTGACATGTGGTCCCATGGCAGCAATGTTGTGACTAGCAGGTAAACTAGACTTCGACCAAAGCCCAGAGTAAGTAGTAAAGCAGAGAGGCCCCATCACCCCGGGTCCCTGGGGCCATGGTAGAGCTGCTGCATCAGCCCACCCGAAGGCCCCCTGGTGGCCCCTTACCATGCTAAGGGATTCATGGTGGGCGGGGCAGGGGATTCAGTTACTTGCAGCCAAAAGCTACCAGCTTGACACATCACCCCTCCCCAAGCTTCTCAACTCCCAGCAACTGGCAGCCTCCCTTCCCTGAACCCCAGGACCCTCTCACTGTACTAACCCGCTGCACCCTGTATGCTACTTATGTCTGAGCATCTCCCCCACCGGCCACAGGCTCACTGAGAACAGGGCTTCATTTGCTCTTCTCCTTCGCCAGGTTCCTACACTTAGTAGAGGCTTTGTAGATTTCATGGCACAAGTGAATTAATAATTTAGAAGCCTGATATCTCTATGTTCATTTTTGTCTAAGAAGCGGAGCAGAAATGGTCCTTTTGTTTTTCTTTCCTTCCTTCCTTTTTTTTTTTTTTTTTTTTTGAGACAGGTCTTAATATGTAACCCAGGCTGGCCTCAGACTCAAAATCCTCCTGCCTCAGCCTCCTAAGCAGCTGGATTACAGACGTCCACCACTATGCCTGGCTCCTTTTTTCATTTGAAAGAAGTGCATCAGTATTCTGTAAACTACTTTTTCATATTGACCAGTCAGATGTTGACGGCAGCAGAAATGGATATTAAGGTGTTCTATTATAACAAACTGCATGTCCTCAAAAGGTATTTCCCTCTATTTCCCACTTGCATTTAAAGACTGAGTAACTTCCTTCCAGCAAATGATATTCCTCTTTAGAGTTATTCTTCAACAGATGTAGTACTTCCCAACAAGCACATCTGGACAGGCGGCTGCCAAGATAAATCTCCATAATGGGCTCATAATGGGACTTGGGGCCACCAATGAGACTTCCAACAATTCATTCCCTTGTTAGCTGCAAGAGCTGCCTGTTTCATCAGGATTAAACCTCGAACTGCAGAACACAATGAAGCCTGGGCTTTTTGAAGAGGAAATAAAAGCTCCCCCATGCAGATTCAGAAGATTTCAAGAAGGGGTGTGACACTCACGTTGTAAACCCACAGTGGATGTACCAAGGCCTGCCGTGAAGAGGGAAGAGGTGTCCCAGGGCAGGGATCCCTGAGTCTCAGGACTGGGCACCTGTACTACTCAGCTTTCAGTTGCTGAACACAATAACAAACACCTACAACTTAAAAGAGAAGTTTAATTTGGCTCATATTTTAAGGGAATTCGATCCATAGTCAGCTGCCTGCAAGGCAAACATCATGGTGGAAGGGCATGGTAGAGAAAATCTTAGTCCATAGCGTCCTGGAAGCAGAGCAGAACACTGACAGTGAGGACGGGGCCGGGGACCAACATAGACCCCAATGCCACACCTCCCTGACTCATCTAGACACATCCAGAAGTGGGCTGCACCAACCTCCTAGTCTAATTCCAAAGTCAATCAAGTTGACACTCCTCTCTAACTGCCATATCCCACCCCTTGTCAACTTCATATTCAAACACATCTCCTTAAACCATGCTGAATCTCTAAAGACAAGTTCCCAATTCCACCTACACAATACAACCACCATGCATTCAAACAGAAACAGAATTCCTTTCCCAAAGTCTCAACAGTTTCAGCATTTTTCAAAAGTCCAAGTCCAAATGTCTTCTGAGACTCAAGGCAAACTCCTAGCTATGAACCTTCGTAAAGATAAAAACCAAGTTACCTAATCCCAAGATGTAATGGCACAGGGTAAGCATTCTCAATGCAAAGGGGAGAAATAATAGAATAAAAAAGAATAGGACCAACGCAAGACTGAAACCCACCAGGGAAATATTAAATCCTGTGCTTCGTGACTGGCATTTGGGGTACATGGTGGTGAGATATAAGGATCAGAGAGGGCAGCGCCATCCCTATGGCCTTGCTGATTGCAGTCCACATGGCCTCTCTCATGAGCTCGCTCTGCTCATAGCCTAAATCTTTCCTCAGCAGATGTTCCATGTTTCTGGCATCTCTTACTTCCTGGGGTCTCCACTGTACTTTGGCTTCATTCCCACATCATACACCACCTCAGAAGCTTCTTACCTAGCCTGCCAGGCCTTCCTTTGAAATCTGGGTGGAAGCCTTCCTGATCCCACAACCTTGCATTCTGCATGCCTAAAAAAAGGTACCATGTGAATAATGTCAAGATCTGTTGTAGCTGGGTCCCATGGACCACACTTGCTGTGGCATCTGAGTGCCTAGATGGCTGCATGAAGGGAAACACTTCCCTCTGTGATCATAAATGATCAGGGAGCCCTGAGGCTCTCTTCTCAAAGTAAGAAATCCAAAGGAGTTTGCCCTTTTGCATCATTGAGCCTGCAATGGGTGGGGTCTTGCTGATTTCTGAGATGACCTCAAGGTATCTTTCTTCTTATCTCTGTACGAAGGGCTTGGTTTCTTTTTAATGGCACTAATATCTTCAATGACCACACCTCTTTTGACCTCAAATTTACTTGTGGTTCCTTCTAGATGAAAGTTCAAATTTTTAAATTTTTGTACTTTGCTTTTTGCCACGAATTCTCACTACAAATCTGGCTAAAAGCAGCCAGCAGTCCCCATGCTGCCTCAAAATCTCCTCCATCAGATTAATTAATCCACCAATCTTAATCTCAGTCTCCTACAAAAATCTCAGGACATGGACAAAGTGTAGACAAATTTTCTGTATGTACACTACACATAGCCTCATGTTGCCAATGCAGTCCTTGTTCCTAACTAAAACCTCTTGAGCCTGGCCTTTACTCTCCAAATTCCCATAAGCATTTTGATCTTCTGAGATCTGACCAGAATCTCCCATTAAGTTTGGCTTACAGTGTTCTAGGGCTTCTCTAGCTAGCATCTCCAAATCTTTCCAAACTCGTCACAGAAAACAGTTCCAAAAGCTTCTAAACTACCTGGTCAGATATAGTCACAGCAACCACCCCACTTCTCTGGTACCTGTTTTCTCTATTAGCATCCTGTTGCTGACATGAAATACTCAACAGTCACAATATAAAGGAGGAGAGGTTTAATTTGGTTTACAATTTCAGTTCATGGGGCCGGAGATTTAGCTCAGAGGTTCCGCTGCCTGCCTCGCAAGTACAAGGTCCCGAGTTCGAAATCTGGTACCAAAAAAAAAAATCAAATTTCAGTTCATGGTCAACTGAATCCAAGGCAGGAACTTCATAGCAGATGGGTGTGGCAGAGCAAAGCTGTTTAGTTTGTGGTGTCTGAGAATCAGAGCAGGAGAACAGTAAGGGAAAGGGTAAGGAACCAGACATAGACCCTAAACCCACACCATTATGATCCACCCAGACACATGCAGAAGTCTCCTTCACTAACTCCTCTGGGTGAGTCCCAAAGCCAATCAAGTTGATACTACACCCTAACTGCCCTACCAGCCCTACAGGTTTCTGAGATCTCTGTCTCCCCGAGGCCTGATCCATTTTAAGACAGGGTAACTAACTGTTCCAGTGTCCAGCCCCTCTGCCCACTTCCACCACAAACGCCAGGATCAGGATATCTCTCTCTGGACAGGCAGTTGCCTTCTCACTGGCCCCTTGATTCCACTCTCTCTTTCTACACTTCTTATCTTTCACACAAGGCCAGAAAGACTCATCACCGAATCCTCTGGACAAACCCTCCCCTCTCATTCCAGCTTACGGAATTGGATCCAAATTTCTGTATCATGTAGGGTGAACAACTTGTCCAGACTTACAGAACTCTCCCACTTTTATCACTGCAAGTCCCATATCCAGGAAAACCCCATGGTCTAGGCAAACCAGGATGCTCAATCACCCCAGTATCCTGACTACAGATTCTACATAACTCGGATCACTCGTGCCCTCTTCATGCCACTATGGTAACCACACTTGTTTTGCTGTTCATCCTAGAATATATCAGGCATGCTCCCACTACGGAGACTTTGCACATGCTGTTCTCTCTGTCTGGAACAATCTTAGCCCAGATAGGCAGATGGAAGATACTCTAATTCTTTCAGTCATTTGTTCAAATGACATACACCCAAGAGGTGTTCCATCCCCCCAAACTTAAGTAGCCCCTAGACATTCTCTATAGAAAAAGCAAGCTTGATTTTTTTAATAGTATCTCTTACTACCTAGCATAACACCCACACTTCTATGTGTATATGGATGCAGACTACATATTTGTGGTGAGGTATGTGTACACATGCATATGAATGGCTAACGATTGTAGTCATGTAGAGAACATATCCTCTTGTTCATGTCCCCACCCTGACCTCTGCTGGAATGCCAGGTCTGTGAGCATGGGTCTGCAGTCTGTTTTGCTCACAGCTCCACCACGAACTCTGTCACAATCACTTGTTATATCTGTTTTAGTGCTTTAACCCAGTGCTTCTGAGCCAGGGGCAATTGTATCCCTTAGAAACATGTGGTAACATCTTGGGACATTTGGAGCTGTCACATCTAGGGGGGATGTTCTACTGGCATCCAGTGTATAGAGGCCATGAGTATTACTAAACAACTTACAATGTACAGGACAGCCCCACAGCAAGGAATGACCTGGTCCCAAATGCCAGCAATGCCAAGGGGAAGAGACACTGATCTAATCCTGTGGGAGCAGAGTAGGGTTGCCCGATTTAACAGAGGTCATGTTTGTATTTATACTTAAAAAACTACTTGTTGTGTATCTGAAATTGAAACCTAATGGTGCGCCTTTTGGGTTGTCTGGCAGCCCTAGCACAGTATCTTCATACTCTATGCTGTGGGGGTGTTTTGTTTTTTGTATTTTGTTTTTTTGGTACTGGGGACCAAACTCAGGACCTTGAGCTTGTGAGTCAGGCAGGCAGCAGCACCACTGACCTAAATCCCCGGCTCTATGGCCTGGTTCTTAACAACTTCATGAACATGTGTTCATGTCTCAACAAAGACATTCAGGTTGCACATCTGACCAAAGCCCCTTCCAGGGCTTCTGCAGGCAGGTAGTCTCTGAGGTACAAAGTAGACCCTGCTTTACTGGACGCAGACGCAGGAACAGCAGAAGCCTGGATTTCTGCTCTCAAGTGACAAGGCAAGTTCAGAACTCTGCTGTGAATCACCAGAAAACAATGCCTGGTAAAGATGAGGCAGATACCTTTTGGCCATCAGTCCCAAACAATGTCTGCTCGCAGCCCACAGGGTGTGTGGTCCCTGCTAAAGTCCAAGAAACAAGCCCTCCATTCACTGTCTAAACACAGACAATACCAACCGAGAACCATGAGAGCCCAGCTATGAATCCTCACAAACCTGAGCAACACCGGCTGCCAACTGGCCGTGAGCACTGTTTTATCCACAGGGGACACTTTCAAGGGTCAATGGGGGGTGGGGGGTAGCTCCATGAGGACCTATGGCCCTGGATTTTCAGAGTCCAGTTTTGCCCATGATGGCAGCGGGTCTCAGGGGCCCATGACATCGTATTTCTGGTTCTGAGTCAACAAGTGTGCTCTATGTACCCTCCTTGAGCCAGTACTGACTGTGCTCCTGTCACCTCCATTAATGAGTGGCTCCTCACCCACATGATAATAACCTGCATTGTCCTTGAGATTATTCCCGCTCTTTTGGGGTGGGCTGTCGGGCTGGCCTTGCACGTGCCAGACAAGTCCTCTACCACTGAGTCATGTCCCCAGCCCTTCCTCATTATTTCTTTTTCTTTTTCTTTTTTTTTTTTGGTACCTGGGATTGAACTCAGGTCCTTGAGCTTGCGCAGCAGGCAGCGAAACCACTGAGCTAAATCCCCAGCCCTTCCTCATTCTTTTTTTTTTTTTTCCTCCCTCATTATTAAAATGAGGAAACTGAGGCCCCAGGAGGAAGCTAAGGAGTCACCAGCCAGTGGGAACAGAGCCTAGGTGAGAATCTCGGTCTGAAGCTCCGCTCTGCTTTTATCAAATCTCCATACATCAGCTCCTACGGGCTTTTCTGGAAAGGACTGTAAAAGTGGGTGAGCTGTCCCAGAAAGCCCTGACTGACTTGCACTTATGGTCAAATGCATTTGCTTTTCCCCTTGAGGAAACACTCATCCACCAAAGAGCCACGAGCTCACCTTGCCCACAGAGAGCCACAGCTGCACACCCTGGGGCACCTCTCATTTCCACACTCCGTCACATGCATATTCGTCACGCCTGCTTCCTGTGTTACCGGCCCTGATGAGATCCACGCGCTCAATCTCCTTGCCGTTTATCTAAAAGAGGACAGTGGTGGATGGCTGAGGGACTAGACAAATTGCCACTGACATCCGTTCTTAACTAGAAGCAGCCCCCACCCTCACCAATGAAACCTCACAGCTCTCCAAGGTCACAAGCAAGCAGCTCCCAGCAGATGACAGCCACACCTGTTTATAATCTCACCACCCCCAGGCTACCCCTTTATTTCTGAACATGTACTTCCAGGCATCAGGCATTAGTATAAATTTACACTATCTAATTATTTGTAATTAAGGGAGAAAATGTGTACTGTGCTGCAAAGATTAGCTGTATTCTGCTGAAGTAAATCATGTCCACACCAGCATGCTGGCCCTGGGAGGCTACATGAAACACAATTAACTTTCTTCTGCCTTAATGGGAGCTTATGTTGCTGTTTTTCATAATCGTGATATTTCAGGACATACAGTTTTTCCCTACCGTAATTGTATCCTACTGACAAGACAGCTTGGGTCTGAATGAAAACTCAGGCAGAACTACCCGGAAGAGAGTGTTTATATGGACATAAAGATGGCGCTGGGGTCCTGTTATAAGGGCCCATGTAGAACTGTCCCTGCAGGGGAGTTGAGAAGTTGATCCCAAGCCCTCGAAGGTGACTGCAGCATCTTCTGCTCATGTAGATGAGCCAATTTCATGAGATATTAAAGTCACTGTGCCCTGGTTCAGTACCCTGACGTAAGACCGAGGGCCTTACCAAATGCTCCGAGGAGCTGACTGCAGTGAAGAACACCTGGGAAGGAACACACCGGACAAGTTGGAAAGTAAAACAGACCTTAGTCTGGCCAGACGGCACTCCCAAAGCAAAGTAGCTTAGAGAGGCGATAAGCCCAGAGTCCGAGGCTCTTTTATAGGTGGTTGCAGGGGAAGTTAACAGGTGAAATTTACAGAAGAGGAACAAAGGTTACTGGTCAGCTGCCACGTACTGATGGTCAGCAGATGTTTGTAGATTGTTCTATAAACATCAGTTTTCGAACAAACAATGCGTCACTCTGGAAGCAAGAAACCCCGAGACCACTCTATCTCGAATTCTTCATACTCATTGATTTTTTTTTTTGTTAGTTTTCATTTTGTTTTTTGTTTTATGGTATCGGGAATCAAACCCAGGGTCTTTGCACTAAGCTACATCCCCAGATCTTTTTTTATTCTGAGACAGGATCTCACTAAGTCACTAAGTTGCCCAGTCTGGGCTCAAACTTGTGATCCTCCTGCCTCAGCCTCCCAGAGAGCTGGAAATATAGGTGTGCACCACACCCAGCTTCTCTCATCTTTCCTTAGAGAGGAAGGGACAGGTCTGGCGCAGTAGTGTGGTGTGTATTTGCACAAGTGTATGCCCTGCAGGCCAGCTTCTCTCTGTTTTGATACCACTTGGAAACACAAACCCACACTCCCCGGTGCCCTAGCTTCTGGCCCATGGCTTCATCTTAGGCCTGGCCCACACTCGGCTTACCCCCGTCATACTCCATCCCAACTCAAGTCACCCCAGGCAGTTCACTCACGTGTGAACTGGTGGCAGGACCGTCCCCAGGGACCAGGAGCAACACCCCGGAAGTGTGCGGCCAGGTGGACCCCAGAGGTGTCGTGGGCAGAAAGGTGCCAAGAGTCTTTCTCACAAGCTCCCAGTCTGGGTCCCAGAGGTGACTTGAGTGACCCCGTTGGCCAGCAGAGATGGGAGAAAGGACTCGTGGCTGGAAGACTGAGAAAATGATTCATGCATTCAAGTCAAGAGGGGCCTGTGCTCCGAGAAGAACCAGATAAGAACCCAAAGGCTGCATGAGACCTGCCCCAGGATGGGCAGCTCACCCCAGGATGCAGCTTCATCAGGCTGGCTGGGATGCAGGGCTCCGGAGTTTGACCCCTGGAATGTGAACCAGGGTTTGCTTGGAGGTGAGGAGTAAGTAAATCAGTGGCTGAGTCAGGGGTTCTCGAGATTCAACATGCATATGAGCCAGCTGGGTTCCTTTCTAAACAGCAGCCGCTAACCCATTAGTTCTGGACCACAGCTGTATCAAGCTCCAGGTGCAGCCACACCTCTGGCCGGGGACCACCTGTGAGGAGCAAGGGGCTAGACACTGTGATCACCAGAGGACCCTTTAAAAACCGCCAGTGCCTAAGTCCCGCCCTTAGGAATTCTGATTTAATTGGTAAGGGGTGTGTCTGGGCATTGGCATATTTAAAATCTCTTCAAATTCTTCTCATGTGCAGCCAATACTGGCTTGAGCAGTGAACATTTAATTATCTCACATAACAAGAAGTCCAGAGGAGGGTATCCCTGGCTTCCTTGGTACTGCAATGATGTGATTAAGGAACCAGAATCTTTCTGTCTTTCTGCTCTGTGTCTTCACTTCCCCAAACTTTATGCCTCATGGTCTTAAGATGGCTGCATAGTTCCAGACATCGCTTCCTCACCCAGGTAGAAAGACAGCAGGATTCTTTGCCATCTCTCTTAAATAGGCAAGAAAGTCCTTCGTGAATCTTAGTCATAATTTCTTCTGTTCTCTCAACAGTAGCAACATTCTTATGTCTTTGGTCTATGGAGGGTTACATATAGGATTGTCATATTAGCAATAATCATGCGGACCATCCCAAATTTAAATTGGGACATGCTTATACTAAATATTATTCATCATTATCTGAAGTTCAGTTTACCTGGGTATCCTGTATTTCATCTGGCCCTGTTTATACATTCATAAACAATCTCTGACAAAAGGAAACACAGATATCACACTTGGTTTAGCCTCCAGTCCTGCCCTCTAACTAACCCACACTTTACCCTTTTCTGAGCCTGAATCCTTCTCTCATTGGCCAGACCTGAGTCATGTCAGTCTCGGAGCCAATCACTGAGCTGGAGGAACACAATGCACTGATGAGAGGAACCTTGCAGCTCAAAGCTGCTAGGCCACAACTCAGCCCAGGTCTGAGGGTGACTTTGCAGAACCCCAAGACCTTCATGGCTTCTAACCAAACCATCTGGGACAACCTTTCTCCTCCTATTTATGTTCATGTACATTAGAAAATAAAAACCAAAACCTGAATTCCACGATTACACAGCCATAATTGCCTAGGCCAAGCTGTAACTAAAAGCAGCCCATTTAAAGAAAACCACTAGATAGTAGTGCAGGTGGTACACCAAGACAGCCCAGAACAGCAAGCCTAGGGGACACGTGGGGAATGCTGTGTTCCTGGCAGGTCAGGTGGCCTGAGCTTTAGATTTAAATCGAGTTGATCTGGTGCAGGCCGGGGCCCTTCCCAGCAGTCGGGCAGAGAGGGCAACCTCCCCCACCCCTTTGCAGTGGAAAGGCTGAGTCATGGAAAGAACTTGAGTCTGCAACTTTTCTCCATGCCGGGGAAAACAAGTTTGGCTTGGCTTTGCTTAAAATATTTAACCCTGGCTTCTTTCTCTCTTCAGAGCCATGTCTTCCGGTTCTCACCCCCCACCTAAGCTGTCAACTGCCCAGGGCAGGCGGCAGAAGGGGCTCGGCTCCTGTTTTCAAGTAGAAGATGCTGATTGATGGAGCCTCTTTGTTATGGCTGTTTTAATGAAGCAGGTTACTGCCCCACAGGGAACTTTAACACGGAGTGCTGCATACACATTGATGCTGCTGTCCCTTAAAAGGAATGTTCGACTTGTACTTTAATAGTGAGCTGACCTAAATCTGCATCTGGCTCGTTTGGGCAGGTGAGCGGAAGACAGGTGGGATGCGCAAAGGCCACCAGCTGCCTGTGGAATTGGTGTGAGGAACACAGAGCACGCAAGGCCCTGATCTCCTGCCCAGGAAAGTAAGAAAATTCCGCAGCCTGCCTGCTTTTTGCCAATGCAGCATTCAGGGATGCTGATGGCAGCAGGTGAATTATTCACTAGGTGGCGCGGCCTCGCTTCCTTCAGGGGGAAGAGTCTGACAAGTCAGGTAACCCGCAGCGTCTCCGGAGACACTGAGAAGACAGTTCTCATTACCAACTGCTCCATCACGGCTGGGGAAGGGCAGGCAAAGGGCTGACTCTGTGCAGATGCCCTTGGGTTCAGATGCCACAGAGACACACTGAGTCCCAGAATGTGCACTGAGAAATAGCACGCACTGAATGGTCCTCTCCCTACCGCAAAGTGGCCCCTCAGAGATGGAGGGGCAGGAGGGAGACCATGAGGCGGGTCTGCCTGCGGTCATGGCTGACATTTAGCTCATTCTTAACCTCACAAACCGTGTCCCCCTTCCCATTTTATAAACAAGGAAACGGGAGTTGTGCAAGGTTAAGTGTTCAACCCACTGAGTAAATAGCACAGCTAGAGCTTGAACCATGGTAGGAGGAGCTTCATACTCTCGGTTTTAAATGCCCTGCCACCTTGGCTCTTCTCCAAGGAGCTCCCGTGGCTAACACCCACATATGGAGCCTCACGTCCAATAATGAGGACCTTACAGGGCTCTGCCAGTTCTGGACAGTGGCAGGGAGACAGGTGCTGGTTGCCAAGCGACTTATCTGTTGTGGAGGAGTGAGGCCTGGTCCATGGTTAGCACGGGATCAGGTCTGACCAATCAGAGCACCTCATTCCCCAACCTGTGGTGATTGGCCCAGAGTTGCACATGTGACCCAACTCACCCCTGGCCTAGCTGGACCCAGGGAGGACTTTTCATCCATGCTGCGAAAGAGGTGGCCATCATCTGCTGGGGTGGCCAGGCTGGGAGGATGTAAGTCCGGCACTGCTGAGCATCCTCCCTGCTGCCCCAGAGAGGCTGGCATTTGAGTGAAGACACCTTGAAGGCCACAAAGAGTCCAGATAACATTGCCCAGCCTCGGGCTTGAGGTTTTTCTGAGCCAGAAAGTCCCTTTGTGATTCAGCCAGTCTGAGTTGGGGTTCATGACAGTCCAGGGTGATAAACTGAGATGCCAAGCAGAAGACAAAAGGGAAGGAAGCAGCCTCACCCACTACTTGTCACTCAGTAGGCATATTGCTTGGCTCATTTGTCCCTCCGTGAACGCGCACCTCTGCGTGGTAGTCCCCAGGCACATGTGGACTACACATGAAGTGTGGGGAAGTGAGTGTGTGAACACTCCTGCGGGGCCACGCGCGCCTGGTCACGTGTGTTAAGTGCCTACTCTGCCAAGTGATCTTCTAAGCACTCTCCACGACCCCTTCATGGCATCCTCAGGACAGCTGGGTCTGAGCAGGTCCCCTGGTTTAAGGAAACTGAGGCTCAGAGGGTCAAGCTCCTGGCTGCCATCTTGGTCAGTCCATGGGGACAACGTGCATGAGCGTAAAGCCAACACAGAGGAAAGCAGAGCCAGAGGTGGAGACAGAGTCACTGCCCAGCTATCAGAGTCCCCGGATCCAGCCGGGCCACAAGCCTAGGTCACACCTGCCCTTGAATTACATGTCTGAGAAATGTTCTCTTTTCACTCAAGTCCCTTGGAGCTCAGTTTCTGTCACTCGCGACCAGAAGCATCCTGACTGAGAGAGCCAAATCAGTAACCCTCACAGACCCCCAGAGAGGGGCGAGCTGAGAGGCCTTTGGGAAAGAGACACCCAGAGCTCATGACCTCCTTGGAAAGCAGAATTCCTGTCATCTGTCCAGGCGGTTCCCTGCCCCTGCCCCCACCATGTGAGCTCCCTGAGGGCAGAGCCAGCACACCAACACTCACCGCCAGGGACCCCAGGCCTTAGCTGCTAAGTCAGATCCTGTCCCTGCCCAGCTCCCAACTGCCTCCAAACAACGAGCCATGAGCCCTAATCCACAGGCTCCCCTTGTCCTGGGAAAACTGCCACCTTTTTCTCCTTCCAGGAACTCTCTACCCACAGCAGGTGCAGGACCGACCTCTTGGTTTTACCCACTGTGTCAGTGAGGCCCTCCCCAGCCACCCGTGGAACATTGCCCATCCCATCTTCCCGTCCTGCTTTCTCATATACCTCGATGCTATTGTCGTGATCATCAGATAACCCCAGACTCATGCAGGTTTTGTTTATCCTCTAAACTAGGCTCTAAAGGTCGTGAGAGCAGCATTTCCGCCCACTGCCTTCCCTGCACACCATGCACGTTTTCTGAAGAGGTGACAGATGAATGGACTCACCTTGGGCACCGGCATGATTATCCTTTGGGGAACTTCTGCCCTCTACTCCTGGATCCTGCCCAGCCCCATGAAAGGTGCCAGGCCTGACAAGAGCATATCTGGGACTCCTGGGCACACCTGGGCAGGTCATGCCCCAAAAAAGGGGCTGAAACCTTGCCCAACTTCTGTGCCCTGGCATGGGACTGCTTCTCCCAAAGGAAAGGGCATCCTTTCCTAAATCACTCCGGGAACCTCAGGGGGTGGCCCTGGCCATGGGCAAAGCCCACCTTGACCCCAGTGCTTAGGTTAGGGATGGGCACGTGGCCAGGTGTGTCAATCTGTTGAATCCTGAGATGTCCACAGGTGCACCTGGAAGAAAAGGGCTCCCCTTTGGGGTTGCTGCTCAGGTGGCATCTCCCCCAAGAGGGGACCAGGGGAAACTGACTGGGCCCCCTGGATCCAGCACTACCTGGGGGTAGATCTACCCTCAGGGATTTTCAGTTCTATGAGTGCATGAATTCCCCTTTTTCCTAACATGGGTTAGGGTTGGGTTTACCATCACTAACAAATGCTGGATGCCTGTCTGACCCCAAAGGTGATGACCCCCAAGGGGGCCTGGGAGTTAAATTACACCCTGCCTTTGAAGAGCCCTGGGTCATTCTTAAACACCATCTGCACAGGAAGGGCAGCTGGAGATGTGGTCTCTGACTACCATCCTCCCTCTGCCCAGGGCTGTCCCGGGGAGTCCCCACCCCTCCCCAGGGTGGCCTCCACCCCCCTCCCAGGGGGTTCCAGCTTCCACGGCTCCTCTCTCTCTCTCCATAGAGTGATTTTCCCCTTTCCCATTTTGTCATCTTGAAAGATGGCAAATTGAGGCACTTCATTTTCCTCCTCCACCCCAATTAATACGAACGTGCACAGTGCTGACATTCAGCTGCAAGAGGCAAGTCATTTATACCAATTAGCAAAAATGAGCTTCGTGCAAATTTGCAGTGAAGACAACCTTGGAGCCCAAGGCCCGGCAGGGAAGCTCTGGAACTGAGACACCCAGGAGCCCCGGGTGAGAAGCAAAGGCCTGGGCTCCATGAGGATGCACTTTGCCCCTCCTTCCCATTGGGCCCCCGGGGGACACCTCCAAGGAACAAGTGACTCCCCAGAAAAAGCCATGTAAAAAAGCCGCGAGTCCTTGTTCACAAACACCCGCAGGCTCTGAGGAGAGGCCCTCTCCCAAGTGTCTGAGTCCACCCACGTTCCTCCCCCACAGTACACTGTGCTGTCCCTGGTCATTGTCTCAGGCTCCTCCTTAGTCTCCTGGCTTCTGCTCTGGCCCGCTTTGGTCCACACCCACATTCCTGTCAGTTTGAGCTTTAAAAAAGTAAATCAAGGGCTGGGGATTTAACTCAGTGGTTTCACTGCCTGTTGCACAAGTGCAAGGACCCGAGTTCAATCCCCAGCACCAAAAAAAAAAAAAAAAAAAGTAAATCAACTCTGAAATGCTCAGTGGCTCCCTAGTGCTCTTAGAATAAAATCTAAACCCCTCATCATGCCTTCCAAGGCCCCACGCAGTCCGGCCCCTGCTGATCTTCCAAACTCACCTCCCCGGCCCTCTATCCCCCCTCACTTATTCAACCACAGCCCCACTTGCCTGCTTCCTCCTCCGTCTCAGTGCACTGGCTCCTGCCTCAGGACCTTTGCACTTGCTGTTTCCCTGTCTTTTCCTGGTGGCTCTTTCATATCTTTCCTGGCACACGTGACTGCCCCCAGCCAGGCTAACCCTGCATTCTTCAGCCGCCATTCCTTCCCTTCACATCTGTTCAATGCACAAACATCTGCTGAGCATTGGCTGTGTGCCAGGCACATTCTAGGCCCTGAGGATCCAGCAACAAACAAGACAGACAAAAACCTTGCTCCACAGAGCAACATTCTAGTGCAGAGCAAACAGGGTAAAGAAAACAAGAGAAAAAGATGCGATAAAGCAGTGCTCCACAGTGACATGAGGAAGGGGAGGGGCTGGGGCTGTAATTAGACACTGGTGGTCAGGGTGGGCCTCAGAGCACAGAAAGACAGAGGGAGAGGAAGGCAGCCAGCAGGTGGCTGGGAGAGGGAGTCCCAGGCAGAGGGTGCAGCAGGTGCAAAGGCCCTGAGACCGGCCCACCTGTCATGTCTGAGAAACAGAGAGGAGACCACTGTGGCTGGGAAGCTTCCCTAATTGTGAGCCTGGCATCTGGGATTATGGTTCCGTCATCCCGGGGAGGGTGAAGCGTTATGTTGCAGCCACCTAAGCAGGAGATACTGAGGCAAAGGATGGAGGACTTTGGGGTTTGAGTCCTAGAGGTGAGGCCACCAGGTAGAGTGACCTTGAAAGACCTCTCTACCCTTTACCTCTCTGAGTCTCACTCAGGTTCCGTCTGTAAAATGGGCACAGTAATGAGCCTCTTTTCCGGGTTGTCATGGGGACTCAGTGAGATATCTATGTGCTTAGCAAAGTGTTCTAGGTCCGTGATCAGTAGGGCCGGGATCTTGGATTTGGGAAATCTGGGAATAAAATTTGCCAGTCATATAGGGTCTGGCAATGAGGTGATCCTGAGGACTCTGCCCTGCGAACTATAAAGAGAGGAGAGGGAAGTGGGATCCGGGGACCAGGGGAGGGAGAGAGGAGGAGCACACGCCGGCACCAGGGTCTCGAAGCCAGGCCATCGTTAGGCGCTGAACAGACAAGAAGTTGGGGCATCTGTGTCAGGTCTGAGCAGCTCTTCGTCCATCTCCCATTCTCTCGGTTGTCCATCGACCCAGGGTCCTCCCCACAGGGCTCCTTCCACTGTGCGGGGCTCTGCTGGGGCTGTCACCTGTCCCCAGTCTGTCCCTGGCCCCTCTGGCTATCCGAGCACCCCCAGACTCAGCTTCTGTTGCTGGCAACCAAATATCCCGAGCGGCCAGCTCAGGCCCGATGCAGCCCGTGACTTTTGGGTGGAGATGAGCCCCACATCTGCACCAGGGTGGGCTTTCAACCCAAGCCCAGTGAGAGCCTGGAACATTCCTGGAGCTCTGGCCAAGGAGGAAGCATCTCTCCTCCGGGCTGGCCGAGCAGGGTCGGGGCGATCACTTACTCTAAAGGAAGAAGCTTCCGGTGAATCAGGCTAACATCCAGGACTCAGAACAGAGAGATACAGACAGGTACTTTACAGTAACAGTAGGGCTCCTGGATCCAGCCCTTCCTGAAACCCCCAAACTTGCCCACTGCTAGACCAATAACTTCCCATTTTGGTTTAAAGTGGGCTTACATCTTTTCCAGTTAAAAAAAAATACAAAGATTACAGTGCTCTAAAACAAATAGCAATTTCTACATTTATTCATGGACAAATGGCTTTACAGACAATGATAAAACTAAACATGAGAACACAGCACACAGCAGGTCCCCGAATTACCCACCTCCTGTCCCCCACAGGGACTCAGGAGCCACAGGCTGCTCTCCAAGGCCAACAGCAGAAATTTCAGATGCCCTTGTCTGCTGAGTGTGCAAGTTCCCCACAGCAGCTTTGCATCCAGTCTCGGGCCACCCAAATGATTCCAAAACAGATACCTTAAATTCTAAAAAGACAAGCAAAGCCAGAGCTAATGAAATGTTTAATGCCTGTTACAGCTCATATGTTAGTTTTATATCAAATTTATGGGCTTAGAGCAGTACAGTTATAATGTACAATTCATACATTTTTATTACATTGGCGGGCCCACATATAATCAACATGAACTGCAGATTTATGGCCATCTTTATAAGACCTGGAGCATAATTTCATTACTGTTAAATATCTGCAGCGGTTCAAAGTTGTATCTCTGTTTTCATGGCACACTGTGACATACCGTGGCCCTATCTGTGAGCCATCTGATGCCACGTCCTCGTGGGAGAGAAAACCCAAGGACAGCCACGGGCCTGTGGGGGCCCTGAGCAGTTCTGACTCCGGGAGGTGGGGTCCAAGGATGGGACTTTCTGGGGAGAAGTAAATCCTCAGGCAGTGGAGGAACAGGGCTGCCATAGGCTCGGAGACCTTCACTGTGACCCAGGAGTCCAGCGGGGACATCTGGGGAGCAGCAGGTGGTCTGGGCCTGGGGTGGGGCTCAGGAGGCAGAGGACTGGGCCCCCCAAGCCACGTGATGTCATCGGCTGTGACAATGGCGCAGACAGTGGCACCTTGAGGGGGCTTCCTCCCCTCCAGAATTGCTCCTGGAGTGGAGACCCACAGAGGCTGTTGTCCCCAAGCTGAGTCTGGGTAACCCAGCGTCTGCTTGCACTGTGAGCACTGTCGGGAGGAATGGGAATGGGTCCTCCCAATGGTTTCCAGTTAGGCAAACAGACTAGAAGCTGTGTATCAGTCAGTAGGAGATTCGGCTGCAAGGGAAAATAAACTCATCCTAAAAGTGCCTCAGGCAAGACACAAGATTATTTCCCTCTTTGATAATCAAAGCCAGAACTAAGCAGCCAGGGCTCCTGGAATAGCCTCACTGTGATTGAGGATTCCAGCTCTTTCTAACATCCTGTCAACAGCACCATGGCTTCCACCTCATAATCCAAGAAGGTTGCTTGAGCTCCAGTGATCACACTCACATTTCAGTTAGCAGTACTGAGAAAGACGCAAAAACATGTGTCCCTCTTCCTTGAAGACATTTTCTAAAAATTATACATAGTCCTTGTGGGCCCTGGTGACAATGACTTCACATAGCCACATCTCACTGCAAAGGAAGCTGAGAAATGGAGTCATTATTTCAGGCAACTGTGTGACAGCTAAATTCTTTCCTCCCTAAGGAGAGAAGGGAGAACTATGTGGAGGGATGCTCCAGAGTCACCTCCATACTGAGCACGAGTGCTGCCCGTCTGTGGTGCCTGGACATGTGGTACAGATGCGTGGGAGTGTGTCCACACCTGGGTTCACAACCCCACTGCCCCTGTGTTATTAAGCACCCACTGGATAGGAACTGCTGAGCGAGTGAATGAACAGATAAATGAATGACTGAGTGAGTGAATGAATGAGTGAATGAGAGGAAGGGTCGTGTATCCCACCTTATCCTATGATCTGTACACACGTGAATGGAAGGGGCTCGAGCGAGCTCATCTCCATCTACAAACCCCTTAGTCTACCAATAACCCAGTAAGATCACCTTGTGATGACACCCGTGTGATGCTTCAGGGATCCCTGGGCAGAGCTGCAGAAGTCGCCCCTGAGGAGACAGCACTGAGGAAAACACAGCCACCCATGACCTCAGACACCTGCCTCCCACTCAGACCCCTCCTCAGAGCTCCAGGTCCACTGAGCTCCATCCTGCCCCAGCACCACTTGGTCAAGAGGAGCCCCTGTTCTCCCTCTCCAGGCTTCCTCAGCTCAACCACAGCAGCACTGCTCAGTGAAACATGGGAGGAGCTGGGGAGGAGCCACCCAGGCAGCAGGAGCAGCAAGCGCAAAGGCCCTGGGACAGGAAACATCTGCCTGTAATGAGGCCAGAAGGGAGGCCAGGGCAGAGGCAGGCCAAGGTGACCCCAAAAGGAGGGACCCAGAGGAACTAGCACCTCGACATCACCACCCTAACCCCCTGCTGGGGCTCCCTACTGGGTAGACAGACCCAAAACCAGAGGCGAAGGAGCTCCACTCAGCCTCACAGGTCACAGAGCAAGGCAGGAGGGGAAAGGGGCTGGAGGCCACCATGGAAGATACAGGGCTCCCAGCTTTGCTTTGAGCAACCATGTGACAAGCCTGTCCTTGTACAGCAGTGACCTGGACCCCTAGGTAGAGGGAAGTTCTCGGGCCTTGCAAGATGGTGGGAGGTAGGGTATGACCATGACCAGGGGCCTCTCCGGCCCTGGCCACCCCCAACAAAGCCACTCTGGCCTCTGAGGGAGCAGCCACAGGATGACCAGACCCCCTGGGTGCTCAGGCCGGGACCCCACAGCTTTCCCTTTGTCTCTCCAATCCATTAAAGATAAGTGTGCTGGGCTGGGGCCAGAGCAACTTCCTGCTACAGATCAAGGACTTCCTGGGTCTCGGTCCCCAGCTCTACATGGAACTTCCCACCATAGGGCCTGAGTTCTTCCTGCAAACCAGAGCCTCTGCCTGGCTGCTCTGAGCAGGGACAGGAATGGATTCAAGAGGACCCAGGGCTCTGAGCCTCTGGGAGAACCAGAGACAGATGGCACTGGGGACAGGAGACCCCACAGTCTGTACCCCCATCATCAGGGTCACAGTGGAAGCTCTTCCCCGCCCACATTCAAGTGGTTTAACAATATCCTCTGCATGGGGCTGCCATGTAACCTCGGTCTGAGCAATGCAATTCCATGGATGTCACCCCACAGCTCTCAGGAAGAGGGGACAAAGGATGAGCACATTGCTGTCCTCCACCCAACTTCCAGGGCAGGGGTTATAGCTGCAGATGGCTGAAGGGTGGGCAAGTGACCACCGGCTGCAGGAGAGTGTGTGCCTGTGACTGGGGCCACTCTGCAGCTCCAGCAGGTGGGCTGTGTGGGGAAGCAGGCCCTGCAGAGTTTATTTTTCTGCTGTTGAAAGAAACCAGGGTTTTATGTGAAAAAAAAATAAAGGGCAACAATTACAATTTTTAAAAAGCACCATCTGAAGTCAAGAAAAGAAATAAAAGAGAAAGTCAACACAGAAAAACCAACTGAAGGAACGAGACTCCCACCACTGCAGGCCCTTCAGCCCCTTTCTCTTTGAACCTCATGGACTCCAGGTTTCCTTTCCTTGAACAAGAGTCCCAAGCTGTTAAGGCCCAGAGACCACAGCTTTCCTCCCCTCTCATAAACTGCAGGCAGCAGCTGTGACAGCCTAAGGATCACTGTCCTTGAGGGAACTGTGCCCCCCCCATTGAGCAAACACAACTCCCCTTCACCCCTTGCTTTGACAACCTCAGCATAACAAAAATTTCCTTTGTTACAACTCCTCTCCACTGCTCTATGAGAACCCTATCAACGATAAGAGACTTTCTGGTCACTTCAACCAAATTGGTCCCTCTCAGGCCTCTAATAAAGACCCGTTCTCAGCTATGAAGTTTCTTTTTTCTTTTTCTTAACACCAATCATGTTTCTAAATAATAGTAATGTAGTATTAGAAAAAAATTAAAGGCCATATAGAAAAACTCCTGCAAAGGAAATACATAATCTAACAAATATGGACAGGATTTGTACAGTTTAAATTATAAAACACTGATGAAAAACATCAAGGAAGACCTAAATTAATGGAAAGACATACCATGTTCATGGATTGGAAGATTATTTAAAATAGTAACTTTTTTTTTTGGTACCAGGAATCGAACTTGGGACCTTACCCTTGCAAGGCAGGTGGCAGCACGACTGAGCTAAATCCCTGGCTAAAATAGTAAATTTTGCCTGATTTCTCATATGAGGAAACCCAAATTATAAATAAAGAGCCAAATAAAAGAGAGATAATAGGAAGTAGGGAGATAGATCTTTCTCAAGTGGGAAGGGGATCAAGATATGGAGGGGGGGAAGGGAGGGAAGAGAAATGAAATGAAAAAAGGAATTAAGCTATGTTATGTACGTGTGTCAACTTCCCACAACTAATGTAAACATTATGTATTGCAAACATGTACTAAAAAAAGTACAAAAAAATAGAAAATAGTAAGGTGAATTCTTCTCTAGCTGATGTACAGATTTAATGTGATATTAATTAAAAATTCTAGCAAGATTGTTTATACAAATACATAAGCTAATTCTGGAATGCATTGGGCAAAGCAAGAGAACTAGAATAGCTAAAACAATTTCAAAACCAGTAATGTTGGAATAACCACTACTCCTTTTAAGACTATCAAGTTGTAGTCATCAACACAACTTCTGTTCCTTCCAGACAAAGAACCAACAAGCTGAAGAAGTGACAAGACCAAGAGGCGGGGCTGGGGCAGTAACAGCTGTCGGTTCAGGTCACCCTAAGCATCCATCCTACATCCCCATGACAGGGTTTTCCTCCTTCCAGGCTCCATGGGGACACCTTTCCCTGCTGCTCCTCAGGTGCCTTTGGCTCAACCCCTAGGATGTCACAGTGAAAGAATAGGGGATCCTGCAGTGCAGGACTTACATCTTACAGCCATCTCCAGACAGCAGTCACAAAGTACAATACACATTGTCCCTGATGGTAAGCACGGGACAGGAACTGAGGGGTCAGCAGCAGAGCAAGTGGCCAGGATGGGGCTGGGAGCTTCCATGGGGACACCAAGGACCACCTCATTCCAAAGTGACTCTGAGCCAAGACCTGCAGCAGGGTGTTGAGTCTGGAAACAGCCCTCAGAGGGCAGCAGCTCCTCTGTGAGCTCAGTGTGCTCGGCTGCCTTCCCTGGGCCCTGAACACGCTGAACCCACTCTCTGGCCCCTGACCAGTTCCGACTCTATCCTCCCTGGCTCACCCAGGTCCCAGGGTGCTCTGGGTCTGGGGTGTCCTGGGCTGTGCCTGCCACCAGAGCTCTTGGGCCTGTGACGGCTGCCTGGGAAGGGGCCTCAGGCTTCCTCCTGGCTCCTCTTCTCCCACAACCTCCCAATTTTTGATGAGCAGGTGAAGAAATGCTGTACCACAGAGCCAGAGTTCATTTCAATATTAATTCTGGAACCTCGTTTTCAGCAGATAATTAAATTACTCTTCAATGCCAAGTGGAATCTCTCCACCAGGATCTGAACCAGCTCCTCTGGCTCCAAAGTCTGTGCCCATTAGGATGTCCTGGCCCAAGCACTTGGTGATCAGAGTGCCAGTCCTTAGGCCACACTGGACAGGGGCCAGGAGGTGGCACCCTGGGAGCTCCCTCTGGCCCTCACCTTGGGCTGGGCAGCATTGACACCCAGTGAGGGGAGACCAGGAAGAAGGGGGGAGGGGCTCTAAGGAACAAGCAGGGATTCAGGCCACTGTGCCCCCACATAGTCATCACAGTCGCAGTGTCTTTCTGTAGCCACTGTGCTGACGTCTCTGTGGGTACCAGAAGCCCAGGGCTAGGACTCTTCTCACTCCAGACCTCTCTGCAGCCTGGCCCCAAGCTGAGAGCCGCTCCTCTCCAGTGCTGGCCAAAGTGAATCCATTTTCTCGTTTTTGTGGGAACTTGGTCCCTTTCTGAGCATTTTTAGGGGGTCAGGGAGGAGGGAGCTGTCATGAGGGGACATCTCTCCACAGGAAGCAGAACTTCAAGGGACATCTGCCGATGTAACACAGGAGCGCCATTCACTGGGCCCAGCCTGGTGACAGCCCATACTGAGTCTGGTGCTGGGAGCTGAGGGACTCGCCAGGCCTGGGTGGTGCCACACAGCTCCTTCCTGTCTCTGCCCTTACACCCACCCAACCCTGCTCCCAGGGAAGGCACAGACATTGTGCTTGTCATTAAAGAGTAATTTCATTATCTGCTGAAAACGAGGTTCCAGAATTAATATTGAAATGAACTCTGTGTTGTGCAGCATCTTTTCCCCTGCTCATCAGAAATTGGGAGGTTGTGGGAGAAGAGGAGCCAGGAGGAAGCCTGAGGCCCCTTCCCAGGCAGCCGTCACAGGCCCAAGAGCTCTGGTGGCAGGCGCAGCCCAGGACACCCCAGACCCAGAGCACCCGGGGACTGGCTGCCAGCTGAGAAGGTTGAGCACCCGCTGCACATGCCGCCCTGGCCCGGGCTGAGGAGGGGGCTCCCCTGGGCCAGGCTGACCCCAGAACGGCCTCAGAAGGGAGGAGCACAGATGGTGACAGCGGCCCGGCACAGCTCTGCCCTCAGCGTCCCCATCCACATGGCCAGCCTGGAGCCCCTTCTTCCACTTCCTCCTGAGACCTCTGCCTGGAGCCACCCCTCCCCTGCTGGAGCACACGAAGCTCTCGGCACAATGCAGCCCAGAGCAGATGGCGGCCCCAGCCCAGCCATGTCCTGCCTGCCTCTCACATAAAAATGGGGAGATGGCCAGACAGAGGTCCACCATGCTGGCCTGGCCTGGCAGACAGGCCTGAGGCCGCGTCCCCACCAGAGGCCAAGCGACCAGGACAAAGGCTTCTTCGAGGTGTCACTCAGCGCCTCCCAGCCCTGGGTCCTCCAGGGGCAAAATCACATCTGTTTTCCCTCCCTCCCTTCTGCAGCCATCAGAGGGGGACGGCCAGCAGGACCCCCATGTTTGAAAGGGACACCCCTGAGCCATGGGGCAGCAGAGCAGCTCAGTGCTGTGGACTGAGAAGAAACTGCCCCTAAAGGGAGCGGCTGCCACTGAGGACCTTCCAGGCCCCTCCCCTGTGTCCCCACATGTCCCTGGGGCTCTGGGGACACCCCACACTTCACCCAACTCTTCCTTCCTCAGTGCATGCATTGAGCAGATGCTCGTGGGGGTCCCCAGTGAGAAAGGCAGTGATGACATTCATGGGACATCTCCCAGGAGACCCCAGCGCAGCCTGGCTCAGGAGCGTGGTCGCTGGTGTCCTCTCAGGCCTGGGCTCTCTCTGGGTGTGGAGAGGGAGCCATGGGAGGTTCTGAGCAGGGAGGGGTGAGGTCAGATCTGGAACCCGAAGGGCTCCCTGTGGCTGCATGGAGACCAAAGCATGGGCAGCTGGAGCAGGAGCCCCGGAGGCCCCACAGAAGAGAGCCACTGTCCCCTGCCTGGTCGGCCTGAGGTCAGAGCCAGGGCAGCAGAGCTGAGAGCCAGCCCTGCCAGCCTCTGCTCTGCAGCTGGGCCCTGTGCCCACTCCCCTGGTCTGGTGCACCCAGAGCAGGCACAGCCCTGTGCTGCAACATAGCCTCCACCAGCCCTCAGCCCACAGTGACTACAGTGGGTGGGAGAGGAGCCCCCAGCTGGGGATTCTCACCCCAAATCCAGTTGCTCCTCCACACTCATCCAGCGCTGAGTCTTGGCCACCCAGCGGGGAGAGGGCAGAGGACGCTGTATTTCTAAGAACCTCCTGGAGTCTCATGCTGACCCCAGGAGAAGGAGAAGGGAATTCATTCTACTTGCCGACATTCCCAGACTCTGTAGAGGGAGAGCAAAAAGCAGAAGCTACAGTCCCTGCCCCCAGGGAGCCGCTGTTGCCCCACTTGCTAAATGGGCTTAGGAGGAAGTTAACAGTCACTTGTAAGAACTCCCCCAGCACCCTGGGCCTGGCAGCCAGTGGTGAATTTCCAGGCCCACCTTCTTGACCGTGTCACTCTCATGTCTCCCCATCACACTCTGAAATTACTTTGCTGGTTTATTTATTCTCTATTTCTCCAGCAGAATACAATCCCACAGGAGCAGGATTCCCAGGTCTACAACTGCAAGTCCTGGCTCACAAGCCGTGAAAGTATTTGTTCAATGAATGAATGAATGAATTAGGTGAATGGATGAATGAATGAACGGGACTCATGCAATCTTGGTGCTGCTCACTGGGACTCATCTCCCTCTCCTCCCCTTCTGCACACCCACCGCCCCGGCCCTGGCCATTATTCCACCAATAACCATAGCACCTGCTCCTCCACGCCCGTGACTGTCTCCCAGGACACCCGCATCTGCCAGCCACCCATTGTTCCCTGTGTAAATGTCACCACCCCAGGCCCTCCCTGACCATCCCTAGCTCCTGGCCTTTCCTGTCCTCCCTACAAACTGCCCCTGCCCCTTGACTTTCTTCACTCTGTAGCATCCAGCATCTTCTATACATTGACAACGTCTCTTTCTCCACTAGAATGTCAGCTCCAAGAAGCACATCATTGGCTGTTTCACTGGCTACTCTGTCCCATGTGCCTGGTACTGCAAGTGCCTGACACACGGTGGATGGTCAGCCAGTGCGTACTGAATGAGTGAACTTTGATCAGACAAAGGAGGTGTGGATGGGCTGGGGTGAGCTCGGAGGACTTCCTGGAAGAGGGGACTTGAGTTGGACCTGATGAGTTGGGAGAGGATTCCAGGTAGCACAAAAGATTCAAGACCCAAGCCCAGGGCACAACACAGGCATAGCTTTGACTCTTGTTTTCACTGTACACTTAGATCTTATGCCATTTCACAACGGTCCTTTGAAAATTAATTCAATGTTTTATTCATCCTTAAATTCTTTAAAGCTGCAAATCAAACAGTCACAGGGTGCTCTCCTAACTGAGTTCTGGGCTCTTGTGTTGCAAATAACCATGCTCTTTTGCATACCAAGCAGACCTTCCTCTGTCCCAGGAAAATGAATTTCTTGTGGTGCACATTGCACTAATTGCATCCACAGTGAGGCAGCGCCAACATCTTCTCCTGATTTGCATTATGCAAAACCTTAATCTCCCCAAGTTTCCTAAAGCCTTGTGAATGATTCACAGCCTTCTGATGCCAGGAAATGCACTGCCTAATCTCCCCATCCATATAAATTAGATTTACTGGGAGGGGGAATAAAGGAGCCTTGATATTATCAACTACTGGGAAATCATGACCCCTGAGTGTGGATATCCCAGAACTTTGTTTCTTAGGGGGGAAAACAATGGGACCACTGATCACACACATATTGCTGAATTTATATTCTTTGTGCAATTATCAGAATGAAGAGGACAGTGGGCTTCTGGCTGCAGCAACTCCCCACACGCCCGGTGCTCCTTATGGTAAAGGGCAACAACTCTGCAACCACACTGAGGAGTCACTGGAGGCTTCCTGTGGGGCTTTGCTGATGACTTCCTATGGGGCTTCGCCCCCAAAGGGCACTAAAGGAAGACTGAGAGCCTGGCAGAGGAAGAAAGTACTTGCTCTTTCCTGACTGCTTCCTCTCCTGGTTTTGCTTCTTCCTATTTTTAATATGTCCTTGTTAATGTCACCATGGTGCCCTTAGATACACCAGCATCCTCAACCAGCCAGTGCCAGACGATTTTCAGCCCCACTGTTTCTGCAAGTCTCAGCTGCTACCTCTCTGACCCCTTAGTGCAGGGCTCAGCACATTTTTTCCTAAAGGGCCACACAGTAAATATTAGAGACTTGCAAGCCACATGATCTCTGTTGTAACTATTCACCTCTATCCTTGTTGACAGCAGCCACAGCAGTAACTAAACAAATGGTCACGGCTGTGCTCCGAAAGAACTTTATTTACAAAAACAGTCAACCCACCCATGAACAATAGTTTACCAACCCCTGCCTTAGTGTTCTCTCTTTGTATTTTGATTTTTCAATACTTAGTTAACACTGAAGTCTGTACTGTGGCCAAAGCAGGGGCATCAGTGCAGCCTTGGGGCAGGACTATGTGAACATGTACTGCTGGCTCTGCCAAGTAGGTGAAACTGCTTCTCCTCATCCTTAGAAACTCATTTAGATAAAATAACTAACGCATTCTCCAGGTCAAGAGGGGGTTTCTGAGGTGGGGACCAGCTTGATTTGCTCAAGCAAGACATTTCTGGGACAGTGGCTACAATTGGCTTCACCACCTGATGAGGTTTGAAGTCCTGCTACAAAACCCATCCGCTTCCACACAGGGCAAACAGGTGAGTCAGTGGGGATCTGATGGGATTCACCTAGGCATCTTTCAAGTCACTGAGGATGGCACTGATCTCTGCAATTCACCCCAAACTGCAGTCTGATGGGAGGGCTTCCACTCATGGATTTTGCTCCATGAGTTATTCCAGTTGCCAAAGAACTGGTAGAATGAATCTACAAAACTTCTGGGTCCACTGTGATTTGTATCTGTGTCAAAATTCCACTGATCATCTGGCTTCTGTGAGGAGATGAGGCGAGAGGCCATGATGGTCCATTGTGGTGGTTTCTGGCCACTGGATCTGGAGTTTTCTATGACACAGATCAAACAGTGCTTTGGTACACAGCCCATCTACCTCATTTCTAAGGATGCCATGATGAACAGGGAAAGGTTCCTGGAGGGTCATGCTGATTGCTGCTACTTTTTTTTCTGGTACGGGGAATTGAACTCAAGATCTTGTGCCTACAAGGCAGGCACCGTGCCACCGAGCTAAATCCCCAACCCACTACTTCTTTTCCTGTGGAAAACATAGTCAGTATGCCCATCTTGTCTTCAGGGGTGAATTCTGTCACTTGTCCTCATCCCCACCATCCAGTGTCTCCCTGACTTCCCTCTCACACCTGCCCCCTCGGAAGAGCCCACAGAGACCTCTGAGGAGGAAGTTGCTCTGTCAGGTGACTAACACTGCCTTGGTGAACCAAGGTTCTGCCAGGCCCTTGGGGTCAGGGAGTGGGTTGATGGAGGGATTGTGCGTGTCACTGACTACACTTCTATGTCCCTAAGCCATGGGTGTCTTCCTTTACATCATGCAAGGAATGTTCTATAATCCTAAACCGAGTGGCTGCCAGTAAGTAAACAGAGACCCTTCAGCTTCCGGAGCTAACCCTTCAATTCAGAATCCCAAGCTCGAGTACCATGTCCCCAGCTTGACTCAAGTCCCTGTTACTCGCCGCCCTCCTCAGTCACGCTTTATTGATTGCACACAGCATCCCCAGGGTTCTGCCACATGAAAACTAGCAAAACCCTACAGCTGTTTTGGTGCATATGCTATGTACTCCCAGGTCAGACTCTGTGCTTGTCCCCCGGGACATGCTACCGGGTGACTCGTGTAGTAGCCAAGGGTGGTGTGAGGCTTGAGAAAATGAGACAACTTCCTACAAATAAACCTTGAAATACACTTGCACGGAGATGTCGGGAGGCTGTTTCTCCAGGGTTCTTGTGCCTTCCTGTTCTTCTTCTTTTTTGTGTTTTTGTGATTTCTGGCACCCACAATGAAGACAGGCACTTAATAGATGCTCATAAATATTCCTTGGATGAACAGATTAACATAATTTAAGAGTAAAGGATAAACATTTAAGAAACTATTTCATTCCTTAATTCAAAATAAAGCAAGAATCAAAATGCAGCCCTTTCCTCCAGTTAAGCCTCATTTGAACATGACCCCCATTAGCGACATCTCTGGCCAAACAGGAAGCTCCTGAGGGCAGGCTCAGGGCCAATGCCCCCAAACTGCCACACCTGGTACATGACCTCTTGTACTCAACACAAGCTCAGGAAGTGTCAGATGAAAGAGAAGCCTCATTCAGAACTGCCCATGAGCTGGGTACTGGTCATACACCACACCTTCCCCCCATGCTCTCTGGGATGTACTCAGAAATCCAACTTTCATTCCCACCAGCAAATTCTCTCCTGGTCATAAATCAGTGCAATTCTGGTGACCAAGGGCCAACAGGACCTGGGCATGACAGTTCCCAGGGTCCAGTCTCAGGGCTTAATGCAAGCCCAGCCCTGCCTCACTGGCCATCTTGGTGCCTCTGCCCCGCTTCCAGGCAGCTCCTTCCCAGCACCCACCTGGCTCTGTGCAGCACAGGTAACCAACATGGCTGTGCATGGGTGACACAATCCATGTGGTTGGTGCCAACCCAGTAGCCACCCTGGACCTCAACCCATCCCCACCCCAATGCAGCCCAGAGCCCAGACTCCCCCTGCTCTGTCCTGGGGCACCAGTTCGATGGATCCAGGCCAGCAGTCTCCACCCTATCCAACCCCACAACCTCATGAAGAATGTGCTTAATGATCTCTTTACTGCCCTGAAATGAAAGTCATAAATAATTAACCTAGAACATCACACACCTACTTAAAAATGCATTACAGCGCCCTAAGTGGATTATAAAAAAGAAATAAAAGAACAATAATTTGTGATGAAATAAATCATATTTAAATATGCAAATGAGCAGACTTAGGCTAGTTAGGGCCTCACAGACACCTGGAAAACACGTTTGGAGGAAAGAGAAGTAAGACGGTGAGAAACAAGGGCGACAATGCCTATTAGTAGGATATTCTATATGTGTTAAAATCCTGCAGAAGTTTCGTTTCCATCTAAAGTTGGTGTCAGCTCTGGGCTAAGACAGGGACACGGCTCCTGCACAAGTGAATGCCCAGAGGGACACTGAGATTTGGGTGGGAAACGCGACAACTTGTCTCATGTGGATTGTCCCACACATGGGGAACGTGATGATGCCAGCCCTGCCACCGGCCACTGAGGCAAGACACATTTCCAACACATCCCTGGAGCTGTGCCTCTGCTGGGAAACCAATGTTCAATCACAATAACGCCATTTTCTCTGCTGGCACCTGGTCTAGGGGGAAGCACGGGGTGTGGTCTTGGCCAAATAGTGGGAGAACATGTGGCAGAGCCCTCACCCACATGTGAGTTTGCAGACGCTTGTGAAGAGGTGACAGGGAGACACTTCAATTCCTCTTCTTCCTGCTCTGGGCACTGTCGTAGGCACGGCGACTGTGGAGCTGGGAAGCGATCCTGTCAGCTCATGGTCAACAAGAGCCAGCCAGCAAGCAGGCAGCTGGAAGGACCTGGGTCCTGAGCCCCTGAGCCAGAACTGCCTGAATTCCACAGAACTCTTTGTGAGTGATGCCAACAACTGTCCTTAGCTACTTATTTTGGGCTTTTCTCTTTCTCCAAGCCAAAAATAGGGCCACTTTTACTCATTACCATAATCTCATTTATTTCCTGAGCAAAGACTTATAATTCAGGAAATGTCAGGACCCTGATGTTGTATCATCTGAGCCTTGCACCCCTGTGAGGTCAGGACCCCCACTTAGACTGAGTGCTGAAGCCGTGGAGGAGGGAAGAGACTTGCCAGTGTCAGACCCCCGAGGAGGTGACTATCGGGCACTTGTCACTAGTTCTGTGCTGACACCCAGGGCACTACGCCCCCCCCCCCACTGCACCCCAGAGGCCACAAGTTCTATGACCTGATGCTGGTCAGGGCCCTTATGTCCTACACAGCCACGCTACACTCAGCAGCATTTTACCTCCTTGTTATTGGGCTGATGTCCCTCAACTTAAAAATTGTGTCTCTAGACATTCCTTATTAAAATATGCACATCTTATCGTGAAAGACCTAATACATATTCATGAGCACAAATAAATTCTTCATTAGTCCTTGGCTGTAGGAATCTTTGAAAGAAATGGGACAGGAGACAGGTGAGCTTCAAGCTGAATCTACTCAGTGTCAGGATCAGCTTCCATTCATTCGTTCACTCACCCGCTCGTTGAGTATTTCGTAGGTGAATCTTAGGTGCCAGATACACGATGTCCTGGAACCAAGGCCTCACCCATGGAGGACACAGACAACATCATGAGTCAAGTGGTCACAGACTGGGTAACTCCTCAGAGGGAATCAGAATAGACAGAAGAAGGTGCAAGGTGACTGCCCAGGACATGGGGACTGCTTCAGACAGGTGGAGGGGACGTTCCAGCCATGACCCAGGGCATGAGAAGAGGCAAGCAAGAGAGGCTCTAGAGAGAGAGCATTTCAGCAGCAGGCCCAGCAAATGCAAAGATTCTGAGGTGGTGATGAGTTTATTGCAAAGCAAGCAGGGGACGGAGCGATTCAAGGAAGGTTGGCACCAGATGACACGGGCTGGGTCAGGTAAGCCACAGTAGGGAGTTCGCGTTCTAAGGTGAGAGCGCTGGGAAGTCATTGAAGAATTTAGGTGAGAGTGACAATCTTAACGCACATTGTGAGACTCACTCTGCTGCCCCTGGAGCAGCTGCAGAAGCAGGAGACCCCACAGAGGGTCGTCACAGTCACCGGGACAAGAAGGGATTGGGTGGGTGATGGAGTAGGTGCTGACGGTGGATGCAGCTAGGGAGTAGCAGGGTGTCAGGAGCCCAGGACGGAGGACAAACGAGGCCCAGCCTTCCCCGCGTCAGTGGAGCGACCAGAGGGACAGGAATCTTGTGAGCCACACAGAGAGCTGGCAGGAAGCGCTGGAGAAGGCAGGAGCTGGGACTGTCAGGGTCAGGACAGTAAGCTGGGGACGGGAATCCAGAACACGGGGCACCGAGGGGACAGAACTGTCCTACATGCTGCCCAGGTGAGCTGTAGGGTGGCTCTAGTGGCTCACAAAAGCCTCGCTGGACAGGTTGTCTTATGTGTGGACGTCGGGCAGGGACCTCCAGCAAAGGGGAGCAGCCTCTCCCACCACCTGGTTCGGGGAGCCTGGCAGGAAGAAGGGGTGGCGGGACCTGAAGGGGAAGCAGGAGGAAAGGGTAAAACCAGAGGTCAGCGGAAAAGCCCGGGTCTGTGTGCTGCAGGAGCTTGACGTCTGAGGAGCACATGGGACCAGGGGGATCCCCAGGAATCCAGAGCTGGGCACTGGGTCTGTGCCAGGCTGCCATTTCCGGGGGTGCAGAACAGACGCTCAGGAGGTCACTGCCCAAGCCAGCAGGAATGAGGACGCCACACACCAGGACTCTGGGTGTGGCCGAACTAGGTGGACGCAGACCCGTGTCTCTGAGACATTGTGCTCTACGGAGACGCGTGTGAAAGTCACACACACACTACATACATCACACACAAACACACCCACTTACGTATACACAAACGTGCACACTGACACATGCACACACCCACATCCACATCCACATCCACATCCACATCCACATCCACATCCACACCACGTCCGCCACGGAGGCCCGTCCTGACTCGCTACTGTGATAAGGCAGGGCCTCTCCGCAGCGAGCCTGCCTTTCTGGAGCCGAAATGTAACCAGAAGCACACTGCGGCCGGACCCCAGGACTTGCCCCTGCCTTCCTCTGAGGGGCTCATTCGGTAGGGAGAGCGGAAGAGAATTAAGGAGCCGAGCTGCTCTCCTCGGAGGCATCCACGGATCGGATCGGAAGGACACAGCGGAGCCCCACGTGTTCGGGGACGGGAGCTTCGTCTGCCCACTGTGACTGACTCAGGGCTGCCCAGCTCCAGTGTGCTGGAAGCTCCGGAGCCCACCCGGAGGGGAGGGGCCTGCGGCCAGGTCTGGTGGGAGTGGGGAGCGCAGTGAGGCCAGGAGTCGCCCCCGCTCCCGGCTGGGCACTCAGCTGCCAGCAAGACCCGCTCCTTCAGCCTCAGCGACCCCGGGAGGGAAGCGCCCATAGCTATTCCCATTTACAGTTGAGAAAACCAGGCGCGGAGTAGTCAATGCCTGAGACCACACAGTCAGCCATGGCAGAACTGGAATTCGAGCCGAGGCCACCTGCGTCACCGAGGGGCAATGCTGATGACATGCTGGGGGCGTGGATGCTCAGGGACTGTGCTTTCTGGTGTCCCCCAGTGGGTACTGGTGTCAGAGCCTCTGAACTGCCACCCTTTGATCCCCCAGGCCCTGCTGCTGAGGCCAAGCCCAGGGGACCCCAGGGCGGAGCTTGTGTGGCCCAGAACCTCCCCACTTTGCACTCAGCCCAGGGCCTCCTCCTCACCCCACTTTTTCTGCAGTGGCAGCTTGGAGGAACCCCCTGGCTCTGCCTAACCCGCTCCTCAGATGAGTGGGGCTACTTTGGCAGCGGCGACCTCCCCAGTGTCTCCCTGGAGCACAGAGGTAGAAAACACAGATAAACACGCCTCTCTGAAAAGCAAATGGATGAACTCTGTCCCTGGCCCGGCCTGGCAGGGTGGCCTCTCTCCTGTCAACACAGGCCTGGTGGTCACTTTCCAGTTGTCCCAAGGGAGGCGGGGTTTAGACAGAGGGACCCCTGGCTGTGCAGCCAGGGCCAGCACTGGGCGGAGGCCTCACCTTCCCTCGTGTTCCAGCCCCCCAGCAGCCCTGTGAGCCCATGCCACAGGTGGGAAACTGAGGCACACAGAGGTCAAGGGACTTGCCTGGAAATCCTAGCCCAGGAAGGCCAGCCACAAAGCTCGCATGCTTAGGGACTAGGCCCAGGCCTCTGTCTCCACACCCTCACCTCAGCCTCCCTGGCCTCCGGCCTCAGTGCGCGGGGGATGACTACATTCTCCAAGTCAGCAGGCCATTCTCTGCCGAGGGTCCTGTGTACGCTCTTCAGCCTGCCCTCAGCTCCATGACCCTGGTGTGACATCTCTTCACGTCTAATATTGCAGGACATCCCGGGGATAAAGCTTTCTGGGTCTCCCTGTGACTCCTGCAGCCTGAACCCCACCATGTTCCTGTCCCGGGGATGCCTCACCAGCCCTGCTCCGGGATCTGGACAGCCCACAGCTCTAGGAGGGAGCTGTGAAACAGGCACTGGGCTCACGGCAACGTTGATGCAGGTGTTCCTCAGCAAGGAGCAGGGAGCAGGGACAGAGGGGACGGGTGGGCTGGCTCTGACGGAGAGGGGAGTGAGCAGGAAGCTCCTGCGGGCTGAACCCAGGCAGCAGGGCCAAGCCACACAGTGGGAACGAGGGCAGCCCTGTCCTGAGGACATGGGCCTGCTGGGCCTGGAAAATGCTGGAAGGAAACTCAGGGGAGCAGGGGGACTTGGCAGTGGCCCCCACCACAAGCTGGGCAGAGCTGGCTGGGGACCTGCCCCCAGGATGGATGGGCTTGGGGACAGGGCCCCTCCACTGAGGCCCTCAGGAGTCTGGGCAGGAAGGCAGGAGAGCCTGGTGCTGCCACAGTGACCAGGGAGGGGACCCAGGCCCAGCTACCCTGTCCCCGTGCACCTAAGGAGCTGTCACCAGGCCAATGAAGACAGAACCTTGGGCAGAGTCTGGAGCCAGAGGACTGGGCCCAAATCCCAGCCACTGTCCTGGGGGAGGATTTCAACTGCAGTGACGGGGGAGGGGTCTGAGGCCTGCACAGCGGCTCCACCAGTCTCTGGGCCCCAGGTAACGGTCACATCTGTCCCTGCCCCACGTCCACTCACACACTCATCGGTCCCCGCACTTCCCCTGGGCCTGGTGAGAAGCAGAGGGAGGCGGAGCCTGCTGGGGAGAGCCACAGCTCCCAAATGGCTGGGTCATTACTGGTGCCCGGAAGAAACTAACCCGGAAGGGTGGGGCTCGCAGGTCCAGGGAGGTCCACCCTCACTGAGGTGGGGACTCGGGAACAGAGACCGGAAGGGGAGGAGGGCCCCGAGGGTTTGCTGGGAACAGGGTCCCCCTGGGAGCAGCTCACAGAAAGGCCCCCGAGACAGAGCCACCAAGACAGAGCCACAAGAGAGCTCAAGGACCAGGGAGGGGCCCAGGAGGCCAGGCCAGATCGAGAGAGGGGAGGGCAGAGGAGCAAGCAGGGAGGGACACGGGGTCTCCAGGGAGGGGAGGGGAGGGAAGGCCCCGGCGGCCCTGGGCAGAGCGAGCCAAGGGCTGACTCGGGAGGAAGACGGCGAGGGGCTGCCGTGTTCCAGGCAAAGGGTGACGCAGAGCCCGTGCACCTGGCTCTGCTGGCCCCCGTGCATCAGGCCCAGGGAGTCGTCAGGCAGCTGTGGACCGCACACGCGCAGGCCTCACTTGCTAGCTGGTACCCCGGGAATGAGACCCACCTCCTGTGCAGCCTGGGGGTGTCACAGCTGCAACTACCGGGCCCCGGCAGCGTCTTCTTCCCCTCTCAGCTCCCCTCCAGCCCCGTGCCTGAAGCGGAGCACAGAGCCGTCCCTGCCTGTCATTGCTGCGCCACACATTTCAGAAAACAATAGAGGAAGTGCAGTGATTTATCGTCCAGCTTCCACTGTGCAGTGCTTTTTTTCTGAATTCCTCAAGGGGCAGGCTTGGTGGGCGGGAGCGACAACTGCTCCAATTTACAGGTGAGAAATCTGTGCATTCTTTGCTCAGAATCACCAGTGGCTGTGGGACAGACTCCCAAGTGCACCAGTCACCTGCGTGTCCTGCCCCCACGCCCTCCGTGTTCCCGCTACGTGACCTCTTCACTCCTCCACTCACCAGGAATGGGCTCACCTCGGGGCCTTTGTACATGCTGTATCTTCTGCTTGGAAACAGATGGCTCCACAGATCTCTCCTTAGGTCTCCATTCAAGGTCTGCCTCAGAAAAGCTTTCTGTGACCATTTAAATGGCTCACACACCTGTCCCTGACAGCTCACCCGCCGTAATTACCTTATGGCCCTTGTACCACCTGACCTAATACAGCCCTTTGTGGTTCTTTTCTTTTTTTTTTGGTACCTAGGATTGAACTCGGGACCTTGTGCTTGCAAGGCAGGTGGCGGAACCACTGAGCTAAATCCCCAGCCTGGTTTCAACATTTTTATCTGTCTCCTTCCAACAGGATAAAAACTCCGCAGACCTCATGAACGTGATGTCAGGCCTAGAACAAGGCCTGGCCCATAGTAGGCCCTCGATAAATATTTGTTAAATGACGCCAGCAAGGTCAAGAGGGCCAGACCTAGACTCACCTTCAGATGTCTGCAAACCTCTTGCTGCTGGAAGGAATCCTGGGTGAGGACACATCCGACAGTGTGAGTGTATCAGTCCTCCTGCCATCACTATAACAAGACACCTAAGGCAGGACACTTACAAAGAAAAGAGGTTGGCCAGGCTTAGAGGCACATGCCTGTATCCCAGCATTTGGGAGGCTGAAGCAGGAGGATTGCCATGAGACCCTGTCTCAGAAAAAAAAGGAAGAAAAGAGGCAGGACATGGCATCACATGTGTGCATGAGTGTGTCTGTGAGCTGTTTGCTCAGTCTCTCTCAAAGCCACCAGGACTTGATCATGGGCTCCATCCTAATCATCCTAACTAACCTAATCCCTCTCCAAAGTCCCCACCTTAACACTGGAGTTGGATTGCATTTCCGCCCTCATAATGCCCTTAGTTTATGACACTGGAGATCAACATCCTGCAGGCATTTGGAACAAACCCCAGCAGTAGGTCCCCTCCACTCCAGCAGCTGTGCCTGACACCCCACACCCCGGGGGTCCAAGCTTGATGGAAGAGCGTTCTGGGGGTGCCCACCGCACCCCTGGCCTCCTGCTGGGCATCCAGCCCTGGCAAGAGGGGAGCTCAGCACACAGCCACCTATGAGGGAACAAAAGAGCAGAATGGGCGGGCAGGGAGCAGGATCGGGAGCCACACTGGGGAGCGGGAGATGCACATCAGGGGTGCGGATGGAAAGGGCTGGGGATGTAGCTCAGTGCAAAGGCCTTGGGTTCAATCCCCAATACCCCAAAAAGTTGGCAGCGTGAACTGCAGCATTCAGGACCACAGGCTCTGATCACCAAACCCCACGGCAGAGCACAGAACCAGGTCAGCAAGTGCCCTTTGCTGCTGGCACCGCCAGGCCCAAAGGGAGCTTCCACTCCTGCCACCTGGGCAACAGCCACACGCTTCTGGACATGTGGGGGGAGCCTGGGGCCAGCAGCTCCTAGCAGGGATGTCAGCAGTACCTTCCGGCACCTGTGACCTCCGTGTCCTGAGGGGGAAGAGCAAGGACCCAGGAGACAGCTCTGCCAGGAGAAGCCCTTCCTACTTCCGAAGATCTGGGTCACTGCCAGACAGGTGTCCCCGCTCCTGAGGCAGACGGGGACCGAGGGGCTGATGACAGAGCCTGCCAGGCAGTGGGAAGTGTTCTGCAGGAAAACCAAATAGAGTGACGGAGAGGACAACAGGAGCGGGTGGGGGGCGATGATACGTGGGCAGAGCTGGAAAAGAAAGCGAAAGAAACAGAGGAAGAGCCCAAGTCGGGGAAGAGTACTCCAGGACATGGGAACAACATGTGCAAAGGCCCTGAGGCAGTACCCACAACAACAGCCACAAAGCTCCCTCTTGCCCTCCCACGGATAGCCTTCAGTGCTGTCCTTGGCAAAGCAACCTCCTCTTCAACCCTTCCCCCCTCCTGTCCTCCTTTCTGCCAGGTTCTAGGACCAAAGTCACATTCTCCAGGACCTGCCAAATGAAACACTGCTACCAACACCTGGACCCACATCTGGGGCCGGCAAGTGCTTGAACCACTGGCTGCGTGGCCTCGAGTCACTCACTCCAACTGTCTGCCCCATTTCTTCTTCTGTAGCGCAGGGCCCTGAAGGGCTGGTGACAGGGTTATAGGACATGATGTCCGAAGCCACCTAGCAACGTGCCTGGTAGAGAGGAAGGGCTCAAGACACGGGACAGATTCAAGTGTCACTCCTGGTCCCTCAGAGAAGCTGGGTTGGATGCTGTTTTTTCACACGGGGGCAAATGAGGTGCAGAGGGGACAGGGACACTCCAGGTCACACGGCACATCAGGAGACTGTAACTGGGACCCTGAACGCCCAGCCCAGCCCAGCCCAGCCCAGCCCAGCCCAGCCCAGCCCAGCCCAGCCCAGCCCCGTCCCGTCCCGTCCCCCACAGCGACACTGGGAGCCTCGGCCCTCCCACAGCGCCCCCTGGTGGCCACCGCTTTCTCGTGGTTCCCGAAGGAAAAGGAGCGGGAGAATTGGGGTTGGGGCGCAGCCCTGGGAGCGCCTCTCTTTACAGTTTACCTGGGTCTTCACATCCTTCTCCCAGATCCGACCGGAAGGAGGGGGTGCAGACAAAAGAAGAAAAAACACAAAAGAAAAAACGGAAGAACAGAAGATAGAACCAAGCTCATAGACATCTGCTACGAGACAAAGAAAAACTAGAAAAGCTAAGAAAGAAAATGGAGGGGAAAGACAAAAATCAAGAAAGAGTGAAATAATGAAAAAATAGAGAAAAAGCAACTCAAAAAAAAAGGTCCTGAGTCCAATCCAGGGGAGGCCGGGCCCACTGTCTACACAGTCCCTGCCGCACGGCTGGCTGTCCCCAGTGTGGCAACCGCAACCAGCTCCAGGTCTGAAGCCCAGCGGGCGGATCGGCCGGAATGGAGCCCCGGGGACCTCGGCCCACTGCACGGTCCGTGGCGCCACCTGCTGGACAGGCTGGGCACTGCAGCCTGCCAGGAAGTAACTTCAGGGCCGTGGGGGGGGTGAAGTCTCCACTCCTTGAAGAAGGAAATGAGCCTCTTGTGAGACAGCGACACCTAAGAGAGCCGCTTGGCAAGTACAGAAGCCTGCCAGATCCGAGGGCAGGCAAGGGTGTCTGACGTCAGAAGTCTTAGGCCAAACCCTGCCTGCCCACCAAGCCGGGCAGCAGAGGAGGCGGCTGGACGTGTAAGCTCCAGCTGCAGGTGGGTGTGGCTTGTGTTCCACGCTCTAGTGGGCTCCGACTGGTTCTTGTTTGTTTGGGGTACAGGGGATTGAAGCCAGGAACCACGAGATACACCCCCAGCCCTTCTTAATTTTGAGACTGGGTTGCCCAAGGTAGGCTTGAATTTGCAGTCCTCCTGCCTCAGCCCCCCACGTGGCTGGAATGACACGTGTGTGCCACCACACCTAGCTTTTCAACTTAGCCATGATTCACTGGTGCCTGGCACTGGCTGACATTGGAGACAGGCATGGTCCCTCTTCTCAGGGCACCTTGGGGAGGCTGCTAAGTACATAAATAGGTTTAGATGCAACAATAAAGTAGCCAGCACACCCTGTCCACCTATGGTTTCCAAGTAGTCCCACACAGTCCTCGTGTCTGTGTGGAGGAAACCGAGGCTCGGAGGAATTCAGACACCTGGCCCCTTACTGGTGCCCTGGAGGAGCAGGAGCCATAGCTCGGGAACGCACCTACCATTTGCCTTTGACTGACTCCCGGCCACCGGGCTCTCCCCAAGCTGACGTCAACATGGCTGCTAGCCCAGCAGGCCGGTAATGAGCGTGCGGGCCACACAGGCTGCAGGGCCCTGGAGAGCTACGTCCTGAAGGAAGGTGGCAGTCACTCCTCAGCACCAGCTGCTGTGTGGCCAGGTGGGACCGTGGACCGCTATGACCAGAGCTCCCGATTTTCAGGAGACACTAAAAATCGGAATTCAGAAGTAAAATCGGCCAGTTTTTAAGTCAAGATTGTAATAACACCATCAGGAAGGAGGGAAAGCTCCCATCTATTTCTAAGTTTCCACCAGGGTCCACCGGTCTGAGTTGTCCTGTACCCTGGCTCCAAGTGGCCTATCCTGTCTCATCCACGCTGAGAGAAGTCAACCCGGCTCTCCCTCCCACCAGGCCCTCAAGCACTGAGTCTGAGGGGCTGACTTGCTCCCAGCAGAGACCCCGCTTCTCACCTCTGAACCAAAGCCAGCCTATCACTTCTGGGGCCGTCACTTTTCTCTCCGCAGCCCCCAGGGCAGAAGACGGAGCTTCCTCTGAAAATGTCTGCCCTGCCCAAAGGAAGACATCAGAGCCTCTCTGTTGACCCCCAACACAGGTAGAAGTGACAGCTCTTCTCTTAGGGAGATTTCCCTTGGATGCAGACACTGGCTTCAGATAACTCCAAATCATCAGTCTGTCGTGCATCCCAAATCCCACCAGGATCCTCTAGCGTGTGTTACAGAACAGTCTGGAAAGCAGCTGAAAGACGAGGAAGCCTCTCAGGGAGGAACCCAGTCAGGGCCTCCGAGAACTGGACCCAAAGGAAAATTTCATAGACTTCAGTCTTCTCCAAAGTGTGTGGGAATAGGAATAAAGGAAGGGGAAAGAGGAAGGCAGGAGGGAGGAACAGGGCCAAATAGGTCTGCATGTCAACCCCAGCCCAGGGGATGAGATTTCTCTGGCAAACTCGGGCAGCTTCATAATAATTGCTGGACCCAGGCAGGCAGGTGAAGAGGGCAGCCCCTACATACCCAGGCCCAGGGCTCTTCTGATTGGCCCCTTTACACTAGCCTGGATTCTGATAGGGTGGAACCAAGCCCCTTCTTGTGTATTTTGAACTCCACTCCCCTTCCTATCCAATGAGCCTTTCAGGATGGGGCAGAGGACAACTCAGTGGCAACCCCCGGACCCACCCTGACCCCTTGGCACACTTAGGGCACCCAGAAGGGGTGGAGAACTGGTGGGAAAGTAGCAGCCATGTTTTCTACCATCAAGTGAAACAACTCAGCATGCAAAATCAAGTTGAGCACCACACAGAATCCCTTAGTCTGCAGTTGGAGTCACAGCCCCGCCTGGTGATTTCAGGGAGTCCTCGCCCAGGCCCCTGCAAGGGAAGCTGCACTGTTCCCATTATTAAGGACCAAACTGAGGCACAGAGTGGTGACATCACCGGTTCAGGGGCCACTGGCTCAAGGACCCTGACAGTAGAGACCCAAACCACCAGGACCATCGGAACCATCAGAACCACACACGCCACTCACCAGAGACAAGCAGATCGTAGCCTCCTTCTTTGTATTATAAACTGACTTTAATAATAATAAAAAATCTATCAGGTATTTAACAAGAAGAATCTGTACATTTTAAAGTAAACCAGTGCACGACGCCCTGGCCCTTAGGGCCCTTCTCCATGTCCCTCGGCAGGGCTAAAGCGGGTCCTTGGTTTTCTACCTGCAGTGAGATACAGCGACAAAGCCACCTCTTGGAATCTTTTGCATGGTGGCGAGAGGCGTGGTCCCTGGGGGCCGAGGGGACGAAGATGCCTCAGCAGGAGCCCCACACCCCACGTCCCCAGCCAGGGTGACAAAACATCCCCTCCCTTCCTCCTCTGCCATCTTTCCCTGGAGATGTAGAGGCTGGGGTCCTCGTATGGGTCCCTGTGCCCAGGAGGGCAGGGCCACTTCCTGTCTCTCTGGCCGAGGGGTCCCTGTGCCCAGCTCTGAGAAGTTAACACCAAAAAATAAATTACAGAGTCCACCACCAGGTGGCCCCAGTGCCCCCCAACCTGTGCAGGATGCTTCTCAGGCAGGGGGCTCAGCAGCCCTGGTCCCCAGCCTTAGCCAGGCCGCCTCTCAAATCCTTGCAGCCACCGTCCAGAGCAGAGCCCCCAAACCGAGCAAATGCCGGAGAATCGAGGGTGGGCAGAGAAGGAATCAGTCAATACCTGTGAGCAATACTTATGACCCTAATATTAAAAAAGAGAAAATACTGACATTTTAAAAATTTTCAATAATTTAGTTCTTTTTTTTTTTTTTTAGTAGAACTGGGTAAAGTTGTCAATACTACCTTATGTTGGTCCTGTTAGACAATTTACCTCTCTTTGAAATTTAAAATGTCAAATATATAATCATACAACTTAGAAAAAAATCTTGACAACAAAAAAACCCAAAATATAAACCGCAGAGATGTCACGCCATATAAATAAAGTCAGAGCGAGTCTCGCCCAGGGCTGAGGCCGAGTTCCGGCGGCAGTGAGTGACGTCCTCTGGTTGACTGCGCCCCGTCCCTCGGTCCTTCCTGACAAGGCCCTGGCTTTCCCGTCTCCCGGGCGGGTTAGTACGGGGCTGGTGCTCTGGAAGCTGAGGAGAGCATGTGGCCTCCTGGAATGTGGACCTGGGGTTCAAAAGTGCAGGCTGCGCCATCCCAGGGAGCTGGGGCGCCCTGTGACCTCCCCTCCGTCCCCTGTGGGACCTGCAGGGCTGAAGTCCAGGCCCCCGCTCCAACCCATGAGCCCTGTGGGTCCCCAGACCCCTCGGGCCTCTGGCAGGAGGGCGGAGATCATGCTGCCCGGGCAGATGAGCCAGACGTGGGGGCGCAGGGGCGCAGGCGTGTCCTGGAAGGAGGCAGTGCAGAGTGCAGGAAGCCGGAGCCGAGCAGAGCGGAGCGGCCAGGGCAGAAGCCGCAGGTGGCTCTGTCGGAGGGGCGCAGCCCACTGTGTCCTCCCGCACCCCGCACGCAACCAGGTCCACGTCAGAGGTCCCCGTCCGCCGGAGGCTGGCACAGGCGGTAGAGCCTGGAGGCGGAAGCAGAGGATGAGGGGGCCCAGGCGGCAGAAGGCACTCAGCATTATTATTTCCACTGTTATTTGAATGGGTAATTCATGCCAGAACCCAAAAGCTCACTAGATATAAAAAGATGGAAAATCCCCCTGCTGCCCAGTCCCCTGCCCGAGGCAGGCTCTTCCCCTCAGAGGCAAGCAGAGCCATGCAGTGACCTAGTAGTTAGGCCGGGGCTGCCTGGGCTCAGAAGCCCGGCTCTGTGGCCTTGGACACTCTTGGACCTGTGTCCCCAGCTGCCGATGGGTTGTTTGGGTCAAATGGGTTCCCATGGGTAGCGACTGGCACAGTGCCTGCAGTGGGGTAAATGTGATGAAAGTAATAAAGAGTCTCGGGCAAATGAGGTCACATGAAAACTGGGGAGACCTAGGCAGGCCGGGAGTCCCCGGCATCACACCAAGGGCAGCGTCCTGGCCTTGACAGTCAGGGCTGGGGAAAGCTGCCTGAGGGCACATGGGACTCTGTCCTGCTTTGCTTTTGTTTTTATTTTGTTGTTTGTCTGGGGGGTTTGGAGACAGGATCTCACTGTGTAGCCCAGGCTGGCCTCACACTCGTGATCCTGCTGTCTCGGCCTCCTGAGTGCTAGGATCTTGGGTGTCCACCACCACGCCTGGCTCTCTGTACAGCCCCAACTTATGAACACCATTCCAGGAGAAGTGTTCCTAAGTCAGATTCGTTCATAAACCAACAGAGTGAGTCTCACAGTACAGCACACCTGTAAAGTTTGTAACTTAACTGTATTATTTTTGGAACTTCCTGTGCATTAAACTATTTGAAAATAAAAAAGTTAATTAAAACCTGTAGTTAGATATTGATGGCAAACTCACTGGGCAAAAAGGGACAGAGTGAAAGAAGCTGAGGTACCACAGGACCCTGCCAGGGTGTTGAAACAAAACACAGCGACGGCAGGGGACACCAGTGGGTCCATGTGGCAGGGCATGGTCAGGTGGAGGGGACCCACCGATCAGCCACCCCATGGCTCACACTGGAGATGTTGCTTGGTCCCCCCAGCCAAAGTGGGGGTTCCCTGGGGAGGGTGGGTACTGGCCTGAGCCATATTTGTGGCTCCCCAAAGCCAAGGTCCATAAATCAGAGGTGGGGCCTCATCAGAGCACCAGGGGGCACCTGGGGTAGACCTGGAGTCGGATGCCCAACCCAGGCCTGGTCCTGGCTTCCCAGAGGGAAGGGACAGGGCAGCCACTCACCGAGGTGCACCCTGGGGCATCTGATCCTTCACTCGGAGGTTTTTGCCCAGAATCTCCACTCTGGGGCCCTGGAAAGGAAGAGGCATCAGGCCTGGGGCCTCCAGGACATCAGGGCACCTGGGAAGCGTGGGGACGGAGTTCCAGGACGGCGGCACCCCGCCTGGCACCATTCCTGGGCCACGGTGCCTGGCCGGGCCTCACCTGCTTCCGCATGATGTCCGTGGCCTGCATGATGCACTTGGGCAGCAGCCCGTGGCTCCGCGCCAGGATGGCCGCCTGCTCCAGGGAGACACTCAGGGTGCTTCTGTGGGGGTGAAGGATGGGGCCAGGTGGAGTGGCACAGGGTGGGGCCACCTCCTCCCACCCCTGCCGGGGAAGGGCTGCAGCGGCTCCCCAGTGTCCTCGGTCAGTCAGGGAGGCCACTCTGGCCTGTCCCTCCACATCCCTGCCGCTCTCCTCCCGCCAGCCACTGCCACCCCTAGGTACCAACTTCTAAGCCGTCTGCACCCCGGGAGGCAGCACCAAGTGGCAGGGGCTTTGTGGGGCTCCTGGGGCCCCAGCACCTCGGTCAGGGAGGACCCGGGAAACCTGTGCCAAGTGGCTGTGCAGCGACTTCCTGGAGGCCTGGAGGTGCCTGAGATGGACACGCTGGGCCCTGGCCCACTTCTGTTCTGAGCAGTCCCAGCCCCCAGACCTCCACCTCACTGCTCTGTGAGCTTGGACAGACGAGTCCATCTCTCTGTGCCTTGGTTTCCCTAACTATGAAGCAGGGACCACACTACAGTATGGACAACGTAGGCAGACAGAGCCCCATCGTGGGCTCCGCAGGGAGGGAGGGCTTTAGGCAGGGAGGCCGGGCCTGGGGGAAAGGTGGCCTCTTTCTCCCTAGGACAAGCAGCAGGGCTGAGGACGGAAGGGGGAAGGGAGAAGGGGCCCGGGGCCAGGTGGCCCGCTCTGCACTATGGAGCTGAGCCAGGTATCGTCAGCGCTACACAAAGGGCCACACAGTGACCTGGGCCTGCAGCCTCCTGGGCCGACGACCACTGGCCGCCCATTTCACAGACAGAAAAACTGAGGTCCGGAGGGCCAAGGCCTTGTCTGGGTCCAGCAGACAGGGGCAGGACCTGGATTTGAACACAGCCTTCCTGCCACTTTGTCCTGGGTACCTGCACTTCCCGGAAGCACTCCCAGCCCAGACACACACACCCCTGGCTCACCTCTGCATGCCTGTGCCGCACATGGTGATCTGGCAGGCCCCCAGGCGGTAGCAGAGCTCCGAGGAGACAGGGATGAGGCCGGCACCCAGGCTCCCAGCAGCTCCAGGCTTGGGGTGGATGAAGGACTTCATGAGGCGGCACAGTTCGTCCAGGGCATTGATGGGGCGGATCAGCTGCAAGGTGCACAACCAATGCCCAGAAGGTCAGGGGGACCCCACCAACCCGAGGCCCCCACCAACTTCCTCCCCTTCATCCTTCTCACTCAGCTCTGCTACTGCACCTGTCCTCCCAGCTCCCCTCTCTAAGGCTTACAATCCAATTAACTGCTACAATCTCTGCTCAAGAACCATCTGTGGCTCCCCACTGCCCTACCAGCTGGTGTTCAGGATCCACCACATGTCCAACCTTCTGATTTACCTCTTCATCTGCAGATGTGTTCCCACCAAAGCCTGAACAGGGGCCCTCTTGCCTCTCCAAACCTATACCTGACATGATCAGCTCAAGCTGCCCCTCCCCAAGACAAGCCTTCCCTGACCACCATGTGGAGGCTCACGGACTGTCCACAGTGACATTCTGCCAAATATCCCAGAGGCTTGAAGCTGCCACCTCTCTCAAAGCCCCAGCCTCCAAACCCCAAGGCCGGCACACCAAAACCAGTGTCAGAGTCACAGCCCGTGAGAGCCTGGGAAAGCAGGAGGCCCAGGACCACGTGGTGTGGGGTGCCCAGGCGGCTCCACAGGGCAGCAGAGGCAGCTGCAAGGCCTGGGAATGTGGACCCCACAGCCAGATCTGTCCATTTGCCCAGGAAAATGAAGTTTCCATTTTGGGGGGAACCTTTCGATTTCTAAATCTTGGCAACACATCAGAAGCAAACATAAAGAACATGGCATGGACCCCACCTGGCCTGGGGGGGTTGTGACTCTAACCTGAGAAACCCTGACGCCAACGAGGGTTAAGGAGAGAGGCACAGGCGGGAGTGGGGAAACAATCATCTAATAAGGCATTCTCACTTCGGGAGCCATCCCGGGAGACTTCCTGGAGGGGGAGCCTGGGGCTTCTCCCCCGAGAACCCCACCGCCAGCCCAGGCTTCAGGGCACAGGGACGCACCTGGTCTATCTTCACTGCTGTGGTGCTGGCGTCCGTGGGCAGGTTAGACCGTTCCAGGTAAAACGCCCTGAGAGAGAAAGCTGGGGCTGAGAGGGGCCACACCGTGCTCTCTGCCCCTACCCATGTCGCAGCTGCTGCAGCCACAGCCCAAGAAACCACGGAGAGCACCGGGCGGGGCAGCTCCTCCAACCCCACCTCTCCTCCTCTCCAGCCCAGCCTGCCTCCCCTCTGAGCACAGCACCGCCTGGGCAGATACAGCAGTGTGGTGTCAGGGTCAGCAAGCTGTTATCTGGCCAAACAGTGAGCTCTTGGGGCCTGGGAACCAGAGTCTGCATCCCCGCTCAACTCAGCCAGATGATGTCAATGAATGTGCTTGTGTGCTAATAAAACTTTATTTGCAAGACAGGGCATGGGCCAGATAAAACAGGACTTGTTTTGCTGCCTGCTGATTTCCACGCAAGCATCCAGCCAGCATGCGGCCCACAGAAGACCTCTTGAACATATTGAATGAACGAAGGGGTGAACAAATGATCATTCAAGCAGATGGCACAGAACAGATCAACAGTGTTGGTCAAACAGGTGCCAGTTTGAAGTCCTGTGGCTGGGTGCTCTTGCCAGCACTTGGACAGAAGCATCTTTCTCCTGTTTCCAAATGGAGGATAACGCCTTCCTCACACCAATCCATCCCCTAGTCCTCAGCCTCCCTGGGTCCCCGGGGTCACGGAACAGGCTCGGGAGGGGCAGGCTCGGGGGCTGTGGCAGAGGGGCATGGGAGCAGGGGCTGGAGAACTCACAAGCTGCCCCGGGTCTGTGCTCCACGCTGGCAAAATCTGCTGGCTGTTTTCCCACTCCTCCTCGTGGACAAGGCCCAGGAGCCACATCCCTTTCTCAAGACCAGGAGTCCCAGGCCCCGACCCCCCTCCCGGCTCTGACCCCCGCTTGGATTGAGAGAAGCAGCCGGGCTCGGCAGAGAGGACCAGCTCTGAAGCCAAGCAGACTGGGAGCCAAAGCTCAGCCGCTGCCAGGCTGTGTGGCCGGGGGGCTCCCTGGGAATCGGCTTCCCTCCTGTGAGTGGGTTAGCACGGCCTGCTGTGCACACGGCTGTGAGACTCCCATGCAGGCCAAGGGCCCGGCACACAGGAGGTGCTCAGAAAGGGTCTCGGCCCACGCCCCCCACTGCCTGTGGTCCCTGGCGTGCTGTCCTGCACAGGGCACTGGCCTCCCGACTCCCGCGCCCGCCATGACCTGGCGTACCTGAGCTTGCGGTAGTACTGCTGGACCTTCTCCAGGGACTGCGCGTTGATCTCCTGCTGCAGGTCTTCCCCCACCTGGCTGCCTGGAGGCAGAGGCCCCTCCACACTCTCCAGAGCTGAGGGAAGAGGAGCGAGGGCAGGGGGCGGGGTCCCCAGGTGCTCAGCAGCCTTGCCCAGGCCCCCCGGGGTTCCCCCAGACCCGAAGCTCACCTTTTGTGAAGAGCACCGTGTGCAGCCGGAGGCTGGCGCCGCTCTCCAGGCGGGACGGCAGCTTGGAGAAGTGGTGGCTGTCAAGGTAGAAGACCACCTTCAGCGCCTGCCGGCTGCCCTCAATGTGATAGAAGACGCTGGTGTCTGCAGGGCACAAGGGGGAACCGTGCTCAGCCCAAAGGCCCGAGGGGAGGAGCCCTCCCTTCCAGAGGCTTCCTGGGCCTTCCCTGTCACCCCACCTGAGAGGGCAGCCCCAGACCCCTGGTCTTCCCTGCCTCGAGGTGCACTGTGGGATCCGCTTGCTCCCCTACCCTAGAGGGTAGCCTCAGACGTCCCACACCCGGAAGAGCACCCTCTGCCCTCCCTTCGCCTGCTGCCGCAGGTCCTTTCCACGGCCCGCTGCCCAGGAGGACAGACGGCAGCCTGTGTCTGCAGAGCCCAGGGTGCTCCTTCCCTGTCAGGGGCCCACCGGACAAAAGCCACGCTCAGGGGGCCTGCATCTTATCTGCACCCATTCAGATGGGCTTCGGCCAGGGCCAGCAGTCACAGCACTCAGACCCCATCCTGTGTCCTGCCAGGCATTACTAATTGATCAGTGTTTCTCCCTGGACCCAGCTCAGCCCACAGCCAGGCAGTTCCTGCTGTCAGCTCAAACGGGGGCCTAATAAAGGAACCTGCCCGCCCCAGACTGCAGTCTGCACATTCTCAGCTGGGGTGACAAGGCCCCAAGCAGGTGAAAATTGGTTCTTGAGGGAGAGTATGGGAAAAAAAACTTACTCTTTTTACATAAAAAGCACAGATGCACGGTACATAAAAGACACATAGGATACTGGTAGCATTAAAATTTCAAGGCAGGGCCAGGGCTCTAGCTCAGTGGCACCAAGCCTGCCTCGAAAGCACAAGGTCCTGAGTTTGATCCCGGGTACCAAAAAAAATTCAAGGCAATATGGCAATTAGGAAAAAATGGTTTTGGAGTTTCTGTGTGTGTGTGTGTGTGAGTGTGTAAGTGTAAGCGGTACTGGGGATAGAAGCCAGGGCCATGGCACTGAGCTACACCCCCAGCCCTTTTTTGTTTTTTATTTTGAGAAAGGGTCTTGCTAAGTCACTAAACCCACAATCCTCCTGCCTCAGCCTCCCAGACTGCTGGGACTTCTGCGTGCATCACCACACCCAGCTTCTAACAGTGCTTTTGGCGAAGTGAAATGAAGACGAAAAGCATGTTCTGGAGCAGTGCTCCTCAGACTCTGAGCTTCGGGGTCCCCTGGATGGGGCTGTGGCACACAGATGCCTAGGCTCTGCCCCAGAGGTCTGGGTGGGGGTCTGAGAACCACTCTTTCCAGCCAATTCCCAGCTGCTGCTGGCCCAGGAGCCACACCGGGAACAGCACTGTGTAGGAAGCCAGCCCAGGGTTCTTGCCCATACATGGCCAGGACCCAGGGCCCAGCCCAGCCCCTACACTGAGTCGATATGGCCAGGGATGGGGGCTCAGTATCTTGGAACAGCTCCCCAGATGATTCTGGAGTGTAACCAGAATGAGACCCACTAGGCTAGATTGTTGCTCCAGGAGGCCAGAAGCCTGACGCTGGGGCCAAAACCCAAAACTGCTGGATGCAAATCATGTGCTCCTTGTTCTGGATGCATGCGTAGATGGGTAGTCAGATGGACATGTGGGTGGATGGGTGGATGGACAGATGGATGGGTAGATGGGAGGGTGGATGGATAGATGGATGGGTGGATGGGTGGGTAGAGGGGTGAATGGATGAATGGATATGGAAGAGTAGATGGATGGGTGGGTGGATGTGGAAGGGTGGATGGATGGATGGATGGGTGGATGGACAGATGGATGAATGGATGTGGAAGGGTGGATGGATGAATAGGTGGGAGTGGGAGGAAATGTGGGAGCGAAGAAAAGACTACAGAATCCTAGCTAATTATGCTATAAGCCCTTAAAAATCCAAACAAGTGTTCACCCCAAAGAAAGACATCTTCTGGGCAAAGTGTTACGAAGAATGGACTGTGCTTCTCTTACGAGCTGTGTGCAATGACTGGGTTTCAATAAGAAGCTTCTTCCACATGGACCCTGAAGGTCAGCTCTGAGACTCCTGTTGGGACCGTGGGGCTGGCGGTGCTGGTCTGGTCAACCCTAAACAGCTGCCCTGGAGGCAGGGCAGGGTCAGGCAGCCTCTCCCCCTTGAGACCCCCAAATGCAGGGGTGAGAGGCATCACTCACTGGCCACATAGTTCTCGTCCAGCTGCTTAAAGGAGAAGGTGACGTTGTCTAGCTCTGACAGGGTCACCCAGATGTCCTCCAGCATGGTCCGTTCCTCCTTCTGCAGGAAGAAGACACAGTGGCTCAGGTGCCAGCCATGCCCTGGGCTTTCGCTTCAACATCCTGTGACCCAGCTCTAGAACCTGGCCGAGGGCCATGAGATGCCAGGCCCTGAGTGTGGTTCTGCACATGCAATCATGGCTGCTCTGTGGCTGTCCTGTACCTCCAAGGGTCCAAACCCACCTCCACTCTGATGTGCTCAGTGGCCCCAGTAAAACCACTTCCTGCTGTACTGGGACCACCACAGCTGGCTATTAATGCATCCACTTCTAACCCAACCCAACCAAATACCAGTCTCTACTTCCTTCCTTACCGCCCACCTTCCATCCTATCTCTCCCAGCTCCAAACATCAAGGGCTTTCCTGTTTCTCTGTTCCCTCACCCTGTGCATGAGCCATGACCTGTGCAACAGGAGGGCCCACAGGGCATTCTCCAGCCCCACACGCCAGCCACCAGCTCCTGGCCAGCACCCAAATCCAGGGATCTCACCAGGCCCACGCTGGAGGGCCCCCTCCCGCCATCCTTTCCCTCCAGCCCTCCCCGTGCCAACTCGAAGCTCTCTTTTAAAAACTCAGCCCTAGTCACATTACTCGCCCGCCTTGGTGCCTCCAAGCCCTCCTCTGGCACAGGATGGAGCCCAGCCCCACAGCTCTGGCCCCACCAACCTCATCTCCCACCCAGTGCCTGAGCCCTCTGGCCCCGCTTCACCTGGCTAGCAAAGGTCGTGGCTGCAAGGCTGGCTCTGCCACTTAAATCCCAGGCCTCCCCAGCCTTCTGATTGCTCTGCCTCACTTCCCTGCCTGCCTCCACCCACCTTTCCTCCTGTCTGCTCCCCCAGCCAGATGGTGAGCCACACACACACACACTAGTGTCCAGCTCTAAGAAGGGGACTGCAAGAGCTAGGATCCAGCAGCCTTTCTGGGCCCAGGTTGTGCTTCCTGTGAGCTCAGGGAAAACTGATCTCCAGTCAGGCACTCACCTGTCACAGTGGTGGTCAGCAGAGGGCGCTGTGAGGCCGTGCTTCTCTCCAGCCCCCAGCTGGGCCTCCACAGTGGCCCATAACCATAGACACTCGTACTGGGGGCCCTTGCAGGATGCGTAAGGGCCCTCCCTGGCCTCTCCACACTGGGCACCGGTTACAGTCCCTCCTCTCCCAGCCCCCAGCTCCGACACAACTGAAACCTCCAGATGTTGCCAAGGTCCCTGGAGGGTAAAGCTGTCCTTGCCTGAGAGTCACTAGTCTACTGATCTGTTCAGTTCTCACTCCCACCAACCAGGACGTAAGGTCCCTGGGTGGAAGGACTCTGCTTTGTTTGCCAACAGGCCCCAATTCCACTAACGGCAGTACACAGTAGGTGCTCAGGAAACAGCTACCACATGAAAGACTCGGCCAGCGGAGCTGAGGCAGGGGTGCCTCTCTGCCCACAGGGACACAGCAGGTGGCCCACGAGGCCCTGCCACTCACTCACTCACCACAGCAGCTGGCGAGAGCAGGGACTGGCAGTGCAGCAGGACCCCCGTGGCCGCCACCTGCTCCAGCCACTTGCGGCTGGCATCGCGGCTGCTCTCCTCATACTCGCCGTTGTTGTTGTAGCGGTAGCTGAGGGCAGCCAGTAGCTGCTCGGAGAAGGTGCACACAGCAGCCACCAGTGCCTGGCAGAAGATGGCGTCCCGGCGCAGCTGCAGCTCGGCATCTGGAGATGCAGGGGGCTCGGTGGGCACGTGCTCCTCAGCATCAGCAGGCCACACCCAGACCCAGGCCCACAGCTCTGCCACCCCCGCAAAGGGCCCCAAATTCAATCTCAGTGGACACCCTGGCTGCCAAGACAGTTCTGCAAAAAGCAACGCTCCACCAGCAGCCAGTGTGCCCAAGCCACACCTCTCTCAGCACAACCATCTCCCACCTCAGGAAACAACGGCCTTTCCCAAGCCGCCCTGAACGCGGGCCACTGGATGCCAGCGAAGCCACGCTAGGAAGGCACCGGGCCACTCTCCATGCCGGAGAACGGCATTCTCTCCCCACCCAGCTTCCTCCCTGCCCTGTCCCTGACTCCCACATGGGCCGCAGAACCAGCCAGTTTCAGCCAGTCCGCCATTCAGAGCCCCGGCCTTTCGGAAGGATTATTGTCCACAAAACAATGGCTTCTGGCCAACTGGTTTTCAGTGACCTACTGTGACCTCGGTCTTACTGTAGCTCCCCTTGGCTGAGAGTTTCTGGGAGGTGAGGGACAGAGGACTCTCCAGGACGCCCAGGCCCCTGCAGCCCCATCCTCCAGTGCCTGCCAGGACCGGGGCTCTGTGACAACGAGCCTTGCCATCCTCAGCCCTCACCCCATGTCCTAGTCCCTTGGGCACCAGGGGAAGGCATGGCTGTGCTCCCCAGTGCAGGGCCTGACAGGCCATGGAAGAGCCAACCATGGCCAGCTCAAGAGGCCTCCTGGGCAGGGGTCCCCAACACCCACTGCCAGGGCCTCTGCGGGGCACACCTGGGTGCATGTGGCACATGTGGCCACAGTTGCCCCTTCGGAGTCTCACCTGTGCACTTGAGCAGGGCCAGAAGCAGCTGGTTCTTCCCATCTGGAAGGAGGAGAATGGAGTGGAGAGGAGATAACTGAACCGGCAGCGACGGACTGGCTCTGCGGCCACACAGGCGCTCTGGCTAAGCTAAAGCTGGGCCTCCCGGAGAGCTTTTACTGAGCATGGGTGAATTCCAGGGAGCCCCGGGCATACAGGGAGTGGAGCCCACCTGGCAGCATTATCTGTCCCCTTGTCCCCACTGAAGAGATTAAAACCAGCACAAGTCACAGCCCCACCCTCAGGCTCTCACTTCCTCCTCAGAGAGCCAAACTCAGCCATCTTCCTTCAGAGATGCTCTACGACCCTGAAAAGTCTTGCAAGAAAGATCTGAAGGACCTTCAAGCATGAGGCCATTTCTAGAAGCCATGTGAGAGGCACCTGGGGCTGGCGTGGTAACAGCAAGAGCAGGTGCAGGACACCCACCCACTGAGGATGAGCCAGTGGTAGGCAGTGTCCAAAGGCCTTGCTTTGTACTGATTCATTTATCCTCAACAACATCAAGGGAGAGTGATGAAAGAAAGGCCCAGAGAGGTCAAGAAACATGGCAAGATCACACAGCCAGCAGTGGGGGAGATGGGATGCAAGCCCTGGCAATCTGGCCCAGAGTCCACACCCTTAACCAATTTCACGTTTGGAAAGCAGGACATTACTAGGTCACACAGACTTCTACCTCAGGGGCAAGACCTCAGCTGAGGATGGACACTTGCTGTTCCTACCCTACCCCTGGCAGTGGATACATGGGGCCTGAGATGGGCCCAACCAGGGTCGGTCACAGTCCACATCCACAGCCACGAACCTTGGCAGGACATCTCCCCACCCACTGACCTTCCACATATCGCTGGATGTTGTCCACGAGGGTCTTGATGGAGTTGGGGAGGTTCCAGGGGTCCTCCTGGATGCTGATCTGTATCAAGCTCCGGCCACGGATGGTACACTCTTCCTTCTGTTTGAACTCTGGGGCAGGAAAGTGGCATGAGGGCCAGGGAAGGGACAGAAGTGGCTTTGGAGAACAGTGGCACAATGGCCTATGCCCTGTCACCAGATTCCAAAGCTCGTTACCCTAGATGAAGGGAGCTGGCAGGACTCTTGGCTGTTACCTGGTCCATGGAGGGCGAACATGGTAAGTGTGTGACTGCTTCCTAGTACTGCACTCATGGCAAACATCACTAATTGATCTCAGTGCTCCTTCCTGCTAGCCTGAGACCACACACAGTATGACTTCTAACAGCTACAACCAATCCAGTGCAGACATTACAAACCAATCACAGCATCCCTTTCTTCTAGACCTGCAGGCCATACCCAGAGAAGTCTTCTCAGGTGCTAACTCCTTACTGCCACAGCCAGATGAGCTGGCACCTCATGTAACACCTTCTTTACACAGAAGAGGAATCCCAGGCACAGAATGAGAAAGTGACCTGTCTAAAGTCACACAGATGGGTATGGATCTGGCCCCAGCAGGACCATTCAAAGGCCAGACAGACACAGGTCTTTGTCCTGTGAACCCCTTCACAGATTCCTGAGGTGTCTGTTGTTGGTCCCTCCCTACCATTTCCGGTTTCTGGGGTCCTTCCCTGGGGAAGTGCTCAGAGGGAGCTGCCGAGTGGAGCCCCAACTTCTTGGCACCCCCTGTCCTGCTCAGAGGCAGCTTAAAGGCAGCTGCCTGACCGCATCCTATCTCCTGCACACAGCATTGTTCCATCTCAGTCACCAGTGCCCAGCACAGGCCTGGCACGAGCTCTGGGGCATCACTTGCTGGGCACAGAGATGCATGGGTAGATGGCAGGGGAGCAGATGGAGGAGCAGGCAGTGGATGAGTGGATGGTGGGCAGACGGGGAGTGGAAGTAAATGGGTAAATGGGACAAAGGTGGGTGGGAGGACTTCAGAAATTTCTATTTTCTCCTCCCAATCACTTCAAGAAGAAAGAGTGTAGTGCTACTGAGGCTTTAAGGTTTCTTTCACTTGAGAACCACTCTCTTGAATAGGATCAAAAGGCCCGGGGCAGGCAAAGTGCCTAATCACAGTGTGATAACATTGTTCCCATTGCATTTATTATAATGGTTTATTAACAATTTATGGAACGTCATACTAGCTTCTCATCAAAGGAGTTTAAGAAGGTGTTTTCAAAATCAAATTTCTAAAAGGGACAAAACTATGTCAAATGAGTGTGGTTAAAAAATGTGAAGATGTGGGCCAGGGATTTAGCTCAGTGGTTCTGCTGCCTGCCTTACAAGTGCAAGGTCCCGAGTTTGATCCCTAGTATCACAAAAAAAAAAAAAAAAAAAAAAAAGTGAAGATGTAAGTAGGTTCTGTGGCCTGGGTGATGGATGATGGGACCTCTGAGGTCAGGAAAACTGCTCCAGGCCTTCCGCTCATGTCACCGATGGGCTGGCCAGGAGGTCCAGGGACCAGCCCAAGGCCACAGACCACCTCCACGAAGAGCCAGGGAGAGTAACTGTGTGAGGCTCTGCAGGGCCTGGGTCTCTGACATATTCTTCCTTGTTCTTTATTTGCTTTGTTTTTGTAATTCTTTAAAAATGAAATAACCATCCTCAGCCCAGAGACAAAAACAGGCAGCGGGCCAGATCTGGTCCACAGGCCGGAACCACTGACTGGACTAGTTCAGAGCCATCCCGCAGGCCAAGAGTGTAACCAGTGTCCCGCGCCATCCCTCACCTTGTAAGCTGTGCTCCATGGGGAAATGCTTGGTCTCTTCAAACGCCCGGCTCATGACAGGCCCCTTGAGCAGCGTGTTGATGGAGTCCACCTGGGCAGCAAGAAGCACCAGGCTGGGCGCGGTCCCCACAGACCTCTGACTGCTGGGACCTGTGGCCCACAGCCCTCGCTCCAGCTCTGGTGTCCCAGGCTCTGTTAGGGATGACAGGAGGGACCCAGGGCCATGCCAGGTGGGAGAGAGGGCCTACCTGGTTAAAGAGATGCTCCAGGCAGCCGTGAAGTTTGTCCTGCTTGTCCGACGGGATGCGCATGTCACAGGGCAGCTCATCCCCTGGCAGAAGGCAGGGACTGCAGCCATCAGCCATGGCTACTCCACCTGGCATCTTCCCAACCCCTTTCTCCAGGATGCAACAGGACTACAGAGCCCCAAACCCAGAGGGGTGGGGAGCGTGACAGACCCAGGTCACTGAGCAAATCCCATGATCTCTCTAAGCCTCAGTTTCCTCATCCGCAAAATGGGCAACAGCCAAGCCACTAAGGCACCACAAGACTGTGAGTCACTGCTGTTCTTTCCATCCGGCAAATGAAACAGAACCAGACAGCAGGGATTGGTGCCCAGGGATCCTGACTCACCCACCGCCCAGCAGTTCCAATTCAATCAGATGCAGCACATAGGCCTCTTCCCAAAGCCTCCCCGGGACAGTTTCTCAGATGCCTATCTTATGTGATGAAATATTTATCTAAAGTTCAGCGATATCTTCTGTTTTCCTGGTGCTTTTTTTTCTTCTTTTAAATGGACATATAATTAAAATTAAATTTTTATGCACAGACTCCTCCAGAAGGACGCAAGATGGGGTGACAGGGACAGGAATGACAGCCTGAGAAGCAGGGGGCTGGGGGCCAAGGTGGGGGACTCGTCACTCAGCACCCTCTTGCACCTTTTGAGTAGTGAACCATGTAGATGTATGACCTTGTCACAAAGGGAAGTTTTTAAAGTCTGAAGTAAACAAAACTAAAATAAAAGAAGTAAATAGATGCCAGGCTTTCAGTAAAAGCTGCAAGCACAGTGTGATCTAATTTATAATACATTATTTATTTCTGTCTCTCTATCCAACCATCCACCCATCCACATGTCTGTGTGTATAAATATGTACTCATTAACGACCTCCAAATAGTAGCAATGGGCACTTCTGGGGGACACGACGAGATTGTAGTTTCTCTTTATGCACTACTTTGAAGTTTCCTATGTCGTTAGGGTTTCTGACTTGAGCATGTGCCATTTTCACGGGAGCCCTCAGGTCACATGATCTGAGTGACATCCACATGTCACGCATGAGCGTACGCAATCACCAGTAATTGCGCCAGGCGTGTTTTTATTTGTTCACTGTCTGTGACTCTCATGAGGACCGGGATCTTTATTCCAACCACTGCTGTGTACCCAGCATCCAGCACATAACAAGTGCTCGACACAGGGTTGTTGGATGAGTGGATGGACAGCAACAATTGAGCAATTTGATGCAATGTAATACAAAACAATACAATGCAGACGAGGTGCAACAAAATACGAATACGACAGAACTTTCCCAAGAGCGCTCACTGCACTCACCAGAGCCCATCTCATCACTGCCCAGATAGGAGCTGTTGCTTCTCACGCTGGTGTAGGACAGGACCGAATCCCGGTTGCTGTTACACTCACTGTAATGGGTGAGAAACAGGCAGTCAGCGTACAGCGCACACCTCTGGTCTCACTCTCTGGGGGCCCCAGGCAGACATGGAGACAACTGCCCCGGGCAGTTTCCTGTGTCTTGGGGTGGGGGACACTAGGAGGCCCTGCATAGACCCACAGGAGGAGGATGGTAGCATTACAATCAGGACGGAGGACAGTGACAGCAACATTTGGGTGTCACTACTGTCCAGGGTCCCCAGTGCTCCCGTGTACCTCACTCCTCAGCTTGGCCCAGGACAGGCCTGCCCATGCCACATTTAATCAAAAGGGACTCAGAAGGTCCAGGGAACCAAAAGCCACAATTCCCAGGTTCTTTCCCTCAGCTTTCTGACAATTAAAGGAAAAAACAGAGGACCCAAAAAGGTAGGAATGAAAACTCAAAGATGAAGAGAAATCTTGGATGGACGCAAGGCTCCAAGACATCCCACTGGGCAGGTGCCAGGAAAGCTGTACAAAGAACCAGTGGGATCCCTCAAAGACTGAAAGAGTATGGAGGTCAGGAGGGCTCAATCTTCATCAAACCCAGTCGGGCCTGGGTTTTGTCCCACTGAGATCTCATCTCACCACAGCACTGTCTGCTGGAGACCAGTGTGCATGTATTCGTGGTAAAAATTCTACTTACCCACCACATGGCTTATCACATAAAACTGAGTTTTACTCTATTTAACCCGCTAACTAAGATCCCGTTGACCTTGTTTTGATTAATTTAACCGGCAGAAATACCATCCAGGTCCTCTCAGAGTTAAGAGAAAAAACAATCTTATTCCTTGGGTCAAGTAAAAATAGTGTTTACCCTATGTCTGAAACTGAGTTTGAAAACACACTGCAGAGCCCTGCCCTTTCCTCTGCCACCCCATCAGCCTGTGGAGTGACGCAGAATGAAGGGTCCCAGGCCCGGGTCCTGAAGTGCTGGCTTTGGAGCAGGGCCTCCTGAGTGATGTTCCCGGGTGTGCTCTGGGGGGCTCAGTTAACCCCAGAACACACTGTGAGCACGATCCCCAGGGACCCCTGCAGCCTGGAGATGGCCCACGATCCTGGCTTTCCCCAGCCCAGTGGCCTCCACAGTCCCGCCGGCCACCACAGGAACTGCCGGCCTCGCGCAGCTCACGCACCTGTAGGAGTCGCGGTAGCTCATGGTGTCGTGGCCCGAGTCCTCTTGGTCCTCCTCCGACACCTTGAAGCACACTTTCTTGATGCCCCCATGGTCGGCCCTGTCCGTCTCGCCCTCCTCACTGACCAGTGGGGTCGGGGAGGCCTCCTCGGGCAACGGTGGGTCACAGGGCCCGGCCGAGGTGGGCTCCGTGATGGTGGACAGCAGCCTGCGGGGGACAAAGGCCTTGAAGGTAAGGACGCAGGCCCACAGCACACCAGGGCCCTAACTCGTGACCCCACATGGAGGGGGCTACCCATGTTTTGTGTCCCTCCCTTGAAAACACCACCAGCACCTCTGTCGCGAGTGAGATGCCCTTGATTCCTGGCCAAGTTATCAGCACTTTCCACACTGCACTCGAGGTGCGACACTGTGTGAGGGGCGGGGAGCAAATGGGCTCCGTGTGTTGTGTTTAGTCCCAACCACTCAACTCTGCCACTGCAGCAGGGTAGCACCATGGACAGGATGTAAGCAGATGGGCATGGCTGTGTTTCAAGAAAAACAAAGCCGGCAGAAATCTGGATTTGGGCCATGGGCCACAGCCACAGAGTGTAACAGTGAAGGATAGAGGTTCTGAAGTCAAAACCCATACTAACACTGCGCTATTGCCATTTCCTAGCTTAGAGGCATAAAGTACATTATTGAATCTGAGATTAGGTTCCTCATCTGTAAAATGAGATAATGTCAGCGTGTGCATCCTAATCTGCTGTGAAGGTGGAGAGAGTTAAAACACAAAGTGTTTAGAACAGTGCCTGGTGTCGTGTAAGTGACCGATAAGCCCTGGCCAACCTAATCCCATCGCATCTCAGTGCGGTCAGTATCATGACTGCTCCCACTCTACAGATGATAAAACGAAGGCTCGGAGAGGTCAGGTGACTTGCCCAACACTGCCCAGCTCATAACTGACAGGCTCAGGGCTGAACTCGGGCCTCCTGGCTCCAGAGCCCATATCCTTTTTTCCTTAATCATGGAAATTTCTACCATATACAAAAGAGGAAGAGTACAAGGAACTTCAGGCACCTTGCAGTCAGCTTCAGTACAGGGCAACACAGTGGCCATCCCACTTCCTCCATCTTTCCCTTCATTTTCTCTTTTTCAAGTATTTAAAACAAGTCTAAGATAGCACATCCTTTCCCCAGTAAACATTTCCATTTGTGTGAGCTGTAAGTATATATGCGTGACTATACTTTTAAACCCATGCTTCTCCACCAGGGACACCGACGAAGTCTAGAAATGGTCCAGGCTGTCATCACTGGGAGTGGGGACGCCATGGTATCCAAGGGGTGGGGGCCAGGGATGCTGCTATCCACCCTGCCATGCCCAGGGCGGCCCCACACACGGAATGACCCACCCTAAATGTCACCAGGACGAAGGCAGAAACACGGAGCACCCGCTCTCACTGTGCCAGACAACATCAGCAACGTCTCCGCACCATCCTGGCACCCAGTCTGTGCTCAGGTGGCCCTGGCTGGGTCGGAAGCATCTCCTCCAGGTGGCCCGTTGGGCACAGGTCCCCACGCCAGACACAGCTTCTGACTGACGTCTCTCGAGCCTCTCAAGTCACTAACAGCCCCTTCTCTTTCTCCCGACTCCTGCTTCCCCACCACCTACTGGTGAGAGGCACGGGGCCATTCGTCCTACAGAACCACCCTCCCTCTGGATGCGGCCAAATGTGTGCCCCAGGTGTCACCTGTTCTCTCGCCCAGACTGTGGCTGAGCAGTGCCACTCAGGGCTGTCACAGGCATTAGCTCAGATCCCTGTTCCTCTCCACGAAGTCTGAGGATGGGGCAGACGCGCAAGGGATCCAAAAGGACCCAGATTGGGGCTGGGGATTTGGCTCAGTGGAGCTGCTGCCTGCCTCACAAACACAAGGACCCGAGTTTGATCCCTGGTACCAAAAAAAAAAAAAAAAAGGAACCAGATGCCACATGTATGTGTCTTAGTCCCCAGGATGAGCAGACTGTGTGTCAAAAACACACTCTATGTGCTAATAACAAGCATTTTTTATCAGGTGGTTCTGGCGGAAAGCGCGTGCATGCAGCACGGCTGCGCATGTGTCCTGCTGTATCACAGCAGAGCGGACGCAGGGTCCAGCCGTCTCTCTGGGGTGTCGGGAGTACAAAGGCCCACAGCCCTTCCCCAGCAGCCACAGCATCACTGCCCACATCCACTGTTCTGTCAGAGTGGCCTCTCAGTCGGGTGACTCCGCCCCCAGGGACTTCTGCCGGGACCTGGCAGTGGAGGCCAGGACAGCCCCACGTGGACTGGCCAAGGGGCACCCGCTGCTGGTCCCGGCCAGTGCGGCCTCACCCTCACCTGTTGATCTGGGTGACGTACTGCTTCATCTCCTTCAGGGCCACGTCCAGCTTGGTGAAGAGCTGCAGGTAGGCATCCTGGATCTCTCGGTCCTCCTGCTTGAGCAGGAAGCTCAGGCCTCGGTCTTCCTGGCTCGGGGCCCCACTGGCTGGCCCGCAGCTGCTGTCACTGAGACCCTGGCCTTGGGGGTCCCCATCCTCGGGTAGACACTTCCAGGAGGGAGCGGCCATGGTGGTGATGCAGTGCTGGGTGTAGGACATGGGGTTCAGGGGGCCTACAGGGGAAGAGGGCAGTGCTCACTCAGAAAGAGCCCCCACGGCCTGTGGGCACAAGAGTACAAAGCCACTTCCAGAATTCTAACAAATAAGAAGTTTCCCTTTCCAGTACGCTTAATCCACTAGATTGCCTCAAAAAGAAGATTCCCATTTGGTGCTAACATAGTTTTTTTAAATTTAATTTTATTGGTACATTTAAGGTATACAATATAATGACATTCATCACTGGAATTTACAGAATCTCTTCTTGGTTCTTATTTTTCCCCAATCCCCTGCCCTCCCTTCAACCCCTCCACCCCTCCCTATTTACAAAGACTTTGTTTCCATTTTTTCCTTTTCTCATATTAATTCCATTCCCTTCTATCCTTTCCCCTACCCCTCCCACTTCCTTCCCCTTTGCCCCTTTTCTTCCTATTTCACATCGTCTATTATACCTTTTAGTTCTTATTTACACTTTCAGTTTCTCATACTAGAGAAACTATTCAGTATTTACACACGTGTGTCCCATTTATTTCACTTAAGAGTATCCCCTCAATGTGCATCCATTTAGCTATAAATGTCTCTAATTTTTCATTTTTTATGGCTGAGTGGTACTCCATTTTATTTAAAAACCACATTTTCTTTATCCAGTCTCCAGTCGATGGGTACTTGGGCTGTTTCCAACTTTTAGCTATTACAAACTGTGCCGCTATAAACATGGGTGCACATATATCACTGTGGTATGATTCTTTTAATTCTTTGGGGAAGATACCCAGCAGGGGAATAGCTGGGTCAAATGGGACTTCCAGTCCAAGGTATCTCCATACTGATTTCCACAGTGGTTGAGGTGCTAACATAATTTTAATCATGGGAGTCTTTTTTCCTGCCTGGAATGTAGACATGATGGTTGGTACTTCAGCAATTATGTTCTGCTATGAGGCATTCTGAAAGTTAGAAAGCCCATCTAGAGATGATGATGCAGGAGGACCAAAGCAGCCTGGATCCCTGATGACTATGAAGCCATCACTCCAGCCTTGGACACAGCATCCTAAGTTTTCAGTTTTAGTATCTGTACAGCAAGACACACTAGCAGACACACTCAGGTACCTTGCTCAGGGTCGAGGCCGATGAGGGAGGGCTTGCGGCCGAAGCGGATGCTGAAGGACCTGCCAATGGAGGGCGTGGTCTTGGGGTAGGACACTTCCATGAGGTTGATGTGGCAGTTGGTGGGGCAGAAGTCCAGGCTGCATAGCGGGTGGGGCTCCAGGACGGCCTGCTTGAAGGCTGGGCTGACCCTGCCCCTCAGCTGGGCTGCAAACTGACACGCGAAGGCAGCAGGTCAGGGGACTCTGGCGTCCCTGGTACCCCACATCCTGCCTGGGCCAGGTGTTCCGAAACTGGACACAGTGTCAGCAGCTCCAGTGGAGAAGTGGCCATCCTGCAGGGTCTGCCACTCATGCCCGGCTCAGGGACGGCCTCTGAGGACCCCCTCTTCTCTCTGTAGCTGTTGAGCTCTGGCCGCTCACCTGGCCCCGCCTGGACCCTGAGGGGTGGGCAGCCGGGCCTGTCACCCAGCCCAGCTCTGCCTGCACTCACTTCTGCTTGGGGCAGCTAAGGCTGCAGGTGGCCAGAGCCCTCCCGCCCGGGCACAGGGCCAGCACAGGACAACAGCCAAGAGCCAGAAAGGCCTCCAGCCTGACATTCACTGTCCTGATTACTTCAGGCTGAGACACTGTGCCCAGAATCCCCTGGCAGACACCCGCGGGGAGCAGGCACCTGGCGGTACCGGGCGATCCTCTGGCCAATGCTCTCCAGCTTGGTGTCACAGATGTTTCGGAACTCGTAGTGGGGCATGGTCACCATGGCGCTGCTCATGGCCATGAGGCGCCCGCAGTTCTGCACAAAGGTGTTATCATCAGCGGCAAAGGCATCGAGGATCTGCAGAAACATCAACCACGGCTGAGCCCTCCTCCAGTTCCCAGGCCAGGGTATCATCCCAGGTCACCTCAGGGGGCTCCTGTATGCCTCACAATACCCTCAGAGGCCAGGCCTGTTGTGGGCCCATTTGGTAGATGAGTAAACCAAGGCCAATAACTCACTGTCCTCAGTTCCACAGCTACCAACGGGGGGCAAGGACCACGTTCAGAGTCCCAGGCTGACCCTAGGGAAATGGAAAGCAGCTGTCCCCACCCCTGGCAAGAGGAACCATCCCCATCCTGGGCAGGGCAGAGCAGAGCAGGGCAAGGCAGGGCCTGGAGACCTTGGCAGTGAGGCTGAAGCAGCCGCGGGGCTCCACAATCTTCTCCAGCACGTGACAGCGGACGCCTGCCGTGCTCGCGTACTCGTACACCACGCCATGCTCCAGGTGCACATTGTCCACCGTCAGGCTGACCACGGGGCTGTCCTCACGCAGGCTCAGGTGGGGACCCAAGGACAGCAGCGGCAAGGCTGGGAGCAAAGGCAGGGACGCTGAGGAGGGGCACTGCGTCGCTGCTGACCTGGAAGCCACCTTGGCTCTGTCTGTGCCCCATGCAGGTCTGAGAGGCTCAGGGAGCTGAAGCCCCACGCACATCCGCCCCTGACGCCAAGGTCCAGAGGGGCCAAGAGGGCGGGCTTGGGGCTTCTGCTGGACCTACAGAGGGACGGGCCCTTCCCCACAAGGATTCCAAGCAGCCAGCGCCACCGTGTAAGCAGGAAGCCAACCCAGAGGCAGGAATCAGAGAGAAAGGAGGCGACTCCTCAAGATACAATCCGGCCAGGTTGAGCCCACCCAGACTTTTTCGTTTCTTGAGCCAATGTTTCTAGGTATGTTGCAGGGGACAGAAGTGGTCAGATTCCGGGAGGGAGGAAGGTAGCGTCCTGAGGTGGGCTACTGCAATCAAAGTGTCAGGGTGGGGAGGGAAAACGAGTCAGAGACTCCTGAGATGCACAGACGAGACGGGACCTGGGAGGCTCTGAGCTCCACGTGGGCCACGCTGATCTGACCCCGGGGGGACAGCAGCGGGGTGGTGAAGCTGACGGGAGATGGGCGGGAGCTCAGGGCTGAGGGAGGCACAGGGGTAAGCGCGGGCCCTGTGCTGGGCAGAACACGCAAGGCCCAAGAGGACCCAGGTGGCAGAGGACATGAAGGCTGCAGGGCGGCGGCTCTCAGGTCTGGGTTATCAGGGTGCAGGCAATTTCACCACGAGCTCTTTAAGTAGGGATGGTGGTGGCAGAACTGTGCGAGTTCCAAACACATCAGTGCAAAGGGGATGTGGGCCAGCAAGGCCAGGGCCACCAATCAGCAACGGAGCCCCAAGCCAAGGGATGCTGAAAGCTTCTAGAACCTGAGACAGACAAGGAAACGGATTCCCCTACAGCCCCAGGGAGGAACGCAGCCCTCAGACACCTTGATGTCAGCCCCGGGAGACTCATTCCTGGAGGCTGGAGATGATGAGCATGTGCTGGTCAGTCTCCTGGGTTTGGGGACTTTGTCGGAGCAGCCCTAAGAGCACCGCTGATGGCTGGCACGGACCCGACCAGGCCAGGACCCTCCACAACTCTGTCCCTCAGAAGCTCCATGGCACCGCCACCTTCTCCTTACCTGAATCCGGCTGATCTTCCTCCTGGGGCCCGTCTCCTCTGGGGTCCTCGCCAGGCACCTCCTGGTTGGCTCGTGCCTGCTGGGCATCCTCGTGGGAGCGGTAGACCCACTGGAATAGGCCCTGAAGGGAGCCAGCATGAGAGGGACGGCCACCACACCAGGCAAGGCAGGTGCCAACTGCACCCTGACTCCAAAGCTCAGGCTTTGAGCCTCTTGATGACACCACTCTGGGAGAGGCCTGCAAGATGTCGCTCTGGAACCTTCCTGAGGACCCCAGTCACACTCAGCCTTCACCACAGACAGTCTATGCTCCACTCAGAAGCCAAGGGACGGGGAGCCTTTGAAGACATTAGACCTCTAAGAGCAGATGCTTTATCTCTCCTGTGTCTCCAGGGCCAAGAAACATGTCTGGCACATAGTAGATGCTCAGTACGCACTAAGCAAAACAATGATTGGACGGATGGATAGCCATCACCCTCCACCACAACCCTAACCCAATGGCAATGATTTTTATCAGCAACGTGGCTGTTGACACAGCGTGTCCACGTGCTAAGAAAAGAGGGTCTCGTGTGCCCATTTCAAAGCAGTGAAAACTGAGGCCATGAGGGATCAAGGCCCAGCTCCTCCAGTTTGGGGAAACACCAGGCACAGGCCCAGCTTACACACAGCACCTCCCAACCAGAGTGCCCCTGGGCTCCTCCTGAGAGGGAGGCAGCTCTCACCCCACTCCAGCCCCACTGTGGGGGCCTCCCTGCCCCCGGGCTGCTCACCAGGGCCTCCTCTCGGTGGCTCCGGAACGCCTGGAAGTGCTCCAGGACCTCGAGGGCACTGTCATTCGTCACATTGTTGCCATTGACCTTCAGGATGCACTGACCGGCACACAGCCCTGCAGCCATGGCCTCCGAGCCTGAGGGCCAGAGAGCCAGAGGTGGGCGCCAGGCAGAGAGCCAGGGCCACAGCGGGCACAGGCAGGGAACCAGCGAACCAGGTGACCACCGTCCCCACCAGCTCCTCAAACATACCCTCCAGGACCGCACCTCCACCCAGCAAGGAGAGCGGGGCCAGTCCAGGCAGGCTGCACCCTGAACCCCGCCACCCCTAAGTCCCGCATGAGCCTGTGGAACTGGGTCAGGGTGGGCCCCGTGTGGCGGACAAGGAAACTGGGGCTCCGAGGGCCAAAGTGACCATCATGGTCACACAGCTAGGAGAAGCCAGGGTTCCAACAAGTTCCCCGAGACTCCAAGTGCATGTGTTTGCAACTTCACTGCAATTCCCAAACTGCGAGTCTTGGACCCCTGGCTCTGTGAGATCTGTAAACAAATGCCAAGCTGTTTCTCCATACGGGAGAAAATCAGGCCTGTGCAATGGTGACAAGGACAGCCCCTGCGCCTCAAAGGCATGAGCTTCAAACCCTGGCTCCACCACACAACCATCAGCACGTTACTCAACCTCTCTGGGTCTCAGCTCCCTCATCTACGAAATGGGGACCCTAATAAAACCCACTTGTAGGGTTCTTGAGATCCAGGGAGTTAATTTAATACTGTGACATTTAGCACCAAGCCTGGCACCAGTAAGTGCCCAGGAAATACCAACCGTTCTGACATTGGCTGGCTGGACAATTGCTACGATATGGATCTAGATGTCTCCCAAAGGCCCACATGTTAATGGCTTGGACCCCAGCCTGGTGCTATTGAGAAGTGGTGGACACTTTCAGAGGTGGAGCCTAGTGGGAGGTCTTTAGTCACTGGGGGTGCTCCCTTGAAGGGGTAATGGGACCCCAGTCCCTTCCTTTTCCACTTCTGCTTCCCAGTCAAGCACTGATTGGCTTTGCTCCACTCCATGCTTCCACCATGATGAGTTGCCCCGCCACAGGCCCAAAGCAACAGGGTCAGTAGACCATGACTAAACCACCCCCAAACCAGAGCCCAAATACATAAACCTTTCCTCTTTATGGGCTGATAGTCTCAGATATGTTGTTACAGTAACAGAGAGAAGATTAACACAACTATGAACATGTGTTCTGACTGATCAGCAGTATCTCTGCAGCTGCTCCAAGGCAGGGACTCTCCCTGGCACTACCTACACCTGGGGCTGCAACAAGAACCCCGCTGCTTCTTGGGGCCTATGACTCACTGGGGGCATCCTGGGCACTACAGGATGTCAGCAGCACCCTGGTCTGCCACCAAATGTCAATGTGCCCCTCCCCAGTGTGACAAGCATAAATGTCTCTGGACATTACCAGATGTCCTCTGGAGAGGGGGCAAGATGACCCCCAGGACAAATAAAATACAAACCTACTCTAAGTGATCAAATTCTCAGTAGCCTTCATATGACAGGTACTTTCTTAACCAACAGGTATTAAAAATACAACTCAAACCACAAAAGTGGGCAATTCCTATGTAAAGCGGAACTCCAGGTGTCAAGAGCTTGGGGGCCCAACACCGCAGACAACACTGGCTTTGCTCCTGAGACAGAGCTGACCCCTCGAACAGCACGCAGGGGAAAGTCATGCACAGAGCAGAGGCTCCAGGCACTGGCCCTCGGTTCCACCTGGCCACAGGACTGTTTTGGGGGCCTCCAAATTCTCATTTCTGGCAAGAGTAGGCGCACACTCCTGCCTGAAGCATGAGCATGAGCTGAAGAGCAGCCCACCCTTTGTAGAGTGAACAGTGCTCTCCCACCTCCCACAGGCCGCACCTCTCCGTCGTCTTCCACTCTGCTCACCCCTCCCCTTCGTAACTTTCTTTTGCAAATCTTGGCTCCAAGTGGAGAAAACAGATGCTAACGGTGCGCTAGCAGGCGGAGGCAGGTAGCAAGGTTTGGTGGCTCCGAACTCCCCACAGGGCCCGCCCCGTCCCCCAAGGCCGCTGTAGGTCTTCCAGGTTTGCACTCACCTCTCCCCACAGCATAGACGAAGGGCTGGGCAGCTCCGTGGATCTGGAAGCACAGGGCCTCCGGGTGGTCAGGGACTTTGATTGTCCTGCAGGAGGCAGACGCAACAGGGGAAGGCATAAGGAACAGCACTGCTGCTTGCAATAACTGGACCCCCCTGGGGAGGCCCTGCCTCAGAGGCTTCTGGGAAATCCAGCCCCAAACAGGAGCAGCACCCAGCTTCCAGCTCTCAAACGCAAGCAGAAATGCCAATTAACCAGAGCCCACGCCATGGGACCCTGGATTATCAGGGTGAGTGGAAATTCCATGCCACCCTCCAACGCCTTCTCTGTCTTCTCCTGACCCAAGGACCTGTGGTCACCAGACCAGTTTGGCTGGTCAGAATTTTACTCAACAAACAATGATGAGAGTGAGAAGCGGCCCAGCATGGCGCAGTGCTGACCCCAGAGGTCACACCCACAGGTCCCCTAGAGGGCACAGCCGGCCAGCCACGGTCTCGGCCGCTCTCCAGGCCTCTTCCCATCATGGCCCAGAGAAGCAGTGTTGTCCGGGGGCGGGGAGTCCTCTTTCTTGGGCCTCCACTCAGCTGTCCGACCCCTGCCAACGGTGCATTCCCACCTCCTGCCGCACCAACGTCCCTCCGGTCCCACCCACCACAGCCAGGATGGGAGCCTGTTCACCAACTTAAAACGTCTGCACAACTTTCACCCTGGGGACCTCTCCCACTTCCATGTGCCAGCCAGACTGGCAATCACGTTTTCCCTACCTCTGGGTGCCTTTTTCCTGAAATAACCACCCCTAAAACCTCCCATCGCTCACATCAAGAGAACACTGACCTTCAGTAAAAGGGAGACGTGGGCACCGAATGCACAGTTTCTAACAGCAAATGCGTCCCATCCATCTGTACCTGGTACGGCCCCACCTCACACCCCTCCACACAGGGCAGACTTGCCAGCCTCCTGGCCTTTCCCTGCTCCCACCTCTGGCCCTCACACTGGCCTCCACCTGCAGCCAGAGTGATCAGCTGTCCACAGTCCTTACCGTGGGCACAAGGTCCCACAGGGCTGGCCCTGCTGTCTCCTGACCTCATCCCTCTACTCAGCCTTCGCAGTGCTCCAGCCTCTCACCCTCCTCACTGTTCCTCAGATGTGCCAAGTGGCCTGCCTCAGGGCCTTTGCACTGGCTGCTTCCTCTGCCTAGAACACTCTTCTGCTAGAAGCCCCTTACTCCTTCATCACCTCCTCGAGCTCTTCACCTCAGTTCTCAGTAACACCGCCCTCACCACCTTTCCTCTGCACATCTGGCTCCTCCCAGCTTCACACATCTCTCTGCATCTCACACACCACCCAGCTCAGTGTGTATCCAGATCTCTATCTGCGCATTTCTGTCCCCTGCTCCATCCCTCAACTGAAACTGAGGGCTAGGAGAGGGAGGCGCTGTACCCACCCGACCTGCCCGCATCCCCGGAGCCTGAGACACCCGGATGTAGGGGGCGCCCAGGACGCATCTTCAGAATGAACGGCAGCACTAGCTTCACGTCATGGCCTCCAGCAACAGAGCAGTGCACAGGGAGCCGGGACAGTGGCCCAGCCCCAGGACTCTGCAGCTCCTCAGCTAGGAGGAGGGTCGGCAGGACTGCCTGGGGGGGGGGGGGGCACAGGATGGGGGGGACCTGGGGACACTCACTCTTTGGCCTTGGTGGCCACCAGGAGGCGCAGCAGGCGGCGGGAACAGAAGGACTGGTTGAGGATGGACTCCACCTCCGAGATGGGCCGCAGGAACACCAGGTCCTCATTGATGGAGTAGATCTTCCTGCCCACCTGCAGGCCAGCCATCTAGGGGACAGCAGGGACACGGTGCATGGCTTATGGCCTCCATCCTACTCTTAAAGGGACCTCAAGTGCTTTTTGAGGCATGGCACCTGCCCCAGTGATCAAACAGAAAGCAGAAAGCCCCTGGGGCGCCACTTCCCGGGTAAGAGGGTGAGGGGTCCACAAAGCTCCAAAGGGGTGGGTGGGAGGCGCTGCTGGCAGACAATTTCCCTGGGGAGAAAGGGCACAGCCCACCCCGCTGGGTGAGGGCACAGGTGTTAAACAGGGGTGGCCTCGCACGACTTCGAGGACTCGGCCACCAAAGCCGAAGGTGCAGCAACCTGAAACAAGGCTCCAGCTCCCTCCTCCCAAGCCCTCATGTTGCATGGACAGCCCTTAATCTTCAGCCCCATGAAGCCAGGTGGTGGCTCCTACAGGCCAAAGCATCCCCACTGCCCCACCAGGCACTGTCCAACACGGCCTGCGTCCCTGCCTCCCCACCCCCAGAGCAGCTGAGAGACGCACGGGGCTGAGTCCTCAGCCTGCCATGGACTCGCCCTCCTACCCTGCCCTCCTCCTCCTCCTCTTCCACCTCCTCCTCAAGACTCTGTGTCTATGAGAGATTAAGCTCCTCCTACTCAAGACAGTGGAATTTGGGTTTCCTGTTATTACAGTTGAGAAACTCAATTCAAAAACCTGATCTCGGAACCTGCTTTTCCTGCATCTCCCCTCAGAGCCCAGGAGGGGGCGCGGGTGGGACACGCCGGGAACAGGGTCCTGAGCAGCTGAGTCCCAGCACAGCTCCGCCAGAACTGCTGATGAAGGGTCCTGGACTCAGTTTCCCCATGCAGGTAATGACAGTGAAGGACCCGGCTTATGTGCCAGCACCGGCTCAGCTGGCTTGCCTCGAGACACGGGTGGACGCACCGCTCTCCCACCTGATCACACCCCCTGCCCACCTCGGCCAGTGAGCCCCGCTGCACAGACTTCACCACCACGGCCTTGTTCTTCTCCTCAATGTCGAAGCCGTAGTCCTCCTCCTGCGGCAGGATCTGAGGGCCAAGGCAGAAGGGACCAGTGAGGCAGAAGGGGCCAGAGCAACGCCTCACAGGACTGGGACACTCTGGGCTCCTCTCATCCCAGGTCTACCAGGGAAACAGCCAGGTCCCGGTTGGCAGGACAGAGTGCGACACAGCGCCACCTGGCGCTCAGCAGGTGCCTGATGCACAGCTGTCAGGGAGGCCACACCATCCGCACGCACACCTGGGCTGGTGCCCACCACGCCTCTGTCCCTGCCACTGCCTTCTCCCCTTCCTCCCCGCCCGGGAACAGGCTCCTCTCCACGTCGTCTCCCATCCACTGTCTACTGCAGGTGCTCCACAAACACTGGCTGACCTAATGCAGGGAGTGGGTCCCAACGTGTCCAGCCACCAACAACCTGGGGGCAGGAAGTTTAGGGGTGAGTGTGCTAGAAGAAGGGCTGGGGTTCCCATGGTGGTGGGGATGTGGGCTGTGTATATTCATTCAGCAAGTGTTCACTGAGCTGCTGCCTACCTGAGTGTGGGCCAAGGGCCCCACTGGGTGCTGGAGACTCGCTACTGTGGAAGACACCCTGCCCTCCTCCCGCAGCTGTTAGTGGAGGAGACAGACTATAAACAAACAGGATGTGAGACAGGGAGTGTGTGCAGACTGAATTAAAATACAGCTCTTAACAAGACAGGGCATGCATGGCATGGTACAGGGTTACAAGAGGTGACCCTTGAGCTGAAACCTGAGTGAAGTAGGAAACAGAACTTCACAAAGCGGGAGAAAGTGCTCCAGGCAGCAGGCACAGAACGTGCAAAGGCCCTGAGGCAGACCCCAAGGTGCTGGGGGGTAAGGAAAGAGATCAGGGTGGCCAGGTGGAGTGAGGAAGGGGAGAGCACAGGAGATGAAGCTGGAGAAGCAGCAAGAGTCTTCTAGGCCACGATAAGAGTTTGCATTTAATCCTAAGTGTGGTGGGGAGCATGGGAGGCTCTTAGCATGAGAGAAATGGAATTGGAGAGAGGTTAGTGGGGCCGTCTTCCTGTCCACAGACTCCTGCTCCAAGTTGGCAGTAGCGAGCAATCCCTCTGAGCAGCACTCAAGTTGCCCACTGTGGGCACGTCAGGAGGGGCTGCTGCTCACCAGCAGGCAGACAGGATCCGGGGCGGAGCGAGGGCATCTCTACACGGGCTGTAAACACTCCCCTGAACCCAAGGCTATGGACAGCAGGCCGCCTGGCCCAGAGACCTAAGGCCACATGGGGGACCCAGGGCCAGTAGCCTCAGGGTCTTCCTCCCCACAGTGTGCTCAGCTGTGGGTCAGGGAGGGGTTGGAGAGGGCAGGAGGGGCACCCAGCAGCCCTGAGCCCATCAAGAATGCAGTCAGCTGGCGCAGCCACCTGGCTTCCTGGCCACCTAGAGTCCCCCAGACTCTGGGGCTTAAGCCCGAGTCCTCTGCTCTGGCCGTGGTCTCAAGGTCGCCCAGCTCCCAGGCCTGCAGTAGGGGCTGGGAAGGAAAGGGCAGCAGCTCAGCTCTGCTCCTACCAGTAGCCGCTTGGCCAGAATGTTCTCCACCAGCTTGAAGTCATTGCGCAGCTGTTTGTTCTTGCTGCTGGTCCCCTCCATCTCCTCATCAGCGTGGAAGCGGAAGTACTGGGACTCATCCTTGAACTCACTCTTCTCCAACACTGCAAACCCACAGACACAGTCAGACTCAGGGCAACATTTCAGCAGCATTTGCCAACTGGCTGCCATGGGCTGGAAATGGCCCCTGGACAAGTTTGGTTTGGCCAACATAGTATTTTATTAAAATGGAATCATGCGCCAACACTAACATATTAGGATATCTCATATAATGATCCAGCTTTCTGACTTCTCTTGAAAGAGCTGAACTTGCCCCACCTGCTATAAAAATATATTACAAAGCCACGGTGACATAAATAGTGTAAAATTGGAGCAGAAAGAGATAAATAGCCAATGGAAGAGAACAGGAATCACCAAAGAGGACTAAGTGTGTTCAGGGATTCAGCACATGATGGATGACAGAGGATCAAGTGGACAAGACGATGCTGGGGAAATGACTCGCTTGAGGGAAAACCAAAAATCAGATCCCTAACTCACACCATATGCCACAATAAACTCCTGGTGGTTTAAAGGCCTAAATATGAACAGTAAAACTAAAGCCAGCCACACAACATGTAGAATGTCTTTGTCCCAGGATAGAAAAGGATTGTGTATTAAGACCACCAAAAAAAGACCTGTACAGTCCACTACCTTCTAAAATAAAATCTCACCGGCAGCACTCACATCCATCTGTTTACACATTGTCTGTAGCTGCTCCCAAGCCACAGTGTCACTGCTGGTTGACTGTGACAGAGACTACACGGCCCCCAAAGCCTAAATTGCTGCAATGTGGCCATTTTAAAGAGAAAGTGTGCTAATGCCCCCTGAACCCGAGCTTGTGATCCAGGAAAATGAACAAAAATCACGAATACAGGGCCTGATCCCTGTGGCTTACCAGTAACTATGCACGGATGAGGCTAAGTACACTAGCTGTGTGCTTAGTTCATTTAGTCCTCAAACAAGGATGGATTTGCTCCACCCCCTTTACAGATTCGGAAATGAGGCCCAGAGAGGCTAAACAAACCCCCAAGGTCAGGACCAGCAGGCAGCAGAACAGCCGTCATCCAGGACCCTCTCTCTCCACACCGCCCCCTGCTGGAGGAGCTGGGTGAACAGAAGCAGCAGGTAAAGGGAAATCGAGGCTAGGTAAGACAAGGCAGCCGTCTAAAGTCAGAGGGGCCCTGCAACAAGGGAAACGGGTGCTTTAGCTGGGAGGGGTTTATCGTCCCTGAACACAGAGGCTGTGTCCTGACTTGGTGGCTAAATGGAAGACAGCACGAGGTGTTTCTTCCCCACCGCCTGCTGGGGCCCAGGCCATTTCCTGGGGACTCTACCTGTTTGTGAGACACCCAATTACCTCTTTGGAGAAAACAGACATAAATTGCTACTTTCCCCAGAGCCGGAGCCAGGCTCCAGGGGGCCGGCTGGCTTCGACTCCACTATAAACATTAAGTTAGAAGATTCCAGGGATGGGTGGAAGAATCGAAGTGTTGTGTCTCAGCTGGAATGTCTGGGAAAACAGTGCAGAATCCCGAGCTCAGCCAGGTGAGGCCTGGCCTTCTGTCTCTCCCAGTCAGAGTCACCAGGAGGGTCGGTGAGACGCACACAGGTCTGGGTTCAAGTCCCTGCACAGCCCCTTACTAACCTCATGCCTTACAACCTCTCCAAGCCTGGGTTTCCTCATCCACAGGGGTAAAAAGAGCACTGATTTCCTGGGATGGCTGGGAGGATTGGATGGCGAGCCTCAGTTTCCCTGTACTTGCCTAACAGCTGGACCACCAGCCTCTCAGGTCCCTCTCTGAGACACCTCAGGTCCCAACAGGCTCAGCTCTAGGATGGCCACGGAGAGGCCACGGCAACCCCACCCCACCCCCACTCTGCCCCCTGCCCTGGACCCTGTCACAGCCACAGCCCAGGGCTTGGCCCTCTCCTATTTTAGCCTCATTCTGAGTGCATGGCAGGGAACAGCGGAACAGGGCACACCCTGCAATCTCTCTCCCCAAGGAACCCTGAGGGCTCAAGACTGTCTGAGAGTCACCCCCACGAAATGTCCTCCACTAGTAGCCTTCCCGGAATAGCTGTGGGACAGACCCCTAATTACCCTCACCCACAAATGAGAGGCTCTGCCCAGCTGGCTGGCAGGAGGGACCTGCCGGGACCAGAGTGGCTTCTGGGAATGAGGGACCTGGATGAGATGGGCCAGATGGGTGGGCTTGGCCTGCCCTCCTCAGCAGGGAAAGCAGACGTGAGGGGAGTCCTCATCCCCCAGAAACACAGCGTGCTGGGCTCAGAAGAAGGGGGACAGCCGGGGATTTAGCTCAATGGTGCTGCCGCCTGCCTTGCAAGCGTAAGATCCCAAGTTCGATCCCCAGTACCAAAAAAGAAGGAGAAGAAGGGGGTCAACCAGGCCTCCAGGCAGAGCTGGGGAAACTGAAGCCAGAAGAGGAGTCCTGGCTTGCGGACTGCCTTGCCTGCTGGTCAAGGTAAGCAGACCTTGGGTCAGAACTCTATGGGCCATTGCCTATTCTTCTAAATAAAGTTTTATTGGCACACAGCCACACACACCTGTTTCCACACAGTCTGTAGCTACTTCTGCACTACAAACACAGACATGAGCAGCTGTGACAGAGACTGTGTCACCAGGAACCTACGATATTTCCTACCGGGCTCTTCATGGAGAAAGTGCACTGACCTCTGAGGTAGAAATAAAAGCAGAGATCACGGAGAAGACGTGACCAAAGGCCCCTCCTGCGACTCACAGCCTCACACCAAGCCAAGCCTCCTCACGTCCCTGGACTGTCCTGCTCACCTCATGGCCCCACTGCTTCCTCCCACCCTGACCGTTCTCCTCCCACAGCCAGAGGGATCTGACAGGAACCAAGAAACCAAATTGGCCACATCTGCCCCCTGGTCACAGCATCCTGAAGTCCTGCCTCGCACCCAGTAGAAGCCGGAGTCCTCACGTGGCACGGCCCTTTCATGTTACACACGCGTACACGCACACACACATGCACGCATGCACACCGGAGACAGAATTCTGGTCCTAGTGCCACGCGCCGTGCCTGGCACACACACATCCACGGGAAAAGAGCAGAACAAGCACAGGAAGGACAAAGGGGACCTTTCCAGGGGCAGGGGATGCCCGGGCTCCCGACTGCGGCCTCCTCCACTGAGGCAGAGACCCACTCTATCTGGGGTGGGGGGCCTCACCGAGCTGTCAACAAGCAGAGGGGATGGCAGAGGGGGAGGCAGAAGGCAACACTGGGAGGGCAAAGGCGGGGCAGGGGTTACCGTGGTGCATGAAGCCGTTGTTGCAGAGACCCACGCCAAGTGCCACCGCCTCCTCCCGTGTCTGGCAGTCTCCCTGGAGTAGAAAAGAGGGCACAGCATTAGGCAGCCGGCGTCCTCAAAGCACTGGAGGACATGGGACCCTTGTCTCTTTTGTTTGCTGTGGTGCCTCCAAAACGTATTAGCGACTGTCCTGAATAAACCCCAAGGGAGAAAAACATTTCTTTGTGCAGTGATAAATGCTACTACCACAAAGGCAAAGTGGAGACAGTAACTAGCAGATACTGTTGGTTGCCAGCAACAGCCCTTTCCAGGTCCTTGCCTAGTAACGAAACCCTCACCCATTTCACAGCCTCCCTGGCAGCTACAGGTGGCCACTGAGGTACAAGCAACCCCAGTAGGGTACTCTGGCAAAACGTCCTTTATCCACAACCTATTCTTTTCTCTTCTCCTTGCTCAGAATAAAGGTGTGATATTAGGAGCTCCTGCAATCATGCTGGACCACAGTGACCTTGAGGATGGCACATGTAGGGATGGCGGAGCAGAAAGACAGTGTGCTCCTCCAAGCGATCATGACTTCCTAGTGGCTCTGGACCACCATCCTCTGGGCTGATCTCATGCAAGAGAGACCCTGATTTGTTGTGACCTCTGTAGTTGTGTCCCTGATGCTAGAAATCAGGTCCTACTGCCCAATGACCTGGCTGCAGCCTAGGAGACCCCCAGAAAGCCTGTTGGGAGCTTCTGGAAACAGCTCCCTCCTGAGGAAGAGAAGTAGCACCTCCCCTTCCTGTTGAGGTCAAAACCATGCAGGGGGCCGATGGTGGAGGCCCTGGTGGCCGCAGCATGGCAGAGGTGCAGAGTGAAGAGCGAAGGTCCCAGGGGGTGTGACACCACTGAGCCCACAAACCAGCCCTGCAACCACCCACTGCCACACTTCTTGACACGTGGTGGCCATTCCAGTCATGCTTCCCTGCCGGGTTTTGTAACCACAAACATGCCACGCTGGTACTGGAAGCAGGGGGTCTGCCACTCTCAGGCACCCACCCAAGGCCAGTAGGCAGCATGCCGGGTGCCTCCCAGGTGGGCCAGTGTCCTCGCAGGCCCAGGAACAGCCTGGACGCCTGGGCGGAGGAGCCCAAGGACAGGAGTGGCGGCACGGATTCTCCCTCAGCGCCAGCTTCCTGGTGCCCTGGCACCATACTTGCCACGGCATGGGTCCCGGGGCTCCCCACCTCCCCCAGCGGGTCCCCATCTTCTTGTTCCACCCCAAATCCACCAGAGTCTCCTTCCAGAGGCTTGGAACCTGCACAATCCCAACACAGCCAGGCTAAGGCCGTGCGTGGCAGGGAGGGACGGGCAGACACAAAGGCCCAGGGACGGAAAGAACTCAGGGTGCAGTGGAACCCCAAGGCACAGGGCTAGCAGACAGCTGTGAGCAGGGCAGGAGCCCGGGCTGTGTCCCGCTTAAACCTCAGAGGTGACAAGGGCCTGCCACATGCTTGGAACTCCGTGTCCACGGGCTGAATAAGGGAGTGGAGGCAGGCAGGGCAGCGGCCCGAGTCCCTCCTCAGCACAGCCAGGGTGGCAGATGGTGTTTCCCAGCCGAGGGACAGGACACAACTGCTGTTCCAGAGGCTGCAGCACCCAAGCGCCGGCCGGACCCTGTGCAGAGCAGGAGCGCTCTGGACTCTCCGTGCAGCAGCCCGGGCTGACAGGATAAAGACAGACTGCTCCATGGGGACCCCAGGCCAGGGGCTCCCACCAGGGCCAGCGGAGGCACTGCAGCGAGGCCACATCTGGAGCAGCCGACCCCAGCTGTGAAGCCAGTGGGGAAGGACAGCAGGACCCCTCTGCAGCCAGGGAGGCACTAGCTGGCATCTGGAGCCCACCTGGCTTCTGAGCCGTGCACAACCTGGGCCCCCAGCCCATCACCCGCCTCAGAAAGGGGCCTGGGCAACATGGGGGTGCTCAGGCTAACAGCAACAGGCCGGGGTGCACCACTGAGGAGCAAGCCCAAGCTGCAGCTCCTGCCAGCAGTCCTGACAGTAGCACCGTTGCCTTCCCAGAAGGCATGGGCTCCCACGGCATGCGCACTCCCAGGGCTCCTCTCTGCCTCACCTCCATCTATTCACCCCTCCTCCCGTACTCTGCTGCTCCAGTCCCACTGGGCCCCTGCTGCTCCTTCTGCAGCCCCAGGGCCTTTGCACTTCCTCTTCTCTCCTCCTAGAAGGCCCTGCCCTGGGCTTTGCAGGTGTCAGCACCCAGCTCCTGGGCTCAGAATCCTTCCCCTAACTACCTTTCACCACAGTATGTGTAGGGTCTGCCTCCCACAGGGTGTCAGTTCGAGGGCAGGGTGGCATCTGCCAGGGTCACCCACATCTCCCCATGGGGACACTCAACAGCAGCACTGATGGGGCGCAGAATGTGGAAGGAGGAGGCCGTCAGCACCATCACCTGTGGCCACGGGAGCCAAAGCCTCCCACAGGTGCTCTGGGCTGGCCCTGCTGCCCGCTGCAGCCCCCACACCTGCAGCACAGACCCCAGAGTCTTGGGGGCGAAGGGAGGGCCAGCCCTGCAGCGGCTTCTGGGTTCAAGCCGGCTCTGCCTGGCCGTGCCTGGCTGTGCCTTGGTGGGCAGCCTGTCCCATGCACCCTCTCTGAGCCCTAACCCTCCCAGGGCTTTTATGCTCAGCGTCTCCCTGGCCTCCTCCCTCCCCCTGCAGTGCCCCTGCAGCATCGGTACTATCCAGGCAGCACAAAAGCCTCCACGGAGCAGAGCGAGCAGCCATGAGCAGGGTACATACCCTGAGCCTCAGTTTCCCCATCTGTTAAGTCAGGGTAGGAAGTGCTTTCCCTCATTGTTCTGAGGTTTAATTGAGATAATGAGATAATGCACACAGCAGCTCAGAACTGAGACAGAGTATGACTTGTCCAAGGGCGCACACAAACCCATCCTCCAAGGTAGAAGACCTGATTCATCCAGGTAGTGACAGCAAACCCTTCCCAGAGCATCAAGGGATGGATCCCAAGGAATCCATGTCACTCTCAGCGACCCTGTTCTCTCCCCAGAGATGGTTTAGGGGAATATGTGTAACCCATATGGCCAATGAAAACAGGAAGAACGCTGGAAGGAGGGAAAGATGTAAGAAGTTTCTTCCCCTAATACATGAAATGAAAAAGTACTCTACCTGAGGTGCAGATGTGATGCCTGGAGCTGTAGTAGCCACCTTGTGACCATGAGGCAACAGGAGCAAGGTAATTACAAAAGGGAGGAAGGTGGCTAGAGTCAAACAGCATTGTTGAGCTCTAGGGTCATGAGCTCTAAACATTTAGTTATGTGAGAGAAAAATGTTTTTACTGTAGAAGTCAGGTTTCCTATTATGTGTAGCCAGTTCAGTGTTCCTAACTGATCCACTAAGCCTTCAATCGACATTTTGTTTCAAGGAGAGTAACCTAGAAGTTAGAAAGGATGATGTGTCCAAAGGGGAAAAGGCCTCCTGAACTATATACGAACTACATAGTGATGGGTTCTCTGACATTCCCGCTAGGTACAAGGTAAGGATGGCCCCAAAATCAAGGCTCGAGGTAACCGGTCTTTATGGTCACACCCTTGTCAACAGAGCGTTGATCCCCAGACGCTTCTGAGACCCACCCTGCCCCGGCTCATGCCTGAGTGCCACTCCTGGAGGCAACCGCGACCTTATGCTGTGGAGCAACACACCTCACAGGACACAGGCGGCCACAGGGAGGGCAGGCAGAGATGCGGCATCTCCGAGCCCGCAAAGCAGGGATGTCTGGGCCGTGACCAGGGCACCCGAACCCCAAAGCTCAAGCCCACGGGCCCCCACCTGCTCACCGCACACCCTCCAGGCAGGGCTCTGCAGACTGGCCCCCAATCCTGTTGTTCCTGGCCCCTCAAATCCCTCTGCAATTTCTTCCCTTTAGCCTTCTATACTGCACTGTAAGTGTGGGCCATTTGAATGCTTGCTAAAAGAGGAAGAACTCTAGTCACATTTACAGAGCTGTGACTATGCCAGGTACCATTCTAAGCACATTCCACAATTACCCACTGAATCTTCAAAGCAATCTAAAAAGGGAAGTATAGTTTCGTGCTTTGTTTCACACGTGGGGAAACTGAGGTACAAAAAAAGTAAGCTGGGCTGGGGATTTAGCTCAGTGGTTTCACCGCTTGCTGCACAAGCACAAAGACCCAAGTTCGATCCCCGGTACCAAAAAAAAAAAAGAAATGACCAAAAAAAGTAAGCAACTTGACCAAGGTCACTCAGCTAGGAAGTAGCAGAGGTAGGATTTGAACTCAGCTCTGCATGGCACTGCTTTGGGCTGTTCATATGATTCTGGGTGGGTACATCTAGCAGAGTGGTCAGAAGCTCTGAGTGTCACAGACATGCAACTGGATTCAAACCTGGAGACTTCAAGACTTCTCAGGTCTTGGGGCCCCACACCATGGCAAACATAAGAAAATTTACAAGCATCTCACTTAAATATTAAAATTTTTTCAAGGACTCTTCTAAACGCACTTATTTGACACCCAGAAATATTTATTTTCTAGATTGGCGGTGACTTCTCTGCAATTGTCAGTCATTTGTGCAACATGAGAAAAGCTAGCCAGCAAATTGTTTCCAAAAGGGACGCAGCTCTTCTGAACTGAGCAGCTGAACAATTAATGAGGCGGACATACTCTCCCTTCTGCAGATATTCACACATTGGTCCATTCTGATTTCGAAGGTGTCTCCTCACCTTTGGGATCCAGACCACTTACAAAGCCCATGCTAGTGGGCTCCCTGAAAAACTCACGGGACCCAGGCAGAGTTCTGGACCGAGAAAGAAGGACCGCCTCAGTCTGGCCTTGCCACCGGGAGGCTGTGTGCGCCAGACACCAGGCACCTGCCACTCTGGGCCCTAGGCCCCATCTGCAAATGGTTTGTACAGGATGCCCGTGGTGGTAATCCCACCTTAATCTCAGCACTCTGGGAGGCTGAAGCAGGAGGACTGCAAGTTCAAACCCAGCCTGGGCAACTTGGTGACTTAGTAAAATCCTGGCTCAGAGTTAAAAATCTTAAAAAGGGCTGGAGATGTAACTTAATGTAAAGGCCCTGGGTTCCATCCTAAGTATTGCCAAGAAAACAAAATAAGATAATGTCCAATTCCCTCCCAGGGGGCCTGCGGTGAACAGGAGCCATGGGATGGACACACGGGCATCTCTGCAGGACTCAACAGAGGGGAAGCAACAGTGAAATGGAAAGACTGTCCATGCCCCCGGCCAGCCCCTCCTCGATGGGGACATTCTGAAAAAAAAATGCTTGGCAAGAGGCTCCAATCTAGTGCTAGGATAAAACCGATGTGTCCCAGTCTGTCCCAGGCGGAAAACTGGAAAGCTCCACCTGAGGCACCAATGGGGTAACAGTGAGGTCTGCCACACTGCTGTGGGTTGAATGCTCGTGTCCCCTCCAAAATCCACACTGAAACCCCATCCCCGAAGCAGCAGAATTAATAGGTGTGCCCTTCGGAGGGGACGGAGTCATGACGGGCCCGCCTCCTGGTGGGATCAGGGACCTCATGAACGAGCCCTTCCCACACAAGGTCAGGGCGCCCCTCCCTCCCCAGGGCACAGCCACAGGCGCCACTGTGCCTCAGCAGACACCAAACCTGTTGGCACCTAACTCCCAGCTCTGGAGCCATGAGAAATAAACTTCTGTTCTTTTTTTTGGTACCAGGGGATCGAACTTGGGTCCTTGCACTTGCAAGGCAGGTGGCGAAACCACTGAGCTAAATCCCTGGCCCTAAACTTCTGTTCTTTATAAATGACCCAGCTCTGATACAGTAACACCTCGGTTCACTAACATTTCTGTTCTCGAACAATTCAGTTTACAAAGAACAGAAGTGTTCAGCAAAATTTTGCTTCCATTCATGAACACTCCTCATCAGGTGACGAACAAGAACTTGGCCATCTTCCCCAGAATCCCAGAACAAATTAAGTTCATGAACCGAGGTACCACTGTATTTTGCTCTAATCAGACAAATGGCCTAAGACACATTCCACTGAGTATTTATTATTCAATCTTAAAGTCAGGGGAAACCCTGAAACATGCTACCACATGAATGAACCTGGAAGAAAGCACACTAAGTGAGACGAGGCAGTCACAAAGGGCACTGTCGGATCCTGCTCTGGGGAGGCGCGTGCAGGGCTCGGAGTCAGGGGGACAGGAAGTGGCTGGGCGGGGGGGCCTCCTTGGGCTGCACAGAGTTCCAGATCTGCAGGGGCAGTGACAGCTGCACATTATGAATGTGCCTGACACCACTGGACACATGAAAATGGTTAAGAGCAAACTTTATGTGAATTCTGCTACAATTTAAAATGGTAACAGAAAATGTTGAAAACCCCACACAGTCCCTCTCGGCAGGAAGCCCCTCACCTGGGCCAGCAGCCAGTCCACCAGCTTGCTCCCGGGCAGCACAGACTTGTAGGTCTTCAGGTGGTGGTCACGGTCCCTGCGGGGAGCAGCAGGTGAGTGGGTAGTGGGGGACAAGCACGGGGACCACCGCACCCCCACTCGCTGGGCCCAGGAATCCTCTGTGCTGGGCTCTCTGGGAGTGCTGGGCAGGGGACAGGGGCTTGGGTCCCAGCCCAGACCCAACAGAGAAGCCTGGTGCAGAAGGTGCACAGGCCGTGGTGACGGAGCCCAGAGGCCACAGGGCACCACGGGGACTGCCTCCCCCACCTCAGGGCTGGTACTTGGGCCCCGTCGGAGCAGCCGGGCAGGGAGGTGACAAGGCAGACAATAAAGAGACTCCCAGGGCCTGACCCTGGGAGCCAGCCAATGCCTGCCCTGTTCTGGGGGCAAGGAGAGCTATCAGGACAGGGGCAGGTGGGACAAGAATCGGGTGACCTGCCCCTCCATTCACAACTACAAGCTTCGCAGTAGAGAGAACAACCAGCCAATGGCGTTCATCGTGCCAGGAACCATTCAAATGCATTTGATCTCCTGGCAACCCAAGAGGTGTGAGCTATTCTTATTTCCACTTCACAGGGGCAGAAACAGAGGCAAAAGAGATTAATTACCCTTCAACATTCACTCAACAAACATTTAACAAGTGCTACTTTACCCTAGGCCTGTACTCTCCCATGTGACACTGACACCTTTCATCCCTGCAGCACCCCACAAATTAACTCAACCTGATGACAAAGGGACAAGGGCAGATATGATTTGATGGAGGAGGCTGGGGATGAGAGAGGTTAAGTTGCCAGCCCAAGACCACGTAGCTAGGAACAGGCAGCTAGGAAACCAGAGATGGAGTAAGACTTACAGCGGGAAGGACTTACTTGATGACCGGCGTATACAGGCTGTGGAGACGGCAGTAAAGTCTCACCCCCTGAAAGAGAAGAGGGAAGTGGGATCAGGCCATGTCCTTCCGGGGCTGACGGCTGCACACAGATGCTCCCAGAGCACAGCAGGGCCTGGGTGGGGGCCCTGGAGGAGCAGAACAGGCTGCTGGGCACGGCCTGCTGGGCACCCACCTCCTCCAGCCGGGTCAGAGTCACAGGATCAGGGTTCAGGTCCCTACCTTGGACATGATGTCCTCCAGCTCACTGCGGGCCTTGTAGGTCCCGTCGTCATAGCGGAAGCGGTACATCACCTGCTCGTTCTTGAACTGGTGCTTGTCAGACACTGCGAGGGAAGGTAGGGAGTGCTAGACAAGGCACAGCCCCTGAACTCTCCTGCCCTGCACTGTGACCACCTGGCTGCCCACTTCCTGCCCTTCAGATGAGGATGCCAGGTCCTCCTGCCTGCACAGGATCCTGCTGAGACTTGCAGCTTGGCCAGGCACCTGCAGGGCCAAAAGGCCCCAAAATGCCCCCTAATCTGGCTCAGCCTCTCCTTGGGACACATGGGGACTGAGCTTGCTGGGGCTGAGACTGCACAGCTGGGTCTCTACCAGCTGCCTCCATCATCCTTGATGCTTCAGATCCACTAGGAAATCCCACCTTGGCCTCCCTTCAAAATACCAAGAATCGGTTCCCATACGCGCTCCCTGCTTGGAGCCACCCCTTCTCCACAGGGACTGTCAGGGTAGCTCCCTGCTGGTCCCTTGCTCCCACCTCCACGTGACAGCAAGCTCCACACAGCAGCCAAGGGCACCGATGGGATGGAAGTTTGAGCGGCTTCACACCTCAAGCAGAGCGGCAGCCAACACCCTGCAGTCTCCTCTCAGGTGCTGGATCTCATCTCCTAGACCTGCTCAAGCTCAAACACTCGGACTCCTGCCTGGGGACTTGGCACTGGCTGCTCCCCTGCCCATCTGGCTCCGGCTCACCTCTCAGGCACTGGGGGGCCTTCCTCACTTCCCTACTCAGAACTGACCCCCAAGACACTGTCTGTGTCTGCCCAGTCACTCGCTCTCTCCCTGGCGCAGACAGGTCCCACTCTCATTATATCCCCCAGCTCCAAGGTCACCGGCATGAGGACAGGAGCACCACCTGGCCTGTTTGTGAATGGCGCCCGATACAACAAGCACTCAAAAAATACTTGTTGAATGACAGAAACTGAAAAAAGTGGTTCTCTCCTGTTTGGAAGCAACAAATAGAAAATTCTCCTCCCCTGTCCCCAAGATCTTGAGCTGTCCCTGCTTTGTTTGTGCCCTGGGCAAATGCCGAGTTCTCCAGCCCGGGCAGGAATTTTAGGAGGACATCCATGTTCCCGGGCCACGGTGCACCAGGCAATAGGCCCGCTTGGAAGGGGCTCTGGCTCAGGGGCAGCACAGCCCTGTGGGGTCTGACCTGGCCACACTCACCATGGTGGATGATGCCGTTCTCCAGCAGTGCCTGGCCCAGGTTGACCCCTTCCTCCGTCTTGCTGATTTCGCCAATCTCCAGGAGCCAGGCCACAAACTCACTGCCAGGGACAAAAGGCTCAGTTGAGACGATTTCCCCAATCCTGTGGCCAAAACTCAGGTGGCCTGGCCACATCCACCCTGGAAACAGCAGACAGAACGTCCCAGGGCAAGTGAAGCTTGGGACCCCACAGCGTCTCCTCCTTACACACAGCTCAGAGGTGGGCACCACCAAACCCAGGCCTGCCTCAGCTCAAAGGAGGAAGGAGGAAGGGAGGGAGGGAAGAAAGGAAGAAGGAAAGAAAAGAAAGGGCAGTTGACCGAGGCAGCGGGTGGGTGGACGAGTCAGGAGACAGATGACTAGGTGGAAGGACAGGTGGGCAGGTAGGTGGATGAGCACATGCATGACGATGAGTGGACAGAAGGTGAGGGCATGGATGGACAGCTGGATGCATGCCTAGGCAGGCAGCGGGTGGGCTGGGAGCAGGCTGGCTGGTCAGTGGATGGGCGGCTGGCTGGCTGGATCACGGACGGCCAGGTGAGCAGGTTAATGGGTGGGTGAGAGATAATGGATGGGTCCCTGGGAAGGTGGGCGGAGGTGGTGAAGGGTGGTGTTAACTGGACAGACGCCCAGGTGAAGGGTGAGGGGTGCATCACGGTGGCCGAATGGGTGGGTGGATGGATGGGTGAACAGAAGGAATGAATAAACAAACCAGAAGAAGCAGCAGGGAATTCAGAAAGATGCCTGGAGAGTCGTCAGGTCTCGGTACCAAAGTCACCCCTTGGAGAAGCGTTCCCTGACTGCCTCATCCAAAGCAGTGCCCTGGCCCGACACAAGCTATCCCATCTCTCTGCTGTGCTTCTCTGGGGTGCTTGTCCATGTCTAAAGTTACCATGCTTGTGTGTTTACCAGTCACCTCCCCCAACCCGAATGCCGCCTCCATGCGAACAGGGAGTTGACTCATCTCGAGCCCGGCCCTGTCTCCAGCTCCTGGAAGAGAGCGGAGCTCCCGACAGGACTCATAATCATTCACTGAGCAATGAAGAAATGAACAAACCATGGAATCCCAAGGAATACTGTGGGGTCAGGAGGAAGGTTTGGGGGAGACGGTAGTCTCACAGGCCAAGGAAGACAGGGAGCTTTTCTGACTCCAGGCTGACTCTGGGGTAGAGACCCAGCCACAGGCCCCAAGTCCCTGATCCAATGAGCACTTCTCAGGCTCAGCGCAGAACTCAGCCCACACGGTCCGCGGGAAAGGGAGAGCCCGGCCCTCGAGTTCTATGCGCAGCCAAGGGGAGGGCAGCAGGCCAGCAACCCAGCTCTCTGCTTATCGAAACCAGCTGTCCCGCCTCCAACTCCACACCAGGAGGGAGGGCTATTTTTAGCTCCAGTGTTTGGCAGAGCAAAGACCTGGTTTGCATGGAGGTAGCAGTGTGCGCTGAGAAAGCCCGGCTGGACACCAAGATGGGTGGTGGAGGGTGGATCTATTTTCTGGAGTGTGAGCCCTGCGTAGGAAAGCAATTGCTCTGGGTCCTGTCCACCCCCAGCTCCATTCTCCCACTCCCAGAACTGAGGGACATGGAGAGAGCTGCCAGAAGGTACAGGAGGCCAACAGATGTTTGTTGCCCACACTCAGAAGCCAGAGGCCAGCATCCGGCTATCCACCGGGGGCCACCCCTGGTACTGACCAGCAGCCTGTGGCCAGGGTTGGGGGACAAAAGACAGCCAGAGGACAGCAACCAATCTGTGGTTGCCTGGGTAAACTTGGGCAAGTTGTTATCCCTCTCTGGGACTCAACAGGGTCCAGCTGGCAAGTGATTCAATGAAGGGCCCTCTGGATTGAGTGGGAAAACTTCACTCATATGACATCTTAAGCTGGGATCCCAGTAAGCAAAACTAGATAAAATTCATCTCTAGAGGAGGGGCCTCAAATGCTCACAAAGAGATCACACAGGCCAAGCGAGGATGGTGCCAACCTAGCCAGCACCTGTCACATCCAAAGCCAGCAGCCACTGAGTGCAGTGACTCAGCCCCACAGAAAGACTAACGCAAGGTACCACTCTCCAAAGAAGGTGTAAATCTGCCATTTCCCGTGAAATCTCCCAATTGTTCAGTGGTGATATCCAGCAACATTTTTGGAAAAGTCCACATGGACCAAGGAAAACCCAGTTTCCAATGTCCTGGGTCAGCAGGGGGTCAGGGCAGTGCATCTCGGGAGGAATCAGTGTGGGGAGTCCTTGCCCATGGAGCAAGGTTAGGAAGCCAGTGATGGGCCAGCCAATGGGGTGGGGGTGGGGGGCAAAATCAGCCAAGCCAGGGCCTCCAGAAAGATGCAGCCCCGCCGCCCGAGGTTCACTGAGGAGCAGGAGAAGGAAGCCGGCATGAGGGAAAGCCTGAGAGTCGGGGCCCAAGAGAGAGGTGGGATGTGCCAGCTTCCTTTCCCCCTTCCTTCTGCCCCAGGACACTTCGACCCAGCCTGCTAAAGTCAAGGCCGAGGCCAGCACAGGGCACGGGGCTTCTCTGCAGTCTTCCCTAGAAAGCTGTCCAAGCTTAGGCCCCGGGTGCCCCTTGCCACCCAGCCAGCACCCCCCCTCTCTAAGTCCGTACCCATCACCTGTAGCACAAGCACCCAGGACTTGTACCCATCGGGGCCCAAGCTGGCAAGGCCCCTCTACCTCGAAGCTTCACTAACCACTGTCCAGGTGAGACCAAGGCCTTCTCCTCCCAGGAAGCCTTCTCTGGTTGCCCCTATAAGAAACACATGTCCCCACCGGTCCCCTGAGCTCGGACAGCCCCAACAGTGCCCCCGTTCTGGGCCTGTGTGATGAGCTACATCCTCACCTCTCTCCTGCTGAGCCTCCACAGAGCCTTCTTGGCCCTTACCCAGTCCTGCCTGACCTGGCCCCTGCCAACTCTTGGGGCCTCATCTCCCACCCCTCCAGCTACTCACAACCCTTCCCACAATGGCCTCCTCACTGTTCTTCCACTCTTCACAGCTTGCTCCAACCTCAGGACCTTTGCACTTGCTATTCCCTCAGCCAGAAAGGCTGTTTCCTAGAGCTTCTCATGGCTGACTCTTCTCACTTGGGTCCAGTTAAATGTCACCTCCCCTGGCTGAACCAACCCCATTTCCTCTCTGTCTTATATCACCCTACTGCAGCCATCAACTTGCTGCAATGCCCTTCTTCATCTTGTTTGTCTACTTGTCCACTGTCTGAGTCCTCAACGGTCTCCTGAAGATAGGGCCTCCACTGTCCTGCTCCCTGCTGGCACACACTAGGGCTGGATAAACACTGAATGAATGGATGGATGGATGAACCCATTTCACCTCCCCAACTAATCTGAGGATGCTGCAGGCATGTTTCTCCCATGATGTCCTCCATAATAACATACAGATTTTATTGCCTGTTTGTCTGCAACGTGGCATCAATCAGTTGGGCTTTTTTCTGAGTAGTTAGAAACAGACACCTCCACCTAAGACATCCGACACAGAAAAGTACATATTTCTTTTCCATCACTTCAGCCAGCACCACAGCACGTCACGTGTGTCATGTTACCGTGTCCTCCAACAACCCTGTGAAGTACTCTTCGTTCTTTCTCTTTAATTCATCATTCACTGAGATTCAGAGAGGTTAAGAGAATTCCTCAAAGTCACACAGCCAGCAAGTGTGGGAACCAAGACTTGAGCCCAAATCTGACTCAAGCCCAACCCTTGAAGGTTATAAAGACAACCCAGATGCTTTTCGGATTCACAGTTTCTCATCTAGTAGCAGAGACAGACATGGACAATAATTATCAAGGGAAAATGAAGCATGCTGAATGGAAATAAGAATGAACAAACAGCAGAGTGCAGTGAGAGAAAGCACAGGCCTGGATTCAAGTCCCAGCCTCCACGGTTGTGTGACCTTATGCAGAACTCTTCCCTCTCTGTGCCTCAGTTTCCTTGCCCTTAAAGTGGGAATAACAGCAGTGACCTGCCTCAGTGTTGTATGAGATTAAAAGATGTGGCCAAGTGCCAGTGCCATGGAGGAGAGAAAGGAAGGAGTTGGTAAACCTGTCCCTGCAGCCACCAACTCCTTCTACCCACAGGGACCTGGGACTCTTGGATAAGGACACTCAGGAGCTGGGCCCTGGCAGGAAACAGACATCAGGAGGCCGGCAGGTACAGAGCAGAGCCGGGCGGGTGGGGCGGGGACCCTTAGGTCCTTCAGACCCTGGAGTTACAAAACAAGCTGCAATCCTGGCCCGGATTCAAATGGGCAGTGGAAGAAATCTCCCTAATCCTTCCTGAGGACACAGAAAACTCCCCTGGAGCTCTAATCACGGACAGGTTATCCCATCCGGCTAGACTAAGCAGTTTGGCAGGAGGCAGCAGGAAGGCTCTTGGACCCAGCGGGGCTGAAGCAGCCCCCTCCAGGGAGAAAAGCCTCTTTCCGCCAGGATTAGAGATTAGCTGCTGGGGACCAGCCAGGCACCCTCCCCCTCCACAGCGCCTCCAGGGAGCACGGGGTCAGACTGGCTGAGCGCTCAGGGCACTGGGCCACCCGAACAAACGCTGCCCGCCACAGGCCAGACCCTGGGCCCACCAAGCCCACACTCACGCTGACAGCCACCCACCACCCACACCGGTCACCAAACGCCCAGCAGGCACTTCGACCCCAACACGCCCGAACCTGCTCCCTGCTGTCTCCCCACCTTTCTTCCTGGCTTCTGGGGCACCACCCTCCCCAGTGTCTCCACCTCTCTGGGGCTCTGTCCTCTTCCACACGTTCCCTCCCAGGCCCGCGAGGCCTCACAGCGGTCAGAGCAGCTCAGCGCCATCTCCCTCACCTCGGCCTCCACCCCAGGCTTTCTCTCAGGTTGAGATTTTCTCTTCAGCCAACCCCCTCACTCCCTTGGTGGCTCTGGCCAGGAGGAGACATGGGGACACAGTGCTGTGAAAGGTCTGCCCTCCCTGCTTCCGGCCAGGGCCCAGGGTGGCCACTCACTTGCCAAGGAAGCACTTGGGCACTGTGCTCAGCTTTCTCCTGCGGTCCTTGATCAGATTCACCTTCTTGTTCATCATCAGGTGGTAGAGCTTCTCTCCCTTCTCCGCGATCATGACATAGGCATCGCGCTCCATGCCCAGCTTCAGACCTGTGGGGGGCAGGTGGGCACAGTCAGCACCAGGAACAGCACCAACCCAGCCCCACTTGGCCCCCACAAGCACTGCCAGCCCAGCATGGCCTCAGGGTACTTCCCGCCAGTCGGCCTCTGACCTGAACACCTGCCAGGGACTCCCCCGAACAGCCACTTTTCAGGTGGGAGGGGGGAAACCCAGAGAGGTTAAGTCAGGGGTCTTCCCTTCAACCCAGAAGCCAAGCTCCCTGAGGGTGTTTCCAAATGTGGGGTGCACAGAGAACCTGCCAGCACCTCCACTCTGCCCGCCCAGGGCTGGATGTCTGGTTGCTCCTGCGGACAGTCCGCACACGATCCTAACCCTGATCTCGCCCACACTCCTCCCCACGGGCCCCAGCTTATCCTAACAGCAACGGCAAATGCCACGTGCTGCTCAGAGGAAACCTGTGGTAACCGGGTACCATCATTATCCACATTTTACAAATTAAGAAGTTGGGTTTCCTGTCCAAAGCTTCCCAACTAGAAGTGGTGGAACCCAGATTTAGATCCAGGATATTTGACTCCACACCTGGGCCCCTGACCACACAGCAGGCACCAACCCTGCACACCCAGCCGCAGGTCAGGGTTTGGACCACATCCAAGTCTTAGGACACCGAGCCTCAGGCCATACCCTCCTCAAGACCACAGAGGCGAGAGCTGACCTCAGCCCCCAGTTATAACCTCAGATATACCAATCAGCCCCACCCAGGCCTGACCTCCGGACCACCTTGAAAATCAGCTCTAGGGGCCAACTTCTGTAGTTCACTGGGCCTAATAGCATTTGAATGTACTCTGATCCATCTTTTAACATGAGAAAGTACCACCTAGAGACCCAGAAAGCATCCACAGAGGCTGCCACACCAGGCCCATGCTCCCAAGAGGGGACAGTGGCCTGTTCTTTGCTGGGAGGAGGGAAAGGAGAGAGATTAAGGCCCAATTTCCTCCTGGGCACACCTGGGAGGTGGAGCACTCAAACTTCCAAGGCCTCATGCACCAGCATCACAACTCTGAGCAGGACCCTCCATCCCATTTATCAGCTGAGATCACTCAGGCTGGGGAGCTGCACTAACTCAACCCCAGTACACCAAGGTCCCCTCTTCCCAGCCTAGGGTCTCTGCACATCTCAGGGCCTCGTCGTAGTTCAGTGCACCCTCCAACTGTCTACCTATCACATCCAGTCCCTGTGCTCCACTCTGGGAACTGCCTCACAGGGGCCTGTGCCCAGGGGGCCCCAAAGGACCCTTCTCCCAGACTTTGACTCAGAGAATATTAAACAAAGGGAAGCTCTGGTGAGGCACCACCCAGGAGCCTTATACCAGCAAGTTCTAGCACAACCCCCAAGCCCCCACCCCCAGCAAAACCCTGCTTCCTCAGGCTCCCACCTTTTTAGAAAGGACCCTATCCCCTTCCCAATGCACAGTCCTCACCCTGCAAAAGCTGCACACATCCCAGGGACCCCAGGGAGCCCCCCGAGACTGCCACTTTCCAAGGAGCCCACAAAGAGCCCTGCCACTCACTCTCACGCTGCTCCCGCTCACGGATGATGGCATCCAGCCACTTCTGCTTCTCCTCTGCTGTCTTGGCCATGCAAACAAACCACTTATTCTTGGCTGTGTTGTGGATCTTCCAGCCGTTAGTGACGGTGTAGCCATTGCTGTGGTAATCGGCTGGCGAGGGCAGGAGGCAAAGGTGGGTCACATGGCTTGGCCACATGATTCCCAGTGGCCCGGGAATACTCAGGTGAGACAGCAGGACCACCCCTTCCTACTCCAACACAGGGTCTGGACTGGGACACTAAATTTGCAGTCTTCTTCCAGCTGGTCTCCCGTGGACAACAAGGACCTTCTACAGAGACCCCTCCCAACTCCTCAGTGACAGAGCTTCAAGACCTCCCATGGGTCACGAATGCAGGAGTGACACAGGGAGAAACATGCCCAGAGACTAGGAAGGGCTCAAAGCCTCTTCCTCGTCCCATTGGGGCACCAGGGCCACATAAACCCTGATATGATGGCCTGACAATGCCAAGTCAGGTGCATGGCCCTTATACCCTGCTGGCTGGGCAGAGAGTCGGGGAAGTTCTCTGTAAACACAAGGGTACTATCCAGGTACATGGCAGGTAGCCACACCCTGAATGTGAGGAGGGGTCCACAGGTGTCACGGGACTGCCAAAGGGGTGTGTGGCTCAAAATCAAGAACCCCTCCCAGACAAGCCCCAGGACACATGCACTTAGAGAGGCAACAAGAACGTCCCAATGTCACTGTTTCCAATAACGCCCAGGGGAAACAACCCTAAACACTCATCACCCAAAGAACAGACAACTGTGGAAGGTTCACACACTGGAAACCACCCAGCAACGGGACTGCCATATACAAAGAACCACCGTGGACGCGTGGATGAGTCACACCATTTCCATGTAGAGTGGAAGAAGCAAGGTGCCAAAGAATGTAGACGGTATTTTATGCCACCTAAATATCTATATGTAAACACTATATATAACACCATATACAACTAAGGCCGTCTAAACATGTAATCATAACCACCTGTGCGAGGTCCCAACCAGAGAAGCTTTAAATCAAATGTTTAGTAAGGAACACTCAAAAGGTAAAAATATTTTTAAACAGCAAGAAAATGATGATTACAAAACTCAGACAGAGGTCACGTCTGTGGGAAGGCAGGCAGTGGACAGGGGAGGATCAGGGTGTACTTTTATTTCTCAGCTCCAACACCGATGACCCAGGCGCGCACCTGGTGCACCTGTGTTCCACGCACTTTTCTGCATGTGTTACATTTCATAATAAAAGAAATGGACAATTAAACAATGAGGACAGAGTGCCAGAGCAGCCAGGGCTGGGCTCAGGCAGGATGGGGCAGGGTGGGGCTTACCTGTCCCATCCTCCACATTCTCCACCTCCATGACTTCAGTGTTGATTCGACCCCTGAAGATGTAGAGGGAGCCATTGATGGATTTGGTCCTCTTGGTGGATTTCTTGCTCCCAGTGACCCTGAAAGACAACCGGAAGTCAGAGTCTCTTGCAAGGGCCAACAACACAGAGGGGCACCCAGGGCCAGAGAAGAGCATTGGGCTGGGTCAGGAAGTGGGACATCAGTTGGATGGCAGGTGACTTGAACAAGTCACTCCTCCCCCAGCCACAGTTTCCTCATTTGGAAAACAGGCTGGTAGCCTTGCTGACCTCACAGAGCCATTCTCAGCTAACAGGAGAGCATGAGAGATCAAGAAGAAGGAAAAGAAACCCGCTCTTCTTGTTTAGCAAGTGGGAAGAGATCCACTGATTTTCTAACAGATCGATACTTCCTAAAATAAGGCAAAAAAGGAGGAAAGTTTGGAATAGGCAACCATCCACCCACCCATCCACCCATCCATCTATCCACCTACTAATCTATCTACTCACCTGCCACTTCATCCATCCACCTATCCACCCACCCATCCACCTACCCACTCATCCACCTACCCATCCATCCACTTACTAATCCATCTACCCACCCACCCACCCATCCATTCACATCCATCCATCCATCCATCCACCCAACCTAACCATCCATCCACTTACCAATCCATCTACCC